>CM055207.1:14458867-15207564 GCA_029224185.1 Karalla daura | reverse complement strand
TATCCTCTCCATGCATTTCTGTTAGTGAATTAAACATGTTTGATCATTTTTATGTTATTTTAGGTTTGATCAGATGACCAAATGCTGGAACAGCATCTTCATTGGAGGATGTTGTTGATGAATTTCATAAATCTAACATTTGAATGCTCAAAATTTCAGTTTAGTTTTATGATATTGAAGACAGCGTTTTAGGTTTTGACAGCATTTTGTTTGTTTGAGGTGGAAGTGCGTGCTCCGGCGCGTTCTTTGACGATCCATGCCGAGGGGACTTTCTGAAGTGCTCCAATGATTGTGTCACGTCTGCTTAAGATGAATCGCCCCTGGGTCTCACGGCCGCCGTTCTCACACCGAAGCATGGGACGAAAACAGGAAGTTCACAATCTGCATGGGTTCACTGAGTCACGCGTGGGCAACGGCCCCTGTTGACAGTGTGGCTGTGGACTGTCATGCGACACAGCTCCTGTTTGCAAAGTAGGAGTAGATAACGTCACTTGAGTGGGGTTGTTACTTAGGAAGACTTAAGGCTTTAGGAATTCTATTCTTTATTTCAGCAGGCATGATGGCCAGATTTCCATGTAGATTTTATGGTCAGTGGTTTCCAGAGATTAAGATGATGATTTTTTTTGTACCTGCATGTTTGGTGTGGAAATGTGAAATGCTACACAGCCCCTCGATGTGGATTCCTTGAGAGCCTTTCGACGGCGGAATTCCCTCTCATTGAAATCATTCCCGAGTGCGACTGCAACTGCGCACATTGAGCGTGCTGTACGCAGAGGCAGAACATGTTTAAACGGCAGAGTCCGCGGCCAAGAAAGATGATGATGTGTTAGCTGGATCAGTGGTTAGGGAGAGTGATGATCCCCATGAACCATAATGACCTCCCTCTCCCCCCGGACCCTCTGAACGGGAGCCTAACGATCTCTGAGGCCAGATGAGACGCATCACAGTGAAGCCTCCTGTATGGGATCACGAACACACACACACACACACCCACACACACACACACACACACACACACACACACACACACACACACACACACAGGAGAAATCACACAGGCGTTATGAGAAGCACATGTGTTGTACGACAGAGTGTTTGTATCATGGGGGTTGTGTTGCACTCGCACATCGACTTTATGCACCTGGGATGCGGGCTGCAATATCTCAAGTTACATAACCGAACACCTTCTTACGCCTCGACCATCTGACAAGCCCTGGTCCAAATCTAGCGGCCGGAACCATGTGGGGATCGGCAGCGCGTGGCGGGGCAGGGGATGGATTTTTCAGGGGTCCAGTGGGGCAGACGGGTGCCCCGGCTCCAGACATCCCCCATCGTCTGGTGCTCATCCGGCTCCCCGGGATGTCACTCCATTCATCATGCTGCTGCACGGCACACAGCTCCGCTCAGCCGCATTCCTCGGTTACAATCGGGCTTTCATACGCGTCCTCTGATGGCTAAGCCAGACACTGGAACAGACAGTAGCTCCTCCGCCGGCTCTCGGATGGCAGGGGATCCGAGGAGGCAGACACCCCCCCCCCACCCCGCGTGCCATCCCGCGTGCCAGCCGCGCTCATAACTCACCGTCCGGGCAGGGACGGCAGGACGCCCTTATCCTGGCGTAATCTGGCGTAATCCATGAATCTGAAATCGCTGTGAAAAGGTTCGATGACGCAGTGGCCTCGGCTGGACGGCCAAAGATCCTTTGATGAACAACAAAAGGGAGAAAGGTGTCCTATGGGGCACATGCCTCGGTGTTGAGGGGAGGAGGATTGATTTCCAGCAGGGGGGGGGAGCTCATAGGAAACACCAAAAAAAAACACAAAAAACCTTTTGAATTCTAACTGAGGGAGATGGACGTCTCGGGTCCTGGGGCGTTTAGCCCATTTATATGAGTCTCAGCAGTGGACCGGCGAGGCCTGAGCAGCTTGACGAGGGCCGTGCCTTGCAGGAGTAAGTATCTCATCACAATTATATGCACCGAGTGCTATAGGGCAACTGGAGGATAACGGCTTGATAAAGCCACTAGAGCAGCCAGCTCCGGGTGTCCATCCTGTTGCCTGACTATATGAACCGGATGAGGTCTCAGAGTGTATGCGCCAGCCCTGTTCCCACACTGTTCAGTTTACATTCAAGCCGGGCGCTTTCGCGTCGACCCTGATCATTTCAAACTCTCTTCTGAGGGTTTTTCGGGAACTGTGATAGTGATAGAAACGAACACCGGTCCAGAAAAAACCAAGGAGACCGGTAGCATCCGTCTGACCTTTTCCGTCCCGACACCGTCAGCGGGGCTTCTGTGTTTGAAGCCACACCTGACACCAACTTGACCGACTTAACCACCGACTGCCAAACTTAGGCAAAGCAATGTGACACAGGAATTCACCAAAACACCTGTGCCAAGATGTTAGAAGAAATGATTCGTTTAGACGCGTTTCCAACACACAACCGACCGGGTCAGTGATGCAAGACAAATCAAATGTCATCGTAAACGTTTGCCACATGTCAGTGGTCCAGGTTTCTGTGGTAAAACTCAGTGCTCTCACAGTTTATCTCTTCTGGGGCGTTGTGTGTCTGGTTCCTTCATCTGGAAACAAGCTGCAGCCTGAGCTGACCTGAGGCCACGCAGCATCTCCACCTCTGACCTACAGTCTTGTTTTTTCTCTCTACCTGTTCTCTGTGTGACACCCGTGCCTGCTTCCAGAGACATCGATGAGCGGTTACCTGCGCTGATCCTGTGTTCATT
The DNA here is from genome assembly GCA_029224185.1 of Karalla daura. Taxonomy (NCBI): domain Eukaryota; kingdom Metazoa; phylum Chordata; class Actinopteri; order Chaetodontiformes; family Leiognathidae; genus Karalla; species Karalla daura. Next base: position 15,204,824 of record CM055207.1, on the reverse strand, counting down.
CTTGCGTGCGGCCTCTGAATTCACGTCATCGTCAATTCAAGAAAACGGCTGCGAACAATTCCGAGGCTTAGGAGAATGCCGACGGGTGCGACGCAGGGTTTTTGTTAAGGACCTTAAGATTCTTAAGAAGGCAGTGATGAGTGAGGCCCGTTGTCCCTCTCGGACCGGGGGGGTCGGTTTCGCGGGCCAAAAATCTGACGGGCTGATCGTCGCCGAGACAAGCAAGTGCACCCCAAGGAGGAGAAGAGAGGAAAAACTGAAAGACCGTGGTCATTCCACCGGCCACGGACAGGGAAAGATGACATCAGCCGACGGCGCAGGGGAGCCCAAAATATACAGGCGCGTGACACAATGTCGAATTCTGTGGACATAAAACAGCCCTCCCAAGTGATTCACGTCGGTCATAAAGATGAAAATCTGCAGCGCTCCCTCGCTGAGCACCGCTCGTCTGAAACAGTTCGGCCCTTGTGAGCCGGGGAAAAGGGAAAATGTGAACGCTGTAAATCCATTTTTTTGGGATAGATCTTTTAAACGTGCGTCGGCTGAAACTATTGAATGAGCACTATAATGGCGGCCTTTGAGAGAAACCCCTTTGTCGAAATACCTGCCGTGGCTTTTTTTTTTAAAACTCTGCGAATGGAGAAAATGGCCGAATCCCTCGACCTGTCACGTTGAGACGCCTCGGAGCTCTCGGGATGCGTTTTCTCAGAGGGCGATTCAAAGTTGCGGAGCCAGCAGGCCTCCCGCGGACAAACCCGAACAAGAGGAAGATTTACAGATGCCCCCGCAGCTTGGGTGAGGTTTCACATGGTGGGGGGGGGGGGGGGATAAAGAGGCCGGAGAGGAGATTATTTCTCTCGACGCCGATCGAAAGATTGGAGGAGGGAGGTCTGGTTTTGAAGTTATGCGCCACTTCTCTCGCCGGCGGCCTCACTTGACAGCCTCGGGAGAAATATCTGCGTTGGATCGCTGAAAAGCGAACCCGCATCGGCTCCAACATTTACCACCGGGAGGCTTAATTGATTGATTCCCCTGGAAAACGGCCCTTTGGTTTCACAAAAGGTGCACATTAAAAGGTTGGATTTATTCCGTGGAGCAGCGCTCGAGTCAAATGATAACAGGCCGCTGAAAAAGACCCCCCCGAGTTAAATGTGAAAAACAGTCATGTGCTCAACAGCTCCGTGGCACCACCAAAGGAATTCCTTGAGTCGGAGTCTCCTTTCAAGTCTTATTTACCTATGATTATTCATATATGGGCTCTCTGCCTTTGGTTGGATGGTGGGGGGAGGTGGTGGGGGTGGCGGGGGGGGGGGGGGGGGTGTACAGGGAGTTGTGTATAAGGTGAAAAACAAGAGTTGAGATAGCCAAGGGAAATCATTACCAGCTCTGGCTTCAGAGGAAGAAGGGAAATCCATAGTAGAGTCTCTGGATGGGAAAAATTTGCTAAGGGGGCCGTTTTGTAATTAGGGAATTTGGAGGGGAGGACATGTCTCCGACAACACGGGGGAAAAAAACGCATCCCGGTGGCGCGCCTATTGGACTCGCTCCTGCTACGTCTTAATGCTCCGCACCTCGCTCTGCGAGGGCCGCCAGGCTCCCAACCGTACCAACGCACAGCTCGAGAAAAGCCGCGACTGAACCCCCGCCTCAGCGTTTCCAAGTGGCGCTATGGCCGGCAGCAGACGGGCCCGCTCGCCCCCGTCCTCCTCGGCAATCACCGACAACACCGGACACGATGCGCTCGTCGCCGGGGTTTCCCGCGAAGGAAACCGCGCGGCACCTCGTCGGGGGCGAGGTGGGAGGAACTGGTGACGGGTTGCGTAATCTCGAGCGGAGGGGGGGGGGGGGGGGGGGGGGGGGGGGGGGGGGGGGGCGCTTCCCGTCGTCATCACACACCCTCGGAATGGAAAACGGGGGACGGCAAATGAAACGAAGGGGCCCGGGCGAGTGCGTGACAGGTGGGAACAGTGGAAAGCACTTAGCCGACGTGCCGCCGCGGCAGCTGTCGACAAAGAGAATAGCAGCACGAGAGCCGACTCCCAGACGCAGGATACGGGATCGAATACAGACCCCCGTTTCCGCTTCTTTCCTTTCCTCCGCTACTTCACCTGCTCTTGTTTTCTTTGCCACGGCCTCTCTTTCTCCCCCCCCCCCCCCCCCCTCCCCCCCCGCCCCCCCTCCTCACCGTCGTCATCTTGCTCATTGCTTCCTCCTGTCTGGCATCGGGACAAAAGTATCCTGGCCCTGACTCCAAGTGTCAGAAAAAAAGTGGGCGAGGTTTTGGTGAAAGTGATGTTAACCCCCGTGACAGCCTCTAATACGATGATTTATCGTGTGGACAAACGCGCCTGTGGGAGCATGTGCCACCGGCTTGGCCCGGAGCTCATGTCGGCTCTGCTCACCGCATCCTGCTCATGATAAAGAAAAGGGTTCATACCTTATCGACTGCACTTTCAATGGCATGCATGTGCACCGAGGAAACGCTACCTTGGTATGAGAATATCCCCAACAACTGCAGACAAAATCTGAATCAATCATTTGAAGGAAAATCCCTCAAATATCTGTGGGTTTGGCCGTTTTGCGCGAACCCAAAAAAATCATAATAGACACATTTGTTCCTGCTCTGGCCGACACACCAGACAACATGTGGAATCTGCGGCTATTTCTCTTTTGCAGTTTATCAAATCCAAATTGGCAAGGGGCATTTGGAACTTGGCTACTGTAAATCTATTAGCTATCCACGGTTCTCAGTCTCTAAGTTCTGAAATGATGACATGCGGCAGGCCTGAAGATGTGGGGCCAGGTTTGGAGCACTGGTTAGGCAGAAATGAAATGAGGACGCTGGAAACGTATTGTAAATAAACCACGATTATTCAATGTATCAGACCGGACCAATGTCCAACTTGTCCCCTGTCCATTTTAATTCAGAACAACATTGCAAAAGAAAGGAGAAATCAGCAATGCGGCACAGGAGCTGGGATGATTTAAGAGATGATGGGAGTTTAAATCTAATACCGGCAGTCTCAAGTTTCTTTGAGAAGCACACGATTGAAGCTGAAATAGCATTATCTGCAACATATTTTGATACCTTATGACTGTATTTTTTCACTCCAGCTTCCTACATAGGGACCCATTGTCATACCCTTCCGTGGGCCCCAGGATACCTAGCAGCGGCCCTGCTTCTCCTGTACCTGTAAAAACTCCTTTCCACGTGCACCCTGTGACGAACCACATCAGACCTCCGCTCCTCCCGCTCCAGCTGACCTTCTGTCTTCCTGTTCAATCGGCTCCCGGAGCCACGGCTTCCTGCGCGGGCTTATCGGGCTGATAAGAACCTGAGCCCGCTTCCCGGGGAGCTGTGGAGCCGAGCAGCCCCGAGGGCGCTGGAGAGGATACAGGCCGCCTCTCAGGGCTTATCTCCACTTAACCCAGCAGCAAAGAGCCAGAGCCAAGGCCGGCCAGGTGGGCATCCCTGCGAGGCATGTCAGCCGCATGCCAAGTCACACACACACACACACACACACACACACAGCCCAGAGCTGCCAGCCCCGGGCCTTTTGCCTCCTTCCCCTCCATCGCTATCTCCACTTGGCAGACCGGGGTCAGAGCACAACATGAGGCGGATATTAGCGATACGGTGTGCGGGCGGCTGCTGATGAGCCGTGGAACATGACGTCTCTCCCTCACCGGTTCCCCCTCTGTGTCGGCGTCAGCGCCGCTGCCTGCCTCTCACAGGCCTCGAGATCGAAAAACGCCTTTGGATGGGAATGGGTCGAGGGTGAGGCGTGGCCGAATGGATTGTTACCCGTGGCGCTAATGCAGATGCTAATGGTTTCGTCAGAAATGCATCGGAGGCCGTTTGACGGGGTTTGTGTTTCTGCGGGAACGTGACCTCGCCCGTTTCTGCGCAGAGCCCTTCATTGATTCACGAAGGCTTTACACCGATCGTCTGTCTCGCCCGTTACTCACGTGAGCGATTGTGTGAGGAGGAGGAGGAAGAAGTGCGTAGACTCACCGTTTAATGAGAAACTTTACCAAACTGCTGCCCGGCAGTAGAGCACACACGTTTGCCGTTTTTGAGGTGGGGGGGGGGGGCGTTGAGATTTCCCCTCGTTCTTCGTTTCACCCACCGTTTAAACCTATCTGTGTGGCCTCCGGAGCCCTTAATTGTCTCATTCCAGGTGCATTTATCGGAAATTCGTGAATCACAGCTGCGCTTGCGTCACAACGGCAGAAGTGCGAGACCTCAGCAACGCGCGGCAAAGCAATAAAAAGGCAGACAAAAAGGCGAAGGAGTTCCACTGCCCTCGCATCGTCAGCAAACCTGTGGACTGAACTCCTCCTGTGCTGCTTTTTTTTTCCGCCCGCGGGCTCCTCCACCACCACCTCCTCCCCCTCAATCTTCTTTAATTCCATGGAAATTTCCCCGAAAATCGAGCCCTAATCATATAACGTGCTGAATATTGGATTCTGGAGTATGGCGCGTGTTTACACACGCGGCGCCAGTGATTGGCCCCCTGGAGTGTCTGTTTGTCATTAGGAGCGAGAGAGGTTCATTAGCGAGAGCGGCCCATTGTTGCTCTTCGGGGCGAGAGATGTTTTCTTCGCCGTGGCGTCGACTCAGCGGATCACCCGGGGGAAGGGGGGGGGTAGCTACGGAGAACCGATTCATAAAATATGAAACGTTTGCCGCCGGAGGCCGGGGGGGGGGGGGGCTTTCGTTTGGCGAGGGCGCGTCGCTGTGAAGACCAACGGGGCCCGGGAAGGAATCCGGTCCGTCTCGCAGGGACCTGACGAATCCATCCTCGCCGCACGCGGCCACGAAAGTGAAAGAGATGGATGAATTTCTGAAACGCTGCCTGCAAAAACACCAACGGTTTAGTGACACCGCAAAGAGTGTGTGTCTGTGTGTTTGTGTGTGTGTGTGTGTGTGTGTGTGGAGCGAACATACCTGCCATCGCCTCGCAGAGGAAACAGCTGTCTAATCATCTGCGCGGCATGCGGAGACATTTATAGCCTCTACATGTGCATATACTGTACCGTATGTAAATTGTGTGTGCATTTTTCTGCACTCTACTTATGCGGTGAAAAGGTTTTGTCCGATCTGCAGACCGAAAAATAGAAGATTTCAGAGTGCATGGACTAGCCTTGTTAAATCTGCAACAGATTTGACTGGCACTGGCCTTATTGCATCAGCCGTTTCGCGTTTTGGAGAATTTGGGCGAAAAATCAGCTCCATGCAGGAAAACCTCAGGGCAACCCGGGGGGAAAAAAAATATGTATGGTGAAACACATATATCTGAATAATCGCAATCTTGCATTTTATGTGGTTGCACGCGCATCGTTTGTCCCGCGTTCCTGGGCTTCTGCACATGGAGGAATCGCCGATCGCATTTCCGCGCCGCGGCCGAACAGAAAGCACATAAACCCCAGAGAGCCGGAGAGCTCCGGAGACGCGATGGATCATCGGAGCCAAGCGGCCCGCCGGTTCGCACGTCTCAGGGCCCGGGCAAACTCGAGGCGCTGGCCGCGCGTCACGACCCGTACGTCACGTCGGCGGTTCGATTCACGTCCAGTCGAACAAATGCACGCGCCGCAAAGCAGGCGTGTCCGAGTCGGGGATGACGCGCGAGAGTAATGGAGGAGGTGCTCGTTCCCGGTGTTTGCAGAGAAGACTTCCAACCCTGAACTTATCGCGCTCGCCGCCAAGTTCACGGGAGCCACTGGGAACATCGTGGCTTCACTCACAGGAGAGCAAAGTTCAAACGGATCTCTGTTTTTTTGGTTTGTTTTTGGCTGCTTTTCTCTCTTTTTTGGTCTCGGATTCCGTTGTCTGTCTGTGGCAGGCGCCGCCGGGCTCCTCAGACGCATCTGAATCCGTTTCATCTGCCTTGTTTTTCGGCGAACGCCCTCTCCTCCCTCCAAGAATCACTTTTTATTTATTTATTTAACAGAAAAACCACCGGCGGAAAGCCCGGGCAGACTTACGGGCCCTCGCTGGCTTGTTAAGACGGCCGCCCCTGCACCTGCCTGCACATTTCTCCACTCAGTCGCAGGGCCGGTGTGGGAGGTGGAGGTGGAGGTGGAGGATGGGGGAGGGGGGGGGGTGGGCGTCAGAATGATGTAGAGGGTGTTGGGAATGGGCGGCGCCGCGAGGGGAGGGCGGGGGTCGTGCGGCGTGACGCCTCGGGGACTTTGAGTGACAGGTGCAGAAAGGGATCGTGGCAACAAGTGGACTGCAGTTACTTCAGCTGCACTGTGTCAGAGGGGGAGGGGGCGGGGGAGGGTGGGGGACGGAGGGGGGGCGGGGGGCGGAGGGGGGCGGAGAAAACAACCTCAGCTGTGACGGATCTGCGGACCGTCGCAGTTCAAAGGCGGCGACTGGGACTGGGGAATGCGGAGGTCTGTTTGCGTGTGCAGCGGAGGTGTTTCGAATTAGAGAAGGGAGAATAGGAGGCCGATAGTGATCTGTAAGGATAGTGATCTGTAAGGATAGTGATCTGTAAGGATAGTGATCTGTGAGGACAGGCCGCCCCTGCCCTCCCGGGGGACGCATCAACGCAGACGTCGCACGGAAACAGCTTGTCTGCATTTCCAGTGCGAGGCTAATTTGAAACAAAAAGAAGGCCACAAGATGTTTGTTTTGTTCGCTTTTTTACGACCAGTGCTCCAGCCATTGTTGTTTTTCCTAATGAATGCCTTCACTGTGCATCCAATTAGAGCCGCGGCTGACATCCGTTTTCCACATTAATCTCGTGTGTGTGTGTGTGTGGGGGGGGGGGGGGGGGGGGGGGGTTCCCCCTATTGCATGAGCGTTCGCTCTGTCCCTAATGTACATTGAAAGAAAACAAAGCAGCCCCACGAAAATGGCCAGATTTGCGATGATAAACCAGGAAACTGATGCGAGTGGAAGCCGCCGCTTAAAATTGACACGCAACACCACCTTACTCGTCAGCTGCCCTTTCGCGCCTGCGTGGGAGTGTTCATTGTGGCTGCTCTCTCCCAGTCGGCCAACTTTGCACCGCACGCAAGGGGTCTCCACGCGGCAGCAGGATGCAGTCGAGAGAAATGCCGAGAAGTTGGAAGCGCATGAGCCCGTTCGTCCGAAACTCTCCGCCTCGACAGCCGACGAGAAGTTGAACGTCCGAGAGGATTTCTGGGGAACGATTGGAATCACTCCTGAGCACGGTGGAGAACACTTGGCAGCCCCCGTGACGTCCGAACAACAAGCGCAACCCGAGCTCAGCATCTTAAAGTGAAAGCAGAGGGAGGAGGAAGAGTCGGTGCACGGACGGTGTGGATGATGCTACATTTCATGGAACTACAGTAGATTGTTATTGAGTTTAGAGGCTTCACGTGCACATCTCTTGTGTACGAGACATCAATGAAAATATGAACTCCACAATCAACACTGATGAACACTGAACCACAACTTGCCCTATAAATTAGGGTTGGATTTTTATTTGAGTCACAAGTATTGGAACAAAAAAATCTTGAACTGGACAAACACACCCGGCCTCACGCGCCATCAAGACCCGTTTCTGTCCATTCCCACCATATATATATATATATATATATATATATATATTCAGCTGTCCTCCATTTGCTCTACACTAGCAAACCTGGGTTTTAATAAAGACCCGTGTTTTCTTGTCATTTTTCTCAGTCTTCTAAACCAAATCATTTTAATTGAATCAATTTAATTGAAAAAATTCTCACATTTCCCAGCCGTTGCACTCACGCTCCTGTGATAGGATCAAAGAATAGCATACCGAACCCTTTATGAGCCCTACCGCATAGTTCCCAGACACAGTAGTCGACTTTGATTGGAAAAAGCACCAAATAGCGTTCGGGAGGAGCGAGCACTTGAATTATCTGTTCAGACAGTAAATTTGGATCAAGGGTCTCCGCCATTGTTTTGCTTGGCCCAACGTGCATTGATCCCGTTACAAAACCGCAAATACCTCTCCGAGAGGACCAGCCACGGGCGGAGGGGGTGGGGGGGGGGGGGGCGAAAGCCCCCAGAGGAGAGACACCTGAGGAGGGGAGGTGCGCACCCCGGAGAGCTCTCCCGTTCCAGCTCAAACACAGACTATTTAGGCAGGAATAATAAAAACGCCTAACCTTGTTAAGTATGAGGGCAAGTATTCTCATAACATTCGCACACAGAGGCGTGGGGGGGGGGGGGGGGTTGTTGAATCGGTGGAGGGCTGAGGGATTTTTCTTTTTTTTCGTCCCGCACAGCGCCTGCAGCAACTCTAGATTGCCTCTCCTAAGCCTCCCAAATAATATAGGCTACACGGTGTGAAATGGCAAGAATGTTCCAATCTGATTTGACATAAGGGGAGGATTGTTTCATTTCAATCTCTCTCTCTCTCTCTCCTGCTCCCCTCGCTCTCTGTCACACACACACACACACACACGCACACGCGCATACAAACACGGACAGACGTGGTGCCTGTCCTCTGTGAAGATGGCTGGCGGTAGTTTCTTTTCCCCCCCCCCATCGGTTTTGAGAGTTGTGTGGTGTGTAATTGGCGACCGTGGCCTCGGGATCTTTGAGGAGATAATAACTGTCTGTCTGAGGGGTGGGGTATGGGTGTCTCTGACCAAATGTGTTAAATTAATTACCTGGGACCATCATTCAATTACCCCCACTCTATTAGGACATCAGCTATTTGCCACAGCGCTGCACAGCAGCCAAGATAAAGATGAGTGCCCGGCTCGCAGGGAGGATCTGTCTGCCATGAGGATGAAAGACAGATGAGAAAGGACCGATGGGGTATGGCACGGTGAAGAGGGTTAAAATCAGGAGGGGGGGGGGGAATTTGGAAAGATTTTCCAAGCCCAAGTTGCATTTTTGCAAGAGTGATCGTGAAACGGCTGCAGCAGTGCCACATAATGCTGTTGGAGGCGACTGCAAATGAGCCCAAACCACAGCTTGTCAAAGATGTAGAAACCCAGCGTCGAAAATAAAAATGTGCGTCAAAAACAAGAAAAATCCACAAAACAAACAAATATGAACATAGATTTTAATGATTTTCCTTTAATGCCAGTATCACTAAAGGGAAATGAAATCCTGATTTCAGTTCATTAACGACTTCTGTTTTGATGCTCGATCTGTTAAAAGTCTGCCAAACCATGCAAACCAGGATCAATGCGATCTTTGGACACGCCTATTGTCAGCAACAAAGGGCAGAGGAAAACAGCAACTGAGGCCTCAAGACCCCACAGAGACATCACAATGGAGAGCAGTGGAGGGTGGCAAGCTGCATCTGTACCATTTCAGAATTGTGTGCTTGATTAAGGAGTCACAGAGAGTAGTGAATTAGCCTAGCTTAGCCTCGCCACTAGGAGCAGGGGAGCCGAGGTCAATCGAAAGCTTTAGGTCAATTCAGAGGCTCAGTAGTTAGCATTTAGCATCTTGTTTGTTTTATCTGTCCGGTCATTAACACACCTGCTATATACCTACTGGTGTCGCAGGGTTGTGCTGGAGCAACGCTAATCATCTTACCACCATCTTTGTGTTTTTGTTTGATTTTTTTCCATGCTAATATGAGAAATACCACATGGTTCAAACAGTTAGCCGCAGTACATCGGAGTGTTTTTAGCATTAGAGAGGCGTGTAAGCTAGTTCCCCCTGTGCTACTCCTCACTGGGAAAGCTAAGCCAGCCTAGGCAAATTAAATGCTGGTCCTGCTGCAATTTGTGCCCGTGCTGTCATACATATCGACTGCAGGCAAGAAAGCCCACAGATGTACAAAAGTGTGGGAACTGTTACTTTAAAAAAAAAGGCAATAACCACGCTATCTTACCTCTTATTCAATGAAATGATTTAGCCGTCTGCCTCGATTTGTTTTCGCTATTCTTCAAGAGCGCTCAAGAGTCTGCCTCTTTGTTGTGGACGGCTGTGAGCGGGTGCCAGTTCTCGCTGGCTGGCGTGGACATGAAGCGAGCCGACGGGAGGGAGAGGCAGCCCGCTGGGCAGAGCTGTCTGGCCCTGACACGGAGCCCCGGCAGACTGCAGGGCGGCGGAGGGGAGGGAAGGAAGGCCCCGGTGGCGCAGGAGCCACACAATTTCATGGCGTATTTTCTGCAGATGTGTCCGCGGTAACTCATGCGAGGGCGCAGTTTGGCCACCGACAGGGGTGATGGATGGACCCTCGAGCCCCACTGCGATGGCCGGAGAAAAAAAAACAACAAAAAAAAACTTGGTCCGGTCTTCATGCTCACTTTTAGGCCACAACACGCTGTCTTACTACTTTCTTTTTAAGGCAAACAACACAAAGCACCGCAGGCTTATCTTCTTGATGTTCACTGATGTTAAGGCAAAAAAAAAAAAAGGATGTCTGGCAGAACAAACAAGGGATTCGAAGCTTTGGGGGATCAGACTATGTGTTGGGGATGACGCGAATGTCAAAATGCAGGCACAGCTGTCCAGGGAAACATTTCATTCTCCCTCATCTGGGAGCTCCATGGACACACTGAATAACCTGATCAGGGCATTGATCACTCTTTAAAGCAGACCTAAATTAGATTGAAAAGGATTCAATAGTTAATCCGTGAATGCTAATGAAAAGCAGGCACACTTCATGCATCTACACTGGACCTTTTGTTAACCCATGTACAGCATATAGTGATAATTGTCATCTGAACCTTTGAACGTACAGCAATTCTGAGACAAAACTGTCTATTTTAGGTTTTCAAATATGTGACTTGTTATTTCTTTTTTATGAAGCTGGTCCCATTTCTGAAGTTTGAAAAAGCAGGCGAGGGGGTGGCTGGCGGAAAAGGAAAGTGCACACATCAATGATTTCCCCCGTTCACCTGAAAGCTCCCCGCAATTTCCCCCATCGAAAGGTGGGAATTTCCCTCAGGATGAGCCGCCAACGTGCCCGTGACGCGTGATCGATGCGATTCAGCGGGTGATGAAAATGAGGCAGACGCTTTGAAACCGAAACACTCGTCGCACCGGCTTTTATCCTTTCGCACTGAAAGAATGGGGGAGCGGGTGGGGGGGTGTTTGAAACGCTGATGAAATTACATCATAACGTGGGGGGGTAATTGCTCCGCGGAGTGGGGTGAATGCCTTTCGTCAAATCCAGACCCCGACCCTGCTAATTTGATTAATGTCACAGCGTGAGGCCGTTATCGTCTGCGGGGATTCACTCGTGCGATGAGCTGCCTGATTAACTCGAAGAAAATGCAGGTAGCGCCGTGTGACACGTTTACATACGGAGTCCATGTCGTTGACACGCGTGATGTTCTCACACACACACACACACACACACTTGCAATCATCACCTCACTTTTACAGCCATGCAATTTGTATCTCATGCACGTGGCCAGGTGTGGTGCCACCTGCGCGAGGCTCCAAGATGCCCTTCCTGCCCGCCGAAAACAAAGTCTGGGATTCCCCACATTCCCAGAGCCACCTTTTCACTTCCGACCCCGACTTTCCTCAGGCAGAAGTGGGATGATCTTCCTGCGTGTTTTTTTTGTGTTTTTTTTCGCTTATAAACGGCATTCATGTTCACTCCTCTGTAGGTAAAAATCTGCAGGACAAATGTTTTGCGCAGGCAAACAGCTGTTTGTCGTCTGATGCTCATAAACACTGTGCATATGAGCATCAGAGCCCCCCAGCTCATAAATATCTGTGTGGTCCTCGGTCTCAACATGCACTAGTTGCAACATTACAACGTTTCATTAAGTAAAAGACTGGGACTGATTGATAGTATAAATAACATGAATTGGAAAACGTGCATGTTTTTGGACTGTCCACAGGGCAGAACGTGCAACCACCACACAGTCGAACCCATGACCTTTTTGCCACCGATACAAATACTGTATTCAAAATGTTGATTATGTGATAAACAAAGTGAAGTTGGGTATCTGCTCTGTTATTGTTGCGCTCCTATCTTGGTTTCAAACAACTAAAAGCACAATAGCTTACAACAACGTAGGTGAACTCCAACCATCCGGACCACTTTGACTATGTAGTTGTATCCCAGACCCGCTGTGCGATGGTTCATCCTGAATGGGTGTGGTGTCCTTGCTGCTTCCATCAATTCTACGTCTCCGTTACAACTTGATGGTAAAACCCCCAAACCTCCCTGCCTCGACGTTTGCCACAGATCCGGGGACCACACCGAGGATGCCCTGCTGTTTATAGATCTGTCCACGGTGATGGATTACGGATAGTGTGTGGACTGCTGTTGAGCGCCCTGACGCTGCCTGCTGTGACAGTCTCCTCAAGAAGCACGGATCAATGCAAAGTCTCCCCTCTCTTTAAATCAGGGCCATCCTGACTTCTTCCCGAGCAGCCATCAGAGGCAGAGTGCGTGCACGTCTGAGAAGCGCCAACGAGATTAGATTTACGAATAAAGCTTGATGTAAAAGTGTTTGTCTCTCATAAATCCGATCATTTTCATCCTTCACGTCAGTCGAAAGATGACAGATTCAATTGTGGTTTCTTGTGCGGTCTCCCACGCCGACATATCAGACAAAAACATCTCTGACAAATGACAATCACAATTTGATTTGGTGCACAGCGAAGAAGAGTAAAGAAAAGAAGGGGGAAAAAAGCAAGAGCACAATATTATAGCAGTGTATTGGCTGTACACCATACTGTCAGATCACAAGCTTCCTGCCAGGCTCAAACACAATCAAAAGCCAAATGTCCCCTAAAACCAAGACCCACTAAGGCACATGCAATCTGTTGCCTGCCAGTCAGAGGACTGGTCAGCCCACTAGTCCAGAAACAGCCCTCAGCTCTCCACATTACGGCCTCTCTGTGATGATAAGGCTAAATAGACCACCATAAAACGCTCCCCTGAAACCATAAACCCACACCCCTGCTCCCTATATCCCTGCAGCAGGGGGCTAATCAGTCCGACCAGGGGAGCCGAGTTAAGAGGATGGAGGGAGACCGGGGTCCACCCGGGAGGAGAGGCAGCCAGACAGCAGGCAGAAAGCTGCTGTAATCACAGGGAGAAGGAGATGACGACTGCACCCCAGATTAGGTTTGAGATGACACAAGGAGGAAAAAGAGAGAGGTGGGAGTATGACACGGTTCCCCCATGACCTGGGTCCAAAGATAAGACAACGCGGGATTGCAAATGAGGGGAAATGTGCAGGAAAGGTAATAGGCCAACAGGAAAAGGGGATATAATGCCAATCAGTGAGCCAAAAGGCCTGCACAAGGAAGCTGAATTTCCTCCAGTGTTTATCTTAATGCCTGGATTTAGTGTTCAGGGGGCTAGGGAGAGTAAGACTCTGAGGGGTTCATAAAAGGACAGTCTGGGAGGATTAGAGAGATCAAAATGGTCCCTGTTGCTACCTTATGTAAGTCTCCAAATGCAAAGCAAAGTCAGATTATGCTGGATTTGTGCTTTTCAAATAAAACCGTCTCCCCCTGTAAGAAGTTAAACAAAATAAAGAAGGAAAAAGTGATCTTCAACCAAGCACGTCCGTCACTTCCAATTTAAAAACAGGAGGAGGGGAGCGAGCGGAATATCCATCGTAAGAAGGATGCAAGTTCGCCGCCTAATGCACTCGCTGCTGGTCCACATATTGCAGCGCCCAGGTGAAGCGCGGGGAGGGGGAGATTAGCATTTACCCCCGCGCTTTTCCATCTGTGCTGTCCACCACGTGCTGGCGGGTTGTCGTCCCAATCTGCTCGCCCTCCATGTGAAAGCATTCAACATGCACATTCAGTGCATGGATGAAGTGCTGCGCGAGCGCTGTGATCGTTGGTCGGCCACCAGTTATTCACAGGTTAATAGATGTGCTGCATGTCGCTTAGAAACTGGGCCACGCTGAAAGTCCAGCCTTTGGTCGATAGAACACTTGAGAAACGGTAATTTATCTGTCACTTTATATTGTAAAGTTCTAGTGTGTGGTCAAGACTAAAGGTTTACAGTATATAAGAACATGTCCACATACCATTTACAATGGAAATAAAGTGCTTGTTTTCAGAGAAGACCTTTGATGCAAAGGATTTTGGCTTCTTTGACTGAACGCTTACATCATGTTTTGCATCATTCTTCTTTTTCTATGTTGTCCATCCATCATATCACCCGTTTCGTACTGGGTTTTTTTACCGGGGCCTATCCCAGTGCACATGGGGTAAACAACCATGTCGCCCTATTCTTGGTCACGCGTCTATTCTTCTTTGTTTCGTCTTTTTTTGGCCTTTCTTGGTGGGCCTGCAGCACATTAAGTCCTGCTGAATGAGCTAATAGCGGGTCTTAATTGCGGCGCGTTACCTCTGACACCGCGTCTGATCCACCCGGTGCAATTTATTGAAAACATCCCCGACCCCCGTCGGAACGCGATGAGGCGTTGTTGCGGGAACAGGACGGGGGAACGTTTCGGCTCTGGAGCGTTGGCAGGACAGCCCCGGCAATCAGAGGATGATTGCCCCGTGCTGCGGGACCTCGGCGGAGCGAGCGAAGGGGAGCCTGTCCTGCTCTGCGTCATTTGGTCCAGCGAGCCCGGGGGCGCCTGCGGGCCCGGCCAGATGTCTGTCCACCTCCTCCCGCCGCGTCCAGCCGGTGACAGGAAGTGTTCGCCCGCGGCCAGGACGTGATCAGCGGCGGCAGCCGGGGCCTCCGCGGCCGCTCATCGGGCCGGCTGCGTGCCAGGAAACATCTGACTGCACAGCCGCTCCGCTTTACCGCACCCCCTCTGGTCGCCTGCCCCCCCCTACACCCCCCTCCTCCTCTTGTCGTTTACTCCCGATGGCTCCGGGTGATAGCGACGACAGGAAGTGGAGAGTTCGAAGAGCGCAACTCAAACTGAAGAGCGCAGAGAGCTGGGGAGAGCTGCAAACTGTCGGATTTCTGCGCCCGGCGCGCGTGTGTGTGCGTGTGCGTCCACGCGATGCTAGCTGCTTATTATCTTTGTTCGTCATGGCGAGAGAGCGGGGCCGCTCGGAAGTACGCGGCGAGGACCTGGAGGGCCGAGGCTGCAGACGGCTCCGCACGACATGGACTCAATTAAGAGCGCGGCTCATCGCGAGAGCCACCTGCTCCGGTTTACGTCCGCTTGTTTGTGTGTGTTGGCGCGTGTGCGTGCCTGCGCGCGCGTGGCCACGTGCGTGTTCCTTCCTGACTAATACGATGCACGTGTTGTGTTTGCTGCACGTCTCGTGGCTGAAACTTTTTCTCCATGTTTCCTGTGCATTTCTGTGTCGGTCGTCTTTGTCGCGAGCAGGTTCGCCTTTGTTCTGCAGAACTTTGTGCTGCCGAGCACGCACGCACTCACACGCACGCACACGCGGTCACACGCATGGATGGACGGCACAATGAGAGCATCTCTGCCGATTCACAAAAACCTGTGGAGCCTTTGCTTCTTCCAGACTCAATAGTAGGCAACTATTGAGCAGAAAATCAAATATGCAGACAGATAGATAGACAGACAGAGACACATGCCTCAAAGCAGTTTGAACATTTACACACAATTCACGCCTGTATTTTTTAGAATTATGAATATATAAGACAACTGATAAAAACCCGACTGATAAGTAAAACTGGGACTTGATTTACATCACAATATTAAATACTCTTACTTTAAACACTTTTACTAAACAGCTTCGATGAAAGTCGCTCCGATCAAGGCAGGTCACCAAGGTCGCCATGTCGCCTTTTTACTTCGCAGAGTTCACTTAGTCATTTGGAGGAGAATCAATGGCACGTCACATGGGGGGGGGGGGGGGGGGGGGGGGTACTGACATATTGACTGACAGCAAGAAAGACCAATTGGCAAGATGCCCTTTACCACCGAGTGCGGCGGCTGGACTCGTTGACGGATGCGATTTTAACGACCATCTTTCGCCGCTTCTTGTTTTTGTTTTTCATTCTGCAAAAAAAAAAAACGAACGCGGCGCCTGTCAACGAAGCCACTCGGAGCGCGTCGATGGCAAAACGCTTCCACCGGACCTCGAATCGGGAGGATCGGGAGCCGTACGCGAGGGCCTGCAATCTCATCGGGGGGGGGGGGGGGCCCGGAGTGGAGATGCCCCTCCCCCTCGTTTGGCTCACGGTGCACGCGTATTAATAGGCCGCGCGTCTTCCTGGAAGGGTGCGCCCATGCGGAAGCCGCTCCGCATCAATATTTCAGCGAGCCGCGCTCCCTCTGCCAGCTCCGACGCATCCCAGCCCGGCATGGAAATGTACTGGGGAGCCAACAGGCCCGCGCCGAATGCAGAGCAGCCACGGGCGCACTGAAGTTAACGGTATAGACGTGAATTTCCGATGGAAATGAGCCGCTCTGCTGCCGCTTCCCCCCCCTCCCCCCCCCCCCCCACCCCCCCTCCGTCCACAGAGTTGCGCAATGCCCCCCCCCTCCCCGCGCTCCCTTTTCCTCCTGTGAAGTCAAAAACTGTCCACACAATGGAGTTTAATTCGAAACTGAACTTGCGCCGAACTCGGACAATTTGTATGCAGTGTTCCCAAATCTCTGCCTGCGAGAGCGTCGTGCTCGACGTGCGCCAGCAGCTACGAGAGCAGTTACGCTGGAGCACGTGAATCTATCCCAGCGACCGTGCCGCTGCAGTTTCCTCGCGCAGATGCCTTTCGCAGCTGTGTTCGAGTCGACGGGTCCATGGATGGGTTGTGGGAACACCGCATCGTTCTCCTCCACCGACGGGAAAGAATGCAATTGTAAAAGTCCGGGATTAAACCCCTGGCATCTTCGGCGCAATCAGCTCAGAGGGGAACGAGTCAAGGGTCGGCGTTTTGACCTCATAGCTAAACACCATTTCTCCACTTCCACTCTTCAAACAAGCACACGGTGTGTCCAGAGCACAACGAGCCCATGATGAGATTTTGGAGGCGACTTGAAAGCCACGGAGCAACGAGATCCTCGGTAAGGAACAGATTAGAGTCAAGGTCTGTCTATCAACACGCCAATAAATCTGAAAGTGTATTCCTCTTGAAGATAGACTGCCAACTCTATTAGCTCCAAGACGTGAAATGGGGTGGAAAATCAGAACCACGTTGGAGTTAAGAACCATCCTGGTATGTTTTTATTGCTTATATTGGTTGGGAATAATTAGCCGGGGGCAGTCGGAGGCAACCAGATGATTCCAATGTGATGGCAAGCCGGCTTGTATATGGAAACTACGAACTGCGGAGCTAATTCCCATTGCCATGAAATAACTCTTTGTGCAGCACGCTGTGATCGTTCACACAACCAGCTGTTGAAGCGCCACATTACAAATGGCCGTTGCCATTTGACAGTGGCCGAGGACGCTGCGCAGGAAGACTTGAAGCAAGCATAGAAGTTTCCTTGATGATAAATATAAAGCAGTGCTGCATATTGATCATCAAGGGAACTTCTGCGCTCGCACTTTCTCGTTTTGTTGTTGTGCGAATGTTTCACAACGTAGGGGTCAGGTTGCCAGAACATAAACATCCAACGAAAATTGCCAGCAAAAATGATAAGATGACAGAGAAGGAGCAGAGAGTTGGATGCGAAAAGGAGCGTTAAGAGCCTTTTACTGCTGGGGAGATGGGGATGGAGAGCAGCGCAGAGTTGGCTGGTTTCTCGCTTGGAGGGGAGCCCGATGCAGTTAGTTTTGCAACACATGGAGCAGTCCCTGAATAGTAGCTTGCATCAGACGCACAAGTGGGGGGTGGGCCATGTTTGAATGTCAACAGAAATGCGGGAAGCAACACTTCCTGCACTGAATATCTATGAAGCTGCGCTATGGGAAATGGGCCCCTCGTTTCCCTTTGCTTCGCTGTAACAGATTAGATCAGATTACAGGAGTTCCAATCAAACCCTGATGATGCCTGTGGCCACTGGACAGCCCGAAAAGGAATTGGTTACAGATAAAAAAATAGAGCCAGGTACGGCCGAAGATAAAACGGGTGATAAATGCGAGAGAACAACAATAGAAGATAAAGCAGTGAGAGGCCAACTATGACCACTCCGCCAAGGACAAGACGGATGAGGAATGACTGAACTCTCCGAGGAGCTTCCTGTGCGTGTCCAAATCACTGACTTCATTCAGATACAGTATCTGTGCATCTACTTGCCATTTTCCGTACATGCAGACATCTAAGAATCGGTTCAAGGGGAGAGGGCGATGGTCACCGGGACGGACAGAGCGGGGCCAGAAACGAGGCCGCACGGAAGAGAATTTCATTCGGAGAGTATGTAGGACGACACAGGGGTGACTGAGTTTGATTGGACAGAACAGGAAACACAGATTTAAAGAACGTAGAGAAGACAAAGGGGGTACAGAGAAAGACTGGGCTCCGACCAGAACGTCTGGGCCCCGGAGAGCAGGAATGGGTGGGGGTGGGGGTGGGGGTGGGGGGTTCCCTGGGTGTTTTCTCCATTACAAGAGCCGGAGGACTGGAAAGGTGAACCGGCAGGAATTAAAGCATGACTTGGGAATCGGTTGGTATTCCCATCAGGAGGGACGGACACACAGGCTTGGAGAGTTGTGCGAAGCCGACACACCCGGTAATGCGTTTGAGAGTCTCTCAAAACACGCAAAATCTTCAAATGATCGACCCACCCCGAGACAAGTTCAGAGTGGTTCTCCAAAAGCCGCGCACGGGGCCGCACGGCACGGCAGGGCCGAGCGTTGCCTAAATGATTCATTGTGCAGAGTGTTAACTAAAGGCTACTCTCTGATTCAAGGTGAAGTGTTTACTCAACCCCGGGGGTGGAGGGGGAGCTTGGTTAGAAGATGTATAAAAAGGTCTGCACGCGGGGCAGAGATGTACAGCAGGGGAGGGGAGGGGTGGATGTTGGCTCGTCCGACACACATGAAATCCCATGTCGATTTGCTGCTCGATTGTCGGATTTGAGAAGTGCGGCTCCAGGGTAAAACGGTCGGTTGACATCCGTTCTGCAAACTGTATGCGTTTTGCATCCGCGTTTACTCTGCGAGGTCCCTTCACCACTGCGTTGTAAAAGGCGAGAAGTGACGGGTACGGCGGGAAGGGAACCTTCTAGCGGCATTGAGAGGGCGCATCGACAAGGAGGGATTTGCGCGCACAAAGCAAACGGCAGAAGATGTTTTCACTTCTCCCTTTTCGTTGCGAAATCACCTCTTCCATTAAATCCGTTCCCACAACCCCCCCCCACCCACCCCCCACCCCCCCCAACCCCCCCGCATCGCCGACCACTGTCCATTATTCTGCGCGCCAATAAAGAGTAGGTCACTGCTGGCCACTGTCCATTCAGGACAGCCTGACCTCCTCCGCCCCCTCCCGCAGGACAACGGGGGCTGACCGCAGCCCATTGTGGACTCATTGTGGTGGTCTCCAGAGAGAGGGACCAGCTTTGGGTGGCCAGCGCCTGGTGATTGATGCCGGCCTGACCCCGGTGGTGGCCCGTCCCAAAGAGCCTGCTTTGGACGTGCAGCTGCAGTTAGCCTGGACTCGCTCCTCGAGCGGTTCTCATGTGGGCCAGAGCTTCACGCGGGCTACGCGCATATATATCTGACCAATGCCGGGAAGAAAGCGAAGCCAGGATGAGGATTCTCGCCCGTAACTGCGACTATTGCAGCTCACACCTCAATGAGCTCCACACCAGGACGTCTCTTTCCATTATTCATCACTTCCGCTGCTTTGAATCCCTCACTTTAATGGCCTCCGCGCTCTTTTTCTCTCCTCTTGTTCTTCTTCGCTTGGTCATGAGTAACCCGGCTTGCATTCGAAAGCGATGTTCTGCCGTGGCCACGACGCTGCTGCACAGCGGAGCATTTCATTACCAGAGGAACGCGTTCCCATGCATTGCTTCCGCAGTAACTCGTGTGCTATATCACCCCGGGTTGGGGCACTGCAGAACAAACTTTTTTGCTACCTTTTGCACCTCTCTGACACTTCTTGCACAAACACAGAAGTCACTTACTCCACCTAACTTCTCCAGGAGTTGCTTTTTCTGTCTTGGCAGTACATAATTTCCTTCCTTCCCGCGCTCTTATCCTCCCACAACCCCCACCTGAGGACGTCCTGAAGGAAGGGCTCCTATCGCTCTCTATCTGCTCCCGTCTCCTGTCCTGCAGGCAGCTGTCACCACTCCCTCCCTCGGCCACTAATGCCTCCTCTCCGCGTGTTTAAAGGGGTGATAACACCTCTCCCGGGGCCCGTCGCCGGGGCAGCTCCGCAGGGTGCGGCGCGGCTCCCTCGGCCGGCACCGCACGCGGCTGCAAAGTGACGGAGGAGCCCTGGGACTGTCAACCAGCTTGTAGCTTACTTCTCCCCCATTTCTCTCCTCGTCCTCGCTCTCCGCCCGCATCTCTCCCTCGCACCCTGTCATTCGTCCTGGCACCTTCGTCAGGGGACACGTCGAAAAATAAACAGCGGCTCTTGCCTCCTGCCCCCATTCCACTCCTCGGGAAGGGAGGAAAATGTCTCGCTAAAGCCACCGGGAATGCGCCCGATATGTTGTGTAAGCCTTCGACTGTGCGTGCATGCGTGTGTGTGTGTCTGTGTGCTTCTATAAAAAGACCATTAAACTTAGCTGAACAGGGGAAACAGGTAAATGCTGAGTCTTCGGTGTCCCATTTTGAGTGATCAGATCACAACTTTGTTTAGGGTATACTTAAAAAGATGTGAAAACAGAAGAAAGCAAAAAACAAACAAGGACTTTAGTGCATAGACCGTAATACCACGAGGGGCACCATAAGAGTTTTTTTGTTTTGTTTTGTTTTGTTCAAGGTGCTGGACCACGTGTTGCGTCTTCCGTGCGTTTTCTGTGAATAGGGATCCACGTGTAGCCACAATATGACGCACAAACGATACACATACTATATCGTTCAGGGCAGTGACGCATGCGACGGTTGGCTGTGATAGCGTCCTACAAAACCAGCAGTGAGGAGAAAGCGCACAAGCCTGGGAGCCGCTGTAAACAGGGCGGACTTCAAAGCGTCAAAAGCAAAGTCAGCGGAGTTTTGTAAATGCAATCAGCACGCCTCTGAGCGCCTTCAGGACACAAGCAAGCACTGAACGTAAACACGGGCGTTTGTTTACACTCCTTACACTCGCAAAAGTTCGCGGATTGAAACGTTTTTTCTTCCAATTGGGTCTTCGGGCTGTTTTTGCTCTGCAGCGAGACGGGCCCGCTGACGACCTCCCGGCGGACTGCGGCTACGGATCCCCGTGGCTGGGCCTGCACGTCCAGACCCATCAGGCATGAAGCCGGGCGCCTCGGTTTGACAGCGGAGATTGAACCGCTGACACACGGAGCGTGGCCTGGCCGCTCTCGCTTGACCTCCCGCCGGCCAAAGGTCTGCGTGGCGACACCCGGGCAGCTCTCGGAGGGCCCGGGCAGCATCATCTGTGTCACTGATGACACATCACACAAAAGGCGGAGAGCACCTTTTCAAGCGCTGCGGACCAGGGCAGAGAATAGGGATTATTCCACATGTTTAAAGGAGGACTGGGAGTAAACCTTAGCTATTCCTCGCCACGGAGGTACGACCGCTCCAAAACCATCACGTCCTCATTCGTGGCAAAACTTAAGGTTTTGAGTTAAGTGAGATCTGAACTGAGAGGGAAGTGTGACACAAGCCACACACAGACCCTCCATCTAGAAAAGATTTGTGCGCACCCTCACCTCCATTCAGTCATAAAAGTGGATGGGTAAATGAAAAGTTAAATGAAAATTTCACGCATGGAAAGAAAGGTTGCTTAATTTGGTCGTTCAAGTAATGCATTCATTCATGTGAGTGGCGGGCAATCAATGTACAGTATAGCCTGTAAAAATGGGACTTTAAAAGGGCTTGTAAAATGGCATCTGAGGCGTATCCGTATAACCTCCATGTTAGCGTTAGACCGTCTATCCGTTTCCTAGCGCAGCCCTGAAGTCAAGGTACCGCAGCTCCAGTCTCTCGATGGATGGCGGATGGTGATTTATTGATGTGGGTGCGTCGACTGCCTTCACACTTTACACAACAGCAGCTTGTTTACGTAAAACGGGGTCAGCGGGCAGCTTTGCCGCTTCATGCTTGGCGACTCACCGTCCCTCTCCTCTCCTCCTCACTTAACCGCCGGTGAGCGGGAGGCACAACTCGCCGAGCTCGTCCTCGTTTCGCGCAGCGAAAGAAGCACGTCGGCGGTCAGTCACCTGACTGGAAGCGCCGACGATGCGTAGATGTGCAAGCACAGGGACAGTTTTCGAGAGTGCCCCCTTGGATTGAATCCGATCCTGAAGATCGTGTTTTCCCAAATCGTGTCAGAAAGGCTAGTTTTAGGTTTTTTAGCTCACATCAACATGTTGAAATGCCAAAATGCATTTTGAGCAAGGCTGTGGCTGCAGGAAAAGGGAACCTGCTTTGAAATATTTATATATATATATATATATATATATATATAAAAATCGGACTCCAGAGCTGTCACTGCAGTGGTGTCATTCGCAAATTTAGTGTAAATTTGGGAGGTTTTACACTGGCGCAATGCGTTGTTTTGTTAGCAATCACGAGTCCCATCAACACATCACACTCCATGTACCGTTTAAGTCCAGGAAGACTGAGGATGTACTCACTCCTACAATTACATTTAGGGGCAATCAGCCCCAATCATGCACAGGCACATCTTTAACAGAACTCGGGTACCTGGAGTATACTTGGGGAGACAGAATATCGCTAAACACTCCAGTCAATGTGCTTTTCTGCATGCAACTCTCGTTAAATAATGTATTCACTGTTGTGGCAAAGCAGGCAACGGAGTCTCAACATTTCGTCATCAACGTGCTCATTTGTCTTTCTGGTCCTGTCTTTAATATGCAAATGCCGTTGTATATTGATTAGATGTTTATCTTTCAAGCTGTTGAGGGTCCTGACTCGGGTCTGCGGGGGCATGGAGAACAGTGGCCCCCGCGTCCCTCAGGTCACGGGCCCCTTTTTATCTGAATATGCAGCCACGAGCCAGCGGATCGGCAAGACACTGGTGAACACGGGGTGGAAAACACGTCCCGATATCCGAGGCATTACCACATTATGCTCTGCTAATTGCGCAACACGTGTGATTTGTGTGAATCTGCGTTGTGCATGCGTGATGCGCAGCGCATGTGAGACCTGGTTTACCTGCTCTGCGAGCACACGCAGGAAGGGAGGGAGAGAGGCAACACATCTTTGAGATGAGACAACGGGGATGTATGAGAGGGGGAGGGGGGGGGGGGGGTCGACTGTTATGGAGATGCAAATGAAGCGTGAGACAAAAGTACATTTCAAAAAGTGCAAATAATTATGCAAGTGTGGAAGCGTGCGCTTCCCCCCACAAGGGACGGAGTCCTTCTGAGACACAGCCTGCATCTTGGGGGTGGGGTGGGGTTGGGTGGGGTGGGGGGGGGATTCCTTTGCTGCACACAAACAATCACTTCCCACACGGACGCCGTCTCATAGCTGCCCTGACACCGAGCTCGGAGGCAACAAAGGCTTGACGGACTGGGAGCGGCATACGGAGAGGGGGCACGTGCGTCCACCGGGGGTCCCGCTCTGTGTGACATCTTTTCTAATGATCGGCGTAGCAGATGGCAGAAGGCGCACACACACACACACACACACACACGCACACACGCACACACGAGCGTGTGCGCCCGGTGCGTCTTGGGCCCGTGTCACCGTCACCTGCTGCACCATGAATTCATCTGCGGGATTACGCTCCGTCGGGCCGGCACAATGGAGGAACGTCCCCCCCCCCCCCGTCCTGTCATAACCCAGCGCACACCTCCGCGTGCGCGCGCACATCTGAGATCACACCCGTCAACATTTCAGTCACACTCCTGGTGGATCTAATATCCACGTGGTGATTGGAGATACTCCGGTTCTGAGCTCTTTGGGGTTCAGGGCAAACAGATAGCAAAATTTGGCGGGAGTTGTGTTTGCGTGACACCGGCAAGAGCCAACCATCGAGTACCAGTCGCGACTCAGCGTCACATGATCGGAGAGTGAATCGACAGTGCATCTGTCGATGTGTCAGCCGTCACATAAAGAGTCGAGCTCTGGCTCTGGCTCCAGCTTCCTGAAACACCTCCTCTTGCTTCCGCTGGGTAACAGACCCTCTGCGCTCTGGACCGTTGCTCAGACAAGCGACTGCCTCAAGCTCCGGGTAACTGTGACAGGCATCTACCTCTACTCCCCTCTGACGTTTCGCGCTACAATCACAAATGCTTTTACGGCCGTCGTTCGGCGTCGTGGTAAGGTGAGGCCGCCATCTACTCACGATGTGTGTTTTTGTTAACACCTCTCGGGAGGCTTGGGTTTGGAGTGTCAGAGGGGTCAAAGGTCGATGGCTGGACATGTCGGTAATTGAGTCCACAACTTGAAACATTTGCTCTCGGCGTTCGGGACGCCAGCGGACACAGGGCGACACACGGAAAAGAGGAAAAGAGGAAAAGAGGAAAAGAGGGTGGGGGGTGGGGGGGTCGCTCCTGCCGAGGAGGAGCTGGGAGGAAACGTGGGGGGGAATGGGAGGAATGTCTCCGACTGAGGGAGGGGGAGAAGAGGATACAGCAGGGGGAGCACGGTGGAAACCAGAAGCCAGAGGCTGCATCTGTCCCCCTCTCTGCTGGCGTCCTCATCCAGCAGACGAGGTCTGGGGAGCCCCCATGCCACACACACACACGCACGCACACACACACGCACACACACACACACACACGCACACACGCCGTCCCTTTCTCACACACACTGAGTGGCAGCTCCGTCTGGGTCAACAGCGCACCCTGACATTCCAGCAGTGAGAGAGATACGGGGGTGTCGCCTCACCTGGTCTGGGCCTGCGTTGCATAGCAGAGGGCAGCAGTGTTTGTTTAGCTGCTCGTGGCATCAGTGATGTCTTAATTTACCCCCCCCCACCCCTGTTTGTTCCCGGAGCGCGGCAGGAAAACGTCTCCTCTGCTTGAGCCTCCAGACGCTGTTCAAAATGGGGAGTACGGGTCAAAATAAAACCTGCATATGCATATCGGTTTACCAGAAGGAAAGGAAACACGCCTAGCCGGACTTGATAACAATTACTATTATTTTAAAAAGCGCATGGAAGTTGCAGATTAGCATCCCAAAAAGCAAGAGGTGCCAAATATTCAATATATTCAATCGTGTCAGCTCGGGGCTGTGCTTCGGGGATTCTGATAGACTGTAGCTGGTGTCAAGGTGTCATATTTCTCATAAGCATGCAAATAAATACCAAAAGAAAACCAAAACTTCCATGTCTCTCGTTTGGCATGGATGTGAAGCAGCTGACTCAGGACGTCTGCACAAGATGGAAAATGGTTAGAAAAACACACCTAGGGGCAATTCACAGTCTCTGGTCGGTGTAAACATGCATGTTTTTTGGACCCACACTGACATGGGGAGAAAACGCAAACTCCGCACAGAAAGGCCCTCAAACTAGGGAATTGAACCAGGACCTCGCTGTCGGTCAACCAAATCAGCTCACGTGTTTATATCTTGCGAAACTCTGCACTGTTGGAGGAGAATGTTGAAGTCGGCCGTGATCCACCTGATGCTAATGCTTTCTAATCTGATCCTCACGGAGCTGTTTGTTTGTTTGTTCGTTCGTTTAAAAGAGTGAATGATCAAAATTGACTGAATCAAACACGCAAACGTGTGGTACCGCTTGAGGAATCACAACCGGTCATTTAGCATCAGCCGGTCGCAGCCTCTTTCCACCATTACCCTCACAGACGCAGAGCTCGGAGCTGCAGAGGAGATAACTGGGCGGTTGTCATGGCACCACAGTGGGATCCTCTCCTCTGCAGCCCGGCTTTTCAGTATTAGACATGCCACCCCCCCCCCCCCCCTCCCTCCCTCCCTCCCTCGCCTCCCCTCCCCACCCTGAATTTATAGGGCCCCAGAACTCCCAAGTTCCTCGTCTTGCCACAGTGAGCTTATGGTGCGAAAGCCGAGCAGACACAGACGGGGCGGTGACATCCTCCCCGAGGAGCCGGAGTTTATGTCGCCCCCCCCCCCCCCCCCCCCCCCGCCGAGCCTCAGCCTAGCTTCGGGGGCCCACCGTGCCGGCTCTGCTGGCCTTTGCAGGTATCGATCTATTTATTTATTTACTCCCGGGCTCGATTCCTCCCGACGCCACCCTCCGCGCCGCCTCGGCCTCGTCTGCTCCTCCAGGCCGAGAGCCCAGGGATCTCTCTCTCTCTCTCTCCCCTCCCCGGTTTAATAATTCATGGGCGTTCGGGCTGCCGCTGTAATCCTGACTGACACTAAAAGTCTGTCTAGATTTAGCGTCATGAAATTTTCATCCGTAAATGTACGGCGGAGCTCCGTCTCTCGCCTCCCTCTTCGCTCTTTACCGAGGCACTCTTGCTTTTACTGTGGATCTCTCTCCCTCTCTCCATCTCTCTCTCTCCCTCTCCCTCTCTCCCTTCCGGCGAGCTTGCAAGGCCAGCCTCGCTCTCTCACTCACAAGCGCGCACACACACTGGCGCGGGCATAAACGCGCAGAGGGACAAACGGGGAGGCCGACAGCTCGCTGCCCCCGCTCGGCTCCGCCCCGATGGGACCCTTGTGCGCCTTGGACTCGTCCGTTCAGCCCCGGGGCGGAGGCGTGGACCCCCGGGAGGACGGAGTGGCACACGTCGGTGTCATGTCTTTAGCGGCCCGGCGCCGCAACACAAGCCCGTCACGCCCGATTCGTGAGGGAAAGGGGCCGGCGCCGTCCCCGCCCGCGCACCCCCAACCCCGGGATGCGTTGGATGACACTATTTTAAGACCTGCACCTCATTGGTATTTGATGGCATCTGAGCACGTGTCGGGGGCGATTAGCGAACGCGCGCGCCGTTTGCTAATTCATGCTGCTCAGCCACCAAAAAAAAAAAAAAAGAGGAAAAAAAACACACGCCCCTGGTCACTTGAGGACGCCGTCACGGAAATGTGCTGTCAGCACCCGGCATGTATTATGGAGCTACGCGTCGTCCTATAGACTGAAACAGAAGCTGTTTTTAGATTTCGCCCAAACAACCACTTGGTCCCCCCCCCCCCCCCTCTCCCCATTAAAAATGCACTTGATGGTTTTAGAGAGTAATCAGTTGATAAGACGCCTGGAGCTTAGCCCCTCGTGGTATCAGTTAATTCTCTCCATAAAAAGAGAAAGAGCTGGAGCTCCGGGAAGGGGTTGATAAACTTTCAGTGCTCATCGGCGGGCATTCACCGCCAGTTCCGTGCCATCCACTGCGGCGGTATTAATAGCCCCCTTATCTTAGCGAGAGAGAAAGGCCCTTTAATTGGCTGCCGCTGTGATTTCTCGCCAATGGAAGGGGGGGGGACAGACCAGCAGCAGGAGAGATGGAGAGATAACCCCTGTGATGACAGTAATGCTTCGGATCAGCGCCCACCTCTGCCTCCATCGCCTCCATTTTTCCTCCCCGCCTCCCGCACGCGTCACGAGGGACGGGTCGACCTGCCGAGAGGTGACCGCACTGTGGCCGCTCGCACTAATGGACCGCGCCTGGCAAGGAGGAGAGGGGAAGGCTTCGTGCAGACCCCCAGCCTCCCCCTCTCCCATTCCTCTTCCTGAACCACTCCGTACTCCACTGATCCTGGAGAGAAAGAAAGAAAAGGGGCTGCTCCACCACATGGTCACACCACGAGCATCCTCATAAACTCAGTGCACCCACCGGCGGCTGTGAAATATGCATGGCAACACATCTCCGCTCATTTTTTTTCCTTTCTGCTTTTCTTTTCCCCTTGCCAGGGACACATTTTATGCGTGTCACTCTCTACTAGCCCCCCGACAGCCGTTAAGAGAGACCCCCAAAAAGACCACCCACGCGGCTTCTAGCTCCCTCCTTCACCTGCTCACCCCACCGGAGGACGGTCGGATGGAAGCCGTTACATCAGCGGTCTGGCCCTTTGCTTTTATTGGCGCTTGTAAAAAAAAAAAAAAAAAAAAAAAAAAAAAAGGGACGTGCACTTCAGTAGCGAGCTTCGTCTGCTTTCCCCGTTATGCTCTTCGAGCCCACTGCGGCTCCACTGTGCTCCACTTTTCATACCCGGTGCAGAGATACCGTTGGATGCCACTTTATTTTTTTATCCTTTATTTACAAGCCTGCGCCTGAAATAAAGTTTTTGCCATTTCGCCCCATCTTAAGAACGCATGAACGATTGAGCACGCGGCTGAAAATGTGACCAGGGTCTGCGCCGCGCGAGCTGCTCGCCAGGGGGGCCAGGCGGACGCTGCCCTTAGCCTGTCCGCCGACGTTGGTCACCGCTCCGGAGTAACGGTGAGGGCCCGAGAGAAGGCCTCGGTGGAAATCTCTCCCAGCAAAAGGCACGAATGATCATGATCAATCATGATAAAGGCAACTGTCGGATTCGTTACCCCGGCCGGCTCTGCTCTCATAAGGGGCTGCCACAGGAGGCATTTCCCTGATTTGGTTGGGGAGGGGGGGGGGTTGCTATGGGTGAGGAGCACTGAGTGGTAGAGAAGGGCGAGGTTATTGGGTGAGAAGAAGAATTTAGAGACGGATCCTTTATTTGACTGGAAACTAGTGGGTGTTATACCAGGTTTTTTTTATGTATTCACAATGTGAGTTACAGCTGCTTTAATGTTTGTTTTAGCGGAAATTTTGGAAATTAGTGGGATAAGTGTTAATTGGTGTTTTATCGAATGATTCTTGATAGATGTCTTAAATTGTCATGTTGTTATGGGAAGGATCTTGGCGATACGTGATTTTCTGTAATTTCGCTTTTTTTTTTATCATAATCTGCAATTTAAACCCGGATTGAAGTCTGGCAGATTAACAATAGATTTATATTAAGGTAGACAGATGTGTATATTAAAAGAGAAGAAAAAGACATAAAGCTATCGCTACACATTTGTAGGACTTTCCTGGCTCAACGCGTGGGTCCAGCCTTCCTATGCTGCTACACAAAACGCTACACGCTAGATGACAAACATGTCTCCGTCCTTTGTCCAAGAAACAGCACGGCATGCTCCATTCCCTCTCCCTTTCACACACACCCGGCTGTCGCACGCGCGTCTGTGGAGCGACAGCACTCCAAGCGCCGCGACGCAGACGCTATCAAAGGCGTCACAGTGGGACGAACGATCCCCGTTTGATTTTTCACCGCGGTCTTTGAACTAGCGCGAGGAAGCTATCGCCCCGAAGACAGGAAAAGATTAAAAAAAAAAAAATGAAAGAGTGAACGTTTGAACCGGGCTTCAAAACCCGGAGTGGGTAAATTTAGCCCGGTGAACTGTCAACGACTCCCATCGTTTTGATCGGGGCGGCGACGAACGGAAAAGGCGGGAAAAATGGCCTTTTCACCGCAACGGCGTGGAGGCAATCGCAACATGGGAATGAAGGAGGGGAATGAAGTACGGCGCGTGACGAAGTGGCGGCGCGTCTCGAATGGCTCGTTGACGGCGAGCGGTGCCTGCGTGCGTCCGTCGGAGCGTCGGAGGGGGGGGGGGTTAGCAAAAAAACAAAAGATTAGCATTAGCATTTAGCTCCGTGGCTGGCATCAGTCACATGGTGGACGCAGTGTTGAGCACAGGTGGGGCTGCGGACGGGCGGCACGCCGCTCAACGACCCGTGCCGACGTGTTCCATTTCATTCCTGCTTTCACGCCGCGCAGAATATTATATCGCGGCACCGCTAGTGCGCGTGTTGTTCATGGAAACGACGACAAACGCGCGCTCCCAGGGTCTCCGGCCCACACCATCCGTGGGAGGGCGATGCCGGGCGGGCGATCTCAGCGGGGAGAAGCCTATGAATAAATTCATGGCGCTGATGTGCTGACCTTAAAACCGTAAGTGACGTTCAACCGCCGCACCGACGCAGGCCATTGATGTAATAGTCATTAAGCGGAGGGGGGGGGGTGGGTGGGGGGGGTGTGTGCCTAAGCCTCAGTCGTGCTTTGTCCGCGCGTCTCTCGGGAGGGGAAAAACCCCCGTCTCCGTGCCGGGCCCGGGAACGCGCGGCGGCAAAGGAGTTTCCACCACCTCCACCACCGCCAGCAAACCACCTCAAACGGCTCCTTCCAATCGTGCGGGAACTCGAGGCAGTGGGCCGGCCCGCTCTCATCAGGGCCTGATTAGGGCTGTGAGTGGGCCCTCGGTCACGGACCAGCAGCAGGAAGTGGCAGGGGCAATGGTTTCCAGACGGCCGAGTGGTCGCTGTCGACTGCGGAGTGTTGCCATTGAAGTCGGAACGTGACATCACCTAAACAAAGATGAAGCGCGGCTCTGTTCTCCCTGGGGCCGAGCCGGCGGTTTTTTTAGGCCATGATGCCAGCTCAGCTGCGTGTGCCACACATGCTCATGCACCCACGCGCGCACACGCCAAACGTAGGCGTGCCCACATTTTCTTCGCAGCCCCCCCCCGCCCGCCAACCTCTCCTTACTTTGATCCAGGCAAGCAACATGCGACCACAGGAGAGATATATCGTTCCAAAATAATACATTCGCCACGCATGTCCCACTCTAAAGGTTCCCAGACATTCCTGTCTGACTAGTTTCAAAATGCAATTTCAAAATGGCCGAAAACCTCCTCAAAGGTGAATGACCTAACGTAATCCAATGCAACATAACATGCCACAACACAGCCAAGAACACATCCAAAAACTGACAGTAATAGAACAACTTAATACAAAAGAAATCTTGTGTATGCCTACCTAAAATATTTCAGTGAATGAGCTTAAACAGAGTGGTGGACCTGGTTGGGACTTCTGGGTTGGATCATCTGTGTTTCCATGTTCCTCCCATTTCCTCGGGGGTTTTCCTCAGGTGGTCTGTCTTTCCTCCTACAGTCCACAACATGCGCTGTGTGTTTAGGTGGAATGGAGACTTTAAAATTGCCTCTGGGTCTGAATGCGGGAGTGAAAAGTGATCGACCTTTCCAGGTTGTACTGAAGCTGAAATCATCTTTTTAGGTTTGGTTCATTCCGACTACCGCTCCACATGATCTAGGTTTAGGTTGCTGCACTCATCAGCCTTCGCACCCACACATCATCAGCAGCAGCTGGGCAAGGAACCCGTGCTGGCAAACTGTGAGATACTGCTTTATGTAATGAGAGAGAGCTCGAACACCCCAGCTGCTTAACACAGGCGCCTAATGTTCACAATGTGGGACCGTGACACTCAGTCATAGTCTTGGGCTAGGCAAGGCAAGCAACTGAAGGCGCTGCCCCTGCTTTCTGTCCTCATCAGATAGGAAATTGAAGCTATCCGTCTGTGGAGATGGTGTGGGGTGGGGGGTGGGTTGGGGTGGGTGCCTCCAGCAGGGACAGACCAATTGTCCCTGATGATAACGCAGGTTGCCGGATCCCTCCACCTTGTGCATTATTGATGGCCATCAGTCGCCGTGTGTCTGACCACATTTAAGTGTCTCAGCAGGGGTGGGGCGGGGCGGGGGGGGGCCACAGTAATCAAAATACACGCACACACTGCACTATCTCCGGCTCGCCGGCGGCCCCCCCCCCCCGCTCCTGCCCAGTCCATCATCAAGTGTGCATCGCCACATCGAAGCTGGCACTCACAAGTGATGTGTTCATGCAAACAAATACACAAAAGGATACAAGCGGGGGTGCAGGGCACTGGGGCCTGTTTACATTTACACCGGGTGTGAGTGGAGCGCAGGTTTCTGAAATGTTCTGCTAATCTTTCCTTCTCGATGTGTATGCATTTAAATGTGGTCCATTATAATATTTTGGTCCAATTCAAAGGGGATGCGACACTTTAACGCTTCCCATTCTGACATTATCACCACTGACGCATGGCAAACCTTCGTCATCCTTGAGAAGTTCTGTGACCAAAATCAAAATAACTTTCACTTTCACTCTCCATCAACCTTGAATTATTATTCCTGTGGAGACATGCGATGATCGTCCCATCTACCCGGTGAGCTGCCATCCATGATTCTCACCCAAAACTCATTTACTTGGCGTCTGCCTGGGGAGCGTTCAGCTCGCAGATACGAACGTGCAAGTTTGTTTGCACAGCTTGTGTCTCAAGTGCAATGCAGTGGGCTGCCGCGTATACAGCATACAGTCCATAAACCCGCGTGACGCAACAACAGCGCTCATGGGAAGGGCTCTGAACCAACAAGGTGCTCGCTATGAAATGCTTTAAGGCAGTGGCAGCTGAAACCGGCTCCACGCTGAAGCTTAACGTAAACTGGGAGCAGTAAAAAGCCCTCGAACGCGAGCAGAAAAGCCGGACCCCATGACAAACCGGGAACAAAACGAGTCGCACCGAGCCACAGTTCCGGCAGGTGTATCAGCGGCTGTCAAAAACATCCGTCTTCATTAATTCTCTTCCATCAGCGGAGGCCACCTGCCTTTCGCTCTACCTATATGAACCCTTATCCAAGAGTGAATTAATACGCAAACATTGCCCCTCGCCTCCCAGCCGCCATGAGACAGGCGGGTGTGTGAGCCGTCCCGCTGCTTCCTGCGTCCCCCGCTAACAGATTCATCTACGGGGCCAGCGGGAGCGCCGTGCGACCAGAGGGGTGGGGAGCGCACGCTGGAGACTGGTGAGGCGAACATGAATCCGCTCTCGTAACCGAGGTGTTATGACGGGCCGGGACCGACGCGAGCCCCCATGCAACGCGTCGACAGATTGTCGGTGGGTGCTCTCGGGGCCGCCGAGCATCCGGACACAGATCAATCTTTGAATCTACAGTCACTCGATTGCTAATTCATGAGAACACGCGCGCACTACACGTGCGGGAACCTCAGGGTTTCCTGCGAGCAGGTATACGAATCCCCTTAATCTGCCTGAATAAAAGGCCTGGGAAATGGGAAGGGACGAGCCAAAACCCGATCTTGGTGAGCTGTAATTGACTGATCTGAGGGAGGCTAACCCGATAGGGTGGCTGTGTCGAGACCAGCGCAGCAGCACCTTTGTTTCACGGGTCATTACCCCCGTGTAAACCAGCACAGGCCTCTCCTCAGATGCTTTGGCTAATCTCCCTTTATACCTGCGGTGATAAGATACACTTCTCTTTGATTCCTGTGTTTCCTCCCGCCGTAACCTCTCCGGGGCTGAGCCTGTTGCAGCACGTCTGACATCTGTCAGACAGAGGAAAGAGAGGAGGAGGAGGAGGAGGTGAAAGAGGGTTAGTGGGTAAGGCCCCCGATGCAGGGGCTGTATTTGGCAAGTAGCAGACCCCTGCGTCCACCTGTGACCAGTTTGGTTGAGTTTTTCCATTGCTCGAGATGTTCATTCTGTGTAGCTTTAAATGGCGTTAGTTCAGAGAGCAGCTCTCTCGCAAAATTCTCTTGAAAACTGACATGTCTTCCTGTGAAGCACTGGGTCACTTTGTGATCTCTGCTGTTTTGAAGGCTGTGGGGGAATTCCACCGTTTCTTAGAAGCGTGCAGACTCGTGTTCATCTTCCCTTCTCACACCGTTTCCTCTGACATGTGCGCTGTACAGGTGCAAGTCTAAAACTGCAGTTTCTATTTTTTGAATGTTATCTATTCATGTTTCGACAGCCCCTGGACCCAATCCAGCATCTGCCATAAAAAGGATGAGGTTCATTCCTTACAGTCTCACCATAGTCAAACATTGCACATTGATTTAGAAATTTAGCAATGCAGTGTTACTGATCTTGTTTCTTTTGTTTTTGCCTTTGAAGCCTCTACAGTCAGATTTCTGTAGATAGGAACTGCACTTGTGTATTCAATTTACCTTCGCACATGCTTTTGGACGGTGGGAGGAAACCCAGGGAAAATCCAAATCCGAGATCAAACACTCTTGCTGTGAGGCGATGTGTCAGCCGCATCGATACTCGCATCTGCAAATTGAAAGCCACTGCTCCGCGGCGCAGTGCAGAGAGGCAGCTATGATTTCATGAATCATCTGAGGCGCGAGATGAAGGAACTATCTGGCTGCGTCTCGGATCGAAGGGGAGTGCGAACGGGTAACCTGATGGCGCGAGTTCAGAGTTTCTCTGATGACACATTGACACAGAGGAACCGCATTTCTTGACAGACCGGATACGAGTCGGGGGCCAGCAGAGGAGGAGGTGAGCAGGATGCAGAGTAAACAAGGGGTACAGCTGGGGCCAGTGTGAACCATTTCATGTGAAGCCATCCACCGAGGCGCCGGTTCCTTTTTGAGGAGCTGCTGTGCTGTTCTCTCAAAGGAGAGTGGGGGTAGACAGCTACATCACTAATGCACCGCCCCCACCCCCTCCCACCTCCCACCCCCCCACCCCCCCCATCCGCAGCCTGTCTGCTATGTTTCCAGCCATTGTGACAAGCCTGTTTGGATACTGTGCAGTTGCTCCGCGGCAGCTTGAAGTTAATATGATCAAACACACCACACAGCAACCTGCTCCGGAGGTGGTGTCGAGGGATGGGAGAGGAGGAGGAGGAGGAGGGGGAGGAGGAGGAGGGGGGGGAGGAGGAGGGGGCGGTGAATGGGATGAGTCAATAGGGGGTTCGTGTGTCAAGCGCTGCCAGGTGTCTGTTCCCTTCCCGAAGCCCCACAGCGGCAGTCGACTGTACCCATAACAGCCCGGGAGGCACCCTCGATGACAATAAGACATCATGTGAAAAACGCTTCAATTACCCCCTGTCACTCTGCCGCGCGTCGCCGTTAATTACGCAAACCATTTCCGTCAAGACGGCCCGCGCCCGCTGCCGGCCTGGAAACCCGCCGCCCCTGTGTCCGCCGCTGTCGGACGGGTTAACCGGGTTAGCCGTGAGTCAACACAGGTGGCCTGAGTTCAGGGGGGGGGGGGGGGGGAGGCGAGCTGGGCGCCGGCCAGGCCAACGTGCCACACTCCGACCCGCCAGGCCGGGCTCCTCTTTCTTTCTTCCGTTTTCGCCCCCCCCCCCTTGTTTCATCGTGCTCGCCACATCCTGTTTGCCTCCCTCTGCGGCGTGTCTTTCAGTGCTCCAGCTGAGCAATTATCCTGCCGAGGACTACTGATCTCTGACGAGCAGCAAGCCTCTACCTGCACGCGGGCGCGCGGGCGGCTCGCGCTGAACCGTTGTTGCCCCGGGTGCCGACGGCTCTGTCTGCACGGCGTCGTATCGCGCGGCGTCGTGGGCCGATTGTTGACGTTACGCGGCGCATTTTCCACTGAGGTCAAGCGGCGCGCACACGCCACCGGCGCACACGTCCCCCACAGCAGCGTTGGCTGACGTTTCCTACCAGCTGCCACATCAGCGTCCTCGTTGGGCATCATTGTCAACCATTGTTTGTTGTGGCAGCTGTGAGTCTCCCCTCTCCGGACAGGAGAGGCATTCGGCACGGTAGGAAACGTAACGGTAATCTCAGTTCCTCCCTACCTGATGAGGTTTGTGTCCGAGAGGAGAGAAACCACTAAAAAAGAAAGCCACTAAATCACAGAAAGCACACTGTGTGGATTTCCGCTACATGCCATTCATTACAACCCACCTCTCTTTTGGGGAAAGGGGGGGGGGGTGCTTTGCAAAGCATAAACAGAACTATTTGTTGAGTAGAGCCAGTACAAATTGGAATGGGAAGTTTAATTGCATTAAAAAAAATCATCCAAGTCTGCAAAAAAAACTATCCAAGTCTGCCTGAGAAAATTGAGTCTGGACCCAATGACACAGTATAGTGTTGCAGTTTGGTTCAAAAACATCTCAACTTATTAACTCTTCATTTGAATAAGCCACAGCTTGAGATGCGAGCTGCGGCAGGGACTCTTTTGTTTACCCAACCTAAAAAGGGATGCACACAAACAACCAGCAGGATGTGTCAGTCAGATATGGAGCATCTATACTCCGGAGAACACACAGAGAAAACAATGATTTCGCGCTAAGTTTAACTTTCTGGAAATCTAGATCAGTCCAAGTTCAGACGCTTAACTCTGTGGAGTGACAGCACTGGCATATTTGATATGGTTGCATGCGTACACAATGAAGGGATCTTGCACACACAATAGTAATACATTTGACAGAGGACTCTATCCCAGCACATACAGGAAGTTTAACACTATTCACTTTCACCCTCACACCTAGAGGTAATGTAGACCCTCTTATCAACCTAACATGCATGTTTTTGGACCATGGGAGGAAACCGGAGAACCTGGAGGTGACATCAACAGCGACATCCACTCATCTCCCACGTCACCTCGTTACATATCATTTTAGCACAATTAAATGATAATGTACAATGCTTTCGTTTGTACAATGAAAGCTAGATTCTTCTCAATATTGTACCGCTTTGAGCTCAAAACTCTAGACTGACTGACAACAAAACAGACCTGTGTCTTGGTGTGATATTTATCTGTTGGGATTGATGCCAGCATGTGAACTTCCAGATTGCCCGCAACCAGGAAAATATCACCCAGGACTTTGCTACGGATGTCAATATCCCTCACCGTGGACATGTTGGCAAATACATCACCTTCGATATTGTGAATGGGAGCCCTGTTAATGAACAGAGGTGTTTCACAGGCTTGTAAATAAACAGCCCTGGAGGTGTATCTCATTATGGGCCATGAGGAAACATTGGCTGCTTTTATGAGGAGTGCGGGTGTGGGTAACGGCGATGGGGGGGGGGGGGGTTGAGGGGGCATTTCCGATAAGCACGCAGACCCACTGCTACCAGCAACCGAACCTCCCACACAGCCACGGGTCACTTGAAAGCACACAGACCCCCCACTTTCATAACCGCGGTGCCGGGCTGAGCAGGAAACGGCAAAACAAAAAATTAGCCAGGACATTTTCACAGCGAGCCAGCCATGAACTTCACGCACAGCGCTGCACACTCGCTCGCACCACATGTAGTGCGGAGGAGGCTACAGATCTTGTTTCCAGTGTCTGCACGCTTCACAGAGGGCAGAAATATTGTATGGTCACGATGCTCCTGAATATGACATTTACACCTCAGACTTGAGCCATCCTGCAAATATCCTAGACCTTTTCCGTTTGAGGTTTTCAGAAAGTTGAGCTGAGGATTTGATCAATACATTCTGCATTGGCTCCAGATTCAGATTCTTTATTTCTCATTCAAGCATAACATCAGAGAAGAACAGTTGGATAAACAGAGAGACGAACAGAGAGAATGTAAAAGAGATAAATAAACAGGATTAAAAAGAATATGTAAAAGAAGATAAATAAGTAAGGAGAGATGACCGGGTCAGAGAAGGACGCAGTATGAATATATATTATATGAACAAATATATCAGTGCAAAATTGTCAGCAGTGTCTATGGAGAAGTCAGTAGCAACCTCTAATATTTATATGGTAATTTCACACTGTGTGTTTGTGTATGGAGTGTTAAATGCAGAGGAGTTGGGAGTTTAAGGGTTAGTTAAGGTTTAAACCACACGATTTTTTTTGCTTAAATGAGACAGATGTTCTAACAGGCACAAGAGCCATACCTGCATCCAGG
Source organism: Karalla daura (assembly GCA_029224185.1). NCBI lineage: Eukaryota > Metazoa > Chordata > Actinopteri > Chaetodontiformes > Leiognathidae > Karalla > Karalla daura. Next base: position 15,167,521 of record CM055207.1, on the reverse strand, counting down.
CTGCAGTTCTGCAAGTATGATGTGCAGCATTAGTGAAACGCAGCAAGATAAAGCAGAGGGCAAGTGGTCAGCTATAAAGATGTGTGAAGAACGCTCAAGCCACCGGTTGCATAAACACAGAGTCATCTCTGTAATATCAGCTGAAGACAAAGTACGTCGATCTGGCATGCGTGTGTTCAACAAACTTACTTGGATTTCCAAACAGAAGTCATAAGACCAACAGGCAGCCAATACTAGCAGGGCGCTAGCCAAAGGAAAAACCCCAAATCAGTTGCAATTTGACATAAATATGACAGAGGCTATACTTTTTTTCAAATCAACACACAGGATATTAGACCAAAAGCAAGGTGAGAGGCCAAACTTGGCCTGTCCAGTAAGCGGAGCTAACCACAGATACCAGTGCTAATACTGCAAAGCACTAGCCAAACACACAATGGTGGAAAGTATTTGCTAGCAGATGAGAAAGCACGCAGCCAAGAGACTGACTGTAGGCACAGGTTAGCATATTTTGCATTGTGTACACATGTCGTTTGGCTGTTTTGTGTGGCTAGCTTTCGCCATCCTTCTGACTGTTTCCTGTTTTGGTAGAACCGAGTTGTACGACCACCTAGCAACAAATCTGACTCTGACTGAAAGACAGGCGGCTCGCTTACCCAGGCCTGGTGGAGGCTTGGCCCTTGGAAAGAGGTCCTTTGTGTCCCAGCCTGCTACCTTGTGGACCTAAACATGTCTCGTGTGTCACAGACTGGAGACAGAAGCAACATGATCGCGAAAACACCACGATTTGCTCCACAAATTTGCCTAAGTGAGGAAGTGTCGACAGCCCCGTTGGCTAGCACCTCGAAGCCAGGCTGCAGTTGAAACAGGGTGTATGGGAGGTGGAGTTTAAAATCAACCCCATCTGTGGCAGGTGTGATACGCTGTACTGCACACACTGTTTTGGATGTATTAACCCGGCTGTGAGGGTATCTGTCTCTGAAAACCTTGTAACCGTCAGGATAAGGATTTAATTATTTTACCAGAAACGATTTGTTTCTTCAAAATTCATGCCGCTGTTAAATTGTCGACCCAAGTGCAATTTTTCAAACCACTGAAGAGTCTCATTTTCTTAAAGGTTTCGTGGTGGAGGCTGATGGATCGTATCTGTTATTTTATGAATAGCCCCTTGAGCATGTTCACCTTGCACTTGTAACCGTGTTTAACAAAGGTAAATAAATATTACATTATCTTCCATTTTCCCTCAAATAGATCTGTCCAAGGTGGCACAGAGCGGCTGTCTGTGCCAAAAGACTGGGAATTCACTGGGGCAAGTTCTGGTCCTGCTAATGCTTCCACTGTCACAGCTCTAATGAGATTTCCTTTAGGGAAATATAAGTTTAATGCTTTTTAAAGAAACCATGCATTCAGTGAAGCTCAAATGCAAGCGTGTAATTTTTCATTTATAGTAAAAGTCCACAAAAGAATCGAGATAATAAAAGTCAAGGCACAAGAGGTTTTGGTAAAATATATACTTTTTTATTTATTTCTTCATACAAAGAAATATTATGAATGTTCAGTATTTAATCATCTAGAAACATCTGTTCCATTTTGCTTTTGCATTGTGTAAAATTAATTCCTTTGATGTACATACCACAAAATACTTGATTTACATGTCTTTTTCATTTTTGTACATACAGATCTTTTTCTAATCTAAATACATATTATATGTGGGTAAGACAAACATTTCTAACATTTTTAGATCTCAAAACAGGTTGAATAAAACTCAACCATAACCAACGAGGCAACATGGAGCAAACCCACGAGTGCCAGTTTGTTTTCATTTTGCTTTTTTGTTTTTTTTTCAGGTATTCCCTCAGTCACACAACCAGAATTCAAATGCAGCACTCCATCAAATTACAGGGAAAATGTCAGACTGTCTCTCCAGAATGTGACTGCTTGCTATGAGAGGTCATCATAAATGCTTTTTTTTTTATATAATCAAACATTGCACAAAGGAGAGAAGGGGGATGAAGGCTTTCTCCATGTCTGGAGGATCATCACATAATCAGCGGGCAAGTACAAAATGCAGTGTAGCGAGCGAGCCTCCACCCCCCCCTGCTACCAACCATTGGTTTGAGGCTAAACCAGTCAGCCGGTTTCAACTGGAAAATAAGAGATATAGCAGACTTCGGGTCATTATCTGTCTTAATGACAGAGGCAGGCTAGCTGTGTTGGATTTTAATGTTAGAGGCACAACATTTTTAATTCAAGAGGAAAGCGGCACAATCAAATTCAACCTACGACTCCTACTGGCAATCTGACTTCTAAACTTGATTTTGAGGGACTTTTTGTATGAGTGTTTGTGTACATTCAGTCTGGGCCCTGCTTAAACACGCAACGCCCTCCTCTGGATGCTGTCAATCCCTTCCCATCTTCCCTGCATTTCCGTATTGGCCACCACATTGAGCATGCATAGCACAGTGTAGCACAGCATAACACAGCATGGCATGGCCGCCTCCCTGTGCCCGTATAATAGCGCACCACCCGCAGCAAAATGATGGGGCAGCGTGTCAAAAAAATGACAACTCGCGCATATTCTCCCTCTTGCATATCAAGAATTCAAGTAGAAAGACAAAAACATAATGTAATCCAGGGCGAGGAAGAGCAGAGACAGCAACTCAAGCTGCGTGAAAAGTATGACATCTAAGGGTTTCGTTTTTTTTTTTTGGCAACAAGTAGAGAGTTGAGATCTGGTGAGGAGATGTGACGTGTGATAGGATGAGGAGAGTGAATAAGGCATAAAGTATATAGGCCATGGACGATGGCACATGAGGTTCTCTGACAACACAAGAGGGGTTAGACGCTGAGCCCCGCCCGAGGCGGTTCATACTGCGCTGAGAGCGCTGCACACAAACCTTTCCTCCTGCTTTGGTCTCTTTAGTCTGGGATCTAAGATGGGGTGTTTAAAGAAGCCCTGTATCAGTGAGGCAAAGCCCGTTGACATCTTTTCACTCTCTATGCCCCATGTCTGCCATGCCTCTGCTGCCTCACGCAGAGATTTTGCATCTTACCGTGAAAACAAGGCACACACGCCCCCCCCCCAAACCCCTTGTTCTGCTCCTCTCCACAAATCAAATGCCTCTGAGGGAAATGCGATTGAGACTTTGTGTGACCTTTGAACTGAGTGAATGGGGCAAGGGCCCGGCTCTCAGCCAGAGACGCTTCTAATGGGGAGTTACTGAGCAGAGGCTCGATCGATCTGCCGGTTACCTTTAGCCGATTAGCATAATGTTAACACGGGCCCTTATGTGGTCCAGGAGAGGATTTAACGTTTGATGGATGGCCCACTCATTAGAGCAGGCAGCAGGAGCGCTGTGAATGAAAGGGCAGCTGTATACTTTAAGCATGAGTGACACAATGAAGATCAATTAGGCCTATTGATCTACCTGTTATTGAGTGGAAAGCGACACAAGCTCTGCAGCTCTGGCCGATGCCAGCGCAGGACAATTAGAGTTAATGAAACTTAACTGGGAGCTTCGGCGTAGCGATGAAACACGTTGAGGGAGAATCTCACACTGAATGATGGGTAAAGATAAAAGGTACAATGCATGAATAGATGAGGATGCACATGGATCTGTGTTCTCCACTGCTCTCTGAGCACTCTGTACCCGTATATATGGTGCTTTTGCACTTTTCACCCAACCGACTACTTCACCACGACTGATTTTCTGCATCATGAAGCACCGAGAAATCCACTGAGTTTACAGGACCACGCAGGAGGAGCGAGAGAATCCAAACTTGAAATGAGGAATGTTAAAAACAACATGTGGGCCAGATGTTATGTACAAATATGGTTAGGCAGCTTAGTGAATTAATTGCTTAGAAATAAAAATAAATTATTATAAAATAGATTTCTGTACATTTTACATATATATAGCAATATCTCCACATCTTGCCATTGAATTACAGAGGGGAAAAAAAAAAACTTCTCAAATTAACAAAAGAAAGTCTTTCATGGACTTCACATCAATCCCAACCAAAGTTATGTCCAGTCATCTGGTAGAACTTCATGTTGAAGGGCCTGTAGAAGTCCCGTAGCCTCTGCACCACCTCGGGGTCAATGTTGGGGTGGGTCCGCCCTTTGGTTTTGCCCAGGCAGTGGGGCTTGCTGCTGCCCTCCGCCTTCTTGAGGCACGGGAAGCCCTTGGTCTGGTTGAAGTAGAAGTGTTTGTCTGTGATGATCCTCTTGAGGCCCAGGAAGTCCTGCACGCGGCCCAGCTCTCCGGCCGGGTCGCTGATCAGCCGCTCGCCGCTCACAAACAGGATCTGGCCCATGGGGAAGTACTGCAGCCAGTTGTCCAGGTGCTTGGCGTAGATGCCGATCTGGATGGCGCTCCACGAGGTGTCGATGAGCCCCGTAGTCCTGTTTTTGAAGGTGAGGCTCTCGAAAGAGGGAATGTCGGGCTTCTTCGACAGAGTCTGCGTGTAGTCCGAGATAGCCCTGGTGACGGGGTCCCTCACCACCACGATCAGTTTGGTGTCCCGGGACATGGCGGAAATCCTGGCCGGAGCCTCCCTGGTCACAAAGTAGCTGGGGGTTTTCTCCATGGTGATCTGGCCCTCCAGGGTCTTGGGCATCAGCTCCCTGGGGAACAAAAAAAATGGACAGAAAAAAAGAGGTTAGGGGAGGGGTAAAGCAGAGCAGTGAGTTGCATAATGTAATCAAGCTGATGGAGTGCACTGCGTTCTGTAATCAATGACTCACTGAGCCTGTTTCTCCTTATTACAGGGCTCAAAAACCTATTAGTATAGGCAGCTCTCCAACATCAACAAGATCAGTCACTCATAAGATATCTCACTTCTGATGGAAAACAGAAAACCCTTATTTAGTGAATAATCAAACCCAGCAAAATATTTAGAGGAATTTCTAAACGGGACCAGTGCTGAATGTAACCATATCAGGAGCCCAGTCCCCCACTCCCTGCCATCTACAGCTAACCAGACTCTGTTTACCTCTTTATTAATTTCACTGTGAGCAATTGGGATGCATTTCTTTCTGAATTAGCTCATAACATGTGTGAATTCCATTATGCATTGCTTCTCCCCCTCGGCTTGTCTTTCCTACAACCTCACTGCTGGATGTAATGTTCCAAAGTGGTCGGGCTTAATCAAAATTCACCCTCTTTATACCACTGGAAAAACACACACACACACACACACATTATCTGCCTTGCTGACTCAGGCATTGCAGAGACATGCTGCCCCACCTCCCATCCCCACGAAAAAATATATTTAAAAATGCCTAAGTGCTGAAAGATGATGAGGCTTGTTTCAGAAAGGGAATCTGTTTTTTGACAAGATTGGGTTTGGTTTTGGATGAGGGCTGGCCCGATGGACTTTACGCAGATATGTTACATGCAGACATATAATCAAGTGGGACTTGAGAACAACTGGTTTCGAGGGAAAAGTGAACATGCTCCAGTCTCTCGGCGTTGGGTTTCAGAATTGGTGGCCGACCGCAGAATCGAGATTATGGTGCAGGCGATAAGAGCGGTTTGACTGACATTGGGACGTGGATCACCTTTCCTTTGCTGGCCCCCAGCTCTTCCCTGGGAAGAAAACTAGATGTGGGCTGGGATCAAATGTGCCTCTAGACCTGTCTGGATCGGAGGATTTTGGTCTGGAAAAGTTCCCCGCTTAGAAGCCGTTCATTCAGCATTGTCATGGTAACTGTCAAATAAAAGAAGGCAGTCACAGATACTTGAGCGGGGAAGAAAATTCAAGATGCGCTCCGCCAGCCACCTAAGAAAATAGAACTGCAAACGGGTAGTTTAAAGGCCGCAAATTAGTCCAAAAAAACAGAAGGGAGGTGAGGGGCTAGCCAGGGTCTATCAGGGTGAACACACTCGCACAGATAAGACCAGCCTGATCTCCCTTGAGCATCGCCTTTGTTGTTGAACGGAGGGTCTTGATGGGCTATTGTGTGGACGGCACCATTGTAGTCGATTCTGTGTAATCTTGCACGCAGTATTTACAGACGGAGAGAGGTAAAAGGAACTACAGCGTTAAACCCGTTGGGCGCATTAGGACACCCACGGCGCTCGATTCATCCGTGGGGGATCAGCTCTTCCTCGGAATCGTGCTCTAAAAGCCGGAATCTAGTTCATGTCCGTCCAGCTCATGGCTAATTCATGTAACAGCGGCTCTCCATCAATGCGTGCGCAGGAAAGAGGGAGGGAGAAAAGAAGGAAAAAAAATACCCAGAGTGACGTCAGGTAGCCAATAAAACGCCTTAAGGAAATGGTGTTGGCAGATTTGTGTAATCCTAACGCAGCGCCAAGTGATCTAATTATGATAATATCTCCTTGATTGCTGACACATCGGAGGGATGAATGGAGCCAGGGCCTGAGCTCATTAAAGGGGGTATTGAAATCCAAACAGATCTCTCCGCCGGCGAAACCGCTTCGGAAGGTGGAGGCGCACGCGGCATGCTATCAGCACGCGCAGGTTAACGCGCTGTCACGACTGGAAACTGTTTACACGGCACCTCTTGAGCGACTTCAAGGGACACGGACACGCAGGACGCCGACGAGTCGTCTCTCTCTCTCTCTCTCGAGGCACAGCGGCGATACTGGCCGCGAGCCTTTTTGTCATTCCTCGCGCAAACGGAGAAAAAGAGTGCAGGGCTGCCTCCCCATCTAATCCGATTTCAAAATAACAATGCGGCGCAGAGACAGGGAGGAGGCCCGAGTTACAATGTGCATAGTGATAGATTATGCTGATCCAAGCTCAGGGAAGCCTTCTCCTTCTTCTTCTTCTTCTTAAATCAAGTGTTGGGGGTTGGAGGAGCATAAAACTAAGAGATGGTTGGATAGCGAGGGAGAAAGAAAGAAAGTGGCAAGGAAACCCCCCAAAAAGCGCCAAATCCTCGAGAAGAGAGCCCCCCCCCCCCTTCCTAATAAAAAATCTCCACCTCTGACTTTGCCCAGGCTCCGCCAAAAAGGGGAGAGAAAAGGGAACAGAGGAGGGGAATTTTAGTGGGACAAGTGGCTCTTGGAGAAACAATGCCTATTATGCTCTTTTTTGATTTATGAGGTGCCGCTTTTAAAGATTCCGTCAGCAAACAGGCAATTCTGTGACACCGGCCTTCTCTTTTTTCCTGCCTTTCTTTGAAAGTGAGCCATTGTCCCCGAGCGCAGGGGTGAGCGGGGCAGTGGTCAGGGCAGAGGGGCGGGGACGGGGGCAGGGAAGAGAGGGGGCAGATAGGGGAGAAGAGGAGGGTGGGGTGGAGTGGGGGCTTATCGAGGGCTGAGTGGGGCACTTCTCCATCCCTCTCAGCCTCGAGTGAGGGAAGCCTTTTGGAGAGCCGCTGAGTGGAACGTGTGCCAAAATTGCCCTGCAAACATCGCCCCGCGCCTTCCACGGTCCACACAGAGGACTCCACTCACCTCGACAGGAACTAATGATTCACAAAAAACAAAATGTAAATAACGAACTCGAGCTCAGACTGAACGACTTTCCCTTTGCCTGCCTCTGCTTTCACATGACACTCATCTGTCGACCCTAACCCGTAACCCGGCCCTTGGCTCTCTGCACTTTTTGTCCGTTGGAAATATTCCCAAGTTAAAAGACGTGCCAAAAAAACAGCGATAAGACACAAAGCAGAAAGCCCCCGTCACATGACGGCATCAAACAAGGGGCTGGGAGAGTGGCCCTTTGGCCTCCGTTTTAAAGAGCCCTCATCCCGGTGGAGATAAACGGCGGGCAGGGAAAGGGTTATTTCCGTCTGATGCCTCTGCCTCCCTCCTGTCACGTTTGATTTGATGATAACGGGCTGCCGCTGAGTCGCCTGTGTCACAGCATCTCTGGCGAAATGACGGCTTCGCCCGTGGACAAAAGGAACGAGCCATTTGGCACGTCTCCGTCGATTTTTGCACTCGATACAAAGGGTTTTCAATTGTCTCACATGTCCGGGCGCTGAAAGCATTTGAATGTCAAAGTGGGGTTTGTTTATTTGAATGCAGACAAATAGGCAGGCATTTTGTGTCCACAAGTGAAGGGAGGGCGTGGCTTTGCTCCCCTGAGCACTTAGAGCCAAAGATGCCGGGTTTCTATGGCTCAGAGACCCTGGAGCGCGTGCAGTATCCTTGTGGGAGGTCACACCATGCAAAACACACTCTCCTGCAGGCACAGGCTGAATTATCCTCTCAGGATTAACCAATGACAAGAAAATCAGACTCAACTCCCAGACTGACACTGGTAGCTGTTCCCCGTCTGCGCGCCGAGGTCCCGTCCCTTTTTTTTTTTTCACCCCCGTTAAAAACGTCCTGTTCGCCCCTGATCCTCGAGGCCCTCTCGACCCCCCCCCCCCCCGACAATCGGGCCCTGAGCTCCGATAGCAAAGTGACACTTCACAGGCGAGAAGAGGGAGAGGGAGGAAATGAGGGAAGGGGAACTGAAAGGCCCTCATTCTTGTCCGAGGGCCTCTCAACCGAGCCCTCCACATGAATCGACGGACGAACAAGCATTTTCAGGAAACACAAAGAAGCATCTCTATCCCCCCGCCGGACGATGGGGATCTGCGGCCGCGCTCGCTCCTTCACAGCCGGCCGTGTTTTAAACCTGATCTTTTCGACCCGGCGGACAGCAAGTATCTGAGCGTAATGCGCCGTCGCGACGAGGCGACGCTCCAAATCCGGCCCCGTGTGAAAACTTGCGTGGAGACAGGACGGAAAGGATGATGGATGAACGGCACGGCCATGCGAGGCAGCAGGGATCCATGGATGAGTCCCCGGTAAATAAAGCATTCATTAATAACTGAGTGCCCCCCCCCCCCCCCCCCTCCCCTCCCTTTTCACAGCTCCCATCTCGCAGGAGGTGAAGCCTCGGAGCTACGAAAAGGAACTGAAATGAGCAACATGTTTTTGTAGCGCACATACCAGCGCACACAAACACACGCTCTGGCCACTGCGAGGGAAGGCAGTCACGCACACCAGCCCTGGCTCTCCGAATACTTTCAAAGTAGCATTTAAGCGCATGCAGAAGCCAGACGTTTTGAAATATACTCCACTGTGCCTGGAGTCTGACATTATATTTAACCACAGAGCATGGCTTTGGCTGTAAATTAAAAGAACGAAGGAGATGGTTTATGGCGCTGTCGGTCCCGGGCCACTCGGATACACAGAGGGAGAAGAGCTCCTCATCTGCTCTTTCTTTCAACCGCTCTGGAGTGAAGTCCAGGTGTTAGTATGAGGCCACTTAGGGCTTTTTGACAGTTCATTTCCTGACTGAGAAGAGGCAAAGACCTCGGCTTAAAAGTGAGATCCTGCAGGTGCGCGCTCACCGAGGGTGTATCTACGTCTTGGAAGTTTGAGGTTTTCACACTAATGTGCGCTTGAGAGAAGAACCCCGAGCCCTTCGCACCTGCTCTCGAGCAGGCCTCCATATCCTGCCACCGGCCTGTAACTCGAGACCCCGACACTCCCGACGAACCCGGAGTGATGCCGCAGCCTCGTCAACCCGATCGGAGTGGACCGTCAGCGCGCCCTCCCACCCACTGGGCCCCGAGGTTTCAAATTAACAGGCTTCACTGAGCAACGGTGTCACTGGAAACTCACAAAGGTGGCTGAGTGGAAGCCCCTCCGAATCATCTGTCTGCCGAGGGGATTAATAATGCAGGCTGGCCTAGTATCACGCACCCAGACGTGGACGGCGGGGCCCTGCACGGGACGCGGCATATCGCGCGGCTACGAGGAGAGGAGGAGGAGGAGAGCTGCTGGAGAGCTGGAGCCCCGCTCCAGGACCCTGGGAAAGCTGCTGTCCTGTCAGAGGGGCCTGTCAGTGCGACTGGGGGCTACTTCAGGCTACTATCTTTCGCTTCCCGATTAGGGGAAATATTTAGAAAGTCCCCACAGCCACAGCAGCGATAACACGCTCGCATGGGCCGGCTTCTTTTTTTTTTATAACCAGCTTGTATGAATTTTTATCTGACGTGATGCAGCCTGGCTGTTGTTTACTCCATACCTAAGTGCTTAACAGGGGTGCCTGAGTCTAGATTACCCGGCCCCTTGTGTCGCGTTTTTTTTTAAGATACCACTGGAGGCACAAAAATAAATCATCTGCTTTGGACCATGGGGTGCATTAACGTAGCTATGTCTCAGAGCTTGAAACGGATTCGTGAGATGCATCGCATGATTTGAGTCTAACTTTGAGCGCACAGCAGCAGAACTTTCCCCATTCAACGCCGTCCTGTCAATCGCACACTCTTTCATCATTGCTGTTTCATGTCCCACGGATGTGGAAAACTGGTGACAAAGGGCTGCAAGTGTGGGGAACCAGCGACCAGGACACATTCTTTCAAGCGCGAGGCTGAGGCTCAGTATAAGAATGTCTTGGATGACAAGTGGGCTTTAGGCATAATTGGAAAAATAAAAACTGGCTTTGATTTTCACAGAGCTTAATTAGAACTTTTCCAGGCACCACAAAGGGAGTCTACGAGAAATGACTGTACAGCAGGGACTGAGGTCAAAGTATAATGAAGTGGCGCCTATTTTCATCTTTTATGGGACAGCAGCAGCAGTGCAATGGCCGAACTGGTAGGAACCCTTGTCCCGTTCCTGCCTCTGTGACACTCTGACACCCAGACTCTGTGCCGCAGTCCTAATCTGGCTGATTAATGCAGCCCCTGGACCCTCCAGCTCCATCGAGAAGTTGCACCATGTCAGAGCAGCATGGGAATCTACTGACCCTCCGTGTAAACAAGGCAGTTAACCCTGACGATGCACCCCGTCCATCCATCATCTTTCACTGGAATCAGGGAGTCGAGCCTCGCCAGAGTTTTTCACTGCTGCGTGTGTGTGTGTGTGTGTGTGTAAAACAACAGACCGTAGGAGCTGGAGACAGACTGACAGAGAGTGCGAGTCAACGAGCGAAGAAAAGACAGAGGGAGGGAGAGAAGGGGAGAGTCAGGCATCGCGGTCACAGGCCTTCCAGACTGGTCCCGGGCTCGTACCCAGCCTGGTTCTTGGAGGCAACATCAGACACGACTGAAGTCGAATGAATAAAAAGGAAAACTAACCACCACGTGTCATGTCACGGACTGCCCGTCAGACACCGCAACAGCGCATTACCCCCGGCCACATCTTCAGATGCCCCCTCTCTCTGCGTCCTGTCCTGAAAAACACCCAAATGAGGCCGAGGCCGTCTCCTCGTGCGGCGCTGCGGTCTTCCCGTGATGGGCAGCATCACGGAGGCGTGACGAGCGCAAATTATTCAATTCAATGACCGCCCATCATTTTTCTGACTCGGAAAAATGTGTCTTGAAGTACATTTGTTGCCATCCGACACCTTCAGGGAGGCGACACGGGACCGCGGGGCGCGCACCCTTTCGCGGGGGCCAGCACCACGTCGGCCTGTGGCCATAGACGGCTGCCTGGAATTACCCAGTGTTAATAACCCCGCAGTGAAGCGAGGAAGCCCACCATGTGGTACAAATAAAGCAGAGGAGCTGGTGAAAGGGATGGTGGAGGGCAGAAAGTTCCAAATGCCTCCTCCCTTCCTCTCATGAATGTGCAACAGTGCGCTTACAGAGGTGCCCCTCCCCTCCCCAGCCCCCCCCCCCCCCCTCCCCTCTCGCTTTCAAAGGCTTCGGCGAGAAAGCCTCAGATTTTGCGGCTTGAGGGAGGCGAGAGGTCCCAGCGCTTTGGCAACGCTTGGCGCGACGCCTCGCCGCTTTGTCCGACACGCGATACGCGGCGGGTCACCTGAGCGCTCGCCTGCGGGACGCGCTCGCACGCACGCACGCACGCACGCACCGCGCCCGAAACCCGGCACTCGCCGACGTCGGGCCGGCGTTCGTTTGGCGCTGGTAATCCGCGCTAATCGCAGTGTTTGCGCCGGGCGTTTGCCGAAGGCGTTAGCTCGCCGCGCGGGCCGCGCATTCCAATGCCGCGCGGGCGACGGGGCGCGACGGCCTGACTGACAGCTCGGGCCGGATAAACCGATGAACCGTGAGAGGATGAAAAACAACAGGGGTGGGGGGGGGGGGGCAACAATGAAGGGCTGCAGGTGTACACTCAGCTTGTGCCTGTGTGTGTGCGTGTGTGTGTGTGTGTGTGTGTGTGTGTGTGTGAGGCAGCGTTTCTGGGCGTTTCAGTGTGGGTGTGCAGCCCGAATCAGCCATTCTGACTGATTTCCTGACACTTGACATGCACCAAGAGGCACACGACTCCTTGATCTAAGCTACAGCGACGATGAATAAAAGATGAAACAGACTCGAGAAGAACATACATGCCACCGCCCCCCCCCCCCCCCCAGCGGCGCGCGCACGCACGCACACACACACACACGAGGGTGAGGAGCGAGCGAGCTGCTTTGCATCCTGTTTGAATTGGCTGTCATCCGTAACTGCCTGCGCACCTTTTTTCGAAGACAGGTGAACTACAAAGCGTGTTCTCCAGAAAGAGGGGGTTTCCTCCCCTCTGTGTGTCGCTCGGCGGGCAGAAAACCATCTTCCTGCCCCCCCCTCCCCCTCACTGTTGCAGGTTAATGGTTTACAAATTCCTGGAGACAGCCCACCTCCCCACGCTAACGTGCAATTAGCCCGATGGAGTAACGACAGCGCCGGATCGCGGAGATGGAAAGAGTGGCAGGAGGAGTCCTCGGGGCGATCCTGCAGTTTTCCCTGGGTTCGTGCCTCCGCCTCGTCTCCCGCAATATCTCTGAGCGCCCCGAAGACAAGATAATCGCCGCTAGAAACAACAGCCACCGTCTGAAGTGTTGCGGCTGAGACTGGCTGGGCTGGCGAACGCAGACTCCGGGGCCGGGGGTTCAGTCTCGGGGTTTGGATATTTCATTCACGGGCCGGTTGCGGAGCACGACGACAAATGTTTTCACCCCTCCGCTTCGTCTCTATCAGTAAGCCTCTTGGCTGGAAGTGAAACCGGATCCGCCCCCGCTCCGTGCCAGGAAGCTATTTTGTGAGGGGAGCAAAGGCAAAAAAAATGGAGAGCAGAGGCAAAGATATTTGAGAAATGCCGGCTTCATGCTTGCTGTATGTCAGGGCCTTGGACAGAGGACTTCAGAGGATGTTTGTTTTCATAAATCTTTTCAACAGATCATTTTTTTTCTACTCGTTTCACTCGATATCCACTTTGCTTTTCCCTCACCACATCCAAAGTTAGAAAGCACACGCATGCCCCTGCCAAACGTGTAAAATCCTCTGAATTGATTGAAAAGAAGAAGAGGGGGGGGGTTGCTGTGATTTGAAGCACATTTTAAGCACAGATGTGAAGTTATTATCAGCAGAGTAATGTTCTACGCTTTCATGAAAAAAATGTACAGAATGGTTGACATGTGGAAAACTAACAAACACACGCATCCTAATTGTTCCACATCCGACGGGCCGACTTTGACAGTTTGAATCAGACCTTGCATCTTTTGTTGTCACGTCTTTGCTGCTTTTATTGTTGTTTTTGTCGACTGCGAAGCCAACAGTGCCGTTTCTGGCGCTTCTGAGGCGTCGAAGAGGGGAGAGAAAAACTAACCGGCGATGGAAAATAATTGGAAGTGAGCTGAGTTTGGCCAGGTTGTCTTGGAGTCGAGCTTGGAGTGCTCTCACGGCCCCACAGCTCTGGGAGTTCACCTAAGTGGAGAGAGTGACTCTTGTCGAGCAGCCGCAGCACAGGGAGACAACTCAGGGCATCTAATGAGCTCTGCTCTTTTACTGCCAGGCTAATGGAAACCTCTGGAGACCTCAGTCTCTGTGTGTGTGGGTGTGGGTGTGTGTGTGTGTGTGTGTGTGTGTGTGTGTGTGTGTGTGTGTGTGTGCCCTCCTTTCTCCCACAGGCAAGCTCAAACTCCTGCACCCTAATGGCTACCTCTGGGACCTAATACCTGGGACGAGTGTGGCTTTACTGTCATCACTTTCTCCTCTCGCTGCACCCCCTTCTCCTCCTCTCCTCCCCATTCCCCTCCTCTCCTCAACTCTCCTCCTCTCTCTCCCGCTATGCCGCCTTTAACAAGGCTAAAAGCAAATGATTAACACAGCCATATTAGCGCAAGCCTTTCTTCCAGCCTCCAGGGGAACGTTTTAACGCGGCAAAGAGTGTTTATTTAGCGTCCAGGAATGACCATTAACTGTGGAGGGAGGATGTCTGGTTCTGTACTGACATGTGTATTAGCATCCCAATTAGCACCTTGTTAAATGCGGCCTAATTCACGCGCAGCACAGAGCGGGGGGCTTGTGCACCACTCTCGGCCTATACGCTTCCTTCCGTCCTCCAGCGCCACCTCATTGCAGGCTTCTTTATGAGTGTTTTTCATTGTTTTCGGCTGTAGGCTGTGCATGCTGCTACTGTACAGCGCAAACAATGCTCGAGACTTTGTGTTTCTCTGTTTGTGAATGAAGTTGACAGCAAGTTCCTGTCAGCCTCCGTGGCTTTTATTCCCCAGCTCCAGCAGGAGGTTCCTGTCTGCAGCGGCCATATTGTCCTCACTAGCGATCGCTGCCACTCCCCCTCTCCACAGGTCACCCCTTTCACAATTACGCGCTGGTAATTTGGGGATGAAAGCTGTCTTTTCTCTTTCCTCCACCCTCTGGACACTCTCCAATCTCTGGGCAACCGTCCCTCCGAACCGACCCGAGGGCTTCCCTGGGAGACGGCCACTCGTGGTCAGCGAGGCCTTGCAGAAAGCTCCGCCCAGGTCTGGACGGACCGAGCACAACACGTGACACTGTCTCTTACGCACAAGAAAAACCCAAATGCACAGCTGGAGGATGAAGGAAAGCAGCTCAGAGGGGAGGGATGATGTCTGGAGGTGGAGGGGGGGAGGGGGGCTGGGAGGCGCTGAGGGGAAACAGGGTACCATTAACAAATAATCCGCTCATTTGTTGAACCCAAGGTGGAAGTTTAGCCAACACGGAGGCACGGTTTCCAGTCTGCTTGTTTTTATGTTGGCCGCAGCGGCGGAGGATTTGAGCAGAGGATGTGAACCTGCTGTCAGCTGTATGGTTGGCTGGCCGGGCGCTCATCCCCGAGGAGCCCTGGAGTTCCAGGAATCAGGAAACAATCATGGCGCCAAAGTATCTAATCATCTGATTTCATCTCCATCCGCTCTCTGGAGCCGCTTTAAGCCTCGGAAGCTCATCCACTCTGTCAAACGCGGAGTTTTTGAAACAAGACGTAATAAATCTGCCTCATTTACAAGACTCGGTTGGTGTAAGACTCTGTGGTGCAGTCGCGCTATTGTTTTCAGCCGTTAAGGCCCCTGTGGGGCTTGTAGGATCCAGCAGCTTTCTGGGGCTCTGCAGATGGTCAACACACAGACACTGTCAGCAAGCAGACGTTGGCCTGACCCCAGTCAAAGGCCCCTTAACCCATCTCTGCACATTACCTCCAATCAGGCCTGACCAATCAATACCGGCCGTCCCCTAGGAGCCACACTACGGCGGCATTTGTTCGCCCTGGTCTTAGTGTTTCCCCTCCTTTGTGACCAGAGATGGGGATGATTGGAGGCCCAGTAATAACACCTTTCTGTCTGGCTTCCCCATCCAACGCGCCATGTATGCAAACATGAGCAGCGAGACGCCTGCGCCAACAATGACGATTTGACGCCTTTCAGTCGAGCTCTGCGGAGGCAGGTGGCCCCCTTTTTTTTTTTTTTTTTGGGCCATTGAGTAGGGGAGGAAGGAGGGCGAGGTCACAGGCGCCGGAGAGCGGATGGGTCACCTACGTGGAAATAGGGGCACCCCTGTGGAGAGCAGATAAAAGGACGTGCACCCATCCAGAACTGTCCCTGACAAGGCCGGGAGCAGCGGCTGGGCTCGCCCCAGCCTTTGGTCCACGCCTTTCAGGCAGACTTCCGCAAACATCCCAAGTCTGATAGCAGGACACGATTCTTTCTTTCTTTCTTTCTTTCTTTCTTTTTTTGCGCGAGCCCCCTTTTCCAACAAGGCTGTACTTGTCTTTTGTGTGCGCGCGCGCGTGTGCGTGTGTGTGTGTGTGTGTGTGGGGGTGGGACACTATAGGCACCGTGCACGGATGCCGCTTCGTGTGCCTGTTCACCTCCACAGTGTTTTATCACAGAGCAAATACGAAGGTTGACTGTAGAGACATCCGGCTCCGGTCCCGGTCCCGGCAGCCTCCCGACGGCAGCCGAAGCCCAGCCTTTGATCGCAAACCACATCACACGGGCTCCAGAGGACGTCCCAGCGTCAAAATGACAGAAAGGGTTCACTAAATATACGGGCGCGCGGCCTCGGATACGCGCGGCTGCAGTTTCCCGATCCATTCCAGCGGGGGTGGAAAGAAAGCAAGGGGCTGATGTGACGCGCCACCCAGGCGGCCTCGCGCCCGGGGCTCCGGGCCCTTTGTCTGACGCTGCAGCCACCGCGAGGCTGGGAGGAGCGCCGGCGTCGACACTGCCGGGCCCTGACAGCGAGCCGAGAGCGGAGCCCGCGACACGACAGCAAAACCGCAGCACAGTAATTACATATCAAAGCCCCTTCAGGGCCAATCGGGCTAAACGGGATATGAAGAGGGCGACGTGCGCCGCAGACTGACAGGGGCGAGATGAAGGGCCGCAGTCAACAAGAGTTAGGAGTAAATAAAGTGCCTCGGCTTCGAGGGAAAAGCGGAGCGGGGCGGGGGAGGGGAGGGGGGGCAAACTCCGCGCGTGAGTCACAGTTTGTTTAAACTGACGTAAGGTTCCAAACCAACTGTAAACTTAAAAATAAATATGGAACACGGTGGGTAATCAAATACACAGCCGCCGAGCCCAAAGCTAACGGGATTATGATTGTTTCGTCGACAAATCACTGCGAAATTACACAAACACTGGAATCCTACATTTCTGCTTTGTTTCATTTGCACAGTATCGGGGCTATAACTTGTGAGTGTTTTCGACAGTGTCGCCTGGTTTAGATGAATCGTCCTCCCTGCCTTTTGCTCCACATTTCTCACACCGAGTGTTTCTCTAAAGTGTGTGCCAGAACTGACTTGCCTCACGACTTTTAATTCCACAAATTGCCTAACGGCGCGGTCAAAAACAAAAGACGATACCCGCTGCTCACACTGCCTGCCCTGACCTCTGTTCCACACAGCGTGTCTGTGTGTGTGCGTGTTATTAACCCCTACGGGAATTATCTCACTGAATTTGCTATTTAAGGTACGCAAGTTCTAAAGATAAGACTTTTCTTCCCGACTTATCGCCCTCAGATAACAGCAGGCAACTTTCTCCACTCCGCTGAACAGGTGCAAACACAAAGTGAGAAATAATGAAGCGGTGACTCTGCTCGCGTTCAGCCACACTGAGCTCTGACTCTCTCCCTCTCTCAATGTGTGTGTGTGTGTGTGTGTGTGTGTGTGTGTGTGTTCCTTGGGGCCAGTTCATGCATGACCTCACTGCGAAAATGTGTACCTCCTGATACAAGGACCCCTCGGTCAAAAGCATGAATCATGTGTTTGTCTTTGGCACAAATAAAAACTGTCAAAGTACATCAGAAATCCACAATGGGACTTGTTATCGTCACCTCCATTGGTTTTCAAAGCCTCTGTCTCTCTCCGACGCCCGTCCGACTCTTTTCCGCTCCCCTTTTATGCGGCTCTGCCTTCACTTTGCGGAATTCTAGCTCTAAATGTGCATCCGTGTTGGGGGTGGGGTGGGGATGGTGTAAGCTGGCTACAATAATGGATGGCATAGGCAGAAAGAGAGAGATTGTGCAAAAGAACAAACAAGGAGAGGCGAATTGCTCAACACGCGCACACACACACACACACTCACAGGTCTAAGGCCGCCTCCATGAACGACCCTTGCAGTAATCAACTTGTATCCCCAAAGAACAGATTTCTATGCTGCAGCTTGCCATTTATCTGCTACAAACTGTGGAGCATGCAATGCAGTTACGCCCTCGGCCCATCTTCACCCAAGAAACAGTCTTGAAACCTTCAGTTTTCCCTCACCGCCCCTACACGTACTGCTTGTGGCAGCTGTTTCACAGAAACACACATTTCTTGCTGCAGTTCTTTCACAGAAGTATGAGTGAGCGAGAATGCGTGCGGTCAGGGTGGCACAAACGCTGCCGTTTAGCACGAAATGCCTCCTATCACCATAAAAAGTGAAGTCTCCTGTGAATCATAAAGTGGAAACTCCTCCCTGTTGATCTCCATGCGTTCCCAAATATGTGTGTGAGCAATTCAGAGCCCACGAGGTTGTTTTTCTGACCATGGAGAACAAGGAAATGTGACCGAGATGAAATACAGCCCTAGACGCGAGTCCATTCTACCTCGACACACACAAAGAGAAACCTTGAGCGGTGACTTCTTCAATTTCATGCCCCGAAAAGTAGCAGACGGCACTTTTCCACGATCCCACGTCCAGAAAATTAGGAAATGCAGTGGATTGAATAACAGGCTCAATCCAGACCAGAAGGCCTTCACTAAATCTCCGCTTCGATCAAAGCCAGGTCTCACACAGATTCAGCAACAGTGTCCCTGCTTTGTGGGCTGCCAGCTCCCAATTCGCCCTGTGTCCACCACTGCAGCTCATGGAGTGTAGCCTTCACATTTATCTCCCCGCCATTACGCACTGGCTCACAATATTTTTACATAATTACCAGAATTTTTTTTGTAGCTTTTTGTCAAATGAGCTTCAGCAACTTTTGGAAACTTTCACCCAGTCAAAACACTGGACATTTCTCAGCACATCGAGACTGCAGCACTGAAAAAAGGCTGGAAAAATAACTTAAATCAATGAATTGATCTGGGAATGGGCAAGTAAACAGCTATTAATTTGTGCATACAATTAAATAAAGGGCCAGCCGCGTCAAATACTGACGTAACGCTAAAAATAAATATATAACTTGGAGGTTTGCAAAACTCCACGGGTTTTATTTGCAGCCAAGGGTGTAGTCAAGTATTTACATGCACTTCAAATCGTTATTACATAACTTAGAAAGTCAAATGTTAGAGACGTGAAATGTTTTTTTTATGTGGCAAACGGATCCTCACTTTGTCTCGCAGAGGCGGACACCCAGGCCACAATGGTCCGAGCGAAATAAAACCAGTCAGCTCTGCAAGTACGAGTAGGAGTGTAATTCCGCGACACCACAACATCCTTAATTTACTGAAATTCTCTTTATCTCATTTTAACTCATAAAAAGTGAGGATCACTGCATATATCTGAATCTTTTCATACAGGGATTAGACCCCGTTGTTCAAATTGAGGCTCAGCAGAGCAACCCCGTAATGTTAATGTCAAAAAACAAGACAGATCTTACTTAATAAAAATAAAAAAAACCACTCAAATCTCTTCTAAATTATGAGAGGTGTGAAACGCCGAGAAAACGCACAAATCCACTGTTTTTTACTGGTTTCCAGTGGCGCCGGGACAGCGCCGGGGTGCAGTTTTGCGCTGCGTCCAACAGAGATCACTGCGCATCGCGGAAACAGGCCGCAGAGACTCTCCGAGCTCCCCAAGCACGGCAAGGACCGCTCAATGTAACACAAACACACGCACACTGACACACACGGCAGGAAAACACGCATGCAAAATATAAGGCTTAATTTCTGATAAATAAGATGCGCCACCAGCAGGCGGAGGCGCAGCAAACAGTTTAACAGAAGAGCGCTGAATAATTACAAAAGAGAGAAAAAAAACTCAAGGGCACAGCCAGAGAACAGCCTGAAGTCCCTGGGACCTGTTTTGAGATAATTAACTGAATAAATGAATGGATCTTGCACAAAAACGCTGGCGCGCATTTTGGAATTTGGCTTCGTGCGTAAATGATCAATGGGCGCTGCTGAGGCTGCAACTCTATCTTAACGCAGGGATGAAATGTTCTATCATGCGGAGTCCTGCTGCAGGCTGCCTCACCTGTACCACTCCAGGCCGTTCTCGTAGTTGCGGTCGAAGAAGTGCGGCTCGGCGCCCACGGCCCTGATGTCCGGGTGCACCCTGAGGAACTCCAGCAGCGCCCGGGTCCCTCCCTTCTTCACCCCGATGATGACGGCCTGCGGCAGCTTCTTGCTCCCGGAGCCGTTGGAGAAGCTGGACATGGCCCCGGGCTCCGGGCGCACCTGGTCCCGCTCCGCGTCCACCTCGTTGCCCAGCAGGTCTCTGCGGCCCGGAGCCTCCTCGTAGTCCCCCTCCACGTCCTCCCAGGGCTGCGGAGCGGCCAGCAGCCGGGACACCATCTCCGTCCTACCGCTATCCGTGGCCCGGGCCCGGGACGCGCTGTCCGCCGCCAGCAGACTGGGCACGGAGGAGCAGGAGCCCAGGCAGGAGTACAGCATGTAGACCCAGAGCAGGAACATGATGCTCAGCACTAACAGCTTCTTCTTCACGGGGCTGGACCACAGGGCGTGCAGGCTGTGACACACCGGGCTATATTCCATAAGCCTTGCAGGGGGAAATCACATCCCAGCGGCGCATAGTGCCCAACTCAGTCCCGGTGGCATCCCCGCAACATTACGCACACGCTGCGTCCTCCCCCGCAGGAAAAAAAGTGGAATAAAATAAACCAAATAAAAGCGGCTAAATCTAGAGCTACTCTAACTCAAATCAAAAGGCAGAGAGTGATATATCCAGGAGAGAAGAGGCGTGCGGCAGGTTTTCACCATTGCTCGGTGTCTGTGTGTGCGGCGCGTGCAGCGCAGCTCCCACAGCATCTCAGTGAGTCCGCGCGGCCGCGCCAGCATGGGCCCTTATAAGGAGGCAGCCCTGAGAGTGACAACAGAGGCAGCCAATAGGAGCGCAGCACAGGCGGGTGCAGCCTCCGGTGGGCAGAGAAGAGCCAATCAGAGGGAGGCGAGGGCGGTGCCAGCCATGGGAGCCCGTGGAGGGGAGAAGCGGCTGTGTGCGTGTGTGCGTGTGTGCGTGTGTGTGTGTGTGTGTGTGTGTGTGTGTGTGTGTGTGTGTGTGTGTGTGTGTGTGTGTGTGTGTGTGTGTTCGGGACTGGAAAAGTTTCTTATTGGGCAAAAGAGTCAATTAAGAGTCGTTCCAGAGATCGAGATTCTGCTACAGGATGAGTCCAAAATATTTCCTCCACCGCCTTCGAATCGGCTTTTATTTGGAAAGTGCAAAAAATAAATAGATAAGAAAGCGGCCGCAAAACCCCAGAACGTGTATCAGGAGGAGTGTTAAAAATGAAAAGAAAAAATCCACAGCCACAGGAAAAAACTTTGGATTGAAGTCCAGTGCGAACTTGTTGTGACCTGTTGATTTTTCGTGTGACCGGGCGAGACCGAAAGAGACTTTTCCAGGCTCTGAGCGTCAAACCCGAACAGAGAAAAATAAGCTAAAACAGATCCTGGGCCACTCTGAGAAGTTGCTTTAATTCTACAATTTACATAGTAATTCGTGATAATTAATCCCCTGCCCGCAGCTATTTTTACTGCGCTGAACTGGAGAAAGGACAACCATTGTGACTGAAATCAAAACGTGCCATTGAGTCACATTTACGGCAGATTGGCCGCAGTCACAAACTTTTCGTTGCCCGTCGCTTCTTTTTGCATCTTTAGCGCGTTTATTGTCATTATCTTAAAATCTGCGACAGCGCTTTGCGCAAAAGCGTTAATTGCCAAATAAATAAATAAATACATACACAAATAAATAAATAACCAGGCGCCTGCGGCCAAAATAGAAGGTCATTAAAATAACCTCTGGGTAGGATCGATCCGTGGCAATAAACGGCAGGCTTTGCGCTTCAGCCGCAATTATCTGTAATTTTTTTTTATTGAAAGGAGCAATAGAACAGCACACCGGGGAAATTTCGAGCAATCATCTCACAGTTGCGTTGCACTTGCAAACCCCCTAACTGATGCAACGCGAGCACGCTCCCTCAGAGGAACGACTCACGGTGTTTGGTTTTCATGACTTCGTCAACTGCTCCGTTTTGCGTCTCAGTGAGTCGCCGAACGTTTTCAGGAGAGCAAGACACTTCCCAAGAGGGGGTGACGTTTTTTTTTTAAAAAAAAAATCCGAATAGAGTGCAAAAATAAGGCAAAGAGATGTTTATTGTAAGGTTTTATTTTCTTGTAAAGGAAGAAGAAAAGAGAGCAGAGCTGAAGCGAGCTGCGGCTGAAAGCTCAGAAAGCTTTTTAGGCAACTTAGGAGACTAATGCGCGGCAGCAAGTGCTGGGATGTGTCCTTCCGTCGTGTGTAAATGTTTATGAAAAGGCTATAAAACACAAAGCGAGGAGATGAGCTAATCCAAAGTCATGTAAGAAACGTGTTTTTTTTTTCCGTCTGAAGAACTTTTCCATCGGAGAAGCCACGAGGAACGCTCTCTTCTCGGCCTTATCTTTTCCTCCTCCTCCCATCAAATCCAGCTCATTTTCTGCTCTCTTTCCCCCACAGGGAGCTCCACGGATAGTTTTACAGTCGGTCTTAGTGGAAAATATCGCTTTCGGATCGGTGCTGCTCCTTCGGGCTCTGTTCCGCAGCGAACCAGCCTTTGAAGAGGGGCCAGAGGTCATCCGTCATCCTGGGGTTTCAGCGCTGGGTCCGGGGACTCCTCCTGGAAGCGGAGTTCCCCCCCCTCTTGAAGTGAGACGTCCCAGCCGGGCTCCTCTGCCCCTCGGCTGCTGCGTGGCGGCCGGGGACGCCCTCCCGTTCCTGCGCTCTCCGTGCCGCTCAGTCGCCGATTTAATGGCCGATCAGATATGGAGAGGAGGGGGGAAGCTCCCCGCTCGTCACGTTACCCAGGAGCGGGCGAAACGGGGGGAGAGGAGTTCGGAACATTGTTTGCCGATGAAATATTCATGACACAAGGCTTCTTTTGACGTTGCTCCGCAGCACGCGCGAGAATAAACGCCAACAATCCATAGCGAGAGAATATTAATAGTCAGCTGCGCCTCTGTGTAAAGTGATACGCGAGAGGAGATACTCCTTTATTAGTCCCAGCGTGTGGAAACGTACAAAGACAAAGTGAATAGTAGATAGCCACAGCGGATCACTGCATGATTCATCAAGGTACCGAGCCAGTAAGACACTGAGCGTGGACTGGAAATGCCACAAGGCGTCTTTCATGATCCATCAAAGCACCGTGCCACGCGGAATGGCGAAAAGCAACCGGATTACTCGGCCCGAAAAGGCTGTAATCAGAAAACGCGGAAACGTTGACTTTCCTCATGAGCAGCGAGCGGACGCAAGGTCTGACCTCAGTCCGTTTCGGTGTGTGTGGGGCAGAGGGACGCAGTCGTTTCCCCTCTCACCTGTCCTGGGCCTGGACGTCACGTCGCAGCCCGAGGCTGGTTCAACACAAACATCGCAGTCGTCTCTGCGACCCTTTGTCCTGTTCTCGGGAGCAGAGCATGAAGTCGTAGCACGGGGACTCAAACTTAAAAAAAAACGTAAAAAAGAAAGAAAAAGCAAGGCGCAGTTTTTGTTTTTTTGGTTTTTTTTAATATCCTGACGCGCTGTAACCACAGGAGAAACTCGCCCGGCAGACTGAAACGCCGAATGAGCCTGTGATGGGAGACGTCTCCCCCTGCATAACGCGAGGAGGAATGCCTCCGTCGGGCCGGGCTGCAATAACTCAGGCAGCGGCTGAACGGCCCCTGCTCGGGCCTGGAGCTGCACGCTGAGCACGACCCGGGGCAGCCTCGCCGTCACCGCGAGAGGCAGCGGCGACGCCAACGCGGGCCAACGGAGACGCGAAAGGCGGGCGAGGATGAGAAAACACTACTTCCTGTGTTGTCTTTCTTCTTTCTTGAGAGCGGCATGGACGTACAGCCGCCCCTCCCCCACCCCCCGAATAAAACCCCCATCACGTCACCAGTCGCGCAGAAAATTTGGATATCGAAATGGAAAAAACATGCAAATCCGAGGCAGAAGGCGATGCAAACCCCCCCACCCCACCCCACCTGAGCAAAAGTGTGCACGGAGGCGCGCAACTGTGAGGCAGCGGCTGTCGGTGTCCGTTCTCCTGCTTCTCTCTCGATTTCTGGTCCCTCGGCTCGAGCACGCAAGGCCGCGTACGCTACGCAGCCGCGTGGCTCCCGTTACAGTTTCGATGGGGAGACGGTCGTGCCAGGCAAGACAGCCGAGCGCCCCCGAACCCTGCATGTCGGTGCCAGACTATGCGCGGAAAGAGACCTCGACGTTCCCTCGATTCTAAAAGGGCTCTGAAACCGACCAGGGAACCGGGACGAGGGGCCCCGATCGTTCCGAGACCTGGGAGGAGAGAGCGGGGCCGTCTCCGCCAGGCCCAGGCCACCTCCGCAGGTCGGCCGCCGCCTTCAATCCCCGAGCCCAGGTTGGGTCCCCTCTCCCCCCCCGCCCCCCCCCACTACTGGAACAGCTGGCTCTAGCCCCCCCCCTCCCACCTCCCCCCACCTCCCTTTCACCCTCTGATATGAAACTCCGCATCCGGTCAGACGCTTTACGAGGATGTCGAGCCGTTTCAGGTCTCGCCGGCCTTGGCTAAATCCCACGGCCTCCCCTTTTATGGCGGGTGGGCGGGAGGGCGGCGAGGGGAAGGGGGCGCGCTCGTTTTCCAGCGCGGCCACGGAGACGTAAGCGGACACCAAAACTAGGGCCGGAGGGCGGAAGGGGGGAGCACATGTTGACTGACAGGTGCAGAGGTGGCCCGCTAAATGGAGCCTATTGGAGCAACGGTCATTGGCGCCCAAGGCGAGCGTGTCCGCCCAAGGCCGGGAGTGAAACCCGAATCGCGGGCTCGGCGACGCCGGCAGACTAACGAGACGTGGTGCCGGTCTCTCTCTGCGTGTGTGTGTGTGTGCGTGTGCGTGTGTGTGCGAAGGATAAGTGATGACAGAGACGGCACGGTTACAGTGGTGAAATGTTTATTGTGGAGAGAGCATCAGACCTGGAGTTCGAGTCCCTTCATCATCGGTGCGGGCGTGACACAGCCGGACGTCCTAGCCGTCAAATATCGGCGCCCATGTCCTGCGTCCACACATGGACGAGGACGGGGGTGTCAAGACACGTCCGCGTCTTCACCTTGGGTCACTTTCCTCTTTCCTCCACGTTCTTGCATTCGCGCAACGCGGCCGGGAGCAATTTACACTGTACAGTTAAGATCATTCAGCGTCAGCCACGTGCGACACAGGGCGTCTCAATAAATACAGAACACATATATACACAGTGCACGCGCGTCGTGCTAAAACCCGGAGAGGTGCGTCGTCTGTGAATCGTTTTCTTTCTTTTTTTAAATCATCATCATCATCATCATCATCATCATCATGTGGGTCCGATCGCCCTGCGGCCCGGGAGCGCCGGACGGGAGCAGCACGCGGAGGAAACGGCGTCCGGAGCCTGTTGCGAGTGTGGTTTCAGATGGGGGCGGGGGAGGCGGAGGCGGGGGGCGGCGGCCTCCTCCCCGTCTGGCCGGGGCTTCTTGCAGGTGAGCGCCAGCAGCAGCAGCATGGGCAGGTGCCACAGGCTGCAGAAGAAGAGCTTGCGGGCGCTGGCGCGGTCGGCCCGGCGGTAGAAGCGCAGCGCCAGGAAGCCGATGTACAGGTTGATGGGCAGCGAGACCAGCGGGAAGGTCCAGGTGGTGAGGTCCAGCGCCGGCGCCAGCGCCGCCAGGCCCAGCAGGCCCAGGCTGTGGCGCAGCGCCACCCGCCTGCACATGCCCGGGTGGGTGACGGACATCATGCGGTAGCCGCCGCGCGAGTAGTCCTCCCGCAGGTTCCAGCTGAGGGCGTTGAAGTGGGGGAACTGCCAGCTGAACAGGAAGCCGCCCAGCACCAAGGCACCTGGGGAGGGGGGAGGGGGGGGGGGGGGAGATAGAGGGAGAGAGGGGGAGAGAGAGAGAGGGAGGGGGGGGAGAGAGAGAGGGGGGGGGAGAGGGAGAGAGAGAGGGGGGGGAGAGGGGGGGAGAGAGAGAGAGAGAGAGAGAGGGAGGGAGAGAGAGAGGGAGAGAGAGAGAGAGAGAGAGAGGGGGAGAGAGAGAGAGGGGGAGAGAGGGGGGAGAGAGAGAGAGAGAGAGAGAGGGGGGATGAGAGAGAGAGAGATAGAGAGAGGGGGGGGGAGGGAGAGAGAGAGAGAGGGAGAGAGGGAGGGAGAGGGAGAGAGAGGGGGGGGGAGAGAGAGGGGGAGAGAGAGAGAGAGAGAGAGAGAGAGAGAGAGGGAGAAGTGTGAGGGACCTTTGATTCACACCCAAGAACGTCACGCTGGAATACAGGCTTCACGTCCTGGAGGTGCGGCCAGAATCTTAATCTAACAGTGGTGATGAAACACGGGACCTCAAACATGACTTGAAGGTGAGCAGCAGGAGCGGCCGAGCTGAGCGTTCATCCCCGGCTAACATCTCCGGCGTTGGCGCAGCGGCTGTGGAAGGCCTCGGGTGCCACTTCACACCCCCCCCCCCCCGCCACGGCCTCAGATCCACGCGGCCCTCACGGGCCCGCGTCCCCGAACGGTGCTGCATTTAGTCTCGGTTCCCATTTCGTTCAGACTTTCAGTCGAACAAGAGCTAAACTGAAACGCTTTTGGATCCGCTTTGGGAAAAAAGCAAAAAGTCCAGCCTAGATGCCCTTTTCTCGCCTTACTTTACAGTACAAAAAAAGTCAGAAAAGTGGGCCCGAGGCGACGGCAAACGTCTGTTTCAGCTGCTCTCCTCCTCCTGCGCGGCTTCGCACTGGGACCCGTGCGCACCCTTGTCTTTTTGTCTGGAGACCGTCTGCGGATGGAGATGCAGATGCGTTTACCGCGTCCACCTGGGGAGGGCCGGGGCTCGGGATAACATTGTTCGGAGCTTCAGAGAATCGGATGAGCTATCAGATGAGCGTCGGCGGCTTGCTCTCGGGAACGGGGTGGAAGACGTACAGACTCGTTGAGCGTCACGCTGGAGAGGGGCTAAGCACGCGGAGCAGAAACGAGAACCTGACGTGACACCCAGCGAACGATCTGCCCTTTGTTT
The DNA here is from genome assembly GCA_029224185.1 of Karalla daura. Classification (NCBI taxonomy): domain Eukaryota; kingdom Metazoa; phylum Chordata; class Actinopteri; order Chaetodontiformes; family Leiognathidae; genus Karalla; species Karalla daura. Next base: position 15,140,655 of record CM055207.1, on the reverse strand, counting down.
CCACTCTTGACGGATTTCTCCTGCGCGAGCGGCTCGGAAAACTTGAGATCTCCAGCTTATCGTCGTTATCGACATGCAAATATTTACGCCCGAGAGCCCCGACTCAAAGAATGCGGGCCGAACGTCTACGGCTACGTCTGCTCTGCCGGGCCGTACATTTCACCATCCAACCACGCGTGACGGTTCTTACGGACGATACTTGACAGAGGAGTGAGATGGAGATGCTGTATACAGTCGACATATATATATATATGTATATATAGTTGTAGAAACTCCCCGAATAGGGCAAAGGAGGCAGGAGTGTCCGTACCTGGGTCCAGGCAGCCAGTGGCGGCCGTCCAGCCCATGACCGGGGGGATGGCGCCCACCACCGCCCCCACCCACGTGTTGCTGATGCTGAGCCTCTTGAGCGGCGTGTAGCAGCCGGCGTACAGGAGGACGTTGAGGGCGCCCAGGACGCCCGTCAGCGGGTTGACCGCCGCCGTCAGCAGGGCGACGCCGGACACGCCGCAGGCCACGGCGAAGGACACGGCGTGCAGGGGGCTGAGGGGAGGGGAGGGGGAGGGGGGAGAGATAGAGAGAAGAGGATAAGGATCGACGAAATCCAACCCCCGACATAAAGAAACAATCCCAAAAGGCAAGACTGAGGTGGTTTTTTTTCATAAAACGGAAAAAAAGAGCAGACGCGGGCTCTGACAAAAAGCCCGTTGCCAGGGCCGTGGAAACTACGGGATGATACAGTTTTGCGGGCTTGTGCAGACAGCAGATAAGAAAGCGATTGCTACACATGTACAACACGCGCACACACACGCACGCACACGCACACACGCACAGTGCTACACACGCGGCGGCCACACACTGACAATCGGCGGCCGTCTGAAAACAGGAGGCTTAGAGGGAGCTCATCTGATAAGAGTTTGGCCGGGAACAGAAGTAGCCCTGCGAGATGAAGAGCATGTGCACACGCCGGAGATCAAAACGAGCTGACGAAAGCCACGGCGGCTCGGGCTTTTAGCCGGATGAAGGCCTCCTCCTCCTCCTCCTCCTCCTCCTCTCACTCCTCCAACTCCTCATCTTTTATTGAAAGCAGCGGCGGCGGGGTCTGGTTCAAATTCGCCCGTAAATGCTCCATAAATTAAAGAGAGCGCAGATTAAAATCTTGACCAAACGCAGGCCCCCCTCTTTCTTCAAAAAGCAAACAAGGGGGGAGGACGGGGAGGAGGACGGGGGAGGGCGGGGGGGTGGGGGGGCGTGCTTTTATTTTGGTGGTGCAGGGAGATTGGGGGGCATTAATGCGATTAGTGGTGTTATGTCTGTTTTATGTGGGCTGAGGTGGGGCCGTGCAGGCGGGCCACGGGCTGTCGACAGGCTGGCTGAGGGCTGAGCTGTGGGGGGTGGGGTGAGGTGGGGTGAGGTTGGGGGGGGTAGAGGGGGGGGGTCACGTGGATCCAGAGGTGGGTTCACCGTCTTCCTGCTTCCAGCAGCAGCAGCAGCTGCGTCACCGAGTCAGGTGAGGGACGTCAAGGAAGGAGAAGATGTGGCCGAGTGGCGGTCAGACCACAGCGGAGCCTGGGGCTTAAAACAAAAGGGGAGCCGCACCCATCAGGGTTAGCCGAACGTAACGCTCTGTCGTTGACCGGCTGAGACGATCGGACGGCGATTCGAATGACTGCTCAGGCTCCCAGGCGGCAGCCGCACACGAGGGCGAGGGACTGTCGGGCACATTTCGCAGGGGAACAGTAGAAAAAGGTGGGCGAGATCAGAGGCCACCGCAGTCCCGGCGTGAGATGGACTGTGGTGACGGCCATTTCCGCGGCGGAGGCGGACATCAGAGGGGGCGCGTGCGTCCCCCGGCGGGCTGGGGGCCGTCATGCCGCTCCTCCCGGGCGCCTCATCCCGAGGACGAGGCGGGGAATGTGCGAGGTGTGGCCGCCTGACGGCTTGTTTGACAGGACGGCGCGGCCTCCCATCTGCTCCGAGACAAAGAGGCGAGGCGTCCAGTGTCCCCCCCCCCCCCCCCCCTCCCCCCTCCCCCTCCACACCCCCCCCACCCCCGTGTCTCGGAGACGTACGCACAGCTCGTGTCGGGGACAGGTTGTTTAGACGGAGGACGTCTTCCATCAGGGCGAGGATTCCCCGGGTCAAGGTCCGGCCTTGCTAGGCCGGGGCGTTCTCTGTCATAAAGCCACCATGCTAGCTGGTTGGCTCGTTGGCTAGCTGTCAGTAGGCAGCAGCAACGCTTAGCTTCCACTTGTTAGCGGCACGCCGACTGGACGGTTGCGCAAGGCGTTTAATCCTCTAAAGTCAACAGGTTGTTTGCTTTTGTTCTCGACCCGAATGAAAAGGAAAGGGGAGATAGGGAGATTACCCCCCCCCCACCACCCCTCCTCGGGGCCGGAGCGCGCGGGAGGCGGCTTCCTGGCAGGGACAATGGGGCGGAGGAGGAGGAGGAGTCGCGGTCTGGCTGTTGTTCCGCCGGCTCGCGCTCCGGCGACCGCGTCTGCCTGCGGCTTCCCCGGAGAGGCAGGTAGGGACGAGCAGCGCCGGTCACGGAGGCGGGTTTGTAAGGGAACGGGAGGCGTGGAGGTGTGGGAGGTGGGGAGGGGGGGTTATCTGACATCTGGGATAAACCGCACCCTTAACCTCGACCCCCCCCGTCCGCTCCACGGTGGGAAGCTGCTCGCGTTACGGCCGATGGGTGCGAGGCAAGGACGACGTCTCTGCCGATGAGCATCTCTGTCACTCTCGCTCTGTCTGGCGAACCCGTCTGCTCCAGCTACAGGCAGGGTCACATCCAGAACGGTAACACTGGAGGGGACATCTGATTTTCCCCGGTGAACTCCCATTTCATATCGACTCTTGATACCGTAGTTGATACCAGTGTTGATACAGCGGCAGAGCATCGCTTTATAGCTGTAATATCGCTGTCTCTACAGTAACAAATGGTACAGATTGAGAGTACACATGGCATTGTCCAGAAAGAAAGAAAACATGAGAAAACAGACAGAGAAGCCGATACCTGATCTGTCCTCTGACGAGCGGCCGGTTCTTGGTGCGGTTCATGTTGGAGTCGAAGGGCACCTCGAAGTACTGCGGACACAGAGGGACAAGCGGGTCAGGACACGGGCCGGCACTCGACAAAGGTGTGTGTGTGTGTGTGTGGGGGGGGGAAGCGTCGGTGTGGAAAACGTGAGGCAAACGGTCCTCCTATGAAACATCTGGAGGGGGACGGGCGTGAGGGGGAGGCTGCCGGAGGCACGGTGGGAGCAAACGCTCGCCGCACGCTGCCGGGCGGCGGACGGGAGGTGCAAGGTGGAGGCTGCAGGCTGTTGGGCGGGCGGGCGGGCGGGTGGGTGAGTGATGGTGGTGGTGGCGAAGGTGGGGGGAGGGCCCTGGGACACAACTATGTGAAAAACTACTTATACTCCTGTTTTATGATCTGCTCCGGAGGAGTGCGCTTCAAAGTGCCCCCATGAGATTGGCAATGTGTGACTAAAATGCAAACACATGGGGTGCTTAAACGCAGGAACTGGCTAATCTGTGCCTGTGTGTGTGTGTGTGTGTGTGTGCGTGTGCGTGTGTGTCCAGGCGAGCACACAGGCGAGCGTAAGAGCCTTTGAGAGTAATGAAGAAAACAGATAAAGCACTTAAACGGCGGAATATCGAGACTCATCTCTCCTGATATACGACGCACGTAAAAGATCCAATAAACAGATAATCCACTTTTCTCCCCGGAGCCCGGTACCCGGATTTACGGCGACACCGGAGAGCCACCAAATTATTGGCAAGAAAAAAAAAGGAGAAGGCACAGCGTCTCGCTTGGTATGGACTCGATTCCCTGGACGTCAGGGAGTGGGCCGCGCCATCTGGGCCCGACGCGATACCTCAAGACGCTCGGCCAAGACACAAACGGAGGGACCGGACGCGCGACGCCATTGGTCCTCCCCCCCCGAGGGAGGACGGGAGGTCAACGGCGCTCCAATATAGCAACCCGAACATCCCGTTTTCATAAATCACGTCCCTGCTTCGCGTCGCGTGCTGTTGCGGCTTGCGCGCGCCATTGGCGAGCGTCCTCACGGGTCCGCGGGCGGCGGACGTTTCCGCTGCCATTCCGTAGGGAAATTGGCGTCGGCGGGGAGAGAGGCTAAAGAGTCTAAAAGTAGGTAAGCGTGTCTCCTTATTTGGCCCCGCTTCTTGCCGAAATTGCAGTGGCGCCGGGTCCCTTCGAACCGCCTAAAAACAGTGAAACGAGCCCTGGAAGGCGTCCTCAAACGGCGCTCCAAAGAAAATGTCCCGCTTCCCGTCTTTGGTCCGGCGGCGGCGGCGGAGGCGGAGCGCGAGCTATCCCGCGCCTGGCCGGGCCGACAGCTGTGCAGCGCGGCCGTGGGGCCCCCCAGGGCCCGGGCCGAGGTGTTAATTCTATTTCCTGGGTCAGGAAGTGCGTCAGGAGGGTCAGGGGCCGCGTCGGAGAGGAGAAATCCACTTTGTGACCGGTCCGGGGGCCGAGCGGGCCCGGGGCGGGCCCCGGGGAGGGCCGAGCCCTGTGCAGCACATAAAACTAAACTAACAAAGAAGAAGAGAAGCCTCCACTTGGTTTCCAATAGCCACACGGCACGGGACAGCACCTGTAGCGTGAATAACGAGAGGAGGACAAAGACGGCGGAACAATGGAGCCGCAGCGCTACCATGGTTTGGGGGGGGTGGAAGGACCCGTCCTGAGAGTTATATGAGGATTTGATGGGAATGTCAAAGTAACTTAGTCTGTCCCCTCTGTGTGTGTGTGTGTGCGTGCGTGTGCTGTGTTGTCATTTCACAGCTTGTCCAGTGCTGCGCTCGCTCCTCCCTCCCCGCCTTTCAAGTCGCAGAGCCTCATCTGGTTCGCATCAGCGGCCCTCTCGGCCCATGTCATTATTTCCGCCCGACGCCGCCATGTGCTGCAGTGATGGCATTCAAATTATTGGGCCTTTCGCGTGCGTGCGCGTGTGCACGTGTGTGCGTGTGTGCACGTGTGTGCACGTGTGTGCACGTGTGTGTGTGTGTGGCGCTTGGCTCCAGGTAGGTCCGTTATCTTCGATACCGTCAATAAGTGCGACCAGGAAACCACCGCCACTGGAAGGACCGTACCAGCGAGTGAATAGTTTGTCATTTTTCAAGCGGGGCTCCCGATAGCTTCCTGCTTCCCGCCGCCATTCAGACGTCTCGCATTGTCGCTCCGGCAACAGAAGCAGATCGGCTCCCGAGCAGTACGCAACTCCTTGTAAAGCTGATCAGAAATCAAGCGAAAACGCTGTGATAGAATATCACAGTCAAATGCAAATCAAAGGGGCCCGCCTCAAAGGGGCCTACGATAGACTATCAAAGCGGCACAAACATGTCTGACGGGCCGAGGGTCGGGCTTTTGGAGGAATACGGACGACGCGACAGATGGGGTTCGATTCCTGACGAGTGTTTTGCACCCTGCCCTGAGGCGTTCCCAGTAACGTCCACGCTATCTGCCGCTGCGACCAGACCTGTTCTTCCCGTCTGCTCCACACGTCTAAGGACTACTAACTGCTACTAGCCTCCGCAGTCTGCGTGTGAGTCCCTCCAGGGCCAGCCCGCGCCCTGCGGGTCGGCCCGGGGCGACGCGTCCGGGTTTCCGGGTGAGCGGTCCGGGGAGCGGCCGAGGGCCCTCCGCCCCTGCTTTCCATTACGAGACGCGGGCACACGTGCGCACAAAAAAAAAAAGAAAAAAGCCCCATAACCGTGGCGACAATTATCTGCCAGATGATGGGGACGGAAAAACACCAGAGACCAAAGCGAGAAGCGAAGAAAAGAGGAGGAGGAGGGGTGGTGGGGGGGGGGCCTCCGAGCTATCAAACACAGAACGTGATCCGGTGCCAACCACCAGGGCTCAATTGATAACAGGCCGCGGGCAGGCACTTCCTATTCTTGTGTGGAAGCTACGGGACGGGGGAGGGGGAGGGGGAGGGGGGACGGGGGGGGGGGGGGGGGGGGGGGTAACTTGGTCTTTGTGTCCTGCCATGATTTACGGTGACATTGAAGCGGTAGGAGTTTCGCTTTAGATGTTAGATTCCACTCGGCAGACGGCCTCCGCGACCTCTCCATTAAGGGAAATGAGAAGGATCGAAATGCGGAGGAGCTAATACGCTAATCGTGGCCCGGCAGCTCCTCCTTCCTCCCCCTGTAGGGGGAAGGGGACAGGGATTCTCCCGCCGGGCCCGCGCCTCTCATCTGGAGGAAAGACGATGGGGAGGCGTGCGGAGGAACGGCGCAGTTTCATCTGGGCGCCGTTCATTCGCTGCATTTAGCTGAGAGGCGGGAGCGTGCCTGAACACACACACACACACACACACACACACGGCTAGAGCGGAGCAGCTGGACGGCATTGGCTCACAGGAACATCAGCCGGTCCAAACAGCACGTCTCCCTCGCCCCGCCGACGGAAACCCAGGTGCAGCGGCTCGAGCCGACAAAGGGGCCAAGCCGCCACTTGTCAGAATGTCACCTGTTTGCACACGGCGGACCCAAACATCCAGCTGGGGGTGGAGGAGGGGAGGCGGGGGGTGGGGGGGTGCGGTGCGATGGGATGCGCGCCAGCCAAGTCTGCTTCAGAGGAGGGGGGGGGGGGGGGGGGGGGGGCACGAGAGCACTCGAAGCCCTCTTCGGCCCCGACTGTGAACCCGTCTCCGAGCGAGCACTTGACAAACAAGCGGCCGGGAGATTAGCAAAGATTAGGCTCTCCCTCACAAGTCAATTCAACGGGCTCCGCACGCACTGTCGGACGAGGTGAGAGGGGGAAAAGGAAGGAGGAGAAACGAGGCGGATGGAGGTCGATCCCGAGGTGCTCCTTCGGGCTGGAGCGGGACGAGGGCGTTGCCCCGCGAGCGCCACCGGGACGATCGCCGTTGCCGCTCGACGCGGTGGCCCGTTACAACCCGTTCGACGCTCTCGAGGCGCTCGTTAAAAGGCGTTTGATCTTCGCGCTCTCCCGGGAGGCTGGTAGCTGGGAGCAAAGAGAAGAAAACGGAGCGACGGGCGGCGTTTAGTCCACGCCATCAGCAGAGGAGGCGGCGGACGACGCCGGGAGACGCGTGGAATGCTGCGTGCGCACGGCCGGCAGATGTTCGCCTGGCTCCTCCAGCCTTTGGAGTGACAAAAAGGAGAGAGTGGGGAAGGAGGAGGAGGAGGGGGGTCGCTATGATCGGATGTGGAACGCTCGGACCGTTGGTTTCATTCGCCGGGAATGAGCTCGAGGCGGTCGGGCAGCTCACGGGGACGTCTCCACGTCTGCGTGGCACCGTCAAGACGTGTCTCCTCAGGAGGCGGGGTGGGAGTGCGCCTCCCTCCGAGCCGCGCGCTGAACCCGCACGTCCGCTCCCCCTCTCTGTCACGGCGGCCTGGCCTGTGCGGGGCTGCGCTGGCAGCCGTTCAGCTGGCACGGGGCCCCCGTCCCTCCCCGCTCTTGATTAATGGGCCGAGTGTGGGGACGCTAAAGTGCTAAACTGTCCTTATGTTAATCAGCCAATTAATGCCGAGCCCGAGCCCGCATTACCTCTGCCCCCGATCGGTCCCTTCGCCTTGTGAAGATGGGAGGGGGGGGGGGTACGGGGGGAGGGGGGGGTCCGGGGGAGGCTTACAACAGGGCTGAGGCAGGCTCGGCTCGGAAAGGGCCATCGGAGGGGAGGAGGAATGAAGAGGAGAGAGAGAATACTGGAAGCGGAGGATGGTTCTTACGTGCTGCCTTCTCTTCCAATTCCTATGATGGAAATGGGTTTTGCCAGCCGTTGCTTTGCCTCCATGACAAACAATACATGTATAAAAAGAGAAGTTTTTGGTGTCCCAAAGATAAATGAGTGTCTATTTCTGGTCTGCGAAGGCTCTTAAAGCTGCTCGGGCGAGGAGGAGGAGGAGGAGGAGGAGGAGGAGGAGGAGGAGGGCCTCTGGGAGTCGGTGTCCTGAGTTTGGGAGTGGAGCCGCAGTTCATCACCGTGCCTTACGACCCGACTCCCGTCTCGGTCACTACTGGTGCACCGAGAGCTGGGAGGGCACAGTGCCTCCTAGTGCGAGGGAGGACTCGGCTTACAAGACAGACTCTTCTGGTGGACGGAGGGAGGGGGGGCGGGGGGGGGGGGCACCGGGGGCCGAGGGGGAGATCTCATTACGCTCCGTGTTGGCGTAAGTCACGCAAGGAGCGCCCCCTCCCGACGACCTCGGACACGTTTTCCCACTTCACTCAAACACGCGCCGAAGACTCGGACTGCGTGCCAAATCTGTCAAGAGCAGAAACATTTGGCGTTTCGAGTATCAGTCCCCATTTGTCCAGAGTGGTTTCGGGCGTTGTCATTGATCACCGAGCTGGACTCTGAGCCACGTTCATTTTCACTCGCATCTACTGTGCAAACGGCGCATTCCTTTGTCGCGGAGCCGGCCGGGCATATCTCCCTCTCGCCCGAGCCCGATAAGTCAACATTCTTACTAATGGGGCCGTTTCACTCGACGATGACCGTGCGCACGCTTTCTATGCGCCGTGGGAGAACATCGGGCCGTGTGTGGCGTTCATGCAGTTGTGGGAGACGTCCTCCTGGGGAAAATGACAGGCGGTAGAGGCGCGGGGGGAGCCCGCGTGAGGGGCCGCGCTGTTCTCTCGGACGCGACAGCGGCCGTCGGCGCCTCCGGGCAGGTCCGCACTTGCGGCGGTGGCCCGCGGCAGGGTCGGGCCCTTCACCTGGACGGGCTCCTTCAACAAGCCTTTCAAATCCGAATGATGAGGTGGACCTCAGGAGGAGGAGGAGGAGACGACAGCACGCACACACACACAGGCACGCACACACAACTCACACGCCGCATTACCTCAGAGGGATATTAAATCTACATTCTGGACGAAGGTCAACTAGCTGCTGGTGGAGTGAGTGGACTTCACAGAAGCACAAAAGAAAACCCTGCTGCGACCGAATTGGAATTTCAGAACCAGTGGAATCAGCTTTACCGGGGGGGGGAATGCGTTTTTTTTTTTTGGACGCGGCCGCTAGAATCGAGGCGACGGGTCTCACGGAAAACGACGCGAAGAAAGCAGCCTCTGCTTCAGCCTCGGCGGCAAAGTGAAACTAGAACGCCCCCCTCGATCCGAATTGGAAACGACAGAGAGAGCACGCGTTTCTCTGCCACAAAAAAAAAGAGGGCGGGGAGACCTCTGAACGATCACACTGGGCCGGTGTTAAACAATAAACAAAACGCCACCCTGCTGTGACGCCTCTGGTTAGAGAGGCTTATGAACAGTTTATGAAAGGTTTATGAACAGTTTGTGACCTGTCCTCGTGCACAAACCCGCTTCCTCTTGGGAACACAACACAACTCAACGGAGCAGACAGACGGGGTGAATTATTTAGCCGCGTGCGGCGGCAAAGTTCCTGTCGGGGATCGTCGTCCTCCTCCTCCGCTGCCAGAGCTTGGCCCCCCCCCCCCCAAATCCGGGAGCCGTCCCTCTCCCTGCCACATTATCCCTCCTCACAAGTGCAAAAGCGAGGGGTGACTGTAACCGAGCGACTCCCACGAGATCTCAGAGCCTCGCAGATAGATCGTCAGAAAAACGTCACGTTCGGGTATTACATAGCCGGACAATACACTGCCAGTCGGAGACCTTGTGCGCTTTAGCTGCCAAAAAAGCCCCAACGACAAACCAACATAGATGGAGATGGAAAAAAACTTCTCTTCTAAAGGACATCGGTATCGACACGGACCAGTTTTGAAGCACTGGAGTGACGTTGGACATGCAAGCTGCCGACACTAGAGCCACCCCCGTCCCTCGGGGCCCGTCACTGTGACAGGAGGATACGGACAAAAAGGTGCAGGAGCACTAAACACGCCCACACCGAACGTCACGGCAAGTCCACGGATGGAGAAAACGAAATCTAGATCACAAAGCATGCGGAAGGGTGACAAAAAGCCCCAGATAATACGCGCGTGTGTGTGCGCGTGTGCGCACGAGCCCGGGTGTCTGTCATTCTCCAGCTGATTACAGTGGCGTGCGAGTAATGAATGGGAGCGCGGCGGCGGCTGGCTCCTTCCAGAGTGAGCGAGCGAGTGACGCGCGGTGACATTAGCGGCGCTCCGAGCCTCCATCCGCACAGGCGCACGATGCCCCGGAGGATGAGTGCTGTGGGGGGGGGGGGAATGAAACAAAATCCCCTTCATTGCGTGCCAAAAGAAGGAGACAAACGTCCACCGAGAGGAGAAACAAAGCGCAGTTTACCTTGACCGTGCGGCGAGGTTGCGTGGAACCAGCCTCGGTAATGAGAGAAAACAGCTATTAGGACATAAAAGCGCAGACGGGCAGGGTAATGGTACGCTTCGGCCGCGTATTGAGGGATGAGCGTGGCGCGGCGGCGCCTGTGTGGCGCGCAGGTGGAGGCGGCTACAAGGCGGCGTGACAGAGTCCCGACGGGCTGCCGTGCCATCACGTAGCCGGGGGGCCTTTCAAGTCCAGGCAGGGGGGGGGGGTCCACACCCGGGACGCGGCTTCTGCAGGGGGGACGGGGGACGGACTGTTGCACGTTGGTGGGAGGAGGAGGGGGGGGGGATCCAGACTCCGGTGTGGGGGAATGGACCGGGTTTACAAAAAAACAAAAAAAAGGGTGGACCGATGAGTCTCCATTCATGGGCCCACCTGCTCGGCTCAGCTCCGGCCGGACAAGGCCGATCCGTCCAAAACGGAAACGTTTTGGGAAGGCTGCCTCCTCCTCGCAGCTGCATGCCGGCACGCCGTCCAGACAACGCGGCTGTCCAGACCACCTTCAAATACCTAACCTTCACCTTCAAAACCCCAACCCTAACCCGAAATGCGAGGTGGACGCGTTCCACCATCACCGAGTTCACATCTAAAAAAACCATCCATAGATTTGCTCCCGGTGTGCCTCTTAAGAGCTCCTTGGCGGAGCCCGTTCGGTTCAGAGTCATGGATTCTGTCATGAAGTGAAGCTGTGATGGGACGGCTTTCCAGAGGGTTCATTTGAGAGTTTTCCTGGCGTCCGACACAGGAGAGCCACGGCACGCTCATGGTTCTCGCCGCTCGGGAATATCTCCGCTTTTAAGCGCGACCATTATGGGCAAAAAACAAAACAAACAAACAAAAAAAAGCTCCAGTCCTGCAAAACAAAACACCCTTTTCGGCATTCTAAATATCACCCGTGGCTTTTTCCAACTGCTCGGTGCTTTGTGATGACGCACTGAGGGAGTGAGGATGGGGACGGCGGCTGAGATTCAGTGAATTCAGCCTGGATAATGGTGGTTGTGGAGCAGACGGGAGCCCCCCCCTCTCTCAGGTTCGAGCACCGAGAGCAGAAACGGCGAGCGCGGGGACGATCGCTCAGCCCAAACGATGGCGGGACTAAATACAGGGTGTGTATGATGTCTTCATGATCGGATAGAGAGCCCTCCACAACGGCACGGCTAAAGGCTTCTCCTCTGACAGATGAGCTGCGGTGCCAAATGGTCATGTCGCACCTCCACTCGCCGGCCATCTGACCGCATAAATGCTAATCCGGGTTGAATGAATCCTGCCTGGATGGATGTTTAAAAACAGCGCTCCAGTCGCTGAAGGGACAGAGTCTGATGAACCGAACCCTCCCGGCTCTGCCTCACCTCGCACGCTCCACAGCCTGGAGGCCGCGTGAACACCCGGTGCCATCTTGTTTTCCGGCGACGGTGCCCGGGCAGTCCCGAAGAAACCCCTCCGCTGGAGTCGCATGAGCATTCAGGCTCTGCTCGCGGGCACGCCGCGAACAGAGCCGCTTTTGTTGATTGTCCACGGATCTCAGCGTCACAAAGGGTGCTCCTGCTCGCCTCTGGCCGCGCTACCTTCTGACGGAGAGGGCAAAGTTGGGAGTTCGCGGAAAAAGGGAAATACTTGAATCCGTAAAGATGCTTTGTCTGCTCCCGAACTAAGCGCCTCGTCGTCAGAGACCGCCACACGAAACATCGGCGGCTTCTTTTTTTTTCTTTCTTACTCCTCAAGCGACGAGCTTTTTGGGAGCTCATCCGCCCCCCGGTGTCTGGAAAAAGGTCAAAGCCATAAGCCGGGGATGCGTCAGGGTTGTGCACGCGGCTATCGGCGGGCCGAGCAGAATCACTTCTCGGGCAGCCATGAAAAGAGGAAGGCCGGCTGACGCGCGGGGGAGCGGAATGAGTTTCAGGTTTCAGTTCAACAGAAAACAGCGGATCGCTCCTCGGCATTTGCTATGCACCTCTCCGTCACGGACCGAAGAGCAGCGCAGCGCCACACCACACATACGAAACCACGCCGCGCGTTCGTCTGAACGGCACTAGCGTCGCAAGAGGCGTCGTTGGAAAGTCCTGGAACTCTTCCTCCGTGTCACGATGGGTCGCTCTGAACTGCTCGGGCTAAACGAAAACATTCCGGAGGTGCCGACAGGCCGCTGTCCGCCTTCAGGAGGAGAGCTGGCCCGCAGCGGACAAGTGGAAAACCAGGAGTTGAACCGCTGACCACACCGACACTGCCGCGCCCTCAGCGCAGGTAGTGGAAGACTTGTTTTTCCCCCAACCCCCCCCTCTCCTCAATCGATTTCACAGTTGGAGACCAGATTTCCATTGGAGTGGGCTACCGTCGTCTCGTTCATCTAAGCCGATGATCCGAGCCGTTTTGCGTCAGTCCAGGCTTCTGCTCTCGACTTTATGACCATTTCAAATGTGTCCGAGGGCCGTAGTGTAGTCGTCGTCTTTCGACAGCCACCCTTCCGACGTCCACGGTGCTCGTGGTGGCGCGGGGGGCGGGGGGTCGAGGCTGCGGCTCACGTGTCGAAGTGTCCTTGGGCACACCGGGAGGTGCTGGTTTCCAGCGTCAGTGAATGGTCAGGCATCCTGGCTGTCTGAGCGGTCACGAAGGCCGGAGACGCACTGCGCCGTAAGCACCAGTCCATTTACCATATCAAAAACATAGCCTGAGAATACCACGGGGACCAGACTAAAGCACTCTTCAGACGTGGTCGCGTGCGAGCCTATCGTCTTTCAGGAGACTTTTCCGAATCTTTCCGGAGTCTTTGATGCGCGGCTGGCATCAGATGGATTGCGATACGGTGTGGGCTGCGGTCTACTCCGACCCCGCCTGGAGACACAGCCCGGCGACGGGTCGGAAGAGGGATCCATCGCCTCGCCAGGTGCCAGGTGTGAGAAGGTTTACCGGAGCCAGACAGACAGCGCTCCTCCCTCCCATTCGGAGTCAAGCCTCCGCGACTCAATCCTGCCTCGCTCGCCGCCCAGGCGCACAATCACGGCGGTTTTGTCAAAAACCAGAGGCTAATCGGGGGAGCGGGAGGAGGAGCGGCTCCACCTGCCCGTCACTCAGTCACGCCGCTCCCCTCGGGCTACGGCCGCTCCATTGTGTCCGGGCCGACAGCTCCGAGAGGCGCCCCTGCGTGAGGAGCGCCGCGTCCTCCCGCCTGTGATCTCCTCGAAAGACGCGCCGTTGACAGCTCTCGCAAGGGGCCCGCTCCTTCTGATGCGCCGCACATCCAGACGGCGCAGACGCGCCCTTTAAGACTGGAACAAGATTCCGTTGGAACGCGTCGGTCTGCCTATAAAGCTCGGGTCTGTGTCTGCGGAAGGAGCCTGGAACGGTTTCACTGAGGCTGCCTTAAATATTGATAAGGCGGGCCGGCTCTCCTGCCACGCGCCATCTCCGACTGAGGGGGACATTAGGATGATGGAGCGGCCGTGAGCCTTATCATTATTGGATTCCTGGAGGTTTTTTTTCGAGCGAGCGAGACGCTTTATGGTACTTATGCTAAAGCGGCGGGCCGGGTTTTGGCTTCCGCCGTCCGATCTTTCGTCCCAAAAGGTACGGCGTCGGCGAAACTGAAAACCATCGACCACGGCCGTTTCCAATACGTCTCTTGGGCCCAGCGTTAATGCTTGCACGGCGCGGGCGGGTGCTTTTTCAGATCGGCGGAGAAGCGGCCTCGTCAGTCTGCTGCTGCCGCCTGCCAGAGCTCCCTCGCGGGTGAACCGGCCCCCCGGCTCGTCCTGCCCTCCGCCCGCTCGCACGTCCCTGTATGGGACGCCCTCGACGCAAAACGTCGCGGGCGAGACCAATACTCTCCTGGCCGGACGCGCGACAGCAACGGCGCAATAGCCGGCGAGGCCGATAGCGGCACGCCACATAAATTCACTGAGATGCATTTGAAAAAGAAAGAAACCTTCCCTGGACGCCGGACGTTATAAAAATCCTCGTATCTTGGCCGTGGCGTAGTGGGTTAAGGCACCGTACCATGAACCCGGGCGACGCAGGTTCGATTCCGGCCTGAGGTCATTTCCCGATCCTCCCCATCTCTCTCCCCCATTCACTTCCTGTCTCTCCTCGGCTGTCCTATCTGAATAAAGGCAAAAAAGCCCCATCCTCGTATCTGTGCCGAACGGGCTCTGCCCGGCAGCGGCGTCCGCTCCCCCTTCCCCCCCTGGGCGTCAACTTGAGGGTGTATAATGGATGGATTTACCCTTCGCGACTTTATCAGGAGAGAGCATCTGTCCCCCCTCCCCCGTCTGAGGCTGCACGAGAACAGTTTGTACAGTTCGGAACGGACTGGCACCCCCCGTGGCCGGCAAAGACAAAGGCCTTTAAAGACATTAACTATTTAGCGGGCACCGTCTGGTTAAATATTCATTCTAATCCGGCGGTGAAAGAGAGGTGGCGTTTGTGTGTCGTCCTCCCGGGCAATTAGAAGGGAATTTCCTTCCCCTTCTCCCGGGCAGAGCCGACAGCTTGTCGGAGGCCATTGAAACAAAAAGGAAAAAAGATATCGATGTCAGAGACCGGCGCGGGGTTTTGTTTTAACCGAGCTGGCGGAAAACGAGATCTTACGAGCAGCATCTGCGACGGGGGGGGGCGGGGGGGGGGGGGGGGGGGGGGATCCCGCCCTTTTTTGCTAATCTGCCCGTTCGGCTGAGCCTCCGACGCGTTTGGCCTTTAACTCCGAAAAGGCGCCCCGGGAAAACGCACCGAAGAAATCAAAGAAATAATAATAATCCCCCGACAGTGGAAACACTTCTGAACAGTCAATTACAGCGCAACAGCCAGCGGAACTAATGCGACAAGCGCTGGTGCTCTTACCACTCCATCGGCGTGGAGATGCCTTTGAAGAGAGAAACAAATGCAGCACGCCCTCCGTAGAGGGGTGATCCACCGCAGTGCGTCCAATGAACCCTGGTTTGAGACCGCTCTGTGTGTGTGTGTGTGTGAATGCGTCGAGAAGGGGGCTTTGAAAAGGGGTGAAAATGGAATGGAGCGAAAACGCTGGCGAATGCCGCGTCACAGGTGTCCTGTGGCGGCCCGGCGTGAAACCGCGTCGCCGACTCAAAGCTAATGGTGGGAGGTTTTCATCGTCTTCGAAGAGCGCAGGGGTCGGTTAGCTTAGCGCGGCTTAGAGGTTACGGCTAACGATCCTCTCAAAAGGTACAGGGTAATGCGAGGCACCCCCCCACCCTCCCCCGCCCAGCTACACGGAGAAAAGCGCTGCTGCGGCCTACAGTGCCGGGGCAGAGCACGTCCACTTAAGAGCCTGACGAACCGTGCGGGCGAGCAGTATGTAGTGTAGTGTATGGAGTAGTATCAGTATGGCCGTGGCATCTTAAAGGGGGAGTGAAGTGCGCTGCGGCTTTAAAACGGCTGCACGAAAACCCCATAGATGGCGAGGGCTGATTGTTGTCTCGGACAGGAGCGTATGTGCCGACGCCTGCTCGCAAACAAGATCCCAAACAAGATTACGGACCGCAACTGCGGAGCCTGCATCGCAACAGCACGTCCTCGAAAACGCAGCTTCTCGTTTTGTTTTTTTGGACGGACGAGGACGCCAGACTGAGAACTACGAGCGAAACAACACGCGACTGGTATCGGTCTCGGTTATCAGCGTCGGTCCAACCATCCGAGCTGCGTTGCGGAGGTCTGCTGGTCTCTAGTGCCAACCCTAACCCCAAACCCGACTCTATTAATCAGGGTAATCCCTCATATCACTCTCAACAACGCTCATTACAGGGCTTCCAAGCAGCTGTGGTGCACTGCAGAGAGTGGATAATCCGTTGTCTTCGCATTTGATGCGATCGCTCGAAATCGCAAAACAATCTGACCTCGGTTGAGTCGTCAGAAGACGCTCGATCGCTATAGACCGGGGGTGTCAAACTCACTCCACAAAGGGCCGTGTGGCTGCAGGTTTTTGCTCCAACCAAGCAGCAACACACCTGACTTGACTCTTTCAATGAACCGGTCTCAACCTTCAGACAGCTGATTGGTCGGACTGTGAACTCTTGATTGGTTGGAACAAAAACCTGCAGCCACACGGCCCTTTGTGGAATGAGTTTGACACCCCTGCTATAGACCGACAGCTCAAAAACATTAGCGCACCCGTCCCCGTGTTCAGTCACGTGCCGCGCAGGAGCTGACCAACACGCACCCGGCAGGAGGCACGCGGGAGGGTAAATACTGCATGCCTGCACAGGACAGGAGAGGGGAGGGCGCGGCTCGGGCTGCTGGGAGTGGATGGGCCGGAGGGGGGGGGGCGGGGGGGCTTGTGGGGGCTCGCCTTATGCGTGCCAGCCTCAGACAGCTCACCGCGGGAGAGACACAGACACAAAGGGAGGGCTCGCCGTCACGGTCGCGAGAGCAGCGACGACACCAGGCAGAACGAGCCAGCCCGAGGTTTCGTCAAAACAAACACGGCAGCTGACACGGTGCGATTTACACTGCAGTCCCTGTGAAAACAGTGGAGCGGTGGTCTATACGGCGGCAGGGGGCCACACGAGGTCTCCTGTACTGTCTCCTGCGGCATGAAACCCCCGTCCCACCCAATTATCCAATTAGCCGGGGTAGTGGCCAGACTGGAAGGTGACGACGGCCGGGACACCTGCGGAGGGGCCTGCGCCTGGCGTGCCCCCCCCCCCCCCCTCCGGGTCCCGGAGACCGGACCAAGCGGCATTTCTCCTACCAATATGCGGCAGGAGCAGAGAGGATGCTGTCGTCAAAGCCCGGGGCCATTACCCCCAGTTAGGGTCTCGGCTTTGCCGGCTCAGATGGAACCAAGCCAAAACTGCGCGGGCTGCGTGAACTTGGAAGTTGAAACGATTGCACCCCGATGGCGAGACAGACACGACAGCGCTGGGCCCGTCGACTGCGGCGGGGAAACCTGAGACGAGCGAATGCCGCCGTTACGTGACTCCGAGCGCTTACACCCTCCCGTCAAGTTTCCTAAATGGAGAGACGTCTCGAAAGGGAAACCACAACATTTCTGTTTGCCCCACGGGCACTTCCCCATGGGACAAAGGCCGGCCTTGGCTCTTTAGGCTGCCGCTTCCGAGAGCCGAGGCATCTCTCTCTCTCTCTCTCTCTCTCTCTCTCTCTCTCTGGGAATTTTCCCCTCCTCCCCTCAAGGTAACCCAACAGCTGTGCGGCCACGCAGCCCACACACCCGTCGGCCTCTCCAGATGCGGAGCGTTAAGGGATTAGACCCGAGCGGCAGGATCCATAGGAAGCCCTCTTCGCCGGGGTTCCCCTCCCCCCCACCCCCGGCTCCCATTTGTTTGTCAAGCCCTCCGTTTGATTCCTCACACGAGGAGACGCCCAGCTTTGATCTAATGGATTTGATGGCTAATGGAATCAAAAAGAAACACACACACAAAAACTTGGCGACGGATCTGAAGTTTGGGCTTTTTTGTCTCTTCCCCGTTCCAGTTGTTTTCCTTTCGGGATTATGAAAAAAAAAAATAGAGAGAGAGGGATTCGAGTCGGGGATCAATCGCGCCCTCACCTGCGCCCGCGTCTCCGAAAGTATGTCAGCCCGTTGGCATGGGACGCGTCGCACCCGAACACAACGAGTGGAAAAGAGAATCTCCAAAGAACTGACACACTTTGTTTTGACAAACGCCTACGTAATGTGCGACGGCTATGGCTATTCGCCTAAGGCTCCACCTCCGTCCGAAACTGGACCGGGCGAGGCGGGGAGCCGAGGCGGGGGCGCCGACAGGCGAATAACGTTGCTCCAGCGAAACGCGAAGCCGCGCCGTGTCCCGACCCGAGGGGCCCGAGTTAGCGGGGGAAATGAAGACTGACGGGGCGGGCGCGAGGGCGGGCCCCGCGGACGGAGGGACACCCGGGGCGCGCACAGTGGCGGCCGCCCCTCGCATCACTCGCCGCTCTCCGCCTCTCCGAGCCGGAGGTCCGGGCCACTCTCGAGGTCTAGCGCGAGGGAAGGGAGGGAGGGAGGGGTGGGCGGGGGGGTGGGGGGGGCATATTTCAAATACCTGAAGGGTATTTACACACCTGCTCGGTGTGAGGTAGAGCGAGGAGGAGGAGGAGGAGGAGGAGCGGCGCGGCTCCGTTTCAGGCCGCCGAAGAGGAGGCGCAGCTTCATGGACTTGACTGACACCATTCAGACCCCGACTCCAAAAACACAACTCTGTCAACATTTGCACATTCGTAACCACGGATGTAACCGGCACCCCCCCCTCCCTCCCTCCCTCCCTCCCTCCCTCCCTCCCTCCCTCCCTCCCTCCCACCAACCCCTGAGGTGACGCGCGGGGAGCCCGGACTGTAACTAGATTACAGAAAGCGAGTTCAGGCCCGGGATGATCGGTATCAGCGCCGCGCAAGCTTGTTTGACTTGGTGGGGCTCCTCATTACCGCTGTGAAACAATGCGGAGGGCCGGCTCGAGTGGGAGGTGGGGGGATGATGCAGGGCGACGGGGTGGGAGGGAGGGAGGGAGGGAGGGAGGGAGGGGGGGGGGGGTTCAACCCCAAGGGCAGGAACCCGCAGTGTAATCAAGCCCTATGCCAAATTACAGGCCTCAGACGCAGCTAAACAGAGTTCAATGCAGAGCGGAGGGAGAGGTCACCCATTACGCTAATATCCTTAAGTCACGGAGCAAATTCCTGCATGCGACGTCAACGCCACAGAGCGAAGCCAGGGCCTGTTTAGCCCAGGCATTTTAAGTGTCCGGGCGCACTTGCTCGCCTCAGGTTTAAAGCTTTGAAAAGAAGACAGGAAAAAAAAAGCTTTCGGCGGGGAAGCAATGGCCGCACGGCGGTCTGCTCGGTGCATTCCTGAGATGAGCGGCGAGGGAGGAATGCGGAATGGACTAGAAACCGCGAGGGAGAGAGCGTGTTCGTCGCCGAGCACGTTCATGTCTGACTGACAGACAAACTGCAAGGCCCGGGACGCGGCGTCCGTGTTTTCCGTCCGAGGGGACGTTGGTACCAACGCGTGCCCTGTTCGCTGCGGTCCTTGAAACAGTCGGATGCCACACGTTTGATGTTGTACGAGAGCTCTGCGGCCCGAGTGAGTTCACTGTGGTTAGTCCTTCGTTCTGCACGCACCATACAATACAATACAATAAACCTGCGTAATCCCGCCGGCCTCCCTCCCTAACTTTGTGATGCTCGGTAAAGCCTCGATGAAAAAGCCGGGGGAGAACGGGCATCAGTGGATGATGAATGGCGTCACTGCTCGTGGGGTTGTTCCATGCGACGGGCTCACACAGCACGGGGAGCAAGCAGGTCCGACGGTGAACGCGAACGAGCCGTAACTCACCTGGTTGATGGAATTGGCGGCGCACGAGGCGAGGCCCGTCCCCAGGGACGACGCGGCGAACGCGACGGGGTCGAAGGGCACCGGGGCCATGGCGAAGCCGGCCGCGGCAGTGGTGACCACCAGGGCTGAGGGGTGACAGAACACATGGGATCAGCGAGGGCGATGGAGCCGCCGCCTTTTCCACCGAGGTCGCGGCCGAGGAGGCGGCGACGCAGGGACGCACACCGATGGCTCCTCGCAGCTCGTGCCAAACAGACACGGGGCTCAACCCTAAATGCACTATTGTACTTTTTCCAGTGTTGCAGTGAGTATTGCTCTGTGTCAGTGAGGGAAAAAGACTGCAGGCCACTGCAGTCTTTTTAGAGTCTACTCAGAGGGGATCCTTCTGGACCAACTCTGCATCCTTTGCTATCCAAGCTATAAGGGTAAAGCAAACGCGTTTGTGCTTTATCCAGGGGAGCAACCTGGCCCATACAGTTGAAATGGCAACGGACAGCCGAGGAGCCCGTGCTTTGGGGACCCACTCGGTGGCGTTCAGGTACCATAGGAAACACAAGGGGCGTTCAGGCTGCAACGGAAATCAAGCTGGTGTGCGTCAGTGTTATGTGCGAGGAGAGCTCATACAAAATGTACCTTGCAAACCGGTCAAATTTGCCAGGAAGTCTACAGCCCAAGTTTATCAATGCGTGCTCTACCTGTGAGTTTGATTTTGGAGAGCCTGGCGTAAATGTCGGGCAAATCGGCGGTGTCCAACTTCAGCTGCTTCCACTGTCTGTCCAGGCGCGCTTCCTTGGCCTCGTCGGACTCCGTGTGAACGTGGGGCGTTTCGCCCGCGATCGACGCCTCAGCGGACCCGGGCGCGTGCCTCGCGGCGGGCTCCGCGGCGGGACTTTCGGGCGTAACGTCCCCCGTGTCCGTGATGGTCGGCACCCTCTGCACTTTCCTCTCGATGCTGTCGTCTCTCTCGTCCACTATGGTCAGGACCGGGGCCCGTTTGGGGATGGCGCGCTGGTGGTGCGCGCCGCTGTTCTTCGCCACATACTGTGAGGAGGAGTGAGCGCAGGGTGAGACTCACAGTGTGGGATAGTTCGCAGTTCACAGACGAGACAGAGGCAGACGGCAGAGGAAGCTGAAACTGTGAGATGGGGTGAGTCAGAAGCGTACCTGGCGTTTCAGGAAGTTGAGGTGCTGGTATGTGAGCCAGTTTGATGGATCCCTTCGGTGCAGCTGAATGAGGCTGCGGGCCGTTTGGTTACATCGGGGGACTTTTGGGACTAATTTCTGTTTCACACTTACACCAACCAAACCTGGAGGGAAAAGTAAATGAATATGCCATTTTCAGACATACAATCATCCTTAAAGCCAGTCTCAAAATACTATTTCCACTTCTATACACTGCACTAAAACATCATTCTCACAGTCTCAAAAGCAACGGGGCAGGTAAGGTGGATAACTCGGGTTATATTCAGGTCTCTTCCCCACCAATAACACTCAATCGAATGATGTGTTACATTTTCCTAAAGACGCCTGGCAATTCCCACCAAGGTCATCGTTATCCAAAACGCTGTGGGAATTGGACTCGGGCTTCTGTGATTCTGACTTCCTGGTGTGGAAACCCGGGATTTAACCCTTGTGTTTATAGCCATTGTGAGTGACTGTTGATAAGACCTGTTTGTGTTATCGCAAGTTTGCTGTGAACTCCCACCTCCTACGTGCAATGCCGTCCCATCATCCCTTCCCAGTATCTGTCAAAACCCTTCACGCCTGGCCGACAGTCGTTCACTGCAAACCTTAGCTGACACAAATGGCTCGAAACTGAATTTTGCATGCTGTGTTCACACCGACTCCGACCTTAATGCTGTTGTAATCATTGTATGCTGTCTGGA
The DNA here is from genome assembly GCA_029224185.1 of Karalla daura. Classification (NCBI taxonomy): domain Eukaryota; kingdom Metazoa; phylum Chordata; class Actinopteri; order Chaetodontiformes; family Leiognathidae; genus Karalla; species Karalla daura. The sequence continues at coordinate 15,119,183 of CM055207.1, read as the reverse complement.
ACTTTTGAGTTTGAAAACCCTTCACATCTTGCATCCAATGAAAACAGCGGCCTGGTACTAACCATGGACATGCAAGCAAATCTGCAGAGATTCATTTCTGGGCTTCCCCACCAGCCAGTGAGACCTATAGAAGTTCGTTCTGTGATGATAATCTACATCGCAGCCTGCTGTTTTGATTTACTTCACGATGTGACACATGCGACCCACATGTATGATGAGATAACACACGTATGTACAAATGTTTTGACGAGATACATTTCTCTTCGTGTTTGCAACAGCATTGAATAACAGGGTCATCGGTGACACCGACACACAAATCATGTGCTTTAGGGTCAAGGCTCCAGCAAATCAACATTGGGTTAGACTTAATGACTAGCGTTCGTTTTGCTTAATAGCATTTAAATACAAAGACGACCTCGAGCTGCGGGTTGTCCATTTCGAACCAGGCGTTAATTATCTAATTATAGTATTTCTAGATTGGGCTGACTTCCCCTTAAGGTCACTGTTCATCTCCTGCCAACTTCCCAGGACTGCTAAATGCTAAGCTAACCGGCTAGCTTCCGAGGGCGTTTTCATTGGTCGCTGGCGTAAAATGGCTTCGCACGCTAACAGCGTATCAAGTGAGACAGCACACTTCGTGTCGCCTTACCTGACAGTCGGCTACATGGCGTTTTATACATGTTCTCGTATCATAAAGCCGGTTCCCTGTCGAGCCCTTCACATGCAGCACGCCGCCATTTTGACCTCATTGGGTAACCAGGAACACTTCCGGGGCAGAGCTACGTCACATGGTACGTGTCCGTGCGGCACGTACGTCAAAGCTTTACAAAACAAGCGTTCAAGCGAATCACGTGTTATTGACATTATGTGTATAACGTGTTAATATGGACGTGAGAACTGCGCAGCAATCTTGAGACTGTTCTGAAAAATGTTCTGAGTTGGACACAAATGCTTAACTCAATTTGAATGATAAGAAATATGAGAAAGGAAATAAGATGGAAATTATTAACATATTTTTTATAAGTTATTTTGTGTGATTATTCCATTGTCTTTCAATTCAATAAAACTTTATCTAAAATGTCAATTAATAACAATGTTATCTCAATATACTATGGAAAGACAACTTCGGTCATAAACCTCTAGCAGACTCAGGCTTTATTTGTGTGTGTGTGTGTGTGTGTGTGTGTGTGTGTGAGAGAGAGAGAGAGAGAGAGAGAGAGAGAGAGAGAGAGAGAGAGAGAGAGAGAGAGAGAGAGAGAGAGAGAGAGGGTGAGTGAGTGGCCTCATTTTCCACAGGTGTGGTACCTGGCACCAGCATCCTTATGTATTTTAGGCATTGTGACCCCCTAAACCAGGTGTAGAACCACCTTTCAGTGCAAAATAATCTGATACTTCAAGGCAAATATATATGTTTTTATATATATGTATTTTTGTCCTATTTTTTCTTCATGTGAGGAACAGCAGTTTGAGTAAATTAGATATGTGTTCATAAACACCAGTTGGTCTTCTCTCTTTCAGAGAAGGCCACTGGAGACCTCTAACACTGACCAATAAATCTGAGTTGAAAATGGGTCCTATTTAATTGAAAATGGCTGTCTAATGCATTGGCTGGCCTTTTGCCTTCTGCCCTTGTATGTCCTCTTACTGGCCCAGCTGTGTGGCATGTTATTTATGTGTAGGATCATCTTACTAGCTCCAGCTGCCACAGCATCAAGGTGCAAGCCTTTTGATTAATACTCTATCACTTTCCAGCCTTGCTGCATTGTAACAGTAAAACAGTATGGTTGTCTGTGCAGTGTGCATTTCCAAGAACAGTAACCAATGATTTCTATATTTGATTATATATTTGATTGTACAAATCACAGGTAAAGAATAGGCAAGATGGCATTCATTGATTATTTGCCAGTTAAAAGTACATAGTGTGGCTCTATCGGGGGTTTAATAAATCCGGGACCAAAGGGCATGTATTATTTGATTCATGAATGTTCATGATGCAAATGTCCTTTGCAACTAAAGTTGTCGTCTATAAACGCAAATCTTCCAGCAATCCAGGCTGAGCATCCAATTGTCCTGATTCATCTCATCCATTGCACCCCAGTGCCGGCTCCCCTGTTTCCACTAAGATTACATGGTGCAATCTCCATGAAGTATCAAGATGCAGGGTCTGATAAATGCCAACAATACACACAAGGCCATTCCATATCGAGCACAAGAGCACCTTTATTGCAGGAGATAGCCATTATGTGCTGTTCTACAAGATTTCATTCCGTACTGACCCGGTCAACCTCTTCGGGGTTGTTTTTCTCATGCAAGTGCTGAAAAGGAGGTTTATTGCTTGGTTTTACACCATATTATTTATTTCTACAGCTCTGTTATGCAATTTCTATGTTCCATGCTTGCTGGATTTTGCTGCAGCAATACTGTTTGTGAGGGAAGGATCAAACATGCCAAGTTTATGGCTGTGCAGGGCACTGCGTCAAACCATAATCTTTTGTATAGCAATCTGTAGGCTACCGCTGCAGATGATTGACATCCATAACAGAATGTCAGGGCCTCACATTAACAAACAGACTCATTCAGGAGTACTCAGGCACCCCCACCTCCCTCCCCTCCACTGAACTGGAATAATATTTGTTTATTGCATCAAGGACTAGTTTATTCCTTGCCAAGGGAATAAATTCCTGGGAATCCAGCCCTCCTCATCCCTCGTCCTGACCATCAGTGCAGCAGCAGGGGCTAATGCACTTTGACTGGATAATTTGCTGTCTTATTGGTGATGTATTACGGCTGTATTTAAAGATTACAAAGATGAGTGACTTTCTAAAGCGGAATCTTCAGCCTCCTTATTCAGGAAGCTGAGCTTGTTTAGATAATTGTATGTTGCATTCAGGGGGAGTAAAAACAATGCGAAACATCCTTTTAACGCCCTCTGTCCATAAGGTGTACCAGAAGACAAGACCCGAGGAACAGATGGACAGAGAGGAGTGGAATGGCTCTGCAACAATAGGAGGAGTTTGTGACGTCTATTCAACTCAAAGCTGTCTTTTAAAGGATCTTTACTGTCCCCTGCAGCTCTGATGGTGGTCTCGGTGTGAAGGCCTTTTTATCACAGGGCTTTCACTGCATTTTGAAAAAAAAAAAAAAAATGAAATGGCCGTAAACATCCTCTCCAGAGAGAAACAAAAGCACAAAAGGAGTCAGGGCTTGTATTATGTGAGGGTGGAGACACGTACTTTATCACAGTAAAAGCTGGCTGAGGGAACACGAGCCCTGTGGCGGGCAGTAGTTGTAGGATGCAATGTATATGGGGGAATATACAATATTTTCTCACATCCAAACTGAAAAAATGTGTCCAATAAATGGTCTTAAAATGTGAAATAATCTAACATGATGCCAAAGTTCAAAATTGAAAATGAAGACAGTGATAGACATACATATGAATTTTACCCCAAGAAAATAACTACTGACGCCATTCATTTCTTTGTTATGTTAGCCACACATCTCTAAATCCTGAAGTGTAAAGCAGATGTCAGTGAGATTGATTGACCAGAAGAGTGTTGGGATCCCTGGCTGTCTGGTTTACTGTGAGGCTGTTGTGGCAGGAGGAAAACTGGTCTCTTTAGCAATTTCAAAGGTCTAGGAATCTACTCAGGTTTCTATTTTAAGCACACCTCCTTGGCACTTTGTGGTGAAAAGGTGACATGCTGAATCAATTGAAGGTAACACGGGCCCCAGGTTGTGTAAGCAGAGTGCTGAAGGGTCATTAATAGCATTAATAAGAAAGGCCCTGTTAGTGCAGACGAACAGTCTGTTGGCCACAAAATGACCGAATCATTTTTTATTCTAGTTTTACATGTCCCACACTGGGGAGCACACTAACTGCCTATAATGAGTCGCCCCCCACCGAGGAAGCCCCAGTAAATGGCACAGTCAAAAAAACGGAGGCCTCTCAGCTTTGTCATCGCCTAGGTTCATCTGTTCTGATTTACAAGCACTGTTCCAGAGGCTCTAGTGGCATCGCTAATCCCACAGGGATGACCATCTGAGTGGCAGTGGAGTCAGGCCTTCTGACAAAACAGAGGGAGGCAGACTGTGCCGCATAACTCCAAGCAGAAACAGATGCAGTGACGCCCTCCTGTTTATAATTGATTTTCAGGGGCAACATCTTGTTGTCATAGTTTGTCTAATGAGCCCCTGGCTGGCGCCCTGTTGCTTGTCAACGGCGGGGTGTCCGACGGAGCAACCATCCGCTGCCCTGCCCCCAGTGGGATGGCACCACACAGGAACACTGACATCACCCCTGGAACATCCATGCGGGACAGGCTCCTGTTCTCTTTTAAAATCCTCCCCAACTTCCTTTAAAAGGTATTTTGAGTTGGTGAAGCATTCAAAACCTCCAGAGTTGTCTAGCTGTTGTCCGGCACAGCTGCCAGCCTCAGGCATGCCCGCTTTACATGGACAGCAGGTATCCTCAGACCCTATGGCCGCCAATGTTTATGTCTGAGATCAGGGGTGTCTTTGTGGGCCTCCGAGGCTAAGCCTCTAATTGGCCATGGCTCATCAATCACATACAGCAACCCCTTTCACCCAAAGTCTCATCCAAACAGCTAAGAGGAATGAGACCCATGGAATGGACTATATGCCTCCCAAAAGGCCTAAAAGTAGGCTTTGGGAGGGGTAAGTGGTTTGTGAGAAAACCGCACTTATTCCAAGTTGATGTCAAGCAATGTATGTGTCTGTCCTTTGTCTGTCCTGACATGCCGAGACTACTTCCCCCTAGACAGTTGACCAAGGAAGAAAACACAAACATGTCACCCAGTTTATGACAGTTACCGAACATGGAGCGCTTTTTAATAATGCACAAGAGTCTCAGACGGACATACATGCTGCGCTAACCATGATGATCTAGACTGGAGAAACTCATTACATCCATTTAATGTGACTTCAAGGAAAACAGACAAACATCTGGCTTCACTTTGTTCCTTATTTGCTTTTGCGTTTTCATTCGAGCTTGTCCTCATGGGGAGACTGAGGGCAATGCTTTTTTTTTTTTTAATCTAGGTTTGGTGGCTGGTGCCCAAAGACGTTTGTGTCTGGCGGGGTCCGAGGATTTCATGTTGTGCAGTTTGTCGGGAGTGTGTAAGGGATCATGATCCCGGAGCATGCTCCAGACGGGGTCAGAGAGGTCAGAACAACGCTTCAGCCATTGTGCAGCCATTACTGGGTTTGGCTGAACTCTCCAAGTCCAGGATTCAGCCACAGCGTAACACAGAGCCCGCAAATTTGTCAAGAGGAATAAGGAAAAGTCCACAGCATATGTGGTTTATGGGGTCAGAGCGAAGTCTCCACATTTCTTCACATCCAAGGACGGCATGCGCAACAGTCAATGTGTTTTTCCCATCAGTCTGGGTGTGTTATTTATTTATTTATCTTCCTCTTTACTCCTCCGTCCTTTCATTCTGTTGCTGATTTCCTCTGAGCCAGGTCGCCTGTTGTGTTCGTCCTCGGATGATGAAGGTCTTGGGGCTTTGATGAAGAGCAAATTGAACAGAACCGGGTTTCTGCGCTTCTATTTACCATATAATAAACACAAACACACACACACACACACACTAAACCTCCCTGAAGCCGGCCCATGTCCAATTCTCCTCAGTAACCAAGAATAATCAGCTGTGTCATCCTCGTCATAAATCTCCAGGCGCGGTGGTGGCTCGCAGCCCAGATGGGAATAGGCCTTGTTCAGTCGCACTTGCCTCTGCGCCATAAATCCATGGACGTCTTCGCGGGATCGCTTTCCTGCTTTGTGCGGATCTCTCGGCAGAGGAGTACATGGGGGAGGCGAGGATATTGCGAGACCGCAGTCTCCTGAAGGAGTCAATTTGTAAAATGGACTGTCTCTTCCTCCCCGCTGAAATAATGTTGGGTTTTCAAGACCATTCTTTACCGGCATATGCAGACGCGGTCCCCCGTAGCTGGATGTGCGCGAATGAATGGAAAAACCGTGAACACCCGAGAATATTTAAACAAGAAAACAAATTGTTTCAATTGTCGGAATGATCATTTATTTTCCCGCGGTTGTAAATTCAAATGTGGAAACGGGGGAAAACATAAATACATGCTTGTCCGCTTTGAGCAGCTCTCGCTGAACGAAACTGCAGACGCGAGGTGAACCTACGGATAAGAGGAACAGACAATACCATAAAATGCCATTTCTATCGAAGAGTTGTCCCCAGCCTGTCTGACATTTATTGGTACGAGTGGGAAATAATTTCCGTCTGACCTAATCATAAACCATAACTTAATCCTGCTGTTACATTTGCTGTAACTGCCGTTTACATTCCTCAGAGTCTGGGTCCATTTTCATGGTAAAATAAAACACAACTGGTTGTTAAACATCAGAAACAAAGTAAAACAAAACCAAATCTTAAAAACTATCCTAAAATATGCTGCTCCGTGTGGTTCGGAACTACGGTAGAATCCAGATTAAATGTTCTTGGTAGGATGATTTTGAACCCACTCTCCATGATTCATGTCTTTTTTCTTTCCTTCCTCATCAAACTTTTCATCACACTTTCTCATTTTGGACCTATGTTAAGCGACCCTACAGGGGTCCCTTTGCCGTGTAAATTGGCTCCAGCCTACGGTATGTTTAATTAACTTTTTTTATATCCCTGTCACACACCCTCTGTAATGACTGTGAACCATCCCCTTATTCTCTGTAAAAATGTTCCATTCTCGGCGGGAAGCAGCTAGTTTTACACACCGTGCGATAGCCTCAAGGCCAGAGGGCCGCAGGTCAGCGTGCATGGCTGCCCGGATGACAGAGCTTTGGCAGCTGCAGACTAGAAGGGGTCTCGAAAAGGCTGAAAAATATGGTACATTCCCAGATGCTGCTCTTATCTGCGGGGACAAAGCTGTTCCACGTATTACCACAGCAGTCTGGGATTCCTGTACTGCGGTGGCTCATCGTTTTCCTCGCCCTCGACCGACACCCACCTGCCCGTACGGGACCACGGCACAGGGGAGCAATGACGCGACGAGATAAGATCACACCCCGGTCCCAGCCGTCACAATCCGATTCACGGCGGCAACAGCATTGTTACGATTCTGATCGTCTTGTAACCAGATAGCAGCTGCCGTGATGCCGTAACTGCACGTGGTTGCATGGTCGCCACAGCCCTCCACCCCCCCCCACCACCCCCTCCTCTTTTACAAAGTGCCAGGATGACAAAGTGCACAAGAAAAGCACGGTGGCAGAAAACGAGAGAATCCTATCAGTGCATGAATTTAATTACCACTCAGATGGCTCCACATAATGAGGAAAAGGTGGATGTGTTAGAGACTTGCATAATTCATTTTGCTTTTCTCATTTAGGCCTGCCCCAGCCTCCTCGCCACCGCGCTGTATTTCCTGCCCGGTGTCACCCTCCCCTGATCTATGATCAATAATTTCTGCGCCACCCAAAAACAATTGCACGGCTGGAATTATCTGTGCGGCTGAGAGAGAGAACTTGCACGGCGGAGGGGGAAGTACAGGTGGCTGAATGGGCTCACACTGCCGAACCCTCGCTCCTTCTCTCCCCATAATTTTTCTTCTTTCGCTGTAATAAACAGCCGAGCGGCACCGCAGCCTGCAACACCTCTCATACTGGCCACATTTACAGCAGCCCTGGGCGGGCAATAAAACAGACAATGGTCCATTTCCTAATTACGTAGTGATGTCATACTGGTGAAGTGAAACATCAGACCAGCAGCTACAAATTTACGGAATCAGCCGATTAATTCATTAAAAGGTAAAAAAAACAGGGCTGGTAGATCAAACCAATGTGAGATGAGCTTTTTTTTTACACTGTGGATTGAATCCATGGAGGCCTTGGTGATGGGTTTGTGTATCTCCGGTCATGAGAAGCATTGAGTTCAATGTCCTACGTGTCTGAGATGAACCCCAATAGCTCTCTGAAAACATCCCCATGGGAGGACATCTCGGGTAAACACACTTAGATAGGCTTCACATGTGCAGGAATTGAACTGTTTGCTTATCTTTCCTGGTTCAGCGGCATCAGCGATTTCATTTACCAGCCGTCATCTCAGTTTAGCAGCAGCAGCAGCGGCAGCAGCAGCAGCAGCGGCAGCACGGATCAGCAACCAGCACAGAAATACAGCTCACACGCAGCCACCAACCAGCTCTGACGTGGTTAGTGCAGGGTGACGTGTCGATAACACTGATGATTGTGGTCCTGGCATGCTTTTTGTGAGGCATTTACCCCTTAGAATTACGTCGCTTTGGAGAGGCTTGCTTTTCATTCTCGTTAGGTTTGTGTTTTTCTTTTAAAGTGCCTCAACCTAAACCACAAACAGGTAAGGTTGCATTGCCTTCTAAAATAACCCCCTGTGAATGTCCTCCGATCTGGTGCTGCTTTATTGGCCAGACATCAGTGTTTGTCGGACCTCTATGACTGTTATAAAAAGGATTTATGACCTGGCATCTCAGTGGTTCAGGTTTGTTTAGTCTTGTGTTGGGAGACCTGTCTTCAGACTTTGCTTTAAACAGTGTCAGCACTGGACCAAGGTTATACTCCACCGATTATGATTCAAAAACACTCTTCAATCTTGGTTTTTTAATTTAATAGCTGTCCAAATCCAGGATACAGCAATGATTTCAGTGGAACACTTGGATGTGGATATAAAGCAAGGTCCAAATACTCCAAGTATTTGCTTCAGAATAACACTAAAAGCAAAGTCTATGTCTCAATGCATAATTGGCCCTTAATACTTTGATGAGCTTAATGCTGTTTGACTCAACATCACTAATGTCTGTTTAGGAATGACTGCACTCATGACTGCAATCTCATATTCTTGTTGTATTTCATGTTGCTACAACAAACTTTAAGTGGACATAGAAGTATTCTCAGTATTGTATTCTAAATACAAAACTCCATGGCCTGCATCAAAACTGGAGACATGTTTCCAACCAAAACTTTGGGAATCAGCTTGGCCCTGCTTTCTATTAGAGACAGGAAACTTCCTTGGTAAAAATCCCTGCTCAACAAAGCGTTCAACTGACTATCTGGAAAAAGTGATTAAACGATAAACATATTTGTCAAACAGAATATGACAGAAATGAGACAAGATGAAATCAGTCTGCTGTGTGACCCTTTTACCTGCTGGTAACACAGCAGCTGTGTGGCAGACCATCCGCCTGAAGGCCCTCTGTCTTTCAAAAGACCTTTGGGTTCATTTCACCTCATTTACTGAGCATTAAAGCTTTCATTGGGCCGAATTCCTGAGTTTTTACAATAAACTACCAATCGCCTGACGTTATGAGGAACACGTCTCCACACTAAAACATTTTACACGTGCTCTTCAGTGGAGCGTGTTGTCGTGCGAGCTCGCATGTTTGTGCATCAGTCCAGAAGCGTGCGTGTGTGTGTGTGTGTGTGTGTGTGTGTGTGTGTGATTGTGCGTGCTTTCGTGTAAGCCAGTCCGCAGGATGACGGGCCTGCTTGTTTGAAACTTGACCCCGGGGGCCAGTTGGATTCATGAAGGGCCTCTTTCATGTCCCCCTGCCATCCGGTGCCAGACTTGAATCATCCCGTCTGAATCAAGTGCTTCCTTATGCCAAATATTTACTCGGCTACTTAAGAATATTAAACAGTCCATTCCGTGATGGGGAGGGGGGTGACATGAAGCTCTGACGATGTGTAGCATATATGTTTTACCCTGTCAGTCAAGTGCCTGCGGCTTACGGCAGACAAATAGACACTCTGTCATCTTGTTGCTCTCATTTCTCCGCGGATCTCCCCCGCCTCACACATCAGGGATGTCAGCTCAAAACTCAAGAGGAATCTGTATGAGTTTGCTCAATATGTGTCTTTGCAGTGTCAGCCTCAGCACAACGAATCATACTGATTTATTTTTTCCCTCCCCAGCTTGATTCTGTTTCTTCTGAGGACATTTGTGCCAGGTGGGATAGTCATTATCTGGCATTCACAGGACAGTTACTTGGGCGGGAGAAGGATGGGAGGAGGAATAGATGGACATTCCGTACTCAGGAATCCCTGGGATACTTTATAGGGCTTGAGAGCTGTTGTGACGGACAGTCTCCTGTGCTGCAAATATAAGTTTGACCGCCGGCATTCCTGCACAAACAACACACAGAAATAGACGTTGTCCCGAAGTCAAGACAAAGAGCAGGAGGACGCCTTGAGTTCCAGATGAAGAGAGAAAAGGGAAACTTCAAACAAGTCCTGTGAAGGAAATTGCTGACAAAGTGCAGCACACATTGTAATCCTCTATATTCCCTATTATGTGTGTTTGTTTCGTGTCCCAGCCAGACAACAGCTGCACATTTAAGGAGGAGGACGACAGGACAGAAGTGTAGAATCATGCTGTGTGCAAGTGTCTTACGGTTAAAAATGCGGTCCAGATTTAGGTGCAAGCACACTTTGAAGAGCCTATAAATACTGCAGGACTAATTTGATTTAAACCAAAATGGCAAACATGCTTTGATTTCTTAATGGCGGACAGCTGTGCGTTGGATGTGGTAGCCAGGTAGAGCCATCTTCACTGCAGAAGGTGTGTGAGTGAGTGTGTGTGTGTGTGTATTCCTTCCACACTCCCATTGCCTCCAGCTGGATACCTTTTAGCACAATACAGACACGTCTGATAGCTTTTTGTTGCTCCTGCCGCTGATGATCGAAAGTTTAAGCTGTACAGAGCTGTGGGCAGGTTGAGAACACCTGTGCGGACTGCCTGCCTCCATCTCAGTGAAACAAAAAAGGCAGGGGTGTGATTTATGACGGATCCTCCTCTGGCACTCCACCGTCTGCATGTGGAATTTTGCCATGATAAATTTGGCATCCCTGAGCGTGATGTCGTACATTTGTCTTAATCTTCGCGGGCCTCGTTGTGGAAAAGAGGAAAGAAGAAGAGAAGATTGGCAGCTGATTGCCAGCCAAACATGAGAAACCACAAGTTGTGCTCTCAGTACACCATCGGTCCGTCCAGCTTCCTAATGGTCGGGGAACGGTTGAGAATCACCACTGTGCTAGCTCAGATTTCCCCTGCGGGTGCTAGCACCTTAAATTCTGATGGAACGCCCAGATTTCCCGCTGCGACATTACATTTTGCTGATAAAATTTTGAATCTGCCACAGCCATTCAACGAAATATATCAGATTTGTCCACTTCCAGATCGTGGAGATGATTACGGAGCTGACATACACCAGCAGCACGCCGGGTGGAGTTGCTGGACCCCAGACCTCTCCTGGCCCGTACACGACCCCTCCGGGGCACGCGGACGAAGAGCCGCAGACGATCATTCATATGCCGTGAGGATGTGTTTTGACCTCCGCCGCCGCGTGCGAGGAATGTCGGTCGACACATGCGGGGTTTTGTTCCCACACGTCAAGTGTTTCTAATTACGCCCGGCGCGTCGCCGCTTCTCGGCTGCAGATGTGTGAGGGCGCGTTGATTTGTTTGTCCCGGGGGTTGTGTTTGTCTTCGGAGTGGAAACAGAGGCCGGTGCTTTTATCAACTTGTCCCGTCGCTGCAACATCCCCCTGGTCGCTCCAGTCGCTTAAAAGTAGATTATGAAGCCTGGCGATAACGCTGCCCATAAACCAAATACATTCTATCCTTTGAGGCAGTTCGCTTTGACGACATGTGACTTGCGTTATGCCTGGTGTCGTCACTGCTCTGCGACGACGCTTCCGGGGGCTGTTTTATTTTGAAAACCCCACACACAAGCGTGCAAACAAACGGACAGATGGAAACAACGTCTGAGTGGCCGTGACATGTTGCAACTCCTCGGTCATGTAACCTACCACCACCACCCCCCCCTCTCCCCGGGAAGAACAGCCTGTACGCTGTATATCCATGTGTCTTGTGAAAGTCGTTTTTTTGACCTCGTAGCCTATGCTACCAGCTGCTAAACCGCTAGACTAACAAACGCTGGGCTCCTTGCGCGTTACCGTGGATGGAGATTATTTCTGATCCAGTGCTGAATAGCTGGTCTGTACAGAGACAGTTTAGTCATTTCAGAATGTCATGCATTGGCGTGGACGTGGCCTGACATAAAGTGGTTCCCACTGCTGGCGTATTCCAAGAGGTTCCACATAAACAAAATGTTTACTGGCTGCCTTTTTGGAGCTCAAAAGAGGAAACCAAACTCCGAGGGTCACACAGTTCACAGCCTTGGGAACAAAAGCAGGAGGAAGGGAAGACGAGGGATCGCGCGGAATGCTCGTGAAACAAACCAGCTTCAGACAACTGAACCGGCGTCGCATAACGTCAACTTTTGGACGATTTGTACAAGTTGTTTAGGAGCAATAAAGGACAGAGAGAGCGGCTCGACAGGGTTCAGCTGAGGCCAGACCTCTTGGTGAACGGGTACCGTCAGAGCAGCGGAGTCTTTTTAATGAGGAAGTGCACTCTTTGACTGCAGCTGGAATTCTAGCCAGTTCCGGACACACTCCCATCATTAGGTGTTGGAGGAGTCTCTGCCAGTGGTTTGGATCACGCTCGGATGGAGCGCTTGAGGGGTTTGGATGAGGAAACAAGAGTTCTGGGAGACAGTTTTGTTGAAGTCAGGAATGAGAGTGCACTGAGGAGCCGGTCATCACTGAACCTCCCTCCCACACAGATACCTTGCCTGCACAAAGTGTTATTGCTTTTAGGGAGGGGATCGACTCCAAAGCACAATATGGACCAGACATGACTGGCTTTTTGAAGTTTGCTTCTCAGCAGGAGCACATCAGACCCGATGGTGTCTGGGGTTAGAGCTTATATTGTAAGAACGTAGGTGATTGAAACATAAAAAGTGCCAAAAGCAAATCTGGCAAACATGAGTTCTATTTGGATTTGTGACACGCCTTTTGTAAAATCTGCAAAACAAGTGGTCACATGTCTATTTCTCATAGTGACAAACCCAGTGTGATATATTGCCAGCCCCGCAGTACATAGCTTTGTGTCTTTCAGCTCATTGTTTTGTTTTCATGGCCCGCAACTTTACTGCTTGGATTCGGTCTCGTCGCCCTCGTTTCCATCACAGCAGGCAGTTGTTTTGCGCAATAAACCTACTGTACGCTACCTGCCTACCATGAAACTGCGGACAGGCAGATTTAGCAGCTAGATGACAAACATAACGGAGCATTTAGCAGCCACAGAGGCAGATATTCCCCCGGGGGTCGATGGGGAGAAAAACAGAGCCGCTCGTCCAGTGGCCAGGAGCGAAAGTCCAGACCGGGGGATAATAATGATTTGTGTGACTATGCGTAGCCGTGCGCTAACAGGTTGGCCGTTTACAACTTTATAGCTGAATCTATGTCAATGTTCAGCTTGTTCTGCCCGGAGGTGCCAAAAAAGGAAAGGAAATTAAAGCAGCGTTAAAGCCTTCTATGTATTGTTTTGACCCTTTCGCAAGCACGGACAGACAAAAGGGGTTTTCTTCATCTGGTTTTAACGAAGCCTTTGCGCCACTTCAAATGGTGAAGATGAATTATACGCCGCATGACATAGCGAGACGCCTCGGCAGCTCGTTAGCAAGCACAGCAGCAAAATAGCATAAAGTGAGAGCGAAGCTCAGACGGGTAAATACGCCGCTGGCTGCGTGCTTTGAATCGCATTCACGCCGCTTGCATGCAGCGCTGGTAGCTCATACTTGAGCCGGTACTGTGCTTCACGCCTCACACCCTCGGCCGAGGTTCCCAGATACACAGCCCAACACCAGTCCTTCTCCACGAAACAACCTAAATAGAGGCCCGTGTGGGGACGCACAACCGATGCGGCGGCAACAGCCGCAAAAGCGATTTCTCAAGTCACGAAACAAAAGTCACGAAATGGGAGTGCGCGTCCTCACGCAAGACGAGAGAACGGCGTTTGAGGCGTTCGCGAGTTCCCCCCCCCCCGTGGCCTAACTCCTGCCTCGTGCTCGAGGAAAGACTGCATCGGATATCGATTATGCCGCGAGGACGCCGCGCGCATGCTAAGCGGCCCGGCTCGTCTCCGCGGCATCCCGCCGCTCGGCCATGCCCGGCCGGCTCATGAATAACTCAGCCCCCTTTCTCCCTCTCATGTTTAATTCAGCGGCGGAGAGAAAAAAGAAAAAAAAGCTGTTGACACACGCTTTCTGCCGAGCGCCCGTTGCGCTTATTGCACTTTTATCGCCACTTTGAGAGCAAATGAAGTGTTGCGCGTTGCACGTTCAAAAGTGTGATCGTTACGAAACAACTTTGTCAGCAATGTGAGTTCCCACCTGCTCCACATCTCTCTCCCTCTCTCTCTCTCTCTCTCTCTCTGCTACCTCATTGCAATCATGTTAAGTCTGAAACGTGCCTCAGAGTGTTCCCGTGTGCGCGGACACGCACATTCCTGTAAAATCCCCTCTCGTCCCGTGTTCTTATTTGCTGCAAATTTCCTGTGTGGGATGGAAAAATCAGGTGAAAGCCCCCCTCTCTCTCTCTCTCTCTCTTTTTTTTTTTAAAAAGGCAGCATTTTAAGATGAAATGATAATGTTGGCATTTATCCTGGTGCGTGCGCGCGCGCGTGCCACGTGAGCGTTGAGCCGCGGCCGTGGAGACGCAGCTAATGTATGGATGTTGTTCCGCCTGGGTGGGCAGAGGGACCTGAGGGTAATCTGTGTCACGCAGCTGCCACCAGTGGCGGATAAACTAGCGCCGGTTAAACCGCGGTTGAACCCGAGTGTGGGGGATTTGTCTGTGACACAGGTGTCATATTTAATACCCTCATATATCAATAATTGGCTGGAAAGGGAGCAGGAAGGAGCCATATGTGCGGTGCGGGCTCAGGCAGATCCCTGAAGATAATCTTGTGTACATTTAAAAGCCCCTTTGCCATTAGTGGGCGGCTCCTCTCCGGGGTAACAATAAAACAGCCGACATTACTCTGCGCTGCACAGAGCCAGAAAGCTCCTCGCAGGCTGGGTGAGACTATCTATCACTGTTTGACCTCTGGTCTGGCAGGTAAACAGCAGTAAATGAAAATAATGGGAATCATCTACAGTTATTATCCCTTAAACAGATGCGCTACTTTTCTGTAGTCCTGTATGTTTGCTGAAGGAAAAACTGGACGACATGGCTCGGTGAATAGAACATGAATTGGTGGCCTCACAAGCAGCAGCGTTAAGGTCAATCGGAGACTCCAAATTGCCTCAAGGTGCGTGTGAAAGTGAATGGTGCGTGTGTGTGTGCTGCACCCTTAGATGTGGAACAAAAGACCCATGCAGCACTGTTGGGTCAAGTGGGTAAAATTATGGATGGAAGGATTGGATGGACGAATGGATGGATGGATGGATGGATGGATGGATGGATGTAATAAAACACCATGTTATCTGACAGCCTATATTCAGGTACAGATATGGAGAGAGGGGGAAAAAGTGAAAAAAAAATACGATATATAAAAATATATCATATAAAAATCAAATGGAGCTGTAAATCTATTCATCGGTAATGACCTGAAAAAGTCCGCAGGAGTCAGTGGAGGAGCACAGGGAGGGAGCACCCTCCGCCCGGCCGTCTTTTGATCTGATGCCGCATGAATGCAACAACCCGCAACAGCGGTATCTCGCGGAAACACTGCATATGCAATATTCCTGGGAAAGGGTGGTGGGCGCTGGACAACACTTTGAAATCATCGGTAGACTAATTACACTTTCAGTTCCTCCTCCTCCTCCTCCTCCTCCTCCTCCTCCTCCTCCTCTTCCTCTTCACGGCTTATTCCAGACCACACATCCGTCTCCTCTTTCATGGGCAGTTACGGCCACAAGTTCACATACAGGCACACATCCGCTCAGTGTTGAGCACGGCCTTTTCTTCCCTTATCTGTCTCTCTGGCCGGAGCCTCCCCTGCCTCGCTGCAGTCAGATGTTTTGGCCGTCGCTGCCGCCGCTTCCCTCACTAATTTAAAGCTACTGTAAGGATCCTCTCAATGTCCCCGGGCAGATTTCCCTCTTCTCACTCTCCCCGATCGATCAATCACGCTTAATTGCTCAATTACTCCAGTGAAAAGCCGAGGATGGAGGGGAGGAGAGGACGTTTTGTCAGCTCGGATTGCTCGGTCTCCGTCGGTAAACAGACAGAGGCCAGAGTGATAAAGTGTGTCCTCCTGGAGGACGTCAGGGAATGAGTTTCCCTAATTAATCTAAACATTAGGCGAGCAGGGGCTTTCCACAGGCATACGATGCTCTCTCGCTGTCACTGACCCCACTCAGCGCCGTGGGAGGGATGGTTTCAGCGGAAAGGGAGTGAAATTCAGCGATGTGATGTCAAAGAGCAACAACTGGGAATCTGTGAATATGAATGAACCGGGACAGACCGCAATGTAGCCGAGTCTGAACCTCAGTCAGACCAACGGCCTTTGTGTGTGGGGTTTGTGTGTTCTCCTTGTGTTTGTTTGTGGTTATCTCCGGGTACTCTGGCTTCCTCCCACAAACCAAAAACCATGCATATTTATGTCGAATGGACCTTTAATGGACTAGTGACCCGTCCCCTTATGTGTGTACACCAGTGGATAAGACAACAACAAAGTGGGTACGATAACAGATGGATGAAAGAGTTGGAAGTGAAGATAAGATACAGTATGGAGACTGAGAGCTCAGTTTTCAAAATGTTTGAAGGTGACAACGAGATTTCACCCTCTGTTTTTTTGTCCACAACACAAAAAATGAATGAGAGCAACAAGAGGGAGAAAAGTCACCACCATGTCCTTGTTTAGCACCAGAAGAGGTCACAGTGTCTGCTCGCCCACAAACAGCTGCAGCCGGTTTAGTCTTCTCTTAAAACCACAACAGGATATTTCCCCATTTGTCTCTTGGTATGGATTACACAGTATTAATTAGTAGTTTAGAGATTCTGGGGGGGCACACGTCTCAAGATATTAAGAGTGTGTGGTGTGTGTCAAATAATAAGACGTGGTTTTGTTTCCTAGAGGAAAAGAAAATGAAAGGGAAAGTCCGAATGTAAATTGGGTCTTATTTTGTGGGATGGCTTGCCTCATTCCAATGAGAGACAACAAATTAGAGGTAAACAGTGAAGGTTAAGGGCTGAGATGTGGAAATAATGAAACAAAATCAGGATTAACATACATGAGCTGTAACAGGTTGCCCCAGGTTGCATGACCGCGATGAAAAAGGATAAAAAAAATGGACTAAAAAATAAACAGCTTCCTACCTTGCAGCTACTGCAATTACAAAAACAAGCAGGAAACAATTCCTGAGTCCAAACAGACACATCAGTGAGGTCATCTTGCACACACAAACAGAAATCTTCTTCATTCCTGATTAAAACTAATGCAAACTGTCCACAGGTAGACAAATATTTTGCAACTTCAACCCCGGTCGGCTCATGTCTATCCCCTCCGGGTGTGTCATCAGATACAAGTGTGGTTGGGGTGGGGGGTTGGGGGGGTGGGGGGTGAGGGGGGGTTAGGGGGGGGTCGAGCAGCTGCGAAGCACAGCGGCCTGATGATGGGCCTGTGGCCGAGCCGCCACCCGCACTCAGACCCTGCCGCCGGCGTTTACCGTTGCCTGCATCCGCTTGGTCCTAATAGTGACAATTTGAAGATAAGCAGCACCCCCCCCCTCTCCTCCTCCTCCTCCTCCTCCTCCTCCTCCTCCTCCTCCTCCCCTCAGCCCGTTACGCCGAGGTCGTTCAGCTCATCAGCAGCGCCGGGTGTGGCGGCTCTGCGTGCCGCCTCCGCTCCGGAGCTCCGCCGCTCCGCTTTGCTCACTTCAGGCCCGATTTGCATACAACAGGCGCTCATTTGTTACGTTTCCATTAAAGCGGGGGAGACGAGAGCTTTTCCCAGCAGAACCTCGGCGGCGAGCAAATCCGAGGGAACACACATGTCCTTGTCTGCCGCTCTCATCTAAATGGAGCCATATTAATCCTCGGGGTGATATGATTTATCTTCTGGCCGTCCTTCGCTCTGCGGCAAAGCGAAAGATACATCAGTTCGGGGGAAGGATTTTAGCTGCCTCCCACCCCCCCCCCCCGAACGCCCTTTTAGTCTTCGCCCCTCGCAAAACGAGGTAAAGCGGAGAGGAGGGATGACGAAGGAGAGACGCAGGCAAGTGAGGAGAGCAGGAAGGAGGAAATAAGCAGTGATTAGCTCATTGGGGTGGGACTTTATTTTTTTGTGTGGCCCGAAACCTGTGTCTATTCACTGCATGACACAGGGACTTCCAGCGGTATAATTCTTGTCCTTTTCAGGAACAAATTAAGTGTCTTGGACGGCATCCAGGAGTCTTCCTGCACTCTGCGATTGCGGGGCTTGTTAATTGATTTTCAGCCAGGCACGACGTCAGGGAAGCATTACGCAACAGGATTAGGGCCAACGAGAGGCCTGGGGGCGCCTGCGGTTGTAGGTGGAGAGACCTCCAATTAAATCTCTTCTCGGCAGAGTGGAGCTTGGTGGGTGTTGTTAATAATATACCGTCTTTTTTTTCCCTATTTTTCAAATTATATGCATCGCCAGTGCACAGTGGAGAGGGAAGTTGGAAGAGTTGACGAGGACAAAGTTGTGGGTCTGTGCCTCAGTCCGTGAGGCTGAATATGGTCACATCGAGTGGATATCCACAGAAACACCGTGGAATGATGGGGATACACTGACTAAAACTCTACCGTGTAAACAAAGATATTTGTCTTTTCATGTGTGTAAGAAGAAAAGGCAGAACTACAAACATGACAGACGGAAGGAGGAGGAGAGGGAATGAGGAAAAGGGGAGGGAAAGCGAAACAGAGAAGAGGATGAACTATGAGATGTCTTTAGTCTGGCTGCTATTATCATCATCTGTTCGGTGGTCATTACCACCCTGGGAGTCTGCTGTCTGGACCAGGCTGCTGATGGAGGAGGCCAGAGGAGCAGCTGCAGGCAGAGCTCATTCCACCTCTGCAGGCTGCCACTTATCACCAGGAGGAGGAGGAGGAGGAGGAAGAAGAAGAGGAGGAGGAGGAGGAGGAGGAGGAGAAGATGGAGGAGCGGTCAGAGCGGAGCCAGAGAGAGTGAAAGCTGCGATGGTAAAAAAGAGGAGAGAATGTGTGAGGTTTCACATCTTGGACTGCACACACCTATGTGAGCAGTAGGATGAGGAAATTAAGGAGTGAGAATGTGGTAGCGAGGAATGGCAGAGTGCAGAAAAAAGGGAGGAATTGTGAAGAAGAAAATTACATTAAAGGATGGCTCCATTGTGCATGAACGCATCACACCTACGCAGGCTTTTAGTCGCCGACAAGAGGAAGAGTTAAATGGTTGTAGAGGAGGAGGAGATGGGGTACAACGAGGGGAGGGGAAAATAACGGGATAAAACTGCCCACAGGAAGATGGTTTTTGTGTTGAGCTCAGCTCTGAATGCTTCTTGAGATACTCTGATGGTGGATTGTGCTGTCGATGAGGACCAGTTGCTAATACCAGAACAGAACATGAATTTGACCAAAAACTCTCGCACATCGTTTTCATATTTTCATCCTGCAAGGTCGTCCTGTAGGCTGACTATTAGCAAATGAAATCCGACAAGGTTTCGTAAGTTGAGAAGGACTTCATTTCCTGGAAATGAGAGGGAGACTTTTGATGGAATTATCCAGCAGTACACAGTAATTCCCAGGTACTCCCGTTTCCTCCAAAGGCCAGAAAGGCCGATCAGAGGCTCTGAGCTGTCCCTGGACGTGTAGAGCGTGTGAGGAGCGCTAGCAGTGCGGGATGGGGCAGACAGTTTCGAAGTTTCTAGAAGTTTTTCAAATCCTCTGGTATCAATTGTCCCTGCTTTGAAGGCGGTCAGAGGAAGACGGATCGTGGCGGAACATGGACGGGATCTCATTTGCGCCCCCCCCTCGCCCCTCCCCGTTCTCGCTTCTGTGATTAGTGAGTGCGCCGAGGAGGCAGACACGGTCGTTCAAAGCGCGGCGGCTGGTTGGTCGGCAGGCGCCACGGCAACTCAACAGCCTCCGCGACTTTTATGCATCTCCAAGACACACAGCCCTGAGTTGTTGCCGCCGTCCGAGCTGGAGGAAAATCTGAGGGAAATCGCTCGGACCCTTCAATAAAATAGAGTGCTGATGTTGGCAGCGTTCCCTTATGGGGCAGTCTGTCTCTCATTTTCTCCCTCTCTGTCTGCTGTTTCCTTTTCTCTACCAATCTTGTTCACTGCCTAATATGTTCGCTGTCTTGTGGGTCCGGTTTCGCTGTAAGAGGATCGCCCCGCCACGTCGTTCCCCCGGTCTAACTACTCAGTCAGGGCTGAGCAGCACCATTTATTTCCTCACCCACCCCGCTACGCATTTACGGACCAGGGTTGTTTTGTTTTCATTACACTTTTTTCTTTTTTTTAAAAAAATCTGGGGAGCCCCTTTGGAGTTTTCTTGCACATTAACTCTTGCTGAAATACATCCCGAGTTGGGCGATTGCATTCACATCCCCTGTAAATCTTGGCATCAACAAGTTACTGAATATATTAGGTTTCAGGATTTTTGTTTTTTGTCATACAACGGTACAACATCTGGAAAGACGTGTAAGATGCCATCGTAACAAAACTAGCGATGACAGTGTGTTTTTAATGAAAACATATGCTGATAGGCTGACTGTATTCACTTGTGCGGGGGGCCACAAGGAGAAAGACCAGCTAAGGGTCTTCTTTCTTTTCCACTGTATGGCCTTCGGCCAAACTATCAGGCACTTAATGAATGAAACAAGCACGTTTTGGCTTTTTTGCCATTGTTTCAGAGATGGATGTGATCTGATCACCAGTGATTTACGGGATTTTGTTCCCATTGGTTCCTGCAGCCCCCAGGTAATGGGCCTGGTCCTCTAACCCCTAAGCCAGACGTTGAAGGTGTCACTCAAAATGAAATATTGACGCTTTGTGTTGTGCGGCGCCTCATGGTGAATTAAATAATCGAAAGGCAGTGATCCAGAGCGATGTCACTCCTCAGTCAACGGCTGACGAGGCACTCGCACTGCAAAATGCCTGAGAAAACGCCTGAGAAGTCCTCACTGCACCACTGCACTGGTTTTAGAGGAGTGTTCACATAAATCAAGTTTTATTTGTTAGCTGTACGATTTCTTTTCAGTTGTCGCTGCCTCTTCCCGTGCATACGACACCACTTATCTGCTCCCACGGGCTATTCTAAACAAATGCTAAAAATACTCTCTGACCCGGGCTGCGGGGTCCATATGGTTTCTGGCTGCTCTCAAGCATCCCGTCCTATCTCGGCTCCGTCGATGGCATCAGCTGGCGTGTTGCGTGAGGCCGACGGACATGAGCACAATGCTGGTGTGACGCCGCGGCCCTCAGGCAAAACAGCATGGCGCTGAGCCTAATAGAGACATCGCCTGGGCCTATTAGCACAGATGGTTGTCATATGTATGCAAATAAGGAGCAAAGTGAATCACGTAGCCCCATCAGCACCACCTGTCTGCCTCACACAGTTCCACCGAAATCCCCCCCTTGACGGCCGCGCACACACACACACACACACACACAAACGCACGTGCTACCCAGCCTCCAAATCCCTCTGGAGGCGCGAGTCTGTTCTCTCTGATCTACAGCTGTATATTAATCAGAGCAAAGACATTAACATGGCATTAATCATCATTTTGTTCCGTTTTCCAGGGCAGACATGAGAGGGCGAGATAGGAGGAGAGGGCTGACGGACGGATCCGGGAAAAGTGACACAGATCAGAGGTCCAGCATCAATGTGTCTGCGTGTTGAGGGTGTGTGTGTGTACGCCAGGGTGTTAAGTGTAGTCAAGGAGCATCACTCCCGAGGGAGCTGGCAGATTTTTTTCAAAGTGTGAGAGACCGATGGTGCTCCTCAGGACCTCCCATGGTTTTAGTGTTTTTTTTTAGTGTTCACTTTCAGCTTACAGCCTGCATTTCCCCTGCATGACAAAAGACACAAAATAGTCAACATTTGGTGAACGCGTTTCGTCCTGGTTAGAATCGAGGTTGCAAACTGCGCGTTGCAAAAGAAAACAAGCACTGCTCTGGCAAAATTATCTATCGAAAGGGGGTATTTACTAAAAAATCCTGAAATCCTGAATAGATCAGGATTTTTTTTTTTTACACAAGGCTAACAGTCCTTGATTGGAGACCTAATGAGTCCAATGAGCACTGGGCTCCGGCAGAGCACTGTGACACTATTGGGTACAAAGCGGTGGATGCTGGGGACACGCTACAAGACATTAGCAGTCGTAGCCAAGTGTGAAAAGACTTGCAGTTCACACTAACTGACTGGTTTTCTTTTGATGACTGAGAGACTGGGCCCGACTGGGAATCATGGGTAAAATCGAGTCTGTCTGTCCTCAGCTTACAATACTGAATGAATAAAGCTTGTTTCAAAACATTCCAGCTGCCTCGATTTAAGATGTTTCATCTTCCTCAGATTTTGTTTTCCCTATGAGAGGCTTGAGCTATATTAGAACACCAGCTACTTTACAGGAGCCAGTTCTAATGCAAAGTGCTGTGAAAGCTAAATGTTAATTCGGGATGCTGACATTCTCACGGTGATGCTAATGTGATCACGGTCATCCCGTTTTAACGTCCTAACATCAACAGCATTTCACCAAAAGACAAAAATGTCAAGCATAAGCAAAGTGGGCAGGATTCATCACACGTCTGCAGAAAACGCTGTGTAAAACCATTAATTTGGGTTAGAGTTTAGGCGACCGCCTCACTGACAGACTGAGAAAGCTCTCGCTGAGGCCTTAAATGTCTGCAGCAGCTCCTGTAGCAAAGCCGTTAAGGTTTGCATGTTTCAGTGTCATAAAGACTCAGAGAGAAAATGTCCTTTTTTTCCCTTCCCTGCTGTCTGCGTGGGATTAGTGATGACTGGAATAAATCCCACGGGATCACTGTTTTGATAACACCATTTTGCTGGTATTCCTGATCGGATGCCAGAACACATTGCCAGCAGATGCCTGGGCATAATATTTAGACTCTGGTTTCCCACATTCTCCTGCAGTAACTAGTATGTAACTTGACATTTTGCAGGACATTTTTATTTTGGACCAGCCCTTGTTTTTTGTTTCGTTTTTTTTTTCTCCCCCTACTCCGTCTCATTCCTTTCAGTGCCGGTGCCGCTCTGAAAGTGACTGATGTGAACAGAGGGAGAGCTCCCAGCGGAGAACAATTACAATATTTTCTGCATTTTCAAAAAAGGGACCTGCTCTGCTGTCCGCCGCGGCAGTCAGAGAGTGACATCACAGAAGTGCATCTTCAGAGAATAAAGTGTTGAGGATCAAAAGCAGCTCCTGCTTTGAAACGGAGCCGCAGCCACATCGGCACTTTGACAAGAACAGAACCGGACAGAAATAGAAGCAGCACAATAAAAAAAAACAAAAAAAAACACACACATTTCATCCCCTCGGCTATCTGTTTATTGTGACTGATATGGATCTTAGGCTCAGTTAAATCGTTTAGAAGAGACAAAGGCAGCGTCCGGTGCTGCTTATCGCCGTGAATTAAGGCAAAATAAACTTTGCAAATCCGTTGGTTTTAACAGCCCCACACTCATGTTAATCCCATGTTATACCAACAAAGAACTTGTTCTCCTGAAACCTCCACAGGCACAAACCAAGACAGGATTAGGGCAGAGAAAGGGGGGGGATTTCAACGCCGTTAATACGTGGCTTAGAATTTTTTTAAGTTGTGTACAAAACCAACACCCCGTTTGCAGTGCTAAGTGGGTCTCACTCTCTCCAGCCAGAGCATGATGAGCTCGGGGAAGCCCCTCTACGCGCCTCCCCCCGGCCTCCTCCTCCTCCTCCTCCTCCTCCTCCTCCCCCTCCTCCTCCACCACATCAAGCGCCTCGCAGGCCTCGCACAATAAGTTCTTTTATTTCTTTTACTGCCCCCGTGGAGCCACTACCCCGTCAAAACCCCACGTCTCCTCGGGGAGACCTCGATTTTACGCGAGCTATCCGAGGGAAACGTTTTAGTGCCACCGGCGGGCTAGACCGCCGACTCGGTAGCCATAACAATGATGGTGGTGCGAGGGCCCACCCATCCGTGAGTCACCGCCATCGTGCACCGCAGGGAGGCCACTGGGCAGGTACAGCTGGGGACGGCATCAGGGAGGGGTGGGGTGGGGTGGGGGGAGGAGGGGGGGAGGGGGGCGTCATATGGCCGCCATATGTTTTCGGTATCAGCCGGCACCGACTTATTTACTGCCCCTCCATCCTCCCCCCTCCCTCGCTCGCCGTTCAGGCTGCGAGGCCTGCTACCAAATTGGAACCGCCAGCTCGTCAGGGCGCGCGGGATCCCGCGCTCGCCGGGCCACGTCCGGGCCACGTAGATTCGCGGTGTGAGAGAGAGAGAGAGAGAGAGAGAGAGAGAGAGAGAGCGAGAGAGAGAGAGGGAGAGCCGTCGTATTTTCTGCTCCAGCCGCCTTTGCGGAGTAGACGGCAAATGAGGAGAGCGGGAGCTCGGGCCAAGTGGAGGGCGATTATAAACTGCGCGGCAATTACTCCGTCTGCGAATCGTCTTAGTCACCCCGTTCGACTGACTTCTGCGCCGCTTTGTTGGCAACCCTTAATGTTGCCGTGTTTGGCGGCGGGGCTTCGGGAAAACCGGTCGATGTGAGAAAAGAAAGGGCAAGATTAAGAGTCATGCCAGTCAGTTCACTCATTCATTCGCTGATTAGATTTCCTCCTTTGTATGTTAACAGTGGCAGGGGCAGAGTCACGTGGAATGGACCCTGGGCAGTACAGACAGACACACACAGACCATTCTCTCTCATGTTAGATAATGGGTGCATAGGTCTCCTTCCTCTGGCCTCCATGGATGCCTGTTCGAGATTTTACAGCAGTCTGTCAAACCGCTTCTTCAAATCGCCTATAGCTGCTCATTCATTAACAATTTAGTGGGATTTGTGCGTGTCAATTAATTCCAAAACACCACATTGCCTGTTTTAGTGAACTTCTGCAATTTGCATTCGTCTCATTCGATTTTTCGGCTTTCCACGCGCGCGTCTGACGCGCCGTTCAGCAGAGGGAGGCAGGCTGAAGACGGAAGAGCGCAGGCGGAAAGTAACCCAATACAACATTTACAACAGCAAGGCTTGTGTTCACAGTCTGCAACGGTGATGCAACTTTGGGCAACGGCGAGCGCGAGCAGAAGGTTTATGGTCATCTCCCACAAGAAGACAGTCCTCCTGTCTCCGCACAGCTGCACCGGAGTTAATCACACGGTGAAAAACTTTCAAAAAGTCTCACACTCTCACACTCACACAGGTGGGATTCCTCTCCACCTCAAATTTACTCAGAGAAATATTCCCCAGGGCCGCAGCTGAAAAAACACATCAAACGTGTGATGAATTGAGTGTCTCATGGGCGCTTGACAGCGCTGGATTTGCAAAGCACACAGCGTATCCTCTGAATGGCTCATTATCATCACCTATTCAACGGCATGGCCTCCGGTTTTGGAATTAGACCCCGTCTGATGGGCATCCATCATTTAATTCGTGCCAGAAAGAAGAAAGGAACACACACGCAAGGCAGCGCATTTTGACTTCGTATCCGCCTCCCTCAGCGGAGACAAAGCAGCGCATTGTTGGGATACCTGTGCAATCACGAGCGTCTCTGGCGCCTCTTGCCTTTTGACCCCAGCTGTGTTATCCACTCCGCTCCCTCCTCTCTCCGCCTTATCCGACGTGTGGCCTGAGGAGGACTGGCAGCCCGGGGTAACGGCGAAAGCCCCGCAGCTGGGGGGCCGAGAGGCGTGACATAACGACCGCACAGATCACGCCTCGGCAGGGGACTCCCTCCCTGACACGCAACACCTACGCCGGGCGGCGGGACACATCGTTTAGCATCGGAGGTGGGGAGGATCAAAACCGTGACGGATCGCGGGCCAGGTTCGCCCGTTCTACTTCGCCAATTGCTTTCCCTAATTTCCCCCCCCCTCGGCCGTTCCTGCCGAAAGCAGAGCAGCAGCACAGATATGACGCTTCGAGGCTGCGTCCTTTTAGTTGTCTGGCAGGAGGAGTCGAGCCGGAGTCTGATTAGTCTCGTGCCTCTCGCTGAAACGCCTCCAAATTTACGGCGGGAGCTGCGCAGAGTTAATAAAGGGGCCGGGAGCCGTCACGTGGCGCGGCCCCGTGGATGAACGACATCTCAGCCCGGGATAATGGCGCCTTTGTGGGGCAGCGGAGGTAATACGGAACTCCATCGCTCTGACGTGTCTGCCGGGGCCAAATTGACTTTGTCATGCCGTCTGTGGAAGGTGCTCGCTCCATTTGTCACCCAGCTTAGCAAACGCCGCAAACGCGGTTCATGTCCATGAATATGGCGGCGGTTGCGCTGTCCCCGCTCGGAAGGAGGGGCGCGGATGTAACGAGCGGCATCACCTTGGTTCATTCTGTTCATCTAAAACCGCGCGGAGAGTTCAACCCCGATGGGTTTCCAGCCCGCTGCAGCGCAGTTTGTGAAATGCGCAGCGGCTGCCGGGATAACTTAACGACGAGTTAATTAGTGGATAGATTTCCAGCCTCCTCCATCGCGTCTGTTGCCGCCCCGTCTGTTCCTCAGCTCAGGGATAACGAGCTCACAGCCGTGATTGGCGGATCCGCCCCCCGCCCCCCACCCACCCCAATCATCCACCGTTATTGATAAGTCCTGAACGCACGTCCCTCCGGTCGAATGTGGCAGTCCGCCGTAACCTGTTGTCTTTGGTGATGAAAAATGACAGCCGAGCACGTCCCTTTGATTGATCAGCGTGCGCAATTACTGTCGGGGGGGGGGCCACAGAGACGCATGAAAAACAGCTCCGCCACCGCTCCCGTCTGCGACTCCGTGTGACACTTTAATCTACCGGCAGATTAATGGGACACTGGTAGAGTGGAGAATATTCCACTATTGATTTTTTTCCCCTGATGAATCAAATGCATCCGTTTTAGTGACAGGTTTACCATATATCTAGGCAGGTGTGTGTGTGTGTGTGTGGGAGAGATGTAAATAAAGCAAGGGAGGCGGTAGCTACAGCGTGAATGAATAGCTGCATGACTGTGTGTGTGTGTGTGTGTGTGTGTGTGTGTGTGTGTGTGTGTGTGTGTGTGAGTGTGTGTGTGTCCCCACCGGTCTGCTTGTGTGTGTTGGCATTCCTGGCTGAGATAGGACACCCACAGCGGCGTCTCGCCTCTGTAAACACACTCATCAGACGTCTCCTGTTCTCTGCCTTATTTCTATTAAACCGGACCTGTTCACATATTTGTTTGTGGCTCAGGGGAGTCCTAAATTCTGACAGGGGTGCCCACAGGGAGTGAGAGAGAGGGAGAGAGAGAGTGGGAGAGAGAGAGAGGGAGAGAGAGAGAGAGAGTGAGAGAGAGAGAGAGAGAGAGAGAGAGAGAGAGAAGGATAGACAAGGGTTCCTCGGCTCCACTGATTTACTACTCAACTTTAATTGAGTTGTAAAATCAAATCCAGAGTTGTTTCAGGAATGCCAAAACGTGACTCCCACGGCTTGTTTACAGGAGGTGCCCGGCAGTCAAGGACGCGAAGAGATAGCGAGCGGGAGAGGGAGAGAGAGGGGGAGATAGAAGGGGAGGACGAGGCAAAGTGGTGTTGGGAAAGCGGGGAAGATAAAGGGCTTGTTAAAAGCGTGTGAGCAGGCGAAAGAATGGAGACGAATGGAGGGAGGGGGGAGAGGAAAGAGGAGGAGAGGAGAGCAGGACGAAGTTGAACCGAGTTTGGCCCATCGTTTACAGGCCTGGCCTGTGCTGCTTCACTCTGATTAAAACCGCCTGTGATTTATTTCTGCTGATCTGCCTCGCCGTGAAACAAGCAGCCGCTCTGATGGCTGAGACACACACACGCGCGCACACGCACACACACACACACGTACAGCCAAACAGGCGCTCAAGAAGTGATGTTGAACTTGGAGTTAACAACTCGGAGGAGCGGGTTTACAACCCAAACGTTGCGGGCCTGTAACACATCCACAGACACAAACAGGCCGGCGTTTTCCTCCGGCTCGGTGAAAACAAATGACGACACGCAGCGAGGCAGAGTTTTCCAGCGGCGCTCGCTCGGGCCCCGGCGTCGCGACAGGACGGGGGCCGTGGGGGCCGAGGGGGATCTGAGGATTTTAATCGGCGACGAGGGGCTAATTTGCACACGATTGAGAAAACACACAGCGTAAAGTCTGTCAGCGACGCGAGGGATTCGGAGTGGAGTCCGGGCACTGGAGAGGCTGACGCCGGAGATGAATGGGAGAGGGGAGGGGGGGTCGGTAACAGCAAACCCGGCTCTGAAGGACTGAAAAGAAGAAGTACGTTAAAGTAGCGTTCATTACGGCTGATTACTGCGATAGAGTCACACTCAGAGGCCCCGACAGTTCTTGCCTGATTCCTGTTAACATGGAGAAAAAGATTAAGGTAAATATTTATCTCCATCTAATCCCACAGTCATTAAAATGTCGTTAGACAAGAATACAATATTGAAAATCAATAAGACAGCCATTGTTCATTTGGAACAGCAGTCGCGGCGCAGGCACACAGACATTTTCATTTTCTAATGCTCCCACTGAACTCCTGAACCCTCATTATCCGTTTCCACTCGGTCCAAAGTATCATTCTTCCCTCTGATCATTTACATATGCATCAGACTGTTATTATTTCTATCATGATTATGAGACCCCTGCTTCACATCCGTTCCAAAGAGCACTTAGGGGTAATTAGGTGTAAAGCTTTGCAGGGAAAAACGCCTTATATGGAGTGATAGCGCTCTGTATTACCCGGGGTAGCATATCGCCGTGGTTCTCTCACCGCCTCATCCCATCGCTGTCCATGTCTTCCCTTGTTATTTGTCCATCACTGGGAAAAGAGCAATGCACTCCGTTGCATATGCTGATTTAACCTGCCTCCAGTGACTCCTCGTTCTTAAACAGCCCTCTCCAATGTACACAGGCTTAAGAGATCTCTCCGAGAGCTAGAAATACTCTAAATACACCATAAAGGTTTCATAAAGCCCATCCCTGACGTCTCCTAATCACCCATTGTTGCTCGATGGAGGGTAAATTACCCTAATCTGCTGTGCGCTGCAGATCTTTGCACTCGTCAAAATGCGGGGAGAATAGCAGTACACAAGCTAAATAAAGCCGAAAAGGACAACAACCTCCCCGTGCTGCGAAAAAGTAAAAGTAGGCCATAAGCTATAAGTCCCAGTGTCTCCGCACTCAGGGTGTAGAGATAAAAACCCATCCGGCGAGAGGCAGCCTATGAGCTGACACAGAGACTCGGTGATGCGCTACAAAATAGTTTACATTAGAAACATGGTGTTTCATTTAGCCAGATAAGCTGGGTTCAGAGGTCTTTGCGTGGGGCTCAGCTTCCCTTTGCTGTCAGTACAAAGCCCAGCTCAGAGGAGGAGGAGAGGCAGGGAGGAAAAAGGGTAAGACAGCCTCTAATTAGCTATGCAAATCCCATGCACTGGTGGATTGAGTTTTGAAATGAAATTGGTCCTTTGGATCTTCTCAGCGTCTTGTTCCTCCTCCCTCTCTCTCCCCCTCTCTCTCTTTCGCTCTCTCTTTCTTTTTTTAATCTGCCAGTGTGACCAGTTAAGCAAGAGTGGCTTGAAATGGTGAACAGAGTAAGGATGGAGAGGTTTCTTATTAGAATCAGCCGCTCTCAGTCTGACTATAACACCCCAGTGAGCAGTTATCCAAACACTTGCCACACACACACACACACACACACACACACACACACACACACACACACACACACACACACACACACACAGAGTTAACACAATGTTCGCCTAAACACTGGGCTGTCAGGGAACGGAGGTTTCATCAGTTTTCTGTCCATTACAGCTCAGTGTTCCCATGTGGCTCCTAAGCTATGCTCTGAAACTGTTGCTAGTTGGTTCTGCGGAAAAAACACAACTGTGTGTGTCAGTGTGTGTGTGTGTGTGTGGGTGGGTGGGGGGGGGGCTGTGCAAAACTGAGAATTTTTGAATTTGTCCTCAATCAATTCACAAGTGGGATTTTGCCCCGAGTGATGTGAAACTGGAATTTAAAATGGAATGAAAGGAAACAAGACTCAATTGTCCCAATAAGCGTGAGTGTGAGAGTGACTGGTTTGTGTGTGTGTGTGTGTGTGTGTGCCCTGTGATGGTCTGGAGACCTGTCCAGGGTGTATTCCTTGTCGGCGCCCTACGGTATGTGAGCTGGATATATGCACCAACAGACCCCTATAACACCAGTGGGTATAAAGCGGGTAAGATAATGTATGGATGGAGTCACCCTCAATTTTGAACGGTCCTGTTTTACTAGTGCAAACCAAGCGTACTAATTCTAGAATATCTACCGTCTGATACCCCAGCCTCTGTAATACTAATAACATGTTTAGAGATGCCAGACTACTCTCGTCACCAAAAGTGCTGCACTGACCAAGGCGAGCTCAGTTATCCCACAACACGGTGCTCCGCTCCACAATGCAGGCCGTATCTGACAAGTTAATTTCACAGTCGTAACTGTTCTCATTTGCCAAGGCATCATTAACCTCAAACGGTGTGGCTGAAACTCTAGCAGTGGCTGCGGTGGGCTTTTTAGGGTCCTCCAGGGCCAGGGGTTAGAATTAAAGCATGTAACAAGCTAAAATGTGGCTGTACGTTAATAAAAAAAAAAAACTGGCCAAGTCAATTTTCCCCCTTCACGCCTAATCCTTAATACTTTAGGGTCCTGTGTGAGAAACAAGCCTCGCTTTGTAATAATAATAAGAAAAAAAAAAAGAGCTTCAATCCCGGTGGTTTTGAAAGAGCACGTTGTTGCCCTCTCATAAAAGCTTGAATGTAATTGGACCAGTGTGAGTCCTAACCTCAACAGATCAAAGGTTAGAAAAGCAGGTACTCATTTTGCATGTCAGGGATTAGCCAGCCCAATGCACGGGTTTGGCACTGAATATATGTCCAGATCAAAGTTGTGCCCTAGTATGCGACTTGTAATTAGGCTCTCGGTGGGAGAAGAGAGGAGAGGAGAGGAGAGGAGAGGAGAGGAGAGGAGAGGAGAGGAGAGGAGAGGAGAAGAGAGGGGAGGAGAGGAGAGATGAAGCTGATGAGTAAGAGCTGTGCATGACAGCAGGCAGTCCCAGAGGAAAACCTTCAGGTTTTGTTTGGGGAGAGCTGACATCCCGAGGAGTTGCCACATTGCAGCGTGCGGAGACGTCCCATCTGTGCGCGCGGCTGAACACTCCTGCAAGTAATAAAGATTGATTTAGGCGTTGTGTAAACTGTGAGACGACGAGGGCACAATGTAAACCTCGGCTAAAGCGCAAATGTATCCACAGTGTACACAGCATCTCTCAATCATAACACACCAATGAGCACTAAAACACATCGCCTGCCTTCAAACAAGCTTGTTTCTCTGTGTGGTGCAACAAAAAGCCTCCAGCCTTATTACACATAACTATCAGACAACTTAAAAGGTTGTTCTGGACAAAGTAAAGTGACTTGGTGGGAACTTATAACGATCCCTTTCAAAGCAAACACGCAGTGTGTGAGAAATGATAGCCTTACTGATGGAATTAGATTTGAATCTATTTATACTGCAGTTTTCCATTCTTTTGGTTTTTGGGAATAAAATAATTAAAAAAACATTTATTGATAAAGCCAACTAGGGGGGAGAAAGGGTCCAAAGAGGCATAAAAAAAAAAAGATCAAACAAAAAGGTTTCAGTTTTGCCACCTGATGAGATATTCAGCCTAAGGTGAACTGTGTGAACTACGCCTAATACACACCATGGAATTATCCTCTGCATTGTTGTATCATTTTATTCTTCCAGACAGAATTCCTCCCAAATGTTTTTACATCACTTGATTGAGCGAAAACATCTGACGAAAGCTGGAGGAACCTTCAACTCGGGAGCTTGGAGTGACTTAAAGTGACTATATCTGAAATAATGAACAAAGTTGATGAGGCAAAACATTAAATGCATCTCAGCGGCGGCTACATTTCTGTACATGCGAGAGAGGATTAGCACATTATTCACTCTGTTTTTGGAATTCGTCACACGGGTACGAATGGCACAGCCTCGGAGGAGAATGGAGCGTGAAGTAATTAGACGTTAAGGCAAGGTATGTGTATAATTACAGTGTGATGCCCTGTCTGTAACCTTGTTTTGTCCCGCCCTGGAAGGATATAGCCGGCCGCATTTTCAAAGGCAAGACCGTAAATCAGCTGCGAAGGCTGCGACAGCTGAGGATACCGTGTGTGTGTGTGTGTGTGTGTGTGTGCGCGCATGCATGTGCCCGTGTGCAAATGTTTCATGTCGGCGGGTGTGCGCGGCCGGACCGGGTGTGGCACCCAGGGCCGACAGACGAGACAGGGATTCACCCTGTCTGACTGCGGCTTATCACCGGCCTGGCTGTCGCCTAATGAGATATCGGCCGGCCCGCGTTCAGGGGACGGACAACGCGGGCATGAACAAAGGAACGGCCGCCGGCTCGCCAGCGTTCTGTCTAGACGGACCCAGAGCCACGCCGCCGTTTAGGTTTCGACCGTCTCCCTCGTCTACGTCGTGACTCGCGGCCTGCGATGCTACGTGCTCTGAACAGGTGGAAGCGCATGCGCGCCGCCTTTCGCCCCAGGTCCGGCGTCTCCCTCGCCGTCGCCGCTCGCGGCGCGACAACAGCTGACGCCCATCACGCTGACGGCGCTCCGGGCTCGCTCACAGTTCAGCCGTTACCCGAGGGGAGGAAGCAGCGCCGCAGACGCTCGGGGTCCAATGAGCCATGCGCTCGCGCTCATCTCTCTAATGCCGCAAATGCCCGAACCGCGGTGACAATGAGCGACGGGCCACATGCGGAGGATCATCCCCATTAGCCCTCATTGTGCCCGCATCCATCTGCACATTCCTCCACGCGCTCCGGAGTCCACGGGCGATGGGGCTATGCACTAAATGTGATGCATTAGGTGCCAGTGGGTAAACAGAGGCTACCATAGATGTTATTGGTGCCCTCTACAACAGGGTCTAACGAGGGATCCAAAGAGGGAATAAAGGCCAGGGCGTGTGTGTCGCAGTTTTGGGATTACCGGCATTACGGGGCATTCTTTCCACGGACCAGGAGGCTAAAAGGAGGACGCCGCCGACTGCTGCGAGATCCTCGTTGGTGCAAAAAAAAAAACGCCCCGAAGAGCGAGCAGGCCCAATGGCGAGGGGCGCCCGTGTTTGTGAAGCTTACGTTCTGCCCGGCCCGCGGTCTGTTGACCTCTGCAGCGAAGCGGGTGGCAGTCTGCAGCCGAGCTACATGCGAGGGGCCGGCGCGTGCAGCCACAGCGACCATCGTCGTCTTTTTTTGCCATTCTTTTCAAGGTAAGAGTCAAACAAGTCAGGTGTCAGCTCTGCCGTGGGATAAAAGCCAGTCTAGCCCGTTGTGCGGCATTCGCGGGAATCCTCGTCGTCACAGCCGACCAATCAGCCTCTCCGAGGTTCCCACGTCCGCCCGTTGCAGCCATTACATTGAAGCTGGCGAACACTCCGGTCGTCCGCGCTGCGCTGGGCATGCGACGCGGCTCAGACAAACAGACCCTGACGCAAAACCCCAAGATTTCCCAGGTGTCTGGGAGGCATGACATCACAACATGCCCCCCCCCCCCCCCGACCGAGGCACAATGAGCACTTTGAGCGGTTGCCGGTGAGAACAGTCAGCAAAACAAGCCCTGCGCCATACATCAACAAAAAGGCCCCGTCTAAATAATATGGAAAGTGGAGATGAGAGCCAAAACGGTTCACAGGCAGCTGAGCCCAGTTAACGCCTGGAAAAAATTATAGAAACATTTGACGACCGGGTGTGTGCGGGGACACACACACACACACACACACACATACACACACACACACCAATGTCTGACAATTTGGAAAGGCGTGCGTATGAGTGCGCGCGCGTACGTGTGTGTGTGTGTGTGTGTGTGATGACAGCTGAGGGGGGGTATGCATATTCAGAGAAACAACATTCTTTCTCACAGCGTCGCTCTGTGTGGACACGGACTCCTGGCCTGTCTATTTTTTGATTCCTGGACTTGGGAAACAACTCAGTGTTTGTGCGCGAGCCCCGAGCTGTCAGCTTTACCTTATTAAAATGTCATTGACTCTTAAACTGCATATTTATGCGGTGTTAACCAGCGCCTGATGGCAGGGCCCGCGCACAGTTCCGTTCTGGCTGGCAGGCTGACTCAGACAGACTGTGTCACCCGGAGATAAGCTTTATTACACAATGTATGCACAGGCCCCCGTTTGATTGATGCTCCTCCATTATTATTATACTCTGGCGAGGTAATGTATTCCAGGCCGCCATAAAGGACCAGTCCTAAATTAGTTGTGTCAAATTGTGGCGGCAGAAGTGTTGGCCCTATCTCTGCTATCTGTACATCGAAATGAGGTTGCGCTGACATTGCGCTGGGGGTTGTGGGTGGTGTGTGTGTGTGTGTGTGTGTGTGTGTGTGGTGCGGGGGGAGGGGGGGGGGGGGGTTACGCGGCCAATGTTCTGTGTTGTTGCAGTAGCAGGGAGCTCAGCAAACCTGGATTGCTTTCCCATTAAATGATAGCTTTACCCTGTCTCTATGTAAAACAGACGTTCACCCCACAGGTCCAGGGTATCAATTAAAAAAAGGAAGGGCCAATCGGAACGGAGAGGGCTTAAATTTCTAGGCGCATCGTCTTTCTAGGTGAATCTTGTCTTGACCGAGCTGTTTCAGCATCTGTGTTCCTCATCCGCATTTAGGCATGAAGGGCATTTGGCGCAGATTTTGGCCCTTTCGTTACAACACTTCGGTAGGGAGTGCTAACTCTGATTCGGGCTCCCAAACGTGTTTTCGAATCAACCAGTGTCATTCACACCCACAATTAATTGGTCCGGAGTACGAAATGTTGTTTCTGAGCCAGGAGTGAAAAGACAGTTGGCTTTTCTTTCCAAGCAGTGACATCACCAGCAAGGTCTCAGTGTAAAAAGGAGGGAGGAGGAGAGGACGTATGAGAAATGGAGAGAGGGTGGATTGGACGGTGGAAATTCAGCTCCTTTCAACTGGTGTGAATGTGGGTTGCTTTTCCAGAGAACGCAAAGATTCGGGCAGCTAAAACAGTCTGTGCGAGTGCACTGATTTAAGTTATTTAAAGGTTGTGTTACGGCACCATGTTTGACTCTCATTGCCGCTGCCGCGATCAGAGATCAGAGTGGGGAGCCAGTCTCTTATCCTGAGACGTGTCTGTGGATTAAACTGGTTCAAACTGACAAGGCTTAGCGCCGACGTACACATGCAGGACATATTGGTGCTGTGCCTGCGTCATCCTGTGTGGGTGGAGAGGACAATATGTTTGGGGTACGGAGGGGAGCGCTCCTGGGAAACATCCACATGCCTAACTGCTAGCCCAGATGTGGTTCTGTTTCGATGGTCAGAGCAGTCACATCTGTCTCGGCTCAGCGATGGGCCGAGACAGACGCCGTGCGTGGGCGTCTCCATGTGTACAACTGTGTGTAAATATGTCCGTGTGTGTCAGTTTCCCAGCGTACGTGGCCGCGTATGCGCGTCCTTCCGTGTGTACACCATTTGTCCGCATCCTCGCTGGTGCTGATGGATCCGAGTTAATGTCCTGCAGCACTGGGACTCTCATCCCATAATAGCTTTAGCAGTTTTGCCCGGCAAAAGGGCTCCACCTGGCTCCAGCGAGGACCCGCGGCAGTTGCAGTACGGAGGGTTGAGCAACGTTTATGGCTTCGCCGGCTCGCCAGTGATTAACTTTGAGGGACTCTGTTGTGAAGATGGCCGTTTACGACGCAGCCCCGCAGCTGACGGCTGCGCTAGCCCCATGAGAGAAATACATGCTAATTGTTTAGGTTTGAGTCATCAAAGGGGCCGGCCACATGGATCTTCAAACAAAAGATTAATGAGGAGTTTTTGTCTTTTTCCTTATTCTTGCTCCGCTAAAAGCAACTTGTTGAATGAAAAATTGGAAGCATCTGTCTGCAGACCCCTCCCTTAAACACCAGGGACAGGAGGAAAAAAAAACATTGTTTTTGAGGAGCGTGCACTTACCATGGTAGTTTTTGGGGAATAACCTTTTGATTCTTTATTCTTTTTTGTATTTCAGCTGAATTCAGTTAGGAAAGTATGAGTAGTGATTGGACATTACTTGCCTGTAGCCTGTAACTCCTCAAAAACACAAAGAGTTTATTTTTAAACCATCTTTACAAGCTCCTAGAAAGTGCATATACACTAAACGAAGAGCGCACAATCTTTTTTAGCCTTTCATCTCCAATGAATCACATGTGATGATTGTTAGGTTATTGTAGCTAGTGGTTTGTTAGGCTTTTAGGGAACAGTTTTCCCAGATGCTGACATTCAGGGGCTGTCTTTCCATTATTTTGCAGTATTCATCCCAAGAATATTCAAATGGAAAGTAACTCGCTCATTACCCAGGCATGTGTTTTGTTTTTACTCGAACACGTTGTCAAATGGTCGATTTCATTTTTCACTCGAGTCATTTTTCATGCGAGCCGTTACTCCGGTGTAGGTTTTCATTACCCTGCCTTTAAGTGGGATCAGTTGTTGGATGTCGGAGGATGCACACCGTCACTGCATTCCACGTTTTAATGGGAATCTCAGTAACAGTTGCACAATGTCTGCTGTGGCTCTGGACAAGTCTGAAGAAATAATCACATCATCAGGGTAATCTTCGCTTCAGTTGGAAACCAGAAACAAAAGCCATGGCGCTCATCTAATCCGTTTGTTGCGAGCTCCCAAATTTCCTCATAGCAATATTAAATCTCTGGAGCATGAAGTGGCTCGTTAACGTAGTCCGTTGAAATAAGACAGTGTCACAGTCGGTGGTTGAAGAGTTCCTCATTGTCTCACGCGCACAAAAACTCTTTTGATCTCCAACAAACTCTGTTAAAATGGCAAACAAAAGTGCAAAGACTCGCTCCCCTGAATACACTTCACACAGTGAGCAGCATTAGGAAGCCAGACATGCTTCTGTCCTGGCAGCCTTTGAGTGTGTGTGTGTGTGTGTGTGTGTGTGTGTGTGTGTGTGTGTGTGTGTGTGTGTGTGTGTGTGTGTGTGTGTGTGTCAGGACCGGGTCCAGCCCGCAACGGCTTAAACAGAGAATATAATCAGGTAACAGGTATCACCCAGACTTCGTCTCTTCCCTGCTGCTGACACCAAACCACAGACTCCACGGCCGCTGCCATTATGAATATTATCATGAACTGAATAAAATGGAAAAGATAATCCACATTAGCATTTGCCTCTGAATTGACTTTTCTAGGTTGAATGATGAAGGCTTTTTTTCTCTCCCTCTCTCCCTCTCTCTCTCCCTCCCTCTCTCTCTCCCCCTTGCCATATCTTTGTCTCGTCCTTGGACACTTTTCCAGGTGCTGCAGCTGGGTGCGTAAGTCTGCAAATTCTTAATTTCTTGTCGGAGTTTTGAAACCTGCAACTTCCCGAGACTCGGCACCACTCCCAAAACACCTGAAACCTGTTTTTAGGGTGAATCAGTGGCACTGATGCATGGTGAAATTACGTCCCTTCGAATGGGAGAAATTACAGAGTTTACTTATCCAGCATAACTAAAGGCCTGACGCGCAGGGGCGCTACTCTAAGCTGCAGCACTTTAATGGTACTCTGACAGGCAGCCGCTGCCTAAGATTTCGAGCCAAAACAATCATTTTGAGGTTAGGAAAGGACAGGGCGGCAGCCACACGCAAACAGAGCCGTGCCAGTGCCTTTTGATGATGTGCCGGAGCTAACAAGGAATCAGACACACTTCACCTGTCATTAACGAGTCGTCCAGGGCAGAAATTTAATTAGACTTCTCGGGCGTCTGAAAAAAAAAGAAAAAGCTAGGATTTTTTTTTTTTTTTTTCAAGATTCACCTCCGCGCCAGACGCTGACACTAACAGATAGTCTTCATTAGAGATTTTCCGTGTGACCGGATAAGATTTTCCCTGATGTAAATGTTGCCGCAGTGGGGCGAGAGGTGAGTCCCTCCACTACGCATGAATGATGGGAGAAAAGCTTCTTTATTGGTGTCGCAAGATGGCAAGTTTATTGTCCGGCTGACAGAGAGAAATCACCTCGGAACATTATTTCCCGTTTCTATGTGAAGTAATATGAAATGGGATCCGGGATAATATGCCGTCATGTGAAATATACGGTCATTTTCACTTCCCTAATATTACGTAAGTAGATCAAATGCCACCTGATCATCCAGATGTGGTCTCTGAGTTATTGTTTTAATCATTATCATAAAAAGTCTGAGTGGGTTTCTGACGCAGGAAAGAAGAGCGCGACGCTCGGCTCCGCTAACCAATTGCCGAGTGTATTAATCTTCGTCAGGATGTCTGCCGGTGACACCGGACGCTACCCGATCCCTTTCCAGCATCACCCCAGAAGTACTCACACACATGCATCCCAGTTCTCACGACCTCTTTGACAGGTCTGACCAGGCTCAGGTGTTTGGTTTCCAGTCTGGCTGCACCTGAAAAACAAACAAAGAAAAGCATCTTAGATATCTCAAATCTGACAGGTTTGGGCTAATATCGCAACTCACGCGCGGTCCGGGAAAAGATGGCAATGCCCGTGGGGTAAAATGTGAGGAGATCAATCTCTTCCCCGTCACTTCAGTCATCCGGCTGTCATTAACAATGGAGCCCTCTCCAGTTGTAAAGCAATATCCGCCACATCCAGCACCGCAGTCCTCTCTATCTCTGCATCTCTGCTCATATACCCTTTAGGGAGTTCATAAATGGGAGGCAGGGTGGGCTGGGATCTCCAAAAACAGCCTGTCTCCATACTTCATCCCGCACGCCGCCAGGTTTGCCCCCCCCGATTCCAGCAGCTGATGCCCCCTTCAGCCGCCACTTTGCTTTCACTGGGAATTATTCTAACTATGCGCAGCAATCACACAAACGGAGGGTCGTGTTTGTTTTGGACCGGGCTCCCGACTCTCGCGTGTCCATCAGAGTGGGTAGCGGGGGACGGGGGGTGGGGACTCGCACCTCGTTGCGGGCTGAGGACCACACAGAGCTCGGTTGCAGACAGAGGGGCTGAGGTGTCGTGCCTAAGATCGATATCGCTTTCAAAGAAAACAGGCCGGGGGGGATGGGGGGGGGTGTGGGGTGGGCTATTGCTGGCGTGTGAGGTGCCCTAAATGCGCACCATCGCGCCCGGAGAGCCGCTCTGAAGGAGTCCGGTTGCTGTGACATCATCAAAGAGGCGACGCGAGTCCCAGTTGTGGTTGTGCAACACGCCTTAAAGCCACAACGTCACGTAGTCCGTGCTCCGGCTAATGGCGTTTCCATCTGCCCTGTGACGGCGGGCTGTGTCAGTTGCTGGCCATGGGGTGCGGTCATCAGTCAAAAGCGAGGCCGCTGCCCCGCCACGTGTCGCCGGATCGTCACGCCATCTCGGCGGTCAGGCGGAGAGGCACCTGGTTCAACAAACCTCCAGGTCTGCGCGTCACGGCAGCAGAAGCCGCGTGAAGAGATCCCGCCTCTGTTCATTTGAGCACGCGGCCGGGAGGAGGAGGAGGAGGAGGACGCTGGAGCCACGCTCTGCCCCGCGGTGGAGAAAACTAGCCCGCAGCCGTTGCTGTCCTCTCTGGATCTCGGAGCAGATACTTATCTGCAGGAAATGGCAGCTCCCACTTCCACATATTGCTTTTTAATGAACACGGCGCGATGCTGTCCAACCCGGCTCTAATTGGCTCACATGTGACGCATCATCTGCACTGGTCATTTGGACGCCAGTATCAATCCCACATCGGCCAACACCATTTCCAGGCTTTGGCCGGGTCCCAGGCGCGGAGCGGGGTCAAAAGGTCAACTCTGACGTTATCGTCTGTGCCTGGAAACGGCCAGAACTGAACATACTGTCTCAGCACTTATGATGAGTCCATCAGGAAAGCAAAATTCAGTCAAAATCACAAAATTCATTGTGTTTTTAAGCTTGACAGAACATCTGGCATGTAAGGCCGTTCAAAAGAAAGGCATCAATAATATAAAATATACTGACTACATTGATTTAAGGATGCTACAAGATGCCAAAGAACAACCAATGTGTTTAACAAGTCCTATTCGAGGTACATTTTCAAAAAATGCACAAGACAGCAGGTGTCTAAGTAGATTATGGTTGGTCTGTGTGAGAAGGGTAAAAACAGTTCCGAACATGTTGGTAGTTGAAAAGATGTGATCGCGAAGGTGATCTGCTGTTGGTGCTACAGTTGTTGGTGCTGCCTGAGAACACTTTCACATCGACATAATGAGTTTTTTGACTGTATTGTGTAATCAAAGTATGAGATGTATTATGGAGTTTGGTGTTCAAAGACAGATTAAAGTCATTATGACCTCACAAAACACAATTGTAAATTGTAAATTGTATATGTATGTATACTTACAGCAGGAGCATCCACAGTTTCTCACTTTACTTTGGTCATGCATGTGAAATAACTAGATATGAATTTTTCATGTTATGTAGATAGATGGAGACAATTTTTTGGGCTCTGAGCATTTGTCCCGTGTTAAAACAATTGAAGTTTCATACTCGGGGGTAAAGTTCCCCATATGGAGCGTTTAAATGTGCTTTCATATAATTTAGCCGGACTCAAAGTCACCATGACATTACTCTGCTGGTGCAGAGCACATTTGGAGATTAATTTGGACAATGTTCTCCTGCTTGCGATGCGACACGGCGAGCCATATGCGCCATTAACCTTTTTGTGCCCACACCAGCTTGTCTCTAAACCTGATTACTGGCCTGCAGAGATGGACACGCAGCCGCACAACCTTCCAGCTCCAGCGGCGCCTCCCTCCCTCCCTCCCACCCTGCCTTGTCCCCATCCCGCCTGCCTCTCTCACATTCAGCTGCATCCTGCTGCCTCTCGGAGGAAGGAATGCGACACAAAGTGTAACACAACGCGCGCACACACACACACACACACACAATACTCATCTCGCTCGAGGTGTGCATCTGCAACCGCTTCGTGCTTTTGTTCTGAGGCATGACCAGGAACGTAAGATGAATGGGGTTAAAGTGAAGCTTCGGGGTAACGGCTCTTACGTGTGCACACACATGAAAAGGTAGAAAAAGTCCGGTTGTGTGCCACGTCCTGCTTGGGTGCTCAATGCAAATTGGTTGTGTATTGACACTTGGAGACCATCGGGAGGCGGAGCCCACTTCAGATGAGCATTAATCTGATTAAGAGCACGATTTATTTGGGTTTCCGTGCTCAATAGGGACCCTTCCTGTTCAGCGCGCGGCCCTGCCAACGAGGCACAAGAACGGGGCCCGGATGAATGGTCGACAGCTGTGTGTATAGAGCGAGGACATTTCCTCTTGCCGGGAAGAGAGAGAGAGAGAGAGAGAGGGAGGGAGAAAGAGAGAGAGAGAGAGAGAGAGAGAAAGAGTGAGAAACGGGCTGTTTCAGTAAAACACTGAGTCATCGCTCACACATCATATACGTGTGTAAGTACAGTGCATGCATTCTGCGTGATTAAAAATAGCCTTCGCAGCACGAGAGGGAAAAGTCCTCACGTCCCCGTAAGAGTTGCGCCTGGATGTATTGTCGAACATCTCGTCCCGAACATAGAACGGGTTTGATTTATGTTGCGGCCATCTGGGTGGCAAGCGAGCCGGGCTACTCTTAACAGTTTCAGTTTTCTCAACTCCTTACGTAATTCCACTTCGACTCAAAACGAGATGGTTTTAAAGAGATGAACTTCTGGAGCCAAGGAGCCGCTCAGCTCGTGTGGAAACTCAGCCCAGGCGCGGAACATGTCGTAAATAACAGCCATGCAATTTCCATGTGCAATTACATTTCTTTGAAGGGCTGCATCTGTATCAAACCGCGTTTGTTGCACCTCTTTTTTTCCCCGTACCACGCGTGCACATTTTAGCAACTCATTCGATTCAGGCGCTGTCAAAACAATGCGATAGGCCAACGCTGCAGATGAACGCTGCCTTGAATATGCAAAAAAAAACTCTTAAAGAAAAAATAGGCGTAACTTTATCACCCTGGATTTCAGGTCGAGAAACGTAAAGCCATAATATCGGCAGTAAAGACGTCTCCTCCGAGCTGACAGCTCCCCAAACCTCAGTTCATAAACCTGTCTGGAGATTATGTGCATGGCTGGGACGCGCGGTCTAACTGCTTGGCCAGCTCGGCGGTGGAAAGAGTTCCTGCACGACTGTATCCGCACTGTTGACGGCGCGTTCGGGGGAGCTACGTATGGTTTGTACATTTATGCGAAACGACAATCAGACTCAGATAACGCCACGGCGCTCCTTTATTCGGGGGGGGGGGGGCATAAACAGTTTGTGCTTGTGCCGGTTTTAAACCTGAAACCCCGACCCCGCGTCCAAGATTCCCAAAAGGCTGCGTCAGGGTAACCGTGGCGCTGCAATTTGGATAAACGGCGAAGATGAAAGCCGAATTACGTTTTTACATGCCTTCCAGACTGCTTGCACATTTCTCCCAAAGCGCCAACGTCTGGGTGCGTAATTACACACTAAATGCCGTGTTTTGTTTTTTTTTCTGTTGTTGTGCTTTTGTAAGTTTGCGTCGCGGCACAAACACCAGACCCGGCTGAAAACGGTCGCGTCGGCGGCCAACCCGGCGACAGGAACGCCGCCGGAGCAATCAGGAGCCTTTATCGGCCGCCACCGGGTCCCAAACATAACAGCGCTTTGAGTCGCA
Source organism: Karalla daura (assembly GCA_029224185.1). Taxonomy (NCBI): domain Eukaryota; kingdom Metazoa; phylum Chordata; class Actinopteri; order Chaetodontiformes; family Leiognathidae; genus Karalla; species Karalla daura. The sequence continues at coordinate 15,076,490 of CM055207.1, read as the reverse complement.
AGTGGGGACTTTCCCCCCGTCTCGGAGCGCGCGAGAGGCGGCAGATACATTTTTTCAAGCACTTAACGTTTGAGGAGCCACAAGCACTTACGCTTCACGGTATTTACGCCCCTGTTCCGCCGAACCACATTTATTTTGCAGAGGTGGATAATTGTTTTAATTAAAACTCAACTCATCGCTTCATTAAAATTGAGAAAGTGAACACGTTAAGAAATGTGAACTACCTGAGAAGTATAATAAGATAAAATGTTGAAAACAATATCTGAATACAACACAATTACAAGGAATATGCTGCCGATAATCACTTTTAATTTTTAGACATTCTTTTCAAACTTTTTAAACTTTTTCAAAACTTTTTTGGTGCAACTCTATTTTAACACAAGACGTTTATTTGTTAAGAAAAGTACTCTGTACTGTACTTTTGCTTTAGTAAAGAATGGGTATACCACCTCCAACCTAAAGCATAACACAGATCTGATAATATAATGCACTGATATAACACTAAACTAATGTCAAGGTCTCATTAGTGAGATTTTAAGCGCAGGACTTGTCTTTGTGAAAAATAAAAAAAAAGAAAACACGCTTTCAGAGAGTGATACTAAAACTTTTAGCCTTGTGGAGAACATGGAGGACCTCTCTACCCCACATGGTAGAACCGACTGAAAGACCATAGAGGATTTTGTCATGGATTCTCCTCTTTCACATGAATCATGTCTGACTCCTGAGATTTATCTTGTGACCTCTTCGCGGTCTCCGGAACAACCGGACGACACTTTTGGTTTGGCACTGCGAGACTGACACACTGACAAATCAATGTACGGAGGTGAAGTTTCATCAACATTCAGTTGATGGGCAATTTGACATGAAAAATCAAGCAACTCCGAGTCGAGTGAATGACTGGTCGGAGTGTGAAGCCATTTGACCCCTGTGAGGGAATGCCGGCCGTCATCAGAGCGGCTCTGGAGGTGGGACGGTGGGGCGACACAGAGAAAAGACACGGGGTGTGATTTGTTAAATGCGGGCCACCCCCTTGCATTGTTCCCAGAACACGGAGGGGGGGGGGGACATCTGGCGCTGGCAATGCGGCCCAGTGTCGAGGTCTCCATCCTCTTTCTCGGGCGGTGAGCTGCGCAGCATTGAAGCACTGCCCGCGCATTCTCATGCTAATGCCCCAAAGGGCCGGAGCAGATGTGAAACATTTGGCCCCGTTCTTGTTCACTTGTAAAGAAGTAATGTGGCCCCCCCCCCCCGTTATCGTCATTTCACTTTTTTGAAATAGGGGGTCGACGGCGGGGTCCATCTTCCTTGGTGGCCTGGCTTCAGCCACACGCGGCCACCGTCACAGTGACCGAGAGACGCCTCCGTCTTCCCCGTGCTTGCGGAGGTCGCATGCAGGCGCTCGCTTTTGGCCAATCAGGACTCACCGCTACTGAAAAAGCTTGGGGACCGCGCGGAACAAATATTCCCCCCTGCGGGCACGACACCAGCTCCTGTCAGCCCGTACATTACACAGTGTGTGTGTGTGTGTGTGTGTGTGTGTGTGTGTGTGTGTGCGCGTGGCTGCTGGGGACTTCCGCGCGGCTCCGCGTCCCAGGCAGCGCGTCTTGTGAATGTGAGCCTCGGTTTCCGTCCGTGCGTCTTTGAACATTGTTCCCGCCGTGTCGGCGCAGTTCTCTCTCTCTTTTTTTTCCCCCTCTTTTTTTTCCACTTCACAGATAATTTCACATTCATTTCGCGGCGGTGGAAGAAGCGCTCGGATCCTTCGGCTAAGTAGAAAACAAGGCCGCACTGTAAAAAAACGCTCCACTCCAATGTTCTGCGTTCTGAAACATAGCAGATGTGCTTGGAGAGAGAAGAAAAACACACACACGCCACTGAAACTTTGCAATGATCTGATACCCGCTATTGTGTTTAATGGTGTTGTCGACGGCAACGGTCGCCTTACACCGGGGATGGAGCTACTTCACAGGGTCCCAGACTGAAGCAAAACTTCTTCTTTCAGGTTTTTCTCTGAACAGCTCTACAGACACCACTGGGTGAATTTCATTTCATCTGAACAGTTTTCGCTTTTTAACCTTTGATAAGGTGTGTCTGTTGAGCACTACACCTTTTCTCAGCAACACACACACACACACACCGAAGATGACCCCGGGCCCGGGCACTGGAATAGTTTCTCAGCAGATTAAAGTTTTGTCCGACAAACGATAGTTTTAAAACAAATTTTAAAACCCATCTACGTTATTTTGCTTTGAGCTCAAGCTCCACCATCACTGTGTTCACTTTTTATTTATATTAAATATTTTTTTATGTCCTGATGTGTCTGAATTTATTTATTCGTTTCATCTCTAAATCTCTAAAAGTTCTTATTTTATCCTTTTTATTTATAGCAGTTGTAAAGGAAACTCTCCTCTTGTGCTTTTTGAAGGCCTGCTTTTAAATAAAGTGACCTGAACAGACTTGACCGTTGACTTCTTAAAATCTGTATTTCCTAGTTGGACTGATGCTTGGATCTATCTACAGATAGGGGAGGTTCAGGGACAGAAGTGTCCCAAATATTTCTTTAAAATCTTACTCTAATATGCTCGTTGTTCATATTCTCCTGTTAACTCCCCATCGCCGCCGCTCCATGCATGGAAATGTGCTCCCGTTTGACCGAGAAGTTGTCTCCGCGTGCCTGCCCACCTGCCACCTGATTGGTCGCTGCCTGCCCCCCTCTGCCCGTGATTGGCCGGGACGGTGCCAGTCACGCGACCCTGAGACAAGTTTACAACTCAGTCCACGTGTGGAGGGTCCAACAGGCGCATTTCGCGCATCACCTGAGAGCGCAGCCCGGCGCCTGAGCACCTGCGCCAGGACTGTCCTCCCTCCCCACCTGCGTGGCAACATCCTCCGCGTCTGGAAGAGACGTGGCGGAGGTGTCCCCCGCGCCTCCCTCCCCTCCTCACCTCCGCCACACCGTGGACCCCGGGACCCGCTCCTCGCCTCCCCGGATGGCCGCGGGAGCCCAGGATGTGTGCGTAGCATGGCCGCGGCTCCGACCACCCGGGGGGCGCGATGGCTTTTAGCCGCATCGGCGTCCTGGAGCCTCCGTCCCGCGGCGCCGTGAGGAGAGCGGCGGTGATGCTGTGCTCCCTGCTCACCTCCCTCCTCCTGCTGCTGCACTGCCTGGCCCCGCTCAGGGCGGCTCCGGGCCGGGCCGCCGCCGCCGGGCTGCCGCCCCAGGACCGGAGGAGCAAGCGGCTGCTGTACGAGTGGACCGGCGCGGAGCCCGAGCCCGAGCCGGAGCCGGAGCCGGAGGAGCCCGGGGAGCCTCTGCTCCTGCCGCCTCCGGGGCTGCTCGCGTCCCGCCGAGCGTCGCCCAGGTTCCCAGGTAAGCTGAGTCCTCTCGGCGAGGGCAGCAAGAAGCTGCCGCAGGCGCTCATCATCGGGGTGAAGAAGGGAGGCACCCGGGCGCTGCTGGAGTTCCTCCGGGTGCACCCGGACATCAGGGCCGTGGGCGCCGAGCCGCACTTCTTCGACCGCAACTACCACAACGGCCTGGAGTGGTACAGGTGACTCATTAAGATATTCCTTTATTAAGGGGGGGGGGGGGGGATAAAAAACACAGGTCGTAAACAGTAATTAACATGTTAGGCAGCGGTAGAGGGAAAAAGCTGTGCCGAGAAGAGAAGTCAAAAGTCATATCAGCGTAACGGCGTTTTTGCAAAAGGTAAAAAAAAAAGAGGGAAACGGCTGAGCGGTAATTATTGGACGTTGCAGATATTGCGCGAAAGTGTTCCAAGGCGATTACGTGAATGCGTAACTCGCGTTTTTTTTTTAAATAATACACGTAAATATTGTGAGCACATACGTCCCCCCTGATCAGAAACACCAGGGTCATTAGTGTGTCGTAAAATCTGAGTTCGGCGTGTTGTTATTATTAGTCCCTCATTTGCCACAGTGATAGATTGTGTTTATCCAACTTTTTATTTCGCCCCCCCACCCCCCCACCCCACTACATCACTGATAAAGATTAGTCTGCAGGACCTATAAATCTTTATTTAACATCTCAACTTTTATAGAAGTAGCCTAATTGCTGTTGGACGGAGCAGCACCGTGGACAGCCTGTTGATTTATTACGCCGCATTAGGTCTGCTTTCATTAGATGTTATCAAGCTGCTCATTTTGTTGCACATTTTCGGGTTGGCTGCCTTTAAGTTGCTCCGGTCAGGGCCACGGCGGGACCAGGGTTTACAGCCTGATTAGGGCTGGGAAATAAGAAAAGTATTTAGAATTGTGAACCAGCTCCAAATCACGTTTTCTCTGGCGGGGTCGCAGTGTGTTATAGACACAAATGCGCCCGCACAATCTGATAAATTTTCATATTTAGCCGGGTTTCACAGGGTGTGACACGGTTTGTGGTGGGTGTTTGTTGGGGGGGGGGGACAGAAAATGTATTCGCTTCTGCTAATTTCCTCTGTTTCCTGCCATTTCGGATCGATGTTTTAAAAATGAATTCGGGCCCGTGCCGCACGCCGAGGCTAAAAGCGCCCTCACCGAAAGTGCGAAACGGAGCTTCTAATTTAGTTTTCAAACTCGGTGCTCGGATATGCAGATGAATTAAAGCGGCACAGATCTGACAGTGATTTATGGTGCCCGGGGCCTGTATTGCAGGGGAATCATTATTCAATTGCCTGTGTGATTTTTACACCCTTTGTCGATCCCTTATCTCATTTTGGGGTGCGAGTTTGCAGCCAGAGAATCAGCTTCCGTTCCTGCTCGGCTGGAGTGAAACGCAAGAGAAATTCTGATACCACACAGGCGCGCGCACTTTCGCCGCGCCGACGTCCAACTTGTGATTGATTTCATCTGTCACCGTGTGTACGTGTGTGTGTGTGTGTGTGTGTGCGCGCGCGTGCGTGAGCGTGAGTTAGTGTTTGTGCGTTCACATTTCCACGGGCCTGTGGGGAATAATGGCTCTCCCCCTCAGTGGTTCTCTGTCTAATGGGGCATTGCCGACATCGCAGCTCTGTTATTAAGAAGGATTAGGGCCATAATGAAAGGTTACCTGAGTGTCTCGGGAGGTATAATTCACCTTTTGATTGAGTTAACACTACACACAGCACCCTCTAAAAGCCCGGAGACAAAACTTTTACTCTGCCTCAACCGGCGACTCCCTCTAGATCCCCCTCGCTCGCCCTCCTCTCCTCCCCCAAACACTCCCTGGCTCTCTCCCATCTCCTCACTCACACACCTCCCTCTTTGTGCCTCTCTGAGAGTGAACATTCTCTTTTCGCCATCACTCTTTCACACCCCTCTGTTTACCTATTCATCCATTGTGGGGTTTTATATCCATGAGGGTCCCATCTATCCCGAGGAGTTGCCAAGATTCCCTGGAATTTGGACCGTGCCTCCGAGGACAGACCTCAGTGCCGGTTCCCCTTAATGCTGCCCATTTAAAACAGAGGGACCCTTGAACCGAGGAGAGGAATAAATAACTGTTACAAGAGTGCGGCTCGCTCTGCAGGACTTCGCCTTGTCAGCTCTCCTTCACGGCGTCCGAGGGTCTTCCTTCTTTTGCTTTTGTGCATCGGTGGACGCTTTCGCTTGAGCTGCATTCATGGGTAAAGGTCACGCGGAGGTGTTTATCCTTTTTTTCTTTTCCTCCCGCGCTTCAGGGGAGCTCGTCGCGAGCACAGAATCCGAAACCTGAGATCAAAATCAAAAAACGAGCGAAACCTCTCCACCTCAGAGTGCCTGCAGTGACGGCTTCAGGATTTCAAGGCAGCGGCAGTCCTCAAGCCTCCTCTGAAGCCTTAAAGACGGCATCACACATGTCGGGGACATGTTGAACGCTCCCTTAAAAATGAAGAACTAATTGAAGCAAACAATCCGCGGGTGTTTGTGCAAAACAAGGCCAGCCTCCCTGTGACTAATCACCGTGTCCAATTTGCTTGAATTATGTGATTCCTTTTGATTCGAGACGGCGGAGACTTTAAAAGACAGCGAGGCTTCCGTCTCTGGAGGCTCTTTGTTTGTTGTCAGGGCCGCTGCGCGTCCTCGGCGCGACTCGCCCGTCCCCGTCCCGATGGGAACATTCCTTTTAACACCCCGGAGCGCCCCGCGTGACGTGGTCTCGGGCCCCAGTCAGTCGCGCAGGCCACGACGCAAAAGAGATCCGCAGTTCACTGGGCGGGGTCGAAAGTGGCCGTCCTGACGGCACACCGTGAAACACGGGCGGCTTCGGACTTTGGAACCGCACCGCGGCGCGTCCAGAGGCTCCAAGTCGCAGGCTCGACTCCTGCCTCACCATCTGCATTCGTTCAAATCTTGGTCCCGACTTTATAGATTTTTTATTTTTTAAAATTTTTTTTCAAAACGCGCTGATGCTGCGCTTTCGGCCGAAAGCACGAACTCGGCCCTGACAAATCGAACGACGCTCCCCTCCCTCCTCCGGGCCCCCCCCCCCCCACCCCCCCCCCCCCCCCCCCCCGTCCTGGGCCCCGTTGTCTGGAGGGGCCAAGCGCGAACGCCGCGGACGGAGGCAGGGAGGTCCACGCCACGGGCTCCTCAGTGTTGCGTTTTGGGCCCTCTCGGGTTACCCGACCAGCTCTCACCTGTCTGGACCCAGCGGCAGCGCGTTCGATGTCCGCGGACCGGTCGGGTCAGACTTTAGCGGATTACCCTCCGTAAAACTACCGCGTGTGACCTGCGCCGCACGCACGCGCATTCATCGAAGCTATAATGTAAGGTAACGCGCGCGTGTCGCGCAGGAAGACGCGTCCCGTTCCTCACACGGCCTGAGAAACTCCTCGTAAAGAGATCGGCTCCTCCACAAATGCCCCCCCTCCCCCTCCCCCTCCCCCTCCCATGCGACGCTGAAAACCACCAGAAGGCAAACAAAGAGCGCGCTCGGCCAGCTGAGAAATTACATGAAATTAGGGGCTTCCCTCTCCGACACAACTGGCCTGATTTGAAAGCGCGTTCGCTAATGGCGGCGTAGAAAACGGGGTCGTAAAAAGCGCTGACCCGGCGGGGATCGGTGCAGGAAAGCCGCGGCGCTGACGTCGTGGACCTCGTTTGCGCGGTTGCGTGTGCGGGGTTCCAGACGTACGCGGGCCCGGACCTTCTCCTCCTCCTCCTCCTCTCGAGCGTACGATCGTGAGGCGAGAGCTCGGAGCGGTGTCGTTGCGCTGGGATTCCGCGGACGCCGGCTCTCTCCCTGACTTTCTCCCCCCCCCGTCGCTCGGCTCTGCCGACACGGCTCCATCAGGGGAAGTGAAAAAAATGAAAAAATAGATAAATAGACGAGCGTTCGTCGAGCGCTGACGCTGAAAAGCCGCTGAATCCCCGGCGTGTGACACCGGGGACGGCTTCCAGGTCGGCCCCCCGCGCCTTGGCTGCGTTCGTGGCGTGGGCGTCGCCTCACCGGGTGGCAGCTTTGAGGTTTAAGCCCTGGCGTCGTTCGCCGCTGCCTGACATTTCACTTGTGGAGACTTTTTTTTTGGGGGGGGGGGGGGGGGGGGGGGAGTGGGGGTGGGGTGGAATCGGCGGAAAGCATGACACAACTCTCGGCGGGAGAGGCTGGACGCTGCTGGGGAAGAACTTACAGTGAAGCCGCTGGAGCGCGTCGCTCCGGAGCGGCCCGTCCCGCGTTCCCGCGCAGCGCCCGGCTGCCTGCAGTTTAACCCGTTCACAGGCACGGGCGTGAAACTGTCTGTACAGCGCGCCAGACAGGCCCCAGCGCGCTCGCTCCCATTGTTTACTGTGCGGTAGGTCGCCATGGCAGAACGTCACACGGGGCCCCCTCTGCGTTTTGTGTGTGCCTGTGTGCTGTGTGTCCACGTACACGAGCGACACTTTGAGCTCGCACCTTTGCCCTTCCAACGCTGTCCGGGTCAGAAATACAGGAATGACATGTTTCCCGGAGTTTTAAATAGCTTGGTCTGCGTCAGGGACGCCTCACTCGCATTATCTGCATTATCTGGAAGCAAAAGTGTGAGCCAAAAGCACGAGGACCGTCTCCCCGTTTCAGATTTGTTTAGCCATTGTTGCGCGAGTGCCGTGCGAGCTCACGGAACTGCTCCCCCGCGTTCTCTCCAGTGCAGCCTCGAGAGGAGCCATTTGTTTTTAGTGTTCGTCCAAGGCACGGCGCAGGGCTCTGAAACAGATTTAACCCGTTTCCTCTAATTGATCCCCCGACTGATTTTGCCTGCTTTGACGCACGTTGGAAAAAGGCTTCCGCAGAAATGAAAATGTGCTTCGGCGGGCTCCCTGGAAACCGTAGTGAGGCTTGCTGCGTCACGAAACGGGATGCTGGAATGCGACTTCTTTCGGAAGGGAGAGGTTTTATATACTGGGAGGAGATTCCCAGTATATAAAAGCTGCAGGCCTACCTAAGTTTTAAATAAAGTCCTCTCCAAAATAAACCAGCTTCGGCTGGGGAGCCTCATTAAGTGTGTACTTGGCTCAGAGGAGAATGGAAGAATACCTTCAGACGTTAAAGAGTTTTTTTTTTCAGATTTATTTCAAGTGACTCCCATGTTCTGGTATCTCAAACACATGAAAACAGAGGCTCGGGTCCGTGAATGGCAGGTGTAGTGTGGAGGGCTGGAACAGAGAGGTGGAGGGGTCATGGTTGGGATACAAAGGGCACACACACACACACACACAGCGGATGTAACGTGATCACCAGAGACCTCCTGAGCATGAGCTCCAAGCCGCCTTCGGATTGTGAAAGTGATTATCGCGGAGTATAATTGTAAAACCGGGACGTTCACCTCCCGCTGAAGGCATGCGACCCACCCACGCCTGTAGTCCCCACCCTGCCTCGCCAACTCCTTGACCCCCGCCACCCCCACCGACATCTTTGCGTGCCCTCGGCAGCTGACCCTTGGAGGCCTCACGTCGGGGAGGCAGATAGAAGCAAGGGGGACTATCCGAAGGGGAGCCTGTCAGCAGCTGCCCCCCCGGCATCCCGGGAATCCGCCCCCCCGGTGGGTGAGTGAGGACAGGCAGCAGGTGCGGGGCCGCTCGGCAGACACCACCTGGATCCCCACCAGGCCGGACGCTCACACCTGACGCATTCACCTGACACACCGAAAATAAGAGCCGCCTGGGCCACGGAGGCTGACGGGTCGCGGGTCAGGCGAACGCCCCGGGGCCGCGGGGATCAAGAACGCCACGGGCTTCGATGACATGTGCAGAGAAGGTCCCGTGATTGATCTGGGTGGCAGAATGCGCCACCATCGGAGCTCACCATGCCAGCAGATGGTCCTGAAACATTGAGGTCGAGTTACATTGTTTCTGGGATTCTGTTGTTTGTTCACTTCTGGGTCTCTGTGTACACTAGTCAGCAACCTGCTTGACCCCGTCGTATCTTGGGCCCACTCGGCTTAGCAGCTGTCGGCCCTTTTACGAGGTATTAGCCCATACATTATGAAGCATTTATCCTGAGATTCATATTTCAAACGCATGAGAGCGCGTGAGGTCGCCGCTTTGTCGTTGCTGACTGCTCAAAAATACCTCGCTCCGTGGCGCTGCGACACTCCGTGATCCGGTCCGTCATTTTATCGTTCCCGCAGCTGAGATGCTTGACCTTTTCGAGACGTTAGCCCCGGGTCCGCACCTCTTTTCTGGCAATAAAACCCAAAGCCCTTAGCTAGTTTAGCAGTTTTCGAGAAATGCCTGTGAATGTCAGAGATGTTTGTTTTCCCTGAACTCCATGGAAACTTTCCAGGTAATGTTTTCTAGCATCGCAGGAGTTGTGCCCCCAAGGCGTTTTACAAGCAGTGTGACTGGATGAAAAAGGGAAAAAAAGAAGAATCATGTTTGCAATTTTCAACCCCTACTGTATTTCTCTTTCTCTTGTTTAGTTTTTTTTCCTCTTCTCCTTTCTTGGCAGGGCACGGTTGATGGAAGTTAAGTGTTATCCTTCCACAAACAAAGAGAGACTGTAACCCTATCATTTGGCACTCCAGAGTCGGGGGGCTTCAGACTACACAGCCTCGGCTCTCTGAACTAAACAAACCACGAGGCAACCTCCAGAATTCATGCATATCAAGATTTTCAGAGGATTTGCCAGCGCGCTTTTAGGACTTTAGGAGCATGCAGCCAAACCCGCGTTGTTGGGGCACAGACGACTCTGGTCGGGGATGATGTATGATTGGAGCACGTATGCGTTACGGCCCTCACTGGTGCGGATTGGCAGGGTAAAACCAACGCCTCAGCGTGATGGATCTCTCTTTCCCATCTCACAGGCAACAGCTTTATCACAGGACAGGGAGCTCTCCACATTTTCCACCAGAGAGAAACAGACAGAGAGAGAGGGAAGCAAAGCCCACGGAAAGCCTGGGAACCAATAAAAAGAAGGAAGCCCGCTCCTCCTGGGTCCTCCATTTTCCGCTCCAGCCGTCGTGTTTTCTTTAAAATACTTCTTCCACCTACAGTATTCTTTTTGTTCTGCCACACATGCCTGCTCTGACATTTTTTTTTTCAAACACATCCCAGCGTCGACTCCACGAGGAAGCTGGAGCTCCATCTTTCAGCCCCTTGACTTCCGCTCACTCAGCAGCCGCAGAAGGCTTTCGCTCTTTTCAAAGGTCTTTCTTCGGGCCCACCGGCCAAACGCGCCATTGCCCCCCCCCTCTGCGGCTGCGCTTAAAGGCATGGACTCCGACATGCCCGCCATGTGCGCTATCTCCAGCTGCCTGTGTGGCGATAGCATGGCACAGAACATCCTTTTTTTCTCGCTCCATCGGGGCACAGCCAGTGCCAGTCGCCTTGGCAGGGGCCAAACTACAGACATGGACGGAGGCTATGCCAGGCACTACTTCAGGCACAACCTCTTTTTGACTGCCCAGCCTCTGTCTCCATGCAAAACACAGAATTATACAGTAGCGAAGCTTGGAGCACAAGTGTACATGTGTTTGTGTGTGTGTGTGTGTGTGGTTTTTGGAGTCTGTCTGAAATATGGGATTGGCATTTTTTTGGCACGGTCCGCAAAGAGGCCAACACGTTGTTTCCTTCAGATGTTATATGCGAGCTTTCAGCGCGAGGACGTCCAGCGCGTTCCGTGTGTCCCCGCTCGACAGTGAACAAAGAGTTGCATGGCAGCGATGAGGGAGCGGGTGTGTGCGTGTGCGTGTGTGTGGGTGTGTGGGGGGGGATAAAACATGCAGAAGATTAGGGTTTGGCAGTAGTGTAGACCATGACCAGAAATCCTGCACAATTTTTAAAATCGCTAATAATGGAGGTGGTGAATGGAGAGAGAATGACAGAGTGGCATTTAATCTGTCTTGAGAGCTACTTTATTCAAACAGAAGCACTGCGGATCCATTACACGTGCGGTTTTGAAGGCTACCTGGTTCCTCGAGGAGAAATCCAGCTGTGCAAACAAACGCTATTGTGTTTTAGATCTGAAAGGTCGCGCCGCACAAAGGAGGCATTCATGCGGATCCATAGCCGGATCCCTCTTTGCAATTTGTCAATTAAAATGTATCGCTAATGTTTTATGCGCTCACGCACGGCATGGTTGCGCCCTGCGTCTGTCCGTGGCGTTCATTCATCAAGTTGAACAAGAGCCGTTGCAATCCCAGATGTTGTGTTTTTTCTGATTCTCCCATTTTATTTGTTCTGGGGGAAAAAAAAGATGGCGGGCAGCTTTTCCTAACCACCTCTCCAACGCCAGACTGCTTGATTAAGGAGAGGAGTGTGTCAGAAAATGGGTTTGCCACCCTGGACCCGTTCATTGATAGATGGAGCGCAACAGCGGAGCCCGCGTCTTTCTACACAAAGACGGAAGAGGGTGATAAAGGGTCCGTGTAGCACACGGGCCGTGATTGATATGCCCACAGAGGAGTGCAAGGAAGCCACCCAGTAATCCAATTAATCTCAACCTGAGCATCGGTAATTGCTACTGTAACCAGGTCTGACTGTACATTGGACAGGAGGGAGGCTGAGGAACGTGTCCAGCCAACGGAACGAGGAAGGAGCATCCCGGGCGCTCCGAGTTACACAAAAGGGCTTCCTATTTTTTTTTTTTTTTTTTTTTTTTGGACGACGATCCTTCCTCTCAAAGACGGGGATTTGCATGTTAATGAGGGGAGCAGGGAGGAGATTTTCCTCCGTTACGGACCGACGTGACAGAAGGGGGGAGACGGAATAATGGCAGCGAAATCATGGATGCTAAATTCGGAGGGAAGCTCCTCGGTGCCACTCAAAAGACAAGTTGCACAATGAAGTGTGTCTCAGTTCATAGGGAGTAATCCCAAATGTTGTAGATCATTTGAGAAGCTGAGGTGATCCACCCAGCAGCTGGTTGTCCTAGCGTAGCATGAAGACTGATGACGGCCCAGCTGTTTCCAGTCGGAACAAACTTTATCTGCCCGAATTTCTTAAGCTTATCCATCAACGTTCACATTCATTCATTCATCTTGCGTTACAACTACAGTACAGCCCCCAAAAGACAATGAAACCGTGAAATGGCCACGACTAGTATTGTTCTTCAGTTTTTTTTATTGTAGAATGTTGTAGAAGGTTGTGGCCGCTCAGAGGTTGAAATGTGCTGAAATGCGTGCGGATGTCATAAGACACTCGTCCAAGCTTCACAATGCGCCTTTGTGTGCAGGATTGCACCAACAAACACAGGCGGAGGCTTTAGTTAGAGTGAAATGATTGGACCAGGTCATTGTTTTTCACAGGTGTCTGACACCTATTGAACTCCATAACAAATGATTTTGCATTGTCTGGAGTCTCTGGAACACGCCCTGAGATATCGATCCCATTGTTTCCCATAAGAGCAGAGCAGGGGTTTGAAGGTGTTGACCCGAGGAGGCAGGAAGACAAGGCTTGTTTATGGGCTTGGTTTTATGCATCCTTTGGAAACCGAACACCCCGAGAACAGCCGATAAATCAGGTTTACAGTAAAATCTATTTTTCTTACCCTCCCATGTCCCATTCTTTTGTCACGCCTATTCCTTCTCATCAGCCTGAGTCCTGCCCCCCCCCCCCCCCCCCCCCCCCCCCCAGTCCGAGCAACATTGGCTCCTGCCTCCCCGAGTCATTCGATGCGGCTCGCCGACCCCCGTATGCAGTGCAGAGCTCCCGCGAAAGAGTGACCCTGTTGTGTGTCTCATCTGCGCGTTACTGCAGTCGCCCTTGTTGACGCAGCTGGCGGGTTCTGGGTCAGCTCCGGTCAGTTTGGACGAAGGGTGGAACGACAGCGCGGGGCCCGCGGGGCCCGACATGGGCTCGAGTCGTTTAAGCCGTCGGAACATGTGGTGGGGCCGGGGCTCGTTATGTCATTATGCTGCCAGGGCGATTGTTTATTCTGACATCTCCGTCTCACACGGTCACATCCTCCCCGACAGTCCTATCAAGGGTGGGAGGAGGGAGCCGCCCGTTCAGAGCCGCCAGACGTACGACCCGTAGAATTCCAAGCCCCTCATCCGCTGCAGCTCCCACCGCCGCCTCCCCGAACACGCCCACATCAATTATTAATCCAGCCAATTAACGGGGCTGCATTATTCACCAGGAAGCCGCGATCACATCCATTAAACGCCGCCGCCTCCCCTCTCCGCGCTGCTCCCAGGCGGCCCCCCCGCGCACACCCCACGCCCACTTTGGAAATTGGACCTCCGGATCCCTGCAAACGCATAGGTCTTGTTTGATTCACGCCGACTACTCGGATGTTCCTGGCGTATCAAGGTGCAGTGAAGGAAGGAGCCAAAGAAGGAAAACTCTGGCAGCCACAAACTGGAACATTCCTGGCGCGAGTCATCAATGTAGAACTTCTTTCAAAGCCTAGAAAATGGATATATTGTAGTTAATCAACCAAACTAAACAATCCTGCAACTGCCAAATGTCGTGACTTTTATTAATGAGCATATTAATTACTTTTTATGAAAGACCCGCCGACATCTCACTTAGTTATTGAGCAGTGTTTCACTCTATCCAGAAACATCTTCTTCCTCATCCGGAGTAAGCGGATCTAGCCGCTCAGTAATCAAACCACTCTGCAGTCGACTTGTCTGGATCTCTATATTTGTCCGTTAATCTAGTCCTTTTTTTAAATGTAGTTAAGAATCATCGCAATCGTTGCAAATGGAAACACCGCGAAGCTGACGCCTCGGAATTCTTGCAAGGCGGGATTAAAAACCTAACGCATGTAACGTCAAGCGTTTTCCTTTCTTTTTTTCTTGACTGAAGCTAATCATGACAAGTTGTAAGAGCTGCGTCCTTTCTAAGCTCCGAACGGGAAGCGTTGCTTTTTTCTCCCAGGGCTCGAGGAACGGAGCGGCGACTCCGGGACTCATGGAGCCCCCACATCTCCGGACAGCATCGCTTCCTGTTTTCCCCCCGTGTTTGCCGGACGCACGGGCGGACCGGCGCTCGTTCGATGAGAAGAAGAGCGATTTATTTTCGTTCGCTTATCTGCCTAATTGATGTCCCCCGGGGGCCTCCCCGACGGCCATGATTCCATTATACAGACCGTTTAGAGGAGTTCGATGGACGCTAACGAGAGGGCGGGGGGGCCTCCGCCCGTGCACGTGCTGTCCCTGCACGTCCCGGGTCGCGCTTTCCCTCACACCGACTCTCTGCGTGGCCCGGCCCCTTGTTCCCCAGTCATTAATAACCGCCCCATGTCACACTAGATGGCGGCGAGAAAAGACTGTAATTACCGCTCCGTCAGCCACAGCCCAACTCGGCCCCGCTGCCACGGTTCGGCGGCAAAAAAAAACGTCTCCCCGTTAGGATCACGCGTCCACGGCGCCCGTCGCTTGCGTCTCGACATGCGCCTCGCGCTTTGCCGGGCCGACGCGCGTCGTCCAACCAGCCTCCCGTCACGACCACCGAGACGCGACTGCATTGGTTTCCTCGTTCGGGGGATCCGCCGCGGGGCGTTGATCTACGGCCCTCCCGAGACGGCCGCGCGTAATTAGGCTCGCGCGGTCGATGGTCCGCCCCCCCCCCCCCCCCCCCCCCGGCCGCCTCGGCCGCGGTGCCGCTCCTCGACGGCCACGCGCTTTGTTCGCGCCACCAAACGTTGCGCTAGCGCTAATGTGCGAGCGCTAATGGGGGACCCGCGCCCTGGAATGTGCGTGCGCGTGGGCCCAGAGTGCGCGGCAGTGGCGGGCAGGTCCGTTTCTGGCATACCGTTTATCGCATCATGTTATTTTCCACTGGGCCCAGCAGCATATTCCCTTCCGCCTCCCCGTTCCCTGCTCTCGCTCTCGCGTTTCTCCTCCCCCCGTCCTCGCGTCCAGCCAGCTTCTCGGACCGGGCCGCTGCATGGCCGAGGCATGAGTCCGGCAGGAGGGATTTCCCCCCTCGCCCGCAGAGCCCTTACTCCCGCCGACCGGGTGCCAGAGCGCGTTTCCAGCTCCCCCCGATGAACTCTCGGATGCACGTCGTAGCGAGAGGAAAAACATAGGCCCTTAAGAAGTTGAGTCTCTGGGTGGATATATGACAGACCCGCTCGAGAGGGCGCGCCGTCACTCATCTTAAAACGCCTGCACGTGCCGCGCGTTCGTGTTCCTCTCTTTCTTTCGTACACACGCGCGCAAAAACGCCCCTCGTAAAGTCCCATATCAAACACAGCGCTAACTGTTTCGCGGCACGTTTTTCTTGTTGCTTGTTTGTTCCATAGGTCCCCCCCCCCCGTCATTACGGGCCCGGTAATGTAAATGCAAATGTGATTGAACGCGGTTCGTAATGGGCCCCATTCAGCTGTCATGAATACGAATGGCGTCCCCGGGTCCGCCTCGCTCCCGCGACACACCGTTGTCTCGAGCGATCGTGGGCACCCAGCCCCCTCCTCCTCGTTGCGTCTTTACACTCTGTTTGTTCACTTTCTAATTGGGATTCGGACCGGGGGTGTTTACGCGCGCCGCAGCCGCACTCCGCACGGGAGGCACATCCGTCATTCAAGCCTGGCAGAGTTTGACTCAATAACGGCGCGAATATCCAGCCATTATCTCTCCGCGGAGCGCTCCCTCAATGTTAATGCGTTCTTAGGACGATTACATCAGTGTGAAATATTGAAAAATATCCCTCTGATTGATTACATGAATCATCAATCCCGAGGGTCCCCCCAGACACCCCCCCCCTCTCACCCCCCCACCCCCTCCACCCGTCAGCATCCCATTCGCCGTCTCGGTGGCAATGTGTGGGGAACACGCAATCACCTGATCGGGTCGCGGTGCCGGTTTGGCTGGCACGTGGGCTTTGGAAAGAGAGAGAGAGAGAGACGCCATGGCGTACATGTATACGCCTCAGACCTGCTCGTGAAAGAATGAAGAGCTGCATCCCTCATAGCGACAAGATTAATCTATAGCCGCGCCGGCACAGGGGGGGCTTTCGGCTTCAGTCTTCCAGCTCAGCTCCGAGGCTTAGCCGTTTGAGGCGAAGTATGAGTTCAGTTGATGTGGAGATGGCGGCGGCAGAGTAATATCTGGCTGAGAACCGCCTCCGTGCTCGGGTTGAAAGCTCCCATCGCCGGGGCTTACTTTCTTTTTCGCCGTCTCGTGAAAAAACGCTGCCGAGGCGCGCGTTGTCACAGGGACCTTGAGAAACGCCCCCTCGCTTCACTCCTGTTTCCGGTCTCCAGTCGCAACATCGTGTCACGGAGTGACGGCAAGGGGAAGGGGAAGGCAGCTTGTTTCAAATAACAGCTTCGACAGAGTAACAGAATACTGTCACACAATGCCGCTTGGGGTGTGAAGGTGAGACAAATCGATAATCGATTTTGATGAGCCCACGACCAGACACTAGTCTGGCTTCCAGCCTCAGTCTAAAATAATAGACGTCCTTTTGCAGTTGACAAGGCACCCATGTATGTGTCCCCGTCTGATACTTAACAGCAGGGACAAAGAATCTTATCAAATGATAAAACGTAGCGCAGACAGTTATCGAATCGCAGTTTACGACACAATGGGAAACAAGCTTTGCATGTCCTAACCTCCTCCACCGAGTGGAAATGCAAAATGTAACGAAGGAGCCTGATGTTTCCCATTATTCTGCAAAGTGTCACCATTTGCCTCATCGGTTTCTGTCAGTTTTGCCTATGAGCTAAAACCAGTTTTAGCAGGGAAGGGGGGGGGGGGCCTCCACTACACTATCCGCATTGTCCCGACCCCGACAATGAGGTTCTGCCCTGTAATTACTTTCTATTTCTAAAACCATCCGTCTCTGCCGGCGGAGAGCTGACAGGCTAAAACATTAGCACGTTGTCAGCGGCTCCTGACACGCTGCAGCTCTCCCTTCCGCTCCGTATTATCTCGCGCCTGGCTGGGGCCTACCACTCTGCAGCCCCGGGGAGGAAGGGGAGGCGTTTTCCTGGCCGGTGTAGCTCAGCTGCGATGGGGGGGGGCCTCCTGGTTTCTCACTGGGGGTCCGCTGAATTCTGGGTCACAGCCTGGCCCCAGGCAACCGCTGGCTCCTCTTCAGCCATTCTTGTGTCTGCGTTTCAGCCCCAACCTCCCGCGACATTCAGCGGCGGCTCGTTTTTCACCTTTTCTCTCGGTGACAACCTGTTCCCCCGTCCCCGGCCCACCCCGCCGACCCCCGTTTCAAGATCGCGGCTCCACGTCACCTGTTCATTAGGCGACGGGGCCGAGCGTTCCGCCGCGCTCCATTCTCCCCCGGGCCACGTGCTCCACGGACACCGCGAGGGGACGCGAGATGGAAACCGCGCCTCGGACCGTGTCTTTATCCCGGCGCCTACCCCGCCTGCCTCCCCACATTCACCCTCATCCCCCAGCGAGCCTGAATCAGCTCGGTGACCTGTCATCACCGGGCTCGTCATTTGCTTCCCGGAATGTTCAAGGAGATGCGGAAAAAAAGAAGCACCTCCTGAAACATTTGAAGCTCCCGTAAGGAAGCAAAGGAGCGTAACCGTCACCTTCCCTCCGTCCGGGTCTACGGTCCAGCCCGGTGAGATTGACGGCAAGGAGTTCACGTCAGAGGAAGCGAGGGGGTGGGGGGGGTGGGGGGCTTTCGCACAGCGCGGTACGCGCTAATCTCAACCCCGCTCTGCTTCTCCTGTGGTGGCAGGACGGCGCTGCCGGGCTCTGCCGTGGCTTGGCACACAGACGGAGGGGGGAAAAGCGATGTGACGGTGCCAGGCGCTTTGTATTCTGAGCCTGGGAGTGGAAGGATGGAGGGGGGAGGGGGAGGATGGAAGCGGGGGAGGGGGGAGGGGGGGTAAAGGCGGCAGACAGAGAGGAAGAGAGCGCGGAGACACTGTAATCACTTTTACACTCCCCGATACTGCCGTCTGCCTGGTGCTTGACTCCTATCCCCGGCTTCCTCCTCCTCCTCCTCCTTCCTCCGCACTCCCCCTCCTCCCCGGTATCTCGCACCGTCCCCGGGCCTCTGCTGAGGCAGAAACCTGAGCCCTCCCTCTCGGGCCCTGCATGGAACAAGTACGCGCCGCGCTGCTCGGCCGTCTCGTTAACGTTTTGCTCGACTCCGGACTTCCCGTGCCTCCCAAAACCAAAGTCCCCCCGTCAAATATGAGGCTTTCACTGCGTCACAGCTATTGAGTTTCATATGGAACTGGAGTTTTACTGCCCATTGCCCTCCGCTGCTTCCAGTCTCGGAGACGAGTGGAGTCATAAGGTTAAAAACCCGGCGCGAGGCATGAAATGGACACTGGCTCACACAATGGTGCGCCGAGTTCACGGTGGGAAGATCGGCTCTGGCTCCCGACTCCACCTGACTAATTTTGGCGTCTCCGCACGCTCGCGTTTGAACGGGACAATGACTCCCTTCTCGGTCGTCGTTCTATTTTAAAAAATCCCAGGCGGCTTACAGTCGGAGCTCTCAGAAGTGTGCCAGAAGACTCGAGAGTCGCTGCTTTCAACCTGACAAGTTCCGGCTCGAAATGGCGCGCGTGACTAGCGGAGCGCGGCGCGATTTCGCGTGCCCGTGCGGCCGCACCGCTATCAGGACGCCGCGTGTGAAATGGAAGTGATGTGAAGATAAAAGCAGATATTCCGGGGTTTTGGGTTTTCAGGATGCGCACGACATCGTGTCCACAAGTTTTTCATCTTGTGGAATTCATAATGCAGCAGCAGACTCACAAGCCTGCGTACAACTCTGCCTGTCTTCCTCACTCATCCGCATACAGTCTATACTGTATACATACACGTAGGCGGCGTTTCTAGGCCATTTTGGGGGGAGCTAAAGCACCCCTAAATTGAATCCCGGCACCCCTAAAATTTGAGAGATCAAAAACACTGTACGGTACTGAAACTGTATTGTACTGTATACGTTCTGTGTAACTTTTACTGGATATCCCTTTTCTGACAAGCCAGAGAATTGTCAAAACCAGTACTTGATTGAAATGTAATATATTAACAACAAAAAATAGACCAGTGTTAGTTCGAGCCAGCAGCTCTCTAAATCCTAGAATTGCCCCAGTATACATACACACACACACACACACACACACACACACACACACACACATAGCCAACCATCCATTATCTCACTCGCTTAATACTCAAGGGTAGAGAATGCAAACTCCACACAGGAAGAGATATTTCTATTTGTCAACAAACTTATCCTGACAGTAAGTGCGGTCTATGTTGCGAAGCCTGGTGTTTGTCTCGATCACATTTTTAGACGCCACTGCAAACACATCTGTGAGGTACAACATGACGAGGTGAACGTCCCAAAGAGGACCTCCCCAAAGGATCGACAAGGTATCTACTGTATGGTACTGAAAGTATATACCCCCCCCCCCCCAGCCCCTCACTGGGCTGATGCTCAGGATCACCAGTCTCGCCGTGTCTCAGGCTTGAGGAGGGCACAGATCCCTGTTTCTTTGCCGGCCCACCAGTTTGTCTCCGTAGAAGGATCTGGAACTGGGTTTTAGTTATCAGACTTTTGTAGACTTTCATGTTTGCTAATCAGAACCCCCACCCCTCCCCCGAGCTCTGATTTTTTTTTGCTCCAATCCTCAACAGCGACAAGAGCAGCAGAAACGTGGCTCATAAACAGATTTCCTTTTCCCTTTTCACCGACGGTCTATGTGGCATATTTAGCAGAGTGAAATGTTTAGATTGAATGTTTCAGCAGCTTGGAAATCACCATGTAATGGTCCCAAAGACAAAAGCCCTCGCCTTTTGTCATGGGTAATTATCACGGAGCAGTCCCCTCAAAGCCTTCCATTTGGCTCCGAACAAATTCACATTTAATTTTGCTCTCATGCATTTGACACAGGGCTTTTTTTTTTTTTTGTGTTCAAATCAGGCTTAAATGTAGAATTTAAATACCCGCTGAAACCGTTTCCGTTTGAGGCAAGTGGTTCTCTCTCTCTCTCTCTCTCTCTCTCTCTCTCGCTCTCTCTGTCTCCCTTTCACACCCTCAGATTATTTCACCACTGGAAACCATAGAGGATCAAGAGGGCTGCAGAGAGACCACTCGAAATTTCCTAATGAAGCCACCGTCAGTGCATGAGCGAACATTCAGGAGACACAATAACGTGAAAATGAGCTTTGGTATTAGACCCAGGTTTAAGTGTCTTATCTCCCGCGAGCCGTTGAGGACCCAAAAAGACTGACTCGGCGGAAAGAAAAATAGCGCCGAGCAAAGCCGATCCCGCTCCAAGTGTCATCTCCACATGCTCCGTCTCAAACTCCGCGCAACTCCGAGCAAGTGGGTCAGAGGAACATGAAAAAGTAATGGGGAGCGCCGCGCCCGAGAATGCACTGCACGCACACACGCACATGCACGCACACACACGCCCCGCGTGCTGACATGAGACGCAGCGCAGAGCCGCGGCGTGGATATATTTAGCGCCCGCTCTGGCAGTAATTTGGTTAAACGGCGCATTAATCATCGGACGCGGAATGGAGCGCCGCGCTCAGGTCCTGCGGGGGCTCTCGGGGCCCTCTGGCCGATGATCGGCCCGCATCCGAGCTGATTCGCACACACGCGCGCCGAGGGCTCGGACTCCCACCGCATTTTGGACCCGAAAAACGAAAACTCCCCAGCTTGGACCAGATCCATTTCTGTCTCCCTGTTTGACCGGGCCTGGGGGTCGAAAGGGACCAGCCTCGGGCTCCAAGAGGAAGGAAACCCACGACTGCTCGGGACGGGGGAGAGCAAGTTAGAAATCGCCGTCGGGATCGGCGTGCAAGAAAAATCCCCGTAGAGCGATTCACTTTGGGAGGCGTTCCAGACGTAGCGCAGACCCACCACGCGGATGCAATCACCATTGCTGGCGCTCGGGGGCCCCCTCGGGATTAATTCAAATAGCGTACTTAAGCGAACCTCTCCACCGGTGCCATCGCCAGGTGAGGTTTTCCCATTTGTTCAGCACTCCGGTTTGGCGGATAAACACCCCCCCAAAAGCTAATTGTCCATTTAGCACTAATTAGAATTGTTGGCGCGAGCCTCGCGGTGGGTCGAGCTCAGGTCTGAGACGGCTCGCGTCAGCCGAACCTCTCACCAGGACGGGGTCACTGAAACGCCGAACGCCGCGGTCACGCTAAGCATCAATTACATCGACATTGTCTTTAGCGCGGCACTCAAAACGCAACGTTTAGATCGGACGCCGGGGTGGCAGCGCTGCCTGAAGGGCTCGTTTCATACGACGTAATTGCTACGTAGTGCTACGTAAGTGCTACGTAATTGGACGAAAAAAGGGATTTGTAAACGGGGTATTTTGTTTTGCTGTTCCCTTTGCCTGTCCCTCGTACTGCCTCGCCTCACCTACCCCACGGCTCAACCCCCTCCACCCCCCCCCGGCTGGTACGCTGCCTGAACCTGGGGGAGAGCGGCCTCCTGTTGACGTGTAAAAGCCTCCTCGCCTACCTCGGCCTTCCGCCGCAGTTAGAGAGGGTGAATAATTCACAAGCCAGTTGCCAGTTGTAAAGATAAAGCTCCTTTTTTTTTTTTCTTCCCCCCCCTTACGCAATAAGCCAGGGACTCACACACTCGGTACCGGGGAAGGCAAAGGAGACGGGTTCCGTTGAAAACACTGCTGATAAATTTATGAGAACATACCGCAAAGCTAACTTCATCAATATTTCACCGCAGCGCATAGCTGTTGTTGCGCGGGCCGCGGAGAGGGGACGGATTGGATTTTCAGCGGCGTGGCGTGACGTCCGGCCGGCAGGTTCGTTTCTACAAAAAGCGACCAAAGAAAAAGGTTTCCACCAAAACGTGGCGATACAGTGTGACTCTTGCTCGCGCTCCATTTGTAATCTGCCGCCGCCGAGGACAAATTGCGCGGGCCCGATTGTTTTTTTCCTCCCGGACGACGTTGTTCATTAGGTTGGACGTGAGAAAGAAAAGAAAAAGAGGAGGAAGACATTTTCCGAGCGCGGCCCAACATTTCAGCGGAGATGAATGGCGGCGGCATCGGGCCGGCTCCGTTTTTCAAGCCGAGCGTATGAGGCCAGGAGAGCGTGGGTGAATGAATGCCCCCCCCCCGGCTAATGGCCCCACGCGACTACATCTAAAGACAGACGAGGAGAGACGAAACGACTTGCGTGGCTTTGTGCCATTCCCCCCCGTTGATGAACTCCCCTTTATTGCGCCACCGCGTGGAGGACAGCAGGTTTCGGCCTTCGCCTTCGCCGTCCCATGGAACGGGGACAACGATGACGACGTTTTGTTAGCCGCGCTGAAGTTTAGCGTTGAACGTCTCTTCCATTTTCCGCCGCCGTGAACCCATTCCCATCAACTCCCTTTCGAACGCAGTTCATCGTTAATCGGACACTGACTCCCCAGCCGACATCTTCGACGTTTTTCATCCGAGCTGACGTTGTTATCGTATGTGTCCCCAGCGTCAGGCCGGGCCTCTCTCCTCTGCTGCTTGCTCTTCATCACAGGCGCGCCACATTCCCACAGGAAAACACAAGACCCCTTCCTCCCCCGTTGTTTTCCAAGAATAGTCCACTTTCTTATCTGGCAATTGTACGTCTCTCCAAATTGCTTCCTACCCCCCGCAGTTCCCATGCAGCTCTCTAATTTCGTCCCTTAATTCCGAGAGCCCGTCATTCGTTTCTCTGCAACTCCAGTGAAAATTGGTTTGACTACATTTGCTTACGTTCGTTATTTTTGTCATTCGGATTGTTATTATTTTGTCAATGAGTCATCTCTAATCATTTACACCTTTGATCTCATCGATTACTGTATTACAAAGCTTTGTGTCATTATGGGATTCATCTGTGAGAAGAAAAGCCAAAACTAGCAAGGGTGGATTAAACAAAGCAAACGGATTTCAGATGTTTGGTCTGACTGTAATAATCAGACTATTTTTGGAGTGCTTTTTATGGATGCGGGACACGCAGAATATATAGTTCATCTGTCTACTCATGTGCCAAGGGGAGCGGAGACTATCCCAGCGCTCATTACAATCAAAGGCACGAGCAGGTGAATTCAATGAATGACAGACCCTCATCCCGGGACAAAGAGCCAACAAGACGGAATCCAAAGACATATCGTGTTTGATGGGATGCGACTCCGACACCGTGTTTGCTCAAACGGCAGAAATCTCAGGATGCTCCATCCTGTCACGGAGGCGACGCGACGCGGACATCGGTAATCCTGTGTGGGCGGTGCCGGAGCACCGCGCCGTCCAGGAGGGGGAGGAACGAGAGCTGCGAGGTGCGGGTGTGCGGGCCAAGGTGACGCAGTGCACAAGGACCCAGTGGATGGGGCTGGGGGTGGGGGTGGGGGGGCGGGTCAAGCGGGCTGAGCCTGTCGGGGTCACAAAACAGACGATTATCCTCCCCGAGACCGTCTGCTGCTGCTGCTGCTGGCTGCTCGCGACCCGCACCTGTAATCCCTGAATTACAAACATTAGGTTCCCTCGCGTTCCGGCCCAGGCTGATCCTAAGGACTAAAACTCAATGCCAGCATTGCTTTTTTCTTCTCAGTAACGCGCATGATTCCCGGGCTGCCCGGCACCAGCGCTGCGTCATTTGTGTGGCCGCGGGTCCGAGGTCTCGAGGGCCGCGGTTGCCGCATAAGGTTGGCAGAGCAGTCGAGCCCAAGCTCGGAGGAGCGGGCTTTCCCCTCGCCGCACAGCAGCCATTACTCTAAATCACCCCCTCCCCTCCCCCTTTTCCCTCTCTGACCTCCCGCAGCGTCCGCTGACCTGGAAAATATCTGGCGAGTCCAAGCCACCGAGCGCGGGGGGCCCGGCCTCCGCTTTGCCTGCAAACAGCAGAAATATCGAGCCAATTACAAGATTATTATCTGGCGGCGGTGGCGGGGGGGGGGGGGGGGGGGCGCTGCGGGAGAGTCATCATGGCTGCCAGGGCGCCCTGCTGGATGAGGAAAAATGAATGGGAGGCTCGCCGGGGGGGGGGGGGGGGGGGGGGGAGAGAAGCGGACGGAGCTCAGGCCCCGTTCTCACGTCTCACGTGGACAGAGATCGGTCAGGTCCCGAGCCCCTTCCTCGAACCCGGGTTAGCACCGGAGCTTCTCCCTAACCCGTACGTCAAACTGTCGTACTTTGGGTGCGCATGATTTACAGCAAACAAGACCTCCTGGCGTAGACGGGGCTTATTTTGCCGTCGACACGAGTGAAGTTCGCTCGGTGGGGAAAGGAAAGCGGCGACGCGTCGGGCCCTGTATTCCAAAGTGGGTTCTTTTATGGACGGACCTACAAAGGGCGCACTGGGAGTGGTGTACGGCGCGTAGCCGTGTGCGCGGGACTCGTTTTTTTTCCCCTTTTTAATAGGGAGTCGAACTGCCCGAGTGAGTCCTGGCGCCCCGCTCCCGCTAGTTGGTTCCATGTGAGAGGGATGACGCGCGCTTACGACACGTGTCATGTTCCGTCACGTACGCGAGCCGTTGTGCTCCGAGCCCGCCACATGTTCTTCGCGTCCCTCCCGCGCTTGCCAGCGCAGTGAATTTGATCTGAAGGAGGCCGGCGTCCCCTCGCGCTGTGTTTCCTATTTGGAGTTGGGGTCCCGCGTCTTCCTTTTTGACGAGCCTGTGTTTGATGCGTGGCCGTGCTCGGGGAGCGGTGCTTCAGGAGCACCATGGAGACATCAAAGCGGGGCCTGGAACCGCTGCAAATATCGAGCCCTTGGACGCGTTGTGGTCCGTTACGTCACCCACCCCGCCAATAAAGTTTCATTAGCATGCCGCATGCCTCCGCCGCGTGATGGAAAGAAATGCCCCAGTGTAGTCCGCTTACGGTAAAAGCCGAGTGTTCCTCGCTCCCCGTCCAACTCAAACTTAAAGGTCGGATTCCTTTGAATGTGTAACATCAGCGTTCCCCGGTCACTTGCATTTGATGGCGTCGAATGGCTGAATCGCAGGTGCAAAACTCTGGAAAAGTGAACTCCCAGCGGCTCCAGTGTGAAGGGGATAGTGTCATTTGTGAATAATAAGGCTGTATCCAAACCGGATAGACGGACGATTGCACCTCAAACAAGAAGTCAGGTTCCCCTGAAGACGCTAGGTTTACTCGGAATGTAGACATAGAGAATTCAGTGGGACTCAATGATTAGACTGACTCGGGTACCAAGGATGAAATGCCTTTGAACTCCGCCCCGTTTTTCAGACACCTGGAACAATTCCAAGACGCTGCTACGGGTTGTAAGAAAACCCGAGGGCCATCTCATATAAAAGTGGACCACTTTTACATGCAAAAGTCTGTCTCTAGGTCTCAAGGCGTACGACAAAGGAGGACAACTAGTTCCCTTGTTCAAAATGATTTGGTCAGGAGCCCGTGCTGTCAGCTCTGTCTGGGCATCGACTTCTTCGTTCGGTGAGAAACAGTTGGAGAAAGTGATCGACTGCAGTGCTATTGAGGCGATGTCTGTTTTCATATGCACACCCGCCACGGACGAACCTGAATCCACTCCAACCAGTAACTGTAGACACACCTCTACGCTCGGCCTTCCTGTCGTGACTCGGTTCACGTGCGGGGCTCCGCGCCGGCCCTGCCAGTCCCCCCGGAGCGGCCCCTTGCCAGCGCGGCGGACGCTGTGAGTGCACCGACCGCCGAGCCCGTCCGACGCGCGCCATCAAATATGAATGCTTCCTTTCGTGCGGGCCCGTTGCTCTTTCATGAAACAGTAATGTCCCCCTTTGCCTCGCGAAGCGGAGGCACCGCGCGAGAGCCGCCCTCGCAGGTCGGCTCCAAACCAGCGTGTCGCCGGTGTCAGCAGGAAGGTGGTCAGGTCGGGCTGCCTGCGTGCCAGCGTCTGGGACCCTCCGTTGGTCAATAGTTAGTCTCCGCGCTCTTAAGTATTGACGTGTGGGCTCAGTAGCCGTTGCGGTCCCAGGTGGCGGCGGGGGTTGTTTTAAAAGCGCCATTACGGAGCCTCATTCTGGACCCGGGTGGGGGGGGTGGGGGGGCGATGAGGCAGAGCTAATGTGAGAGGAGAGGAGAGGAGAGGAGCCCTGTCCGTATCCCTCCTTACACAGCTGGCGGAGAGGACGACGATTCCAGGAGGTCCCTGGAGGTCAGGCGGCGGTCAGTGCCGCGGGAGGACGTTCAGGCATCGCTGCACCTGTGTTTCTGCTCGCGCGCCCGTCGACCTGCTTCCCCTCTGCGCCCTGCTGAGCCGTGCCGCCGCGCCGTGTTTTGACACTGGCCTGGAGGTATCGACGCGTGGCTTTCAGATCGGTTTCACTTGGTGCGCCGAGCGTCAGCCGCTGCTGCTCAAAAAGCCTGCGGACGGGAAGCGAAGATGCGCTGTCACCTCGGAACCGCGACTGCTCAGCAGTTCAGGGTGCCTCCTTCGAAGCGTTCACATGGTTGTCCCAATTATTATATTTGTTTAGATATTAAGTATTATACACGTTATATAATATCACAATATTGAGTATCCACTGCGGTCTCATCACCTCATTCTTTCTATTCCTACATTTGCATGACACGCACCTTTAGCAGTCCTTGGATCTTGGCAAAATTCATCTCATCGGGGCTGCAAAGTCAGGAGAGGGTGATGAGGCCATCCCAGTTCCAGCTAAGCCGACACATACGTGAATCCGGTCGTATTGTATTTCGTAACATGATGCGATGGGGGGGGGGGGGGGGGGGGGGGGTAGCGCTGGGCGAAACCAGCCACGACAGCTTATGACAGTCCTCGAGAAACGCGCTGTGCGACGCCCGTCCGCGGCGGAGATCCCGGCAGACCTCCGTCTCATTTCACTCCGTGTTTGTCAGGCCGAGCGTGGTTGTTGACCAGCCTCTCCCTGAGAGGCAAGGCAAACGCCGCCCGGCCGGCCCCCGGAACCAGACGCCCCGCGGCCAGAGGAAACGTCCCGGAAACGGCTCGTGAAATTCCGCAGATTTCGCAAAGTCCCTGCCTCGGAGAAGGGGCCCGAGCGGCGGCGTCGCGGCGGGAAAACGGCGTCCGCCCCGCGAGCCACTTTGCCAGCGCCGGCCCCCGCTCTCGGTCGCCCGATGAATTATTGACGCCTGCATTCTGTACTTTGGTGCATTTTAAAGCTGTATTCTGCGGGGGGCTCTAAATGGCGGTGGGGGGGGCGCGTTAATCATTCATGGGCTGCTCTTACCCGCTTTGCCTGAGGTCACTGTCCTGGAGGCAGCCGGGCAAGAGGCGAAGCGGAGGAAGAGGAGAGGAGGAAGAAGGGCTGCCGTGGCCGACCGGATTAGCGCCTCTGCCATCCCCTTTTGTGAGCACGATCGCTGTGGAGAGGACTCGAGGGCGCATGAATGTTGTAACCTCGGGTCGCGCTTAGTCGAACTTTGCCGGCGCAAACCTCAGGGACGGGAGTCACGCGTGACACTCTCATCACTGGGGGTTTCATTTCACGAAGGTGAACGCACTGAATGTACCGCTCTATGGCTTTATTTACCCCGCGTTCGAAAAGTGGAACGGTCTACGACACCGACAGACTGAGTGAAAAACAGTGTGAAACGGCTCCGCCAGGGGGAAAGCGTTTCTCACTGTCCGTCAGGGGGAAGAATTACAATTACAGGCATTCCTCCGCCAGTCTTTGCAAAAGGAGAAAAGCCTGAGTGTGATCAATTATGCTGAGAGGGGCCTTCCTGCTCAGATATCAATATTTCATAACCAGGACCGCCATAATATGGGCGTAGAGATTGACATCCTGCTTTTTTTTTTTCACCATATGAAGGTGAAGAAGAATGCCCCCTTTCAAATGGACCCAGGGGAGCCTCCCTCTTCATTTCACAAGCCTCCGGGCTACACGGAGGATCACTTGCGGCAACATCTGCATGCGATCACCCCGAGAATGTCTCTACGTTCAGAGCGTGGTGCCGATCATTCGGCCCCCGCCTCTTGGCAGCTAATTGAGCGCAGAAGAAAGAGACACCTGATAGAGATAAAATAAACCGCTCAAAACAAACTGTTCCCAGTGTTATCCTCGATTGATTGGATTCAACGGTTTTTGAGGACCTGGCCGGGGTTCGTCCGGTTGTATGTTTATTGAAACAAGAGAAGTTGGACAACTACGACAGTCGCTCTGTGTGATTCGCTCTGGGGTTCGGGTCGAACAAATATCTCATTTCCCTTCTCAATCTTTCTCTCTCGCAGGGAGCTGATGCCCAAGACCCTGGAGGGCCAGATCACCATGGAGAAAACCCCCAGCTACTTTGTGACCCGGGAGGCTCCGGCCAGGATTTCCGCCATGTCCCGGGACACCAAACTGATCGTGGTGGTGAGGGACCCCGTCACCAGGGCTATCTCGGACTACACGCAGACTCTGTCGAAGAAGCCCGACATTCCCTCTTTCGAGAGCCTCACCTTCAAAAACAGGACTACGGGGCTCATCGACACCTCGTGGAGCGCCATCCAGATCGGCATCTACGCCAAGCACCTGGACAACTGGCTGCAGTACTTCCCCATGGGCCAGATCCTGTTTGTGAGCGGCGAGCGGCTGATCAGCGACCCGGCCGGAGAGCTGGGCCGCGTGCAGGACTTCCTGGGCCTCAAGAGGATCATCACAGACAAACACTTCTACTTCAACCAGACCAAGGGCTTCCCGTGCCTCAAGAAGGCGGAGGGCAGCAGCAAGCCCCACTGCCTGGGCAAAACCAAAGGGCGGACCCACCCCAACATTGACCCCGAGGTGGTGCAGAGGCTACGGGACTTCTACAGGCCCTTCAACATGAAGTTCTACCAGATGACGGGCCGCTTCTTTGGCTGGGACGACTGAATGTGTTTGGGGGTTTTTTCTTTGTTTTTTGTTTGTTTGTTTTTTTCTGTCGAAACATCGCTCGCGTGGAGCGAACGGCACGTTGGGAATGAAGTAGTAATATTTCAAGGGAAAGTCGGGTACCGATGTTAACATTGAATTAGAACATGTCATTTTGATTTATACGTTAAATTGATGAAAATCTCACGTTCAGTTTTCGTGATGAAGTAGCGGTAATTTATGATGATTCAGGCAAGGCCAAAAGATGCATTCCTGATCTAATATAGACTGACTGACCTGAATTGACTGGTAACACTTTGGTTATTATCATCATCATCATTATTATTACTAGCATTATTATTTTTATTTTCAGAACATAACCTGTTGACATAGATATTGTTTGACTTTATTCTCAGGTTGTTTTCTCATGCAAATGTACCAGTTCGTGACTGTTTCTTCGTCTGACTTTGAGATTTTGTCTTTATTGTGTTAAGATTTTTATGCAATTTTTTTTGCTTTACAAGTTCTTATATTCACTACACACACATATGTATTTATGTTATTTTAGTATGAAATTTTGAAAAAAAAGAGAATTTTATGCAGGAATTTCTTTGCCAAACGTGTCCCCCCCCCCCCCCCCCCCCCCCGGTTACGATTCATTTCTTGAAACATCACAACGTTCTCCTCAAAATATTCAGATTCTACTGCGGGACTTTACTTCTCTCCCCAGGCAGGGCCTCCTCTCGCTCGGCCCTCGGCACTAACTCCGAGCCATATGTGGCTGTCACGGGAGGGACAGAGTCCCAGTCTGCCCTTGCTGGCGTCCCAGATATGCAATGTTCCACCCTTCATCGTTCTTCATCATCGGCGTTGCCTCGAACCCACAATCGTCGTGCTGTCGAAGGATTGGCATCGCCTCTCCCCATGCACTATTTGGAGAAACTGTGTCCGTTGCAAGTCCGCAGCTGAGTGACTCCATTGCCCAGGGGCTTTTGATAAAACAAAAAAGAGGGTGACTGGTTCGTGCCGTATTTCAAGCATACACGGCTGCTTTCAAAAGCCACGTTTTTGCCAGCGAGAGGAAGATGAAAAGATAGAAAAGATAGATGTATTTTTGAAATGTATTTATTCGAGGAGCACGCAAGCAGTAAGTGTGTATTTTGAACAACTCCGCGTCGACTGCCTGCTCCATATTTCCCCGCTGTGCCCCCGAGACCTTCGCGTTTTTTGCTCCGTCACGTGCCGAACACCGACAGACTCCTCGGGGCGCGGGCCCGCCAGTTCAGGCGCCGTTTCCGCGCTGCTCCGTGTGGCGGCGGGGGAGACGAGACCTCCGGGGGGGGGGGCCCCTCCCAAAGCGGCGGCACGGATCCCCCCCAACGCGCCTCCCCGTGAATTGAACACACCTGACGTCACCGGCCTTCCTCGAGCGCGTGTGCGTGTGCGTGGAAGGGTCTCAGAACGATGGCCGAGCTGCGTTCCTCGTTTCTCGTCCCTCCCCCGCCCTCCGTGAAAGCAGACGTGCCTCAGAAGACGCGAAATCGAACAGTGTTTGTTTTGTTTTGTTTTGTTTTGTTTTGTTTTGTTTTGTTTTGTTTCGTTTCGTTTCGTTTCGTTTCGTTTCGTTTCGTTTCGTTTCGTTTCGTTTCGTTTCGTTTCGTTTCGTTTCGTTTCGTTTCGTTTTGTTTTGTTTTGTTTTGTTTTGTTTTGGCCGTGAGGGACTGGAACTCTGCTGTTCCTTTCGGGAGGCGTGCCATGTGGCCGATCTGACTGTGCTGTTTTCCGAAAGATGCCGGCGTTTCGGAAGGCACCCCTTGAATAAAAGACGTCACACGCAAGTGCTACCGTGCCCTGGTTTTTACACGCGACGCTGTTTTCCATCTCCCACAGCCACCTCGTCATTACGGGTGCTGCTCACGCGTCCGACGAGCTCGGCTTCCCGCGGAATAATGGGAGCACTCGCTGCCGCGCCTCTCCCCTATCGCCGCCGCTACACCTTCACACATTGTCTCTGCTTATCTCCGTCCGGCCGGCGGGGCGCGGCGTCAGAGGAGGCGCGGAGGATTTCGAAAGACGCTCCGCGAACCCGGGAGCCTCGCTCTAAGCCTCCCGGCAGCTTCTTGGCAGCCGCAGGACTCGGAGGAAGGGGCTTTTTCAGGGACGATTTTAAGACGGCTGGAGTTGGACTCCCGGGTCTCATATCTTCCAACTCCAGTGTTACGAGCGCAGAACCTCCAAAGACATGGAGCTAAACGATTTAAACAGATATTTAGATAGGTTAATAAAACTATTATGGGTACTTCAGACCCTCGTTTGCTCACCGTGTTCCTTGGGAGACTATAGAGGCACGGTTGGAACCGACAGTAGTAAATCTGTGGGCTTGGTCAAGTCAAGTTTGGAAACATCCGAGTGTAAAAAATCATCCACTTACCTTGTTACCCTAAGGGTGTCACGGTGGCCTGCTGGAGCCAGTGCACATAGAGCAAAGGCAGGGAATACACCCTGGACAGGTCATTTGTCCATCACAGGAGATACACACTCACACTCTACTTGGTGTGTGTCTCCAATTGGCCTAAACATACATGTTTTGGCCTGGGTAATAACATGCACAAGGATAGAGCATGATAACTTCACAAAGTCCTGCTGAAGTGTAATGATTGCTTCAATATCAAGACATTATCATTTCAGGAGTTGAATCATGGATATGCATAATTAAGACGGCACCTGATACCAGAAATCAGTCGTGATGTTGAACGATCAGCCAGATCATTCATTGTTTGGGTTTTTAGATCTTGACTCCCACTTCAAACTAAGCAGAAGCAACTGATTGTATCTGAAAACTCCAATCTGCAATCGCCATGGCAAAATGGCCATAAAACATATGACGTTTACCTAACAATGATTTGATGGAACAGGAAACATGCCTCGGTCAGAACCTGCATTGTCAGCATCTCCCCCTTGCCCTTGTTCCGTCTCTGCGACCCCCACCTCATCTCCTCCTCGCTCCTCCACCTGCACCTGTATGTTCTTCGGGGACGCGGGAGCGCGGCTCGCGTCCCATTTGTTGAACTCGTTCAGTTTGCTCGCTACTCCCTCCCGAGTGGGCTGGCGGGGCCTCTCCGGCAACGCTTCCTCGCAGCAATAAACAGAGACGGTTTCCGTCCTCCCGCTGCCTGTGAGAGAAGAACTGGGACTGGGCAACATCTGCTGCGGGGCGGCGCGCAGACCACCCCTGTCTGAGGCTGTTCAACTCGGTATCAATGGCACGGACCTGGGGAGAGCCTGGGAACCCATGTATTGAAAAACAGCTGACCGCTTGTGGTGGGTGTTTTTTTTTCTTGGGGGGGGGGGGGGGGGGGGGGGGGGGGGGGGGGGGGGGACGGGCTGCTGCAGAAAGACAGGCATTTCTGGTAGCCTCGCGGACCTCTTTGATCCACTCCCGAAATGTTGCCCTTTTGTGCTTCTTTTACCCATTCCGTCGACACCGCATCACTCATCCTCTCAACCGCACACACACACACACACAGAGGCGCAGGGGCACCTGTGTGCAGTCACCTGTGCGCAATTAGCGTGCAAGCGCGCACACACACCCCTTCAAGCCTGAGCCACCGAAGCCTCGGCTCGTCCGGACGCCTTATTCCACGCACGCAACTCCGAGCCTGTTTTCCGCACACACGGACGCCGCAGAAGCACCGCGAAAGATGGGTGGGCTCTACGATAACAACCCGCCGGCGCCTTAGAAAAACAAGGTTCTGAGCGTGCGTGTGTGTGTGTTTGCCCCTGAGCACTGCCCAGGCCATGTAAAGTGATGAGGCGGAGGGATCAGACAGACTGCTTTGAAGACGGAGGCAGCGGCTAGAGCCTTTGCGCACGCCTAAGAGTCTCACGTGCATCTTTCCCCAAGTCCACCCAGCCGCACATACGTACACGTTTCATATACTGCTCTCACACACACACACACACACACACACACACACACACACACACGTACAGACTGACCCACTGAGAGCTACACACGGACACAGCCGCCACCCACTTGTGCCCCGCGGTGGGACATGGAGGGGATCAGACCTCTGTTTTCTCTGGATCCCACAAGAGAAGCCCTTAATCCCTGGCCAAGTCTGAGCAAATATCTCCGGCAGGCACGCTCCACACACAGCCTTAATCAAAACAGCCAAGGGGGCGACTGAGACGCACTTTCAATTTCAAGTTTGCCCTATCTATCACGGCGTCTGTATCTTAAAGAGAGATCTTCGCACTTCAAAGCAGAATTTCCAGGGTTATCTGGTGCACTATATATGGCCAGATATACCTGCGTTTCATCTCCAGGCTGATAAACATATGCATTCACATTAAACAGAGCCTGCAGAGCAGCATAAATAAGGTTTGATTCACTGTTCTGATTCGCCAAGGGGAAGAAAGGCTTTCTTGTTCTCTGCACATGATTCATACTTGAAGTTTTCGTTTCTTTATTTTATTTTTGAACCACACTATTCTTCTCCTCAGTGTGACAGAGCAGAGCATTTGTGGGCTCTGCACTAAGAGAAATATTTAGCCAAGCTGCAGCTAAATTGTTGGTTTTGAGTTTAAAGAAATTCTCCTGAAAATGACCAATTGTTTGTTCGTGACGAAAAGACATTTCACCATTGGGTTGCATGCCAGTAATAAAGCGGGAGAAAGCTCTTTGAACTGTCACTTCTGTGCCCAGAGTAGAGCAGACAACACAGCAAATTAGCAATTAAGATTGTCTGAGGGCAGGACTCTTTCCAGACATGTGTGTTTTGACTTCCAAGTTTTCACGCATCTCTCTGCGAGACAGCCTCTTTCAGAAGAGCTGCTGCTTGTCAGGGGATGATAATAGATCCTGACACGTGATTAAAGATGTGCTCACGTTAAGCTCAAATTTTCCTGCCCCTGGACGAGAAACAGGGCGACGGGACTCCAAATAAGACAGCCAGCTGGTCTGAGGGCGGGAGCCCAGGGGAGGAGAGGTTTGCCCTGGTAGTGGAAGCCTCTGTCAGCTCTGCCACTCAGGGCCGGAGGCTGTTAGTCACACGGAGCATTTAGGCCGCTTTTCTCTGGTTTGTGTCATTGTCAAATTAGATCAACCCGTACTCACTGCTGCCCTTGCCAGGAAGCAAATGAGGAAAATGCCACACGCATTCGCGTGGAGTGCGGAGCTTATGACATGAGGCAATTAGCTTAGCATATGACATGGAAAGAGGGTCAGGGATTGCAAATTCCAAATTTCAACTACATACAATAAAAAACTAAAGATTTCCAAGTAAGTTCTCCAAATATTTTCTGTTGTTCTTTTGATTGTGAAATTTGAACCAATTGAGGGAAGTTGAATTAGTTTAACTTAAAAATGGAAAAAGGTCTGGCTAATTCTGCCCAAAGCTGGGAAAAGGGAAAAGAAAATCACAGACGTTAGAGGAATGGTTCTGGTAAATACTGTTCATTCTCCTGTGAGGTTGCGTGCTGTAACTAAGAGTGGAAGATAAAGGATCTGGCTGGTTTGGATGTGTTGGAGGTTAAAAAATCCACAACTTTCAAGGTCTCAAAGTTAAGGAATCGTTCTATCAAATGCAGATCTTTGTATTTTTATTGAAAAGAGGGCAAATAAAAGTTTTTTTGGTTTGTAAAACATGAAACTACATCCAGATGGTAAACGAGCTTAGCGCAAACACTCAAAGAAGGAGTAAACGGGTAATCTATTTTAAATAGAGTAAATGTATAGCTCAGAGATAGGAGGCCAGAGTTGAGCAAATAGAACGCGTTGTTTTAGTGGGAGATTAGCCTGTGTGGCCCGAAACAAATAGCTCTGAATAAATCATCACATACTTATTCCCATTCACTGCACAGTCTCTGTTTGCCTTATGAATTAATGAGAACTCACCCCTGTTTACCTCCCACTCATTACAGACACTGGCCCATCAGGCTCGGAGGTCCTCTCTCGCAAACACACTCGCACACACGCACACGCACAGGGTACGCCGTTGCTCACCGCCCCCTTTACACCTTGGATCACTGTGAGCCCAGCAACAACACAAAGTTCCACACACACGGCGAGGGCGCACACTGAGGCAAAAAGCAGCTGGTTAATAATTGACGCCGTCGGAGTGCCACAGTGCTGAGCGAAGGGACAGCGTGCAAACACCACAGAAGAAAAGTCAAGGCTCAGACGAGTAATTATTTATCACCCAAGGCTACAGCTGTGGAGACAAAGTGTGGCTGGAGGGGGCCGGCGTTGCGAGCTCGCCCGGAGGAAAAGCCTTATGAGGTGTCACAGACAGATTCAATATTACCTCTCAGACTGTATATTTTGGTGGAGCGGGTCATCGCACGCCTGGGATTGATGCAAAGATAGAGAGAAAGTGATGGGAAATGCGAGCTGCAGGTCTTCACTACGGGGAACGGGGCACATTTGTCCCCTCGGTCGACTTAATTAAATGGAGTCAGTTGCTTTTCAACCTGTTTTGGGAGTGTGGCTGTCGGTGCTAAGCACCCTATGACATACAACACTGTGTGTGTTTATCTAACGTCACTCCCCATTCTGTCACGCCGCCCTACTTGGGGGGTTTCTCCACTCCCCTGACTTTGCCTTTTCGTTAAGCTTTGTTTTGCTCTGACAAATGACAGTGCCACGGGGGTCATTGTGTGAAGAATGTGCAGGCTCTGGCTGCTCCCCGGCCGCGGCCCATGCACTCATGAGTGTGACAGGTATGGCAGTGTGTTACTTATTCCTCAAAGGAGTGCTGTTGCCAGAGAGCTTTACGTGTAATCAGGTGATGGATTCGATTCCGCGGATGCCACAGCAATCAGCGAGTTTGCGTGGAGGATCATTTACACGTGCTGTCAAGTAGTTCGCCCCACACTGACTGCTGTAAGGTATGTTTAAGTGTGATGTATGGCTGCCCATAACGCCTGCCCGGCCTTTAAAAAACAGTCATAAACTCTGTGGACATTTCTTAACACGGTGCTCTTTTCTCAGCGTGCTCCGCGGTCATGCTGGTATACGGTATTTAACCTTTATTCAACAAGGAAAACCTCAGCGAGATTGAAAATGTCTTTTTCGAGTGTATCCTGGCCGCGCAAGGGCAAGAAACAAACCGTTCCACGGGAACAGAATTAAGGTCTTATAAATCATCGAAAATTGCAAATGTAAAAACCAGTTTGTGTCTACTGTAACAGAGACGTGGGGCCCGGGTCCAGTCGTGGTACTTCGAGTCTCGCCGTGCATTCCTGCAAACCATTGGCCGCACTCGATGGAAGGAAGCCAACGAGGCCTGTTGCTATCCTTTGAGACAATATGGGAGCAACATCGACTTCTCGCTCCAAACATCTGGGAGGGGGGGGGCAGTTTCTGCCTTTTGGTAAGAGCATAGGGCTTCTTACTGGAGGATTGCAGGATCAATCCTCTGCACTGGCAGGTAGACTGAACCCCAGTCTCACACCTGGAGCAGACCCGCTCTCCCTGACGTGGCTGACTATTTTCCTAATTCAGACATCGGAGAAGGCGGTTTCATGGTAATCTCCTTCCAGTAGCTCGATCCCCTGCCCTCCATGACCCACGGCGCACTTAGTCGCTGGCACGGTGAAAAGAAGAGTTGTGTCATGGAGGTATGGCACACGCAGGTGACCCCGGGCCAGCGGTCTTAAGAAGGAGTGCATTGACTCGAGGGGCGAGTCTTTCCAAACTGGGAGAAATCACAGCCAAATAAGTTCAGACCCTGAGAACCACCTCAAAGGGAGACGAAACCCACTGCGACGCCAACACGGCCCGTCGAATGAAACGGCATCGAGTTTCCACAGCAATTTACGTCGTCTGACAGAGTGCCATGTGCGCACGAATACACTGAGGATTCTGTCTACGAAAGAGATACTGCTGGCATTTGCGTCTGCACTTGTGCGTGCGTGCGTGTGTGTGCGTGCGTCGTGGTCTATATGCGAGTCAGGTAAGTGATCCAGGTGGATGGCAGCAGAGGGGCTGGGGGGTGTCCTGTTTCAGGCAGCAGCTGGGGAGCGAGGCCTGGCCGAGGTCACCCTCAGGGACGCTGCCCCGCTCCCTTCCTCCGCCTCCTCCCCGGGCCGCGCCGCACACTCGGGCCCTGTCATCGTCATCCGATCTCGACCCCGCGTGCGTCCCAGCGGCAGCGGCTCCGCCGCATAACAATGGAGCTCTTTTAATTATCGGGGACGGTGTCCTCGCTCGAGTGACGACGGCCGGGGCGGTCATGAGACAAGCAAGCCCGGGCACTCGGGCATGCAGCCTCAGAGCCGGGGTGATAATTGATCACATTGTAGGGCCGTGTACGCGGACACAAAGGCCATGTAGGTGAGTGGTGTTACTCATAGCCTCGTTTACCACAGTGTCAAAGCCTCCAGTAGTGGGTGTGTTTGAAATGACTGCAGTTGGTATGGTGCATAGACTACTGTCCTTCTGCTCGACCGGTAGCACTCGCACACTAAGGTCACAGCATCAGAGGCAGTTTGGGGTTCGGTATCTCATCCAACGATACAGTATGCAGCCACTGAATCACTTAACTGGGCTGCAGGAGAGGAGGTGGTGAGGAAAGGAAGGGAGGAAAAGGTGCCAGGAGGGGGAGGAGGTTTCAGGTTTGCAATAGGAATACAGAGGCAGGGGCTGAATATGTCCTGGTACACAATGAGCTCACAATCAGCAGCAAGCTGAAGTTAAATCCGCACATTTCAAGAAGAGATGAATATGTTGAGTTTGAGACCTTAATACATTCATCTCTGGTCTCCTTGCAGCATTAATCCATATATCTCTTGCTGGCATTTGCCTATATCCTTGATTGTACTTTACATATTTGAGTTCATCCAAAAGCTGGACAGATCTCTTTTGTTACCTCTTTTTTTGTCAGATTACAAACCCTACTGACACAACTATGACCAGGCATTAATTGCTTCCATTTGTTTTTTGCTTTTTTTCTGTTTCCATATGGAGAACGGATTAGAGCACATGTATGAGAACTGCTGACCGGAGTCATATAAGAACACATGGGCGTCTACTGTAGATTCTCAAAATCAGAAGCAGGTTAATTTGCTTGGCCTCCATTTCCATTGCTGACAACGTTTCCACTTTCAGCTGACAACATAAAGGCAGGATTACACGGACGCATGAGAGAATACAGAGTGTGACATTATTGTAGTAACAAAGGGTCAAGACTTGGAGAAAATCATGTGGAGGGACATGCTGCTGCTGGGTCATCAGGCAGGACTTTGTTCATACCAGAGTGAGAGGTCTGGGAGGATACCGTATGTGGGACAAATTAAACAGGCTTTATGCTCCGGGTTTTAAAGCATGGCCTCTTCAGCTCACCAAGGAAATTGAGTTTGTGACCAAAAAAATGCACTTTCCTCTTAACCCCCTGACCAGCCGTCACAGACACACAAACTTTCTCTTTGAAGGCTAAACAGGCAGAAACGAGGGAGGATTGGCTGTTCTCGGGAGTTATGGAAGCCCTGATCCTATTACCCGCCCCCCTGAAAAATGTGTCTGCAGGCCACGGGAGCTTTTAACCTTTCGCTGCTCCACGCTTTGATTCATGGGGGAGGCGATGCTCTCATGTGAGCGCTGCCTTTTTGTCAGCGCCGGGCTGGCCACAGGAGTACGTGGAGCCGGTGCGTTTTGGCCGGGAGGCAAGTTTGACCCCACTGTCAAGTGCAGGGAATCCCCCCCGTACAGAAAGAAAATAATAGGAATTTCCACTTAAGTACAACGTCTGTACACCGACTGCACAACAAGGGGAGCAGCTTTGTGCTCATGGATGCCGTTGTGTGGAAACTATGAGCTCAACTAAACAATACGAACGGCTGCTTTCTGAAATTCATTGTGACTACAGTGAATCTGAGGGACCCACGCAGCACGCCTGCAGACACACATGCAGGGAGACAGCAGCCGGGAGGCCGAGACGAAGAGTTCGAGACAGAAACAAGAAGTCGTGACTGGTCGCACCACAGAGAGGTATCACACATTTATGAGGCAGGCGCACACACACACACACACACACAGGGCATGCAGACAATGACAAACTCACAAACATGTTTTTTTGATAACATTTTAGAACGGTTCATTTCACTCGCCGTGTCTGAGGAGTCGGAGGAGCGGGAGAGCGTGTCCGAAGAAAGGCGTTGCATCAGCCTGAAATGGGACACCCAACACAAGGTTTGTCTATATTTAATTTCAAGGGTTTACAGTGTACACTTTTTAGAAGAAAGAACACACACTCAATAATCATCGCCTCAAAGCACCTTCATTTTGGTTTATGCGATTACGCAATTAACGATGCAGAAAAGAGAATTTTACAGAATTCGCTGGTCTTATTTGTGCCGCATGGCACACAATAGCACATTTGGCTCTAAATGTTCACAAGATTTGGAAGGAAAGCTGACGAAAGGCGTTTAGGCACCCAGGGAGCTGCAAGGAGCGCCGGCCTGTGGTCAGACAACAAAGCCGAACCTCCGGGCTCAGCCAATATTTCTCGACAATCGAGCGCTCGCCATCAGCTCAATATCGACTTGTGTGGCGGCCCTTAACTCGCCGTGCACCTCGGCTAACGTGTTGGCTCAAATACCACAGAGAAGCTCTGAAAACAGGCATTAAAGCGGGCTAAATCCCCCAAGTAGCTGTGTGCTTAGCATGGTCTCTGAAAGGTATCCAACCGTTTATGTGAAACCTAAGCACTTCTTGATCAAAGGCTCTCAGAAGAGCGCGAGGTGAATGAGGAGCCTTGTAGAATTCTCAGCTGATTGCTTTTTTTTCCAGTCGGAGCGAGAGAGAGAGAGAGAGAGAGAGAGAGAGAGAGAGAGAGAGCGTGTGTACGTGCGTGTGTGTGTTTAGTGTCTCGAAAGACAGGAATCTTTCACCAGGGAGAGCGGATTAACACATCAAATCCTGCCCTTCAATCAATGGGGAGGTAATGGAGCGATAGAAAATATCTGCACACTGCTGGCCGCACGGCTGATTTAAGCAGCTCTCTCTCTCTCTTTTCTTTTTTTTTTGCACAAAGCATTTTACACACTGCGCTACGGTCTCACCCAGCAGAACAAGCAGGACACGTTTTACTCTGCGATAGGAGAGTCCAGCAGGATGATGCTGTTGAGTGATGATAAAGACGGCCGAGGGACTGGGGTTGAGCGCGCGGATGGAACTGATGAAAACACAGCAAAAGAAAATGGCAAATCCGGTGACTAATTTTGCAAAGTTGAATAGTTGTACTTCATTGATTTTTCTTTTTTTTTGGGGGGGGGTGGGTCAGAGACTTAAGATGTGCAGGTACAACCTTTCCTTTTCCGCGCACAGCCTGCGACAGTAGCTGCAACAGGTTCTGCCTTGTGTTTGCACAAACTTGACCCCTGACCTGTTCCTGTGGGCCCGTAACCCCTCTCACTGACCCGTCAACAAACTAATTTGTCAACAGTGACCTTTCGGGTCTGAGGCAGCCACCAGCACTTCTCCCAGGCGCAGCCTGTGTGGAGAGCACTCTCTCTCCCCCCCCCCCCCCCCCCCACCCCCACCCCCCCCGCGCGATCAATAACGCAACTTTGTAAATACTCAACAGATAAAGAAGAGTGCAGCCTCTGGAGCCGCCTCATAAATATTAACGCGCGCAGCTGCCTCTGTTTTCAACTAGTTTTGGTCCCAGAAGCTAAAGCGGTGTTTAACATTAAGCTCGCGCTGCGCTCAGCACTTTCTTTTTTTTGCCGCTGCATTTCAAGTATTGACTCAGGTGCTTTACGTTGTAGATTATATCGCTGCCATTTACCCGTGAAATGTTCTAGTCCGAAACAAGAAATCGTTTCACTTTCATAGAGAGAGGCTTTTTAAGAATGCACTCTTTCTTCAACTTCAATTTTCTTTACAATTCCCACCCATAACATTATCTGAAGAGACTTTACTAGAATGAAATGAGCAACACGCACAGAGCATAGCCCAGGTGTGAGTCTAACCTTTGTTAAGCACGTATAACCAGAGATAATGATTTGTTCCCTCCTGTGGTCCACCAAATTCAACATTTCTCAGCGGCTGAACAAATACACAAACACCTCATGTGTGAATGTATGTATGTATAAATCAGTTCATTAAATCTTAATGAGGCACTCTTTTACAAGACATCCATGTGTATAGCTGCAGTAAATATGTTAACGGCTGTAAACTGTTATGTCTCATCAATCATTTATCATCTGTTCGTCTTCATAAGAGAGGTTGCCAATTATCACAGATTCACCAATAAACACCCAGAATGTCCTCACACCTGCCTACAGCGACATTACGGCGCATTAAACAAGAAAGTCAAGTGTTTGTATATTGATTGTAAATGCTAATTAGAGGGTGTTAGAGTGAGATGACGCCATAAAGCTCCTTAAAGAGCTGCATTTAAAAAAAAAAAACTCTTTCCTCTCCATGCTTCCTATTCATTGTTATGGGCCAAAATAAAGGGGCCCAGTTTTGGTTGTAGGACGATTCAAAAACTGGCCGGAGGAGGAATTCTAAGTAGATAGACAGATAGAAGTCAGGGCAGGGATATTTTACCCTGTGATTGGCACACGAGGAGCAGCTAGACGTTTGATTGGCACGTGGAGTTAATGACTGATGGTGGATCCCGCAGCGCGGCCTCAGCCTACCTCGTCCAGCCCCAGCATGAGGGCGGCTGTGGAAACACTCCGCTCCGCAGTCTTTCCATGTCTCCTGTGTCACGAGATATTAGCAGCAGCCTCCTTACGAATTGGTGTCATGCATGAAAGCGAGAAAAAGAAATCAAAGGAGCCCCGTAAAGGTGGCGCGAAGAGACCATTTGGCGATTTAATGTTCCTTTTCCTCTCTGCATCATCTCCGCTCCCAGCCCCACACTTTATTTCTCTGTCTTCCACCCCGTGGACGCTCAGAACCCTGCCAATAAAACCGCAAACCTAAACTATCAATCTACCTCTCCTGGACCCCAGACACCAGAGGAGCAGAGCGCTGGACATTGAACGCTCAAAAACAGGAGAGAGACCTAACCGCTAAGAGCAGGCCGGTGGTTTCACGTGGTGATTGCTGCCCCTCGTTCCTTCTGTTTTTGGGGATTCCGCTGTAAAGAGGGCAGCGTACCTACATACAAAACGTAACTTTCGGAGCGGCGGGCTCGCCCGTGCAGCGCTCCGGCGGCTCCTTGGCACGCGGCGCGGCCCTCGGCAGCAGATGGGGAGCGCCTGCATTAACGGCGATGGCGCCGCCATCCTCCGAGGCCTCCTCCCTCCCATTCTCCCTTTTCAAGCACCTCGAACAAAGGCGGCGTTTCAAAATTGTCAGCGCCGCGGCGGGGACCGTGCGAGG
This sequence comes from Karalla daura, assembly GCA_029224185.1. Lineage (NCBI taxonomy): Eukaryota > Metazoa > Chordata > Actinopteri > Chaetodontiformes > Leiognathidae > Karalla > Karalla daura. The sequence goes on along the minus strand of CM055207.1, from coordinate 15,034,060 downwards.
GCGCGATAAGGCAAAACGGCTGCGCCGGGCGCCAGGGCGCAGAGGAGACGTGGAAGGTAGGACGGCGGGCCTCGGCGGGTTTGACTCTTGACGGATTGTGCGCGTGAGCTCAGCAGCTGAATTAGCAAGAAAGACAAAACAAAGCATGGCTTTAATCAACTTAAAAGAATTGTGAAGAAATAACGTGTTTGTTAAGAAATCATAATTGGGCCGAGGAGAGGAGGTGGAAACTGTATTGCTTTTGTCAAGAATGTGATGCCATAGCTTTACCCGCAGGGAGAGAGAAAGTCAGCTGCGCCGAACATCCGCTACATTGTGTTTAACTCTTCAGAGTCAAAATCTATCCAGTTTGTCTTTCATAATTAAAAACCAAATGACCTTACTTGTCGATTCGTTTGACCCTGACAGCAGAGGCGTTTTCTGAACTGACATCCGTATCATCTGGATGACATTGCAAAAATAATCATTCATCGTTTGCTTCCACAGCTCAGTTGCCATCTTAACAGTTCTGACTATGACACCTCTAAAAACATATGACTGAGACCATGTAACAATAACAGCCATGATTTAAAAGTAAAAATAACAACAGCTCACACATTAAATCCACTCCGTAAAGGGCTCTGTCACCTGAATGCAAAGACGCACTAGCCACTAGCTGCAACAACTGTCATTCTTGCTGTCATTCGTGTTGCGAGGTCAGTTCTCCACATTGGAAACTTTATTAAAGTATTTCAGCTACTTTGTGCTGCAACTTTGCCATTTTTCCCAAGCAAGCCGTGGATTGGCTGATGTCCACAGGACTGCTAAATACCTCAAAAGTTGTCAAAGTGAACATATGGACATGGAGGTCAAAGGAAGGCAGAAAGAACATTAAGAGGCATTAAAAGGTGCAGTTTTGAATGTGTAGCTGGATGGAGGAAAGTCGGAGCAGGCTGAGAGGCAGGGCCCTGGCACCTGCACACAATCCATTTGTTCATGGCACAGGCGTTAATGGTTGAGCAGCTCAGAGCCAAGAAACATAAGGGAGCGCTTTAATCAAAACTCGCATGCATTACCTCCTCACATCCAAGCAAACGTTTGCAGAGGGTGGCCAGGAGGTGAGCGAAAGCCAGTCAGGTCTCCCGGGCAATGGGGATGGTGAGGGATGGGGGGAGGGGATGGGCATAGCTCCGAAAAAACAACCCGGGTCCCCGTGTGTGGACCACATGTCAGGGAAACGAGGAGCGTGTGCGGTATCAGACCTGTGGCAGGCGATGGAGGTTTGAACACAGAGGCTGGATTAGGCCTGTCAATAGAGCACAGTGTGCCTGATCCCGTCAGAGCTGCACCAGGGGTTAAAGACTATTAATCAGCCCCGCGACACTCACACACGCACACACACACACACTCACACGCAGACTTGATGCCGCGTGGCCCTAGAGGACCTTCCCCTGGCGGCCGATGAGGTGTCTTAGCTGATTAATGCCACGCAGAACTTTGGAGGTCATTTCCGGGACTTTAATTAGGCCAAGCACTAACTAAATCACACTTACACAATTGAGTTCTCAGTTGAGTGTCTTCAATTAGGCTCTGCTGAAGGCCAGGAAACCCGATTACCCGGTTCCCAAATTTAAAGGTCAAGGGGGAATCATGGAATGTGGGCACCGTAGATCCAGGAGATGCATTCAGAAGAAGAAGTCATACAGGCGATTTACAGTAGCTGTGAAAAGTGCAGAGGTTGTTCAGGGGACTCATGCTAAGGCCAGACACACCCAAATCAGATTAACAGGCCAAATTCAAGTGATTTGACCAACTCTATGGGGGGGCTGATCCCATTACAACGATGACCCATCCTCCTTTGAAGCTACAGGAAGTGGCTTTGCTTTTTAATGGCCTCTTATTAACTGACCGGTGAACCTGCCCACCAGCACGTCTGTGACAAGTTGACTTGTTTGCTGATTCATAGCTCTTCCTGTTTGCACAGTTGCACTTGAGTGTTACCTGCTCACAAGGTAAATGGATTCCCTCGTATTCATTCTGAATGTACAGATACACTGACTTAAATCGACTGCAGAGAATTAATACCTACCTCTACATTTCCCCTCCACTTTGCAGAAGACACAGATTGATAAAGCAGATATGCAAGAATGGGCTGATGTAGGGCGAAGCTTCCCATCGCATAATACCATCCCCAACATGGGACCAGTGCTCCGTAAACACGTTCATGGGTGGATGATGAAAATGGAAATTTAATAAACTGTAGATAATCTTTTTAGTTGCTTATCGGTGACTAAATAAGCAAGTGCTCTACATCCCTGAGGAAGATAGGGCCACATCTTCCAAGAGCCACACTTGACCTCATTGTCAAGATATTTCAAGTTTCCTGAGTTTGTATTTTAACTTTGGTTGGAAAACATTCCTGGATGTGAAACCTGATCCGGATCCACTCCTCATTTTGATGGGTTCCTGCTTAGCTCAAGCTCCACCAATCCATAATATATTGTGGATATCTATAGAGCAGTGTTGTTGACCTGTATGTATTTTAACCAAAAACTGTGATCATTTCCTAAACCAATCAGCACAGTTTTAGAATCTAAACCTACTGGAAATCAACCAGCAGTTGTTTAGGTGTGAGGACTCGCTCGATTAAAAAAAATCAGTAAATAAAAATGCTGTCGTAGAAGTTGTAATATTGCAGGAGCTGAAAGTGCTTCGGCTGTAACTTTTTACACTGCTTGCAGTGAGGGAGCACTCGTTATGCAAGAGGGGTCTGGAAAGAGAATGAGAGCTAATAGGAATCTGGACTGAGTGTAAAGAAAACATCAAGCAGTGTCTGTGGACTGGGGCTTCCTGCTGGCTCCCGGCCGCTGATTGGCTGCGTTAGTCAGCAGCGCAGCCGAGAGCCGGCCCATGCAGGAAGGCTGCCGCCAAACAGCGCATCGGATTAACGTAATGCGGGTGATGACTCTGGCCGGAGTCCTTGTGGTGCCTACCCCTCCGCACCCCACCCTCCATCTCCCCGTCTCTGTCTCCGGCTCACGCCCACGCAGCAGAGGTCATCGAGTGGCATCAAAGTCTTGCACGGTCGGGGGGGGGGGGGGCATGTTTTCTTTACCGCTTTACGAGCGACCGCAGCCTGTTTCCCGTGCCTGATCCCTCTCCCCGTCTCTCCTCTCGCTGCCTCCCTTTTCCTGTTTCCCCTCTTCAATCCATCCTCCTCTGTCACCGTGATGGCATAACGCTCGGGGCATCTGGCCGATGCTTTAAACGTTCAGCTAAATACCCGCGCTCGGGTTAAAGCCATTGCTCTGCGGCGGGAGGCATCCGTAATTTTCTGAGAGGGGAGGCCAGGAGGAGAGAGCGCGAGCGAGACAACAACACATTAGTCCGATCACAGGGAGATATTCCATCTTGTTGAGGGAGCCAAGTTTCGTAATGTGCCGGCGCTGGATGTTTCCGCGCCACTCAGAAAGATACTCCCCGCACGCTCTGGGATGATGGATAGGGTTTGAACTTACAGTTATCTTCAGTTTCAATTAATCTGATTTGGAGCTTCATAAATATAAGGATCTGCTATTTTTGTTCCCCAGTCACGATGGCAGTTAAGTATGTCAGTCTTTGGGTTTTTTTTTTTTTATGGGCTGGATTAAAGGAGTTGTTTGATGATGTCACTTTGGGCTCAGGGAAGATACAATGAGCCGTGTTTACAAATTGACAAACCTTTATGCGTGATCAATATGTGTTGATCCATGGATGAAATTTCAAGAGAAAAAGGCCAAAGGCCAAAGGTAATGGGAAAAAAAAGGCAAGAAAAAAATGGATTCAACTCCTGGGACAGGAGTCCCAGTTTGTTTAGGTACCCTATAGGTGTGAGTGTGAGAGTGAACTTGCATGTGCACCTAGCAATGGACTGGAGACCTGTTGAGCGTGTGTTGCCTGTCTTCGCTCTACGTGCGCCAGTAGATCCCTATGACACTGCTAAGGTATCGAACAGATAATGAATGAATGAACGTCAAAAAGCCTCACTGCAGTTCCCTGGAACCCTCACAACCACAGCAAATCTTTTTATTATACCTTTTATGCATATACGATTTACGGAGCTCTAAATGGCAAGTGTTTGACGTTTTTATTTGGAAAAAGATGACTAAAAGAGAACAGCTGGCGAACCATTTCCTTCTGATCGAGTAACATTTGCAGCCTCCGGTGACGGGGCAACAGTGAGAGGGAAACGAACGCTGCAGTCCTGCAAGCCCCCGAGTGACGGGCTAACCTTCTTAGGTGGCGAACGCGAAGCGGCGAACATAGCTGCGTGAAATAAAGCAGCCACTCTCTGCTCCCGACGTGTGATGGACAGGTTCAGCTCCGTGCCTCCTGTGTAAATAATCAAACCTTCGCTGAGCCTCGAGGGGCCTGAGTTATGTCACGGTTGCGTCGCAGCTTGTCATAGGTCAAACTACGCAACGCTGTCAAAGCAAAAGCCGCGTTGCCTGCCGTGGCGCGTCGATGCACGTGGCGATTTCTCTCGGGCTGAAGTTTGATGGAGCTTAAAAAACAAAAAAGAAGTCAAAACAAATTCACGGGCCCGGGACCTGGGGTTCGGTTTAGTCGGCGACACGGAGCCCGGTCCTGTTGAGCCAAGAAAACCAGTAACCAAAGCCAGTCTGGGTAAGCTTCAAGCATCCCGATTCAGGCCTACGACTGTGTTCAGTTAGCTGCATGCAACACGGCGAACCATGGGAGCAGCGACTAATATCAGATGAGACATGAAAAAAATGGAGAACTGCAGCTCTTCATGGGACTTACATTGACCAGGCATCCTCATGTGATCAGGACATTCCTCTCCCACGTTTAGAATACTGTACGTGCAGCGTGTTTGCATGTCGTGATGGGGAGTCTGTATTTTATTCAATTTTGCTGACATTATTCCCTGGATATGAAGCCGAGGCTCTGCGCAGCGTCAACATTTCAGAAGCTGAGCTTTTTTTTGTTTTTTTCCCCCCCGCCCGCTCTCACAGTTTCCGCATGAGCGCACACGCGCAGCTTGTTTCGATCAACCGTCCCCTCGCGGGCCCCGCTTTTGTTTCCCCGCCGTTGCCGTGATTTGAGACGATCTGGTACCGGGCCGACGCTGTCGCATGGCGACATGCGGCGGCGGCCGTTATTAATGACTTCGTTATTGGTCACTTTATCGCAAAATCGATGCCTCCGAGTGCCAGGATCCTGTAGGTAGGATGACCCGTTGTTCCCCCCGATCCGGCTGGTCATCGATCTGGTCGCCCCCGGGGCAGGTTAAGCCGTGCAGCATAGGTCAACCTGTTTTTCTAGCCTCGTTTAACAACCTGAGGCACGACCAAAAGATTGATTAAATAATAGATTGCTTGATTTTATGGCCCACTTCGGAGGAATTTTATCGGCGCGTCCTCTCGACTCATGAAAAGACACAACACACACATCGACACGCACGCACGGCCGAAAACATGGCATAGCGCTAACGAGCAGTGATATTACAAGAGAGCAGTCTTGTTAAGCGCTAAGTGCACCCTGCGCAGCTACGCTGGGTTTAATGCCTGCGCAGCACAGGGAACACGAGGCTACAGGACCCTGGAGTCCAGTGGAGAGGAGCAGGGGGAGATGTGACTCAGGGGATGATGTCCGGATGCTCTAACTGTGCTGTTGACAGGTATGGCAATTTGACACAGCAAGGTCACAACGAGGAAAACAAACCAACGCGGCGACGGAGCGTCTGGTAATGGGCTGCCCCCGTAAAACTGTTTTCCTGCTCTTTACAGTCGGAGGTCGCCGGCCATGGTGCGCCCACCCCCCTCCTTCCCTCTCTCACTTGTTTTCCAGCCCGCTCTTGGAATCCCAATAAAAGTCATCCCATTTTTGTCTGCGCTCGGTATCCCGTGTTTGGACACAACGCGGGGAGGGGGGCGGGCGGGGTGGGGGGGTGGGGGGGCCCGCTGAGATCTCTTTCACTAACAGATGGGAACTTGCGGGTCCATTAGGCTGAGAAGCACGCTTCAGCAGGTTCAGTCAGGAGCGCTGCAGAATCTATTGATTCTCCGGTGAAAAGAAAATTACAATCCGGACATCTAGTTTACAATTCTTAGGAGCTTGCCGGAAAGGCCATCCTATTTGTGTGACAGCGCCTTGCCGGGAACTTTTCCTGCTTGGCAGCTGCGTGGCTTGATAGCCGAAAGATGATGGATTCGTTGCCTTATTTGCCACCTGCGCTCCCCTGTTAGACAACGTTGATCTGTTTTGTGTTAAAACTCCATCCATTACATCTGGCAAGATTACATTCTGTGGCGCTTTCCTCTTCGTTTGACACTCACGTCCTGTGGAGGACTCCAGCAGGCCCGGATCAACCCCGCGCCCTGACTCCTACTTGCTGGCTGAGGGCCGTTAATGGGAGTGGGTAATGGGGCAGAAACTACAAGTCTGCATGGTGGGCAGAAGTAACTACAGAGCCCGCTGCACACACAGGCACAAAAGAGCGAGGCAGCTACATTGTGAGTTGTTCACTCTGGTTTAAATCGAGGAACTAAGGATGTGCAGGGTGTCAACGGAGCACGTCTAATGGCAAAAATGTCACTACTTGTTGCACTGTCATCCAGCTTAATTTGTCTTGGCAGTTTCTCGCTTATCACACGGCTGTAGCTTTCTTTAATTAGCAAAAAAAAAAGAAAAAAAGCGCAGCCCAAAGAAAGAGGCTCCACGATCAACCTCACACTTCATCATTCTTTCGCCTCCATTTCCATTTTCCACTCAAAACAAAAACATTTTTCAATGGGAGATAAAAACATAGCGGAGCAAGCTCCCATGAAAAAATCACATCACGATCGCTCCAGTGCGAGTTATATTGTTTATCAAAGCCTCTGGATTCCATCAAAAATGGAGCATTGTTCTTCTTGTCAGCAGGTCGCTTCCCCACATGGTGAGTCACATAAATAAAGCATGCATGCAGTTCTACTTCAGCCTTTCCAGTGTCAACAATTCCGGATTAAACACAAAATGCGGCTGGATACACACACACACACCCCCTCTACAACTTCTGGACAAGAAGTTGTGCAAAAAAAATCATCCAAAAACACCCGGTTAGCAGCACCCCGCTACAGTGTCTTCACGATGAGTGACAGTGGATTAAAACAGTCGCGCTTTTTCCCCACTTGGAGGCTGGAGAAATGCATGCAAATAACATCCCGGCGCAAAACTGACGGACAGGTGTGCATCCCTCCAACGCGCCACTCCTCAAAGCCGGGGGTAGGCGAGCGACTGCGGCGGGAAAACTGTGCCATCTGTCAGCCCACAAAGAGAGGATGGAGCTGATCACCAAACCCGGATAACCGGAGTGTGGGAGCGGGAGTCGTCAGCACGATGCGGCCTGTGCCGCAGTTTGGGGAATCAATCCTGGAAATGACTGGCAGCACGGTAAGTTGCCGTTGTGCAATAGTTGAAATATCTCACCACATCTGCTGGCGTTACACTGAGAACGCACAACTTCACACATCAGCGTCCGCTCACGAGCACATGAAAGAGACGTCGCGCGGAGCCTTCTGTGACTTGCGCGTTAAATATGAAAAATAGCTTGGCAGCGTCTCCATCGGCTGTCAGGTAGCACTTGACAGGGAGGAGGGATGCACAGAATATAAAACACTCCGATTTTAATCGCGTGGTGGAAATTTTACATGCGTCTAGGAACATTTGATTAATGTCAGTATTCATTCAGTTGTAGCCTGAACTCTGTGTGCTGCAGCCGTCAAAGACTCAAGAACATCACTGTTTGTAAAATCATTCCCTGCTCCTTAACACGTCCTTTGTTATGCCTATGAAAGTGCCCTGCTCACAGGACACCAGTTGTAAAGACTTGCTCAGCTCCTGACAATTTCTTTATTGTGGCCAAATGGCTTTCACACCAAGGAGTGTGTTCCTGGAGTTCAGGATGAATTGCATTGTGACCCTTCCTCAGGGAAGCAGTCCTCTGATCCACTGGCTGTGGTCAGAGTGTGCTGTCTTCCTTATCTGCAGAGAATAAACACTTACCTGTACCTGTTCCAGTCTTGCTTTTTGATTTTCCCAGACATAGGAAGAACTTTTTCCACAGCAATCGTTTCTCTCGGCGCAATGCTACACCAGAGTACTCGGTTAGGGATGAATAAGATTAATTCAATCTGTACCCTGGGTGGAGGTGACCCGGGCGTAGTACACCGACACCGTGGGACAAGCTGAACTTTCAGGCAGGACGCGGTGCGCCCGGCTTGCAATCAGCCATCATCAAGTGATTACACCTCAGCATAACAGTGCACCTGCTGTGAGACAAATCTGGACCACGGTTGTCTGGATGCAGACTTCAGAGTGGGGAAAGGATTTGAGTATTGAGAATGCAGATTGAGAGCGGGGCCTCATGTCAGGCTCCACCAGGGGGGCAAAGCGAATTTCAGCCCAGTGCCTTTTACGTAAACTTACTGACACATTGATACTGAACACGTGTTGTACTGCAAGTGCATCGAGGTGCAGGAGTAAGGAGCATGTATCATACAAGCTCTTTATGGGCTTGAGTGAACATTTGCTAAAGTCTTGATTAAAAGTTGATGTTTAGTGACGTCGTTCCTGAGTTGCCGTCTATCTCCAGCAGGCAAGGGATGCTCTCTGGACAGGTCATTAGTCCTGTCCAGTAGAGCTAATGTCCATCATTTCCACTATTTCCTGGGCTATTTAGGGACTTTTGTTGACATAAAAATGAATGTTTTTGGTTTGGAAAATATGCTAAGTTCACATATGCCCTTGGTCCTTCTTGCTGCGAGGTGACAGTTCTATCCACCAGTCTATATATGTCAGTGCTGCCTGAAGTATATCATAAGATGTTTAAGAAACTGAATGTTAAAAAAATCATCAGAACAAGAGTTATGTTTTGTTTACTGCAGCTTCGCCTGTTTTCTTGCATTTCCTCTGGGGAGAATAAAAGCTTTGTTCACTGAAAACAGGATACACTCTGTCCGACATGCTCACGCAGTTGCCTGGAAAAATCAGTTTGGGTATGTCAGTGCCCTGGAGGGGAAAAAAGTCTGAAAACTACCACCACAGCCGGGACGCAAAGCGAGGACAGGCCGGGCGGCAATCTGAGCGAGGACAGCAGCCTGTTTGAGAATCCTATCGGCTGCTGGAGCTCCTGCATGAGCTGCTGCTGTGAGAGAGATAATAGTTTTGTCCCTCTTCCAGGCTCCCTGTCTGCTTCTGGTAAAGCAGACTGGCCCGTTTTACGAGACAGGAGGAGAGTAGGGCGGGTGGAGGGACGGATGAAAAGATTGGAGAGGGGCTGCTGGGAATCTGGCCCCCGGGCACTGAACAATGTCATACCGTCGTGATTCATGCGCTGGCAGTATTTCGTGCCTTGTTCTGTGGCAGCGTGGCGGTTGCAGCAACCTGCGCGTCCCTTATGTGCATGCATGTGTGTGTGTGTGTGTGTGTGTGTGTGTGTGTGTGTGTGTGTGTGTGTGCGCGTATGCGGTTGCCAACTTAGCGGTCTGGGTTATTATAGGATGTAGCAATTATGACCCGACATGTCTGCCTCATCACGCCTCACCTCTTGGCCCGTCAGTCTCACGTCCCTGTGGTTGCACTTCAGTGGTTGAAATAATAAATAAGGGCAGGGGGAATTGATTCACAATGATTCACGGTGGGAAAGGGGGGACAGAGAGGACTTCTTGGAATGATCTTGGAACCGATTCGGAAGATCGCAGAGTTTGTGTGTGTAATAGCAACAAAGGAAGAGATTTGGTATTCCTTCATTCATTTCATTCCCATGCTTTATACTTTTTCTGACCACCCACCTACACATGCAAAAACACACATACACGACACCCACCACCTAAGGGCAAATTGAAGTCTCCCGTCGACCTAATGATGCATGTTTTTGGACTGTGGGAAGAAACTGGTGTACGTCAGTGCTTCCCACGTAAGCCACTCAAAGACATCTATTACAAGAAGGGTTCGGATTGGTGACCAGTGTTGTTGGTCGTTCTGTTTAGAGTTTACATCATTCCTGTCTCCGTGTGGGTTTTCTGCAGGTACTTTGGTTTATAGTTCAAAAACAGGCATGTGTGGATAAACTGGACACTCTGTATTGCCCCTAGGTGTGTGACAAAGAATGCTGTGTGTACCCTGCAAGAACATGAATAATGGATGCATGGATGGTTTTCAATAAGTTTCTCCAGAGGACGCTTACTGCAGGCCGTAGCTACCTTTTGACTTACAGATCGCTCGGATGCCATGCCTCAGTTTCCTGGTCAGATCCAACCAACAGAGAGGTGTGGCAGTGTGAGTCATATCCAGCTCCACCCCACTGCCCAAATATGGCCATTTCTGGTTCCCAAAATCCCAAGATGGCCAAGGCCACAATGCCCTATGGCTTCAAAACTGCCATCCACAAACTAATGGCTGATGTCACAGTGGGTTTACACTTAGTTACACACAAGTTGTGTGGTGTATCAGCACCAAAAGCACCAGTGATCCCTTTTTATCATCTCCAAATTGCTATTTAATAGCATACAATCAACTTGTCATTAAGAAGACTTGGACTACAACTATTACTTATTCACAGAGACTTGAGTAAAGTTCCCCAAACTGTAACTTTCACTCATGTTCTGCAACTCTGACGCAAGTTTGTATTGGGTGTGTGTAGTACTACAGAGTGGCCAGCGTACAGCATACCTGTGGTGTTTCTTCTCACTGCAAAGTACAGGGTGGGTGCAGCTGCTCCAAAACAGAGAGGTTAGAGCCGGCTGCAGGCCAGCGCTGAGGCTAACGCGCGCTCTGGCACAGCGCATTGGATTTCTAGTTCAGCATGTGGAAGTGCTTTTGGCTTGGAGAAGACTTAGCAGAAAGAGAGAGAGAGAGAGAGAGAGAGAGAGAGAGAGAGAGAGGGAATGAATGAAAGAAATGAAACAAACGGTGGCAAAAAAACAGCCTCGGCACAGGCATAAAGGAGCTGGGACAAAGCACATTACTCTTCATTTTGTCGCAGCCAACTTTCAGCCATACGGCAGAAACAGGGAGCGCCAGAATTATGATGAATGCAGGTTGGGGGGGGGGGCGGTGGACTGTGAGCTCACAACGCGAAGCACGCACAGCATTCATGTGTTTAGTTTCATTTGAGGGAGCACAGCAATTCCTGCTAGATTCAATTACAGACACGGCCAAATTAATGAAATTCCCTTTGAGATTTTCCTCGCCCGCTCTCATCATTTCCGTATCTGGCGAGTTTTTAATAGCTTGTCATATTTGGTTTTAAAGTTTTACACACATATTTAAATTAGCCCCTGTTAAATTGCTGACCTTTAAGCTGGTTTCAACCCCTGGTTTGATGTCCTCTTCCTCCCTGTGATGCAGCCAACACCCCGCACTATAACAGGCTTTCAGCAGTGCTCAGGGTTATCATCAAGTCCATCCACCAGTCTAGGGGCTAATATCAATGTCTCAGGGGTGTGCAGATAACCATCATTTTCCTCCCTCTAAACCCTCCTGCTGGTCCCTGGAGTGGAGGCTCAGCTGTCTCCTAAAGCCTGTTTTTACTTCACCCCACTGCTGTTGTCACAACATTTTCATTACATTGCAGCTTAAGCCCTTAACGACCCCCCTTCTACAACTAAACACGAGGTCACACAGGGTGTAGCCTGGACAAAAACCAGGGGAGGCGTCAGGGGATCTGCCTCATAGTCACCTTCTTTACGCCTCGACGCCTCAAATTATTTTGGCTCGATGACAAATTCTTGTAAGCTGGAGGGAAAAGATACGACATCTCTCTAACATAAATATGATGCCATATTTTTTTTGTTTTATACAATAAAGAAGACTTGTGTTTCTTGGAGAATAAACATCTTCCCATCTCCATAGTCTCTAAAGCTGCGCCTCTTTACAGCTTGGTGAAATGATGGATGATGAGTGCAAAATCGAGTAAAATGGCACATTTCCTGACTCTGCAAGATGCCTGCAGTTGTTCCCTTCCAAAATAAAAGCAACAAAAAGTTTGCTATTTGGAGTCCGTGCAAGGACACAATCGCATGAACAGTAGCAAGCTCGGCCGAGGTGGTGCGAGCATAAGCACAGACACATCGAATCAAATTCCCACATCTGCCAAAAATTCAGTTAAGTGAAAGTGACTCCACTATAAACATTCTGAGATGAGGCAAAGAGAAGAGAAACAGAAAGGGCCAGAGCTCCAGCAGTTAGCTGCTGCTAGGATAACTGTTGCCAGCGTCTTCATGGTGTAAGGGTTAGCTGATTGCGAACTGAAAGGAAACTCCGGTGGCCATATTTGTGCAAATAATGTCGAACCGAACACATCGGCAGGATTTCAAGAAACTCCCCCTGTTAATTGGTGTTTCAGCAGGTTGCTGCTGGCCTGTACAGTCACTTGCCAGGTCATCTGCAACTTTCTCCCCACAACTGCCTTCTTCTGAAAGCACAGCCAGGTTTAAGATATCACATTGGAAATGGCTCCAATTTGGTAACAGTAAAAATGTTGGACGGTTTGAGAGGAAAAAAGGTCGTTAGACCAAAGTTAAGCGTGTGAAACTGGGTTGTGGTTGCTGGCACCGGAAAGTGTGTAAAAGTGGTGGTAGAAGAGGATTGCATTGGACAGTGCAGGCCAAATGCAGAAAAGCAAATAATATTTATTTGTGATAACAGATACTGTTTGGTGGTTTGGGCTATGACGGGTTGAGTCGAGCGATAGCAATGTTGCTAAATCGAATGAGAAGAAAGCATAGCTAAAGGGGAAAATGCCTCTGCCAAGCTTCAACTTTAATTAATCTGCGGTGATTATAAGAAGGACTATTGAACTAAGTTGTTTTGTTCCCTTTCAGATCATGATAATTGTGACGGACAGGGTGACCGGGGCATTTACCCCGTATCAGCCTCCCCACAATTAGGGGCTGGATAATTATCCATACAAGCTGGAGACATGACCGCTCATGTTGCCCCTGCTGTCGTGTTGTCTGTGGCGGGAAGGCGTTCGGTTGCCGCTGTCTGACTCAGTGTTTAATCGTGTCAGTTTACGTTGAGCCTGATCTATATGGCTGCGGGTCCATGCCGCCGCCAGCTCTGTGGTGCTGAGTTCAGCACGGAGACGGGCTTGCTAAGCTCGGAGCTGGGTGTGATTTTTCGACATGTTTGCTTGGGTTTTCCACCGAAGTCCAAATGAAATGATTGATGGCTGCGAAGGCCCAGGCGCAGGGCCGGGGCTTGTTTCCCAGCCCACAGGCTTCTGAGGCTGATTAAGTTGTTTACGCAGACAGAGAGCGGGGATGGGTGTAGGCGGATGTAGACACAGGGATTTCAGACGTTGGAGAAGACGGACAGAAAAAGCGTCTTCATTAGCGAGGATTCCCAACATCGCTCCTCCCTGTGGCGAGGGCGAGGTGACACGCTTCGGAAAGCCACATTTGGCCGTTTTTTCTTCTGATGGGCGAAAGGGAGCATCCTGGATTTTATCCCACCCACTCTCATGAGTGAATCTACAGTTAAGGAAGCAACAACAGTGACGACGAGAGCACGGCGACGATCCGCAACCAGGCCTGGACCTCACCCTGTTGCAATGATATTTAGCTCCAGCTGTGAGGTGTTTTACGTGATATCTTTGGCCGCAACTCGAGACAGCCTGCACACAGTGCTGTCTTGTGGTCTCGGGTTTGCATACGAGTTAAACCGAGGCTTTGCATCAGGTCCCACAAAATAGGCCTCGCAGCTGCCAATCATGTTTTTCCAGTCAGCGTGCAACTCTTCTTCCCTTGTCCTGCGAAAGATTAATAGCCCCAATAAGTAACTGCACACAAAATTTTCTCACCATTTCCAAACCAAAGTAAACTCATTAAGCTCTGGACCTCTCAAACAGTCACTCAGACACGGAGGGGAATGCGGTCTCCCACTACAGAAGACATCAAGTCTCCTTTTCTTTTGTATGAGCAGATCCTTCAAAATAACAGCACTCTGTGGTGTCATTAGAGCAGTCATTTTAACAGCCTCCAAAAGGCTTCAAAAAGTACTTGCACTGTTATTTATAGAGAGCTTTATGGTGAACTTGCATCTCGAGGAGGTTTTAAAACAGCAGAGTTCTAGTATTTCCTTTATTGCACTCCAAACACAACTCCTTGGAGATTTACTGCAATGCCCTTGAGCATTTCCTAATGCAGATAAGAAGTCTGCGCTGGCATAAGAGAGATAAGAAATACCATAGGGCACCTGCTCCCAGGAGGGAAAAAACCCTCCCCTGTGTGTGCAGGTTTCTGAATAGCCTTTGGTACCTGTTAACATTACACTCCCTGCTCCCGTCTTGGGCCACATTAGCTCACCTTTCAGTACAAAAGTCCTTCTTGGCCTGCTGGCCGAGGCAGCAGATGTTACGTTGGCCTGTTCACGCAGACATGCTTGATCCAAGATGATTGGCCGTAATTATAGGCTGTAAGCTGATAGTGGGGGAATAGGCAGCCCATTGAGATGTCAGTGCTGCCAGTGTTTATGAATGCATTCAGCCTCTGTCACGAGCACGAACCCTGGTGCCTCAACAGCACCGGGGTCGGTAGAGAGAAGGGAGCGGGCTGGGATTTCAATAGGAACACCTGGAGAAGTGGACGGGTTTAAACAGTGAGAGGTTTGTAAAAGTGTGTGTGTGTGTGTGTGTGTGTGTGTGTGTGTGTAGAGGGGGGACAATGTGACAGCTTGTGTCTTTTAAGAAACATCATTTGCACATTTCTAAATTCCTCAGCCAGTGTTTCAAATGATTTTGTGCGTGTGTTTCACATACACACTAAGATAATTTTTGCTGAGGTTTAGGCAAGAGGTTGAATTCAGCTCTTCAGTGTCTCCACTTACTGCACAACTGCTACAGTTAGCTTAGCCTAGCATTGAGGCAAGGCTGGCCCTGTCACCGCTCATCAGTGCACATTATATTTTGTTTTGTTTTTTTACCTTTGTTTTGCTCATACACATGGCTAAAAGCAAGGCAAGCTGTTACCTCCTATTTCTCATCTTTTTCGCTATACCAAGCTAAGCTAACCGCTTCCTTGCTGAGGTTTCAAATTTGAGACACAGTATCGATCTTCTTGTCCAACTCACAGAATGACACTGAATAAGCACATTTCACAAAATTGTCAAACTGCGCCTTTAAGTGCTTGTCTAATGATCCTTATGTTTTGAGACTTGAATAAAGTGCTGCTTATGAGCAGGGTTTGCGTCTGGCGTGTCCTCCCATGACCAGAAATGCAATTTATTTTAATGAGCTGCAGTCCCAGTAGAGAAGGAAAGTTTGAAACCTGCTGCAGATGGGCCATCAGCTATTTGTCACCAGCTCGCTGAATGAATCACAGCCTTGTTGCGTCGTCCCCTTGGACTCAAACAAAACAAATTTAGGCAAATGACTTTAGCAACTTTGTCAGTGTGGAGGAAAAAAAAGGGGAAAAAAAAGCTGGGGAGTGAGAAGGGAGAGGAGCGAGAAGGAAGAGGAGGAAATCAGCAAGGGTTGTGTGTTGGGGAGGCACCTAATTGTCTACTGCAGCATGTAATGACAAGCTTACTTCACATCAATCTTTCATTATTAAGAGCTATTCCTGTCTTGATGCAGGAGGCAAACCGATTCATCTTGAGCAGGGTATGTCCACAAACTGCACACAGGAAAAATGCAAAGGGGATTAACACAAACTGACACTTAGGAGTTTGCCGGTAGATCTTTAAAAACGTTGCGATTTTGTGTAGCACTGGAAAATTAATTTTACGCTTTGAGGCTGTTTGCAATGTTTAATTTAGTCTTACCTCAAAACATTTTTTTTTTCTTGGTACATGTGATGAGATGAGATGATGTCTCAGAATTAAAGACTACACTACTGAATAATAATTCATTCAAATGTTGATACATATGCTCTATGTATTCACCAAGAAAAAGTGTTTCATTCTGGTCAGTCTGGCATGTGACGTAGGATGGACTTTTCTCAATAAATCTCAATAAATTGACTTTTTTTTTTAATGTATACTGCATGACGGAATGTCTTCTTCCTCCTTTTGAAGATCAAGTCAACGTGTTAAGTTCGGCCTCAGCTGTCTCTGGCTCCATGTTACCTTTGAGACTACTGCCCCCTATCTGTGAAGTCTATATAGCAACCTCCATGCCTCCGTGGAGAAGCCTCGGGGCAAGAAACCAGCTACAGAAGAAGCATGATGAACGAATGAAGGCAGACAGAGAGAGAAGACGAGGAGGAGGAGGCTTAAGTGAAACTTTTAATTAAAAACTATTCCTTCATTTCATGTGTACTGCATACCGTGCCAGGCCCATACATCAGCCATTAACGTGAATCAGTGAAACACTGAAACTGCAGCAAATGGTCGGGAGTGAGCGAGCTGGGCAACTCGCCAAGGCAGGTCGGACATGAAGACGAGGAGGAGGAGAGAGGATCAAGAGTGGGTAAATACAGGGAGAGAGGGAGAGAGACGTCTGTGCGGATTTCACTCATCTCCATCCTCCTAATAACCCCAGTGGATAAAATATGCTTTGAGTGGAGATGATTACCTCTTTATCACTGTTCTCTATATTTATCCGCGCACACACACACACACACACACACACACACACACACACACACACACACACACTCACGCACACACTCACGCACACACTCTTCCTCTCTGCTGCTTGTGGCTCCTCTCTCTACCTCTCTCTCTCTAGCTCGTTCTCTTTTTCTCAGGAAAATAAGCCTTAGTCTCTGCTGCTCACTTCTCAAAAGTCCTGAGGAGATTAGTACTTTGAACTCGTGTGGCTTCGTTTAAACTCAAACACACACTTAGCTCTTGGAGGTACAACACAGCGGAGGAGAGGAGAGGAGAGTTTGCTCCAGAGAGCAGCATGCTCATGCAAAGCTGAACTGTCACAGTGACATTCAGCTATTACTCGAACGACAAAAATCCAGGAGCTGGTTGGATGGGATCAAGTTCATTCCTTTTGTGTATGCAGCGACGGTTAATTTTTGTTACGCGCAACAACAGCACTGTCCAGCGACAACTGCCACTCGGCTGAACAAAGAAATGGGCAAGTGGACGCAAAAATAAAGGCAGAGACACTCAGCTGCCCCCAAGTGTGCCTGTGAGAGTGAACGGTGTGTGTGCCTTGTGATTAATGACCTGTCCGGGGTGTATTCCCTGCCTTCATCCTGTGTGTGCTGGAGATAGGTACCAGACTCCCACATCACCTTTAAGGTTCAAAGCGGGCAAGATAATGGATGGATGGATGGATATTTCACCTTAGCCTCATGAGTTATGATACACCCTTTCTTACTACCGCGCCATAACAACATTTACCCCTTGTGCCTCCATTTGCACAAAAGGTCCACGCTTTGATTCAAAGAAAATACCACAGAGATGTTGGAAGGGTGGCAAAACACGCTGCCTAAGTACAGTTATATGGCGCTCGTTTCTCATACTTCTACACTTCACGCTTCACTCCACTACTTTTTATCACAGCTGAGTTTTTAAAGCTGGAGATTTTATAGCAACACCCATTTTATAAGCGTGTAAAATTCAACAGACAAAAAAAAAGTTAAACAAGTGTTTCGCAAACTTTTTTTTTTTTTTTTGTTCGCTTTGAGCTCCCCCGTAAAAAACATTGTGTTGCTGTGGCTCCAGGTCACCCTTCAGTTGTCTGCGAGCTGGAGTTGTTCAAAGAGAAAGTCCCCCCTCCAAACCGCTCCGTTAAAAGATCAGAGAGGGGCTTACATCACGTTTTACTGATAATACTTAACTTTCGCAACTGGGAATGTTTGAATAAAGGAGGTGAACGCGTCTTCCATCACTGCCCGTGGTCTTCTGTGACAACACCCTGCACCACAGCAAAGGGCTCCGCGTCTGAGCAGCACCGTGGTGGCCTGAGATCCCCATTGTATGTGCAGATCGTCAAGCAGAGACTGTTTTCCCAGCTGTCTCAGGCACGCCAGGCATGAGGGAACGACGGAGGAGTGACGGATCCGTATCCCTGAGGATTAGCATGCAGAAGACATCCTGGTGCTGAGCAGGAGCGGATTTAAAAGCACTTTGCCGATAATAATGCAACTCTGAAGTTGGCAGACCAGGGAGGAGGACTCGCAGGACAAGACTCTCTGGGAGGAAAGAGCAGAAGGGGGGGGGGGGTGCACATGCTGGAGAAAAGAAAACACAGCCTCATCCTTACACTCTTTGAACTAGCAACCACCTGCTCCCTCCTAAAACAACTTGTCTGGCTTTTTATTATTTTGCTGCTCGCCACTATAACACATGTTCACATGGAGAAACGTCTAATGTGTTGCTCTGAGGAATTTCTGCGGTCGTATTCCCCTCGTCGAAGCTCTACTTTAAGGGATTGCTTTTTGCTGATGTTATGACATGTGAAATGTCCCATCGTACAGTCTGCACACATGAGATCACATTTTATTTGATTGGCAGTTTGAGAGGCAAGTGGGGGGAATTCTGGCAACAAGCGCCAGTGTCGAGTGTGCTTGTGTGTGTGTGTGTGTTTAGTTACACTTCTGGGAGAAATGTTTCTGCAGGAACACAGTACAGACGTGGTCACGATCTTTATGTTAGCGTCAGATACATTTTTACACAGGGGAGGAGGAGAGCTGAATATTGGTATAATCATCAGACTAAAGCTGCATTAACTGCATCCAGGTAATTAAGCCCGCTTTTCCTGCTTCGATTGTTTCACTCCGACTCCATGACGTTTTTAATATTCTGAGAAACTTCCCTCCTCAAAAGGGGAAACTTGAGCGACGCTTCGCAAAGTTTGTTTTCAAAGCTCTCGGCTCTGGGTGTCTAGACATCTCAATCAGCGATGATACGGGGGCTGTCAGTAAGAGATATGTCCCTCCATTGCATTCATCTCAGCAGGCATCAAAAGGCTCCGCCAGCAGTCTCCGTCACGCCACAGGTGGAGGATATGCTGTGAAATGGCACCATTGTCATCTCTTCGAACCATCTGCCTCACTTTCTCCTACACCTCCCTCCTCTTCTCCTCCCTCCCTTCCCCAGCCACTTGTTGTCATCACAGAGCAGCCACAATGGGCTGTCACCCCGTAATGAACCCTGAGGGTGCAAGGCACTGATTTAAAGTCCCATTACCGTCACAATACAGAGAGACTGCAGGAATGATGGCCGAGGTACGGCGGTTTGCTGGCTCTCGGCACAGATGGTGCTTTTTCACACAGTAAATGTTACTCGCAAAACTGCACTGAGGCTATTGGACAATGAAGGTGAAAGCAAGCGCCGCAACAGATTGGTGCTCTGGCTGTTTCTCATTTGGCTCCTTCTGGTCAGTAAACTTCTCCAGGAATCTATTTTGATGAGTTATTTCTGAAGACTGGAAATAAAGCCGCAATAATCTGCACCACTGAATTGGAAAATGAAAACCGGTGTGAAAATTAATACATTACAGAAAATGGGAGCAAAAAAAAAAAAATGCCGGTTTGTCATCAGTATGCGCGAACCCATTGTAGTGACGACAGAAACGAGAAAAGAAAAGAGGACAGGACTTCTGTTTGGGCCGATTGTGTTGACTCTTGTCCCTCAAGCTGCCCCGTGTCTTCGCGCTCTCCATGTGAGCCGTGTCTGAAAAGGCAGCAAGCAGCGTGGGGCCGCGGCGATTGTGTCCGCTCGTGTCACATGGCTCTTTTCATCTCTCCATGCTGCCATTATGGCAGGTCAGGGGGTGAAGGGCACCGCGGTGGCAAAGCATGCTGGGATACACGGACTGTGAGCCACTCTCCCGCCTGCGCTGGCGGCCCTCTCGGGCTCGGCGGCACTTGTTGCTAGGGTACGCTGGCAGCTGCTCCGCCGCTGCGTGGAAACCGACCTATGGGGCATTAGTTCTGCTCCGACCCCTCCAGGACGTTTCTCAGCACCTGCATTTTAATTCTTTCTTCTGTGTTCAGCTGGGTAAAGCTGAAAGTAAAATTAGTACAATTCTGGACGTCAGTATTTCTCATATCTGTCTGCTCCGGCTTCTGCCAACTCTCTCAGGTGATGTCGTTTTCTCATTGGTCATGCACGTCACTTAAATTCGACACCACAGCTCACGCTCTCAAATGTTTGTGGGCTGCTGCAACTTGCCAGTAATGTCATAGTAAAGCATTGTAGCTCCGGTAATGAAACCGTGTGGTTTAATTAATTATATTCCACCATACAGCTTCAACTACTATCAGTGATTAATCGATAATAATCGATAACTACTTCCAAAATCGATTAATAGATTGAAGTTTTTTTTTTAATTAGCAGCAGTTCAAGAAATTAAGTAACTATTATCAGGTCATCATCTTTAAAAAATATATTGGAATATTTTGTGGTTTCTTTAGTCCTTGATGACAGAAAACTGAAAAATCTGATCATTAAAAGTCATTTAAAGACCTTACTGTATATTGGCTACTGTGGAACAGACAGTAAAGACAGCAACAGTTTTCACAGTTTTGTATTATTTAACAACCCAAACAACTTAACAACACATTAATCGAATCATTTGTTGCAACCCTATGGCACCAATAACGCTAATCTATTCTCTGAAGTAATGGCTCTCTTCAGTGCTACAATGCTAATGCTAATGCTAAGTTAGTACACTTAAAGAATCACTCTACTCAAGAACAACAGTGGACATATCGTGCATTTTATTTATCTATATTTAATCAGAATTAAATATTTATGAGTTGACATTAGTTACTTTGTTGATTTAGATTAATAGAACATAAAATCCCCAAAATACAGCTTCTTGCAATTAATTTTGTATGTCTATGAAACTTTTAATGCTGAATTTATAAACCATTTTTTCCTGTATAAAAGCTTCTCATACTTCAGTAAATATTCTGCCTGCTTATTGAAGTGTCAAACCCTCACAACTGTAGATTCTGTGACAAGTTTAGGATTTCCAATTCTCACTTGGATATTTCCAATTTCCAAGTGAAATACGAACAGTGCCATAACTCCTGCCCAAATCCTGTTCTTAACTAAGTGATTGTTCATAGCTCATGCTATTAGGACCAGTTATGAAGAGCCTGAAATGTATTTTAGTCTTCACAGTATGATCTGCAGTCAGCCGCTCAGCAAGAACATAAAGAATGTCTCTCCTAACAACCAAGTCTCAGTTGTCAATCATATCAATGACTAATACACACCCAGCAGTTCCAGGTCCAGACTTATCTTGTAGAATAAGTCCAAGAATGTATTGAATCTTCTTTTTTAAAAGCACAATAATATATACAAGATCTGCAGTATTACTGCAATTCATATTTACTCACATGCTTAAGAGAATTCAGATGTCAGTTTGACTGGAACGGTGGGATTTTGGTCTTTCTCTGTGATGGACAGACTATGTCTGGATTTCCAAACAAAAACAGCCAAGGATTACAGATCCTGCGCTTGTCACATCACTCACCCTCAAGGATTGAAAAACACTTGGATCAAACGTGATCCGGTGTCTCGTTCCTGCCGGCCTCCCCCGAGAAACTTGTGGGAGTGGTACAGGAATGGTGGGAAAGGTGTTGCGTTACACGTAGAACGAAGTCTGTTTGAGGCAGAGCGTCAACACACATTTATTCACGAGGCTGATGGTTTACATTTAGCAGGTTGATTAGTATATCCATACCCTGACGGCTGACGTTTTTTTGTTTCCTTTACCCTTCTGGAGGTTCTGGTGAAATTAGCTACATCTCCGGCTTATAAATCCAGCTAACCTGCCAACACATCACCATTTGCTCCAAGAATGTTCCCCCTCTGTGTTTGGAGCCCCGGCTTAAGCCTGCATGGCTAGAGATGGCAATCCACAACTCGGCGCTATTAAACCGATCAGACACGTCTCAGCTCTTCTGCTCTGCGCGGGGGAGATGCAGATAGGATGACATTGGATGGCGAACGAGAACGAGAGTTATTCTGGTCAAAAGAAGAAGTGTTCATGGCCAATCCCACGCCATCTTTGAGCCAGGAGCTCAAATCAAATTGTCAGTTTAGGGACGCTTTTTGGGTCCCCGGCTCGACCTTTACGGAGACAAAGTGTTAATCTCTGGACAGCAGTACATGCTGAGTTCACGCCTATAAAAAAAAAAGAAAAAAGAAAAAGGGTGGTGCATCCCGTACAACACTGGCCAGCTCATCAGGCATGTGGTCCCAGCTGGCATGGAGGCAATATGAAACACATAAACCCTTCTGATATTAATGACTCTGTCGAGCTGAAAGCCTCTGATGCTATTCGGAGATAGGCGCTAAATGTTCCCGAGTACTGAGAACACAACATTATATGCATTCATATAAATATCCTCTCATCTCAGCACAAGACTGCCTGTCCTTGAGTTCCCATGAAAATAATAAAGAGGTGGGCCTCTTGTAACTCAATACGCAGATATTGCCTGCAGTGGTGGCGCCGAGAGATGAAATGAAATCAGAACAAGGTGATGACAATGATGCCACTTGTAGTCGAGTTGGAGACTTAAGGATCCATTCCCCTCATATTTGAACTCCCCCCACCAGTCCCCAGTGTCCCTCTTTAGCCTCCCCTTGGTACTCCTTGACATTATAACACGGGTAATAATAACAATATCAAAAACCGAGCTGAAGTGCTGTGCTTATGGCTGTCAGGATCGCAAACCGTAAAACCATAAGAGGGTTTCAAAAGGGATATTATTGAAATAGGAGAAACTGTTCTCAAAAAACTCAAATAAGACTTGATATAAATCTCAGTAAATACAAGTGGAATTAACAAAACTGCATTACTGTTTACCCTCAAACTGTTCAGTTCAGGGGAAAACAACGCCTAAACAACTTCAAACAGACTGCAAGGTTGACACAGCTAACCACAGAAACACCATGGAACGTTTGTAACTTTTCAGATTTTGCTGTTTTGTGGACTCTGCTTCAGTGCTTTTATTTAAAATCAGCAATTATTCTCTGTGCTCTCAAAGCTGAACCCGGTGAGGGAAGCTACAAGGCTAAACACATCTAACTGGGTCAGAGATACTTAAGATTCAGCACACAAGGTTAAGGACTGTGACTGAGTGATACATTTGTCCAACTCTTAATCAGAATCTTTCGCCAAAAGTTTCAAGATTGTGGTTTGAAAGAAAGACACATCGGAGAGAGGCCAACTAGGTTTTTGCCACATAACCCATATCATGCTTTTGCTTCCCCAGAGCATGTGAAATCAGAGGAATTCAACCTTTTCTGCGGGTTTCCAAGTGCACCAGCACTTAATGGAAAAGAAACTGTGCGGGAAGACAGAGGCTCAGACACTGCTGAACGGGCATCCACAACAGCCAGACCCCTGATCGGTTCTTGAGATGAGCCAAGAGGCTGTCATCTCTGGGGGGGTCCAAAACGTGCTTTAACGCCCAGATCTGTCACACACCTGCCACTGTCTTTTATAGGGGCTGGGGGGCAGCTTGCACACTGGATCCGTGCCGATGAGACCAGTTATCAGCCCCTCCTGCAGCACTTCAATAACAACGCTGGTGTCAGGTTCCCCTCCGGCACCACACTGCACATAGATAGGGGGCAATCAAAGGCCACTCTTTAACATTAAGGGAGAGTGGCCTGAGTTTAACCCTCGCCTGTCCTCCTCTTGAGAGCCTCTAACAGACTGGAAACTCGCCGCGAGCCCGTGTCCAATTTCTCTGCTAGTTTACCCTCTGAACTGTGAGGACGGATGGAGGGCCAGCTTAACCTCTTATGAAGACCTCCAGAGACGGTTCATACTGGGGTTGGCCGGGCCCAAGAGGTCCTTGATTTCATAAGGTGCCTGCCAGGAGTTGACTTTTGTTGTCCCACCATCACTGATGTTTCCTGTGTGGGAATTCCCCTCAAACAAGCAAGCAAACAAAATGGGCCCCACTGGATGGAAAAAGATGGCCGCCTGATGGAAACACTCCAAATGACATATTTTCTTAAAATTGGCATTGGAAATTTATATTTTAAGATGTCAAAATCCACTATATGTGCTTATGATTTTATGTTGTTAGAGAGTGGACACATTTTGCTAAATCTGTGGCACCGGGTTAAGTTTTTGAGTTTTCTAAATCATGACAGAGAAAACTGGCCGTTTTTCCTCCCTCAACAGTGCAGCTTTGTTATCACAAGTGGTTTTACTTTGATATAATTTTCCCATGAATTATTCTCACTTTATTCGGATTTTTATTTTTCCTCTTAAATATTTACACTTAAAAGTGATAAATTGTGTGTCATGTTGAGTACTATTCATGCGTTATTTTCAGATCTGCTTTAAATAAAGAAAAGAAATAAGAGTTAAAGTTCAATTTTCCTCCAAAACTCCTTTGAATCATGCTGTCAGCAGTTTTTCTGGGGAATATTTCTTCATAGGAAAGCAGGTCCAATGAAAACTGCTGACAACTTGGTCTGTGGATTATCACTGTGATTTTGGGAAGAGACGTTGCCTTTGGATTTTTTCAATGCAGTTTTTCTTCGCTGTGAACACCACTGACCAAACTCCTTTAACATCCATTGTATCAGGGTGGTACTACAAATCTCAGAGACAGAAACCTGGCCAAATAAAATCAAAACTATGTCTATGTGGCTGGAAATCCCTGGCATTAGATAAAAAAATATTATCCTCTGCAATTTGAATGAGCCTGTCTTTTAAATTACTGTATCTGCTCTGGAGTGAGGAAGCTTTGCTCTTCGGGGTACATCCAGATTAGACTGTATGTAACGCTGAATTCGCACAAATGAGCTCAGATTGGGGAGGATGTCAGGGAAATCATTATCATTGCCTGTTGCCCAGAGTGCGGTGTCATGGTCAATCATCGGCTCCACGCTCTGCCAATCTGTCTTGTTGCCCACCAAACACACCGACCTCTATTGGTTTCAAGCCCACAGCGCCACATGGCTGGAAGATGTGCAGCTTTTCTTTCCGTATATCACTCATGTACCTGTTTTCTCAGCAAAATAGGAGATGAAAAGAGGAATTACAGCGGAATTATTTTTGGGATGTTGTACTCACTCTGAAACCTTCACGCCAACATTCAAAAGTGCAAGCCAGTGTTAAATTATGGGTGACAGACCTATATAAAATGGTAAACCCAGACTAGCTGCAGTATTTGAATTGGACTGTCACGAGACCAAGACCTTAAAACAACGCTGAAAAATACCTCCTCTGGCCCACCGCAGATGGCATAGCAATCCACCCAGGCAATGAATAAAAGAGTAGGTGTTGAGCCCTAATATCCCATGTCTAGGACTATTGCCATTCTGGGCAGACAGTGACAGCCAAGTCAAACAACAAAACTACACTCAGCATTAGCCACAGTGTAATAGCCACTAGCGAAAACACACTTCTCTTATGTGCAGTTACAAATTATTCCAAGGTTTTTGTTTAAAAACTCCATTACTTCTCGATTACTGTGACAACGCTTCATTCATATTTACTTAAAGGAAGCAATATGTGAGAATTTAAATTGAAATTATGGCAATAATCATCTTAAAATATCAATCTGATGCTTGAACTTGAGATGTTATGTCAAAGATGTAATCTTGTGTGCTAACCTAGCTGGTGTGCTCCAACCCAGTCTGCTGAGGAGCAGAGCCCAGTCCCTGCTGCGTCTCCCTACCACCCTGGACCTAATAACTCTCCTACTGGCTGCAAAAACCCCTGCGTTAGCTGTGAAAATGCCAACACTACCCTGGCGTTCAAATGCTCCTTTTCCACCAGACCGTATTGCTTCAGCACACCTCATCTGTACTTGGCCTTTCTTTTTTTTTTTGTCCAACTTTTCCAGCGGGTGAATCTCGTACCTGGTACAGCCACCCAGACAGGATTCAATGAGCCACAGCACGGCCGTTCTGGACGATCTCGAGAGGGTGATGTGAACCAGTGGGGGGTAAAGCTGCTATCCAGGAGAAAAGAAGTTAGGCCCAAAAAGCTCTGGGTCCGGCTAGTGAGGTAACAAGGCCTCTAGCTGCACTGCTAAGCTAACTGCAGCTATCCTCCTTAGTTGTTCAGTTAAGCACATCTCTTGCCTCTACTCACATTACATAGATAAGTACAAGCTGCTAATTGAAATTGATCTTCTTGTCGGTTTTGTTGAACAACTTCTGTACGATCAGATCTGCTCTAGCTGAGCCCTTAATCCACTTGGCTTTAGTCCATTGACCGAGACACACACGACTCATTTCATGTAATTCTAGCATTTTCTATGTGCTAAATTCAGCATGTTGGACTAGTTTCTCACATTTGCTTGGTAAAATTATAGCCACCAGCAAAACTATACAATGTGTGTGCATGTGTGTGTTCTGTATATGTTTTTTTTTTACATTTCTCTGTCATTTGCCTACGTGTATGGTACAGGAAGGGGTAAGAAAGGGGTGAAACTGACTGCAGTGTGAAAGGCAACTGTCAGCTTCTCTGGACTGTCTGGAAATTCACTACAGAGTGCTATTACCATCGTACAGTAAGTGCAACGGGGAGCAGGGATATAATTCATAACTCATTTACGGCCTGTCTCATAAGATCAGGATGACTCAGAATTTATGACGAGCCATTATTCTTATTAGGCTTGTAAAAGAAGGCATTAGCCCACGCCAGGCATTAGTAAAATTCACTTTATCTAACAAGGGGGCAAGCTGGGGTGAGAGAATAGTTCTACTCAATCAGAGATCTACAAGGTGATGGCAGGACGCCCAATTTCATAACTAGTATGAAGTGTCCTAAATTGATAGATGTGACTAATTGTATGAGCTCTAGAGGGGAAATGGGTGGCAAGGAGCGCATTAGAGTGAAATTTTCTGAGGGTAAGCATCCAGGCGTTTAAATCTGATGTTTGTGTTATACATTAAGGACAGCTGATTGCGTGCGAGAGAGGACAAGCAGCAGCTCATCACTGCATGGAAAATTAAAGTCAAGTCTCGTCCGTCCATGAGATAATGGTGCAAGACAAAATAAAATAAACAAAGCGAAGGAGCTCAGATCCTCCACTCCAATGCCCCACGCGGATCCCGATTCTACACGGCAGCTTTGGGAAATCCGGCTGTCCCGGGGTGTGTCAAATCCCACACGGAGGACCCTTGAGGAGTGAGGAGCACAGGCCCGGTTTCTTTGATTTTTGCTTCGTGTGACACGGTTCTCACATGACCTGATAACTCCACAGGCTCTGTCGGACAGCTGGGCCGGGTCCGGATCGCCAAGAGGAGGGAACAGGTGGGAGAAGGCCGCCTCATTGGAAGAAGGTTTGGAACCAGTAGCTATCTGTGGGGTGCATGGTGGAAAGGAATTGTTCACATGTTGGCAGCACAGGGCAAATACGAGAGGCTATGGCCCCAGAGAAGAGGAGGCAATCATTTGATTTACACTTGGGATTAAGAAACAGTCTGCGTGAATGGAAACAACTCCAGGCATTTCTAAGCTAAAAAATTATGGGATTTGTCAACCTGTGTTATATTCTCACATTTCTGCCCATTATGACTAGTGGCAACGATAACATTTTACTGCACCATCTCAGCTCCAGTGATTCTACAAATGTGTACTCTGGCAAAAATTACATCAATCTGGGCAAAGAGAGTGAGTCCCGAAAACTTTCCAAAAAGCATACATTCAATCTTTCAAGCTGCACTAATCAATATTTTATATCAACAATGGGCCAAATGACATTAGATAATGTGAAAGGAGTTCAAAGTGATAAATTCTGAAGTTTGCCTACAGCTCTCAGGTGTCTCAGCATCAGCAAAAAAGCTGTGAAATTGTACAACAGCTCCACAGCACAAAACAGCAGAGACAATGTTAAGGAGACAGTTATAAACATAGCAAAACATTTAGCCAGTGAGGAGTCTACGGTGTGGAGAACCCTAACCCTAACCCTAACCCGATCTCTCATGAGGAGAAGAAGACAGGATAAAGAACAAAGGACAAAGCTAATAGGGAATCATCATACCGTATGTTGGCAAGAAGAACAATTACAATTTAAAATGAGATATCAGCTTGTCAATGCAGATAAAAAAAGCTTAGCAAACTCAGGACTCACTCAGGTGTTCCCGGGCCAGTGAGGGGATAACCCTGTACCTGGGTCTCCTCCCAGCTCGCCTTCTCAGGAACATCGCCTTAGGAAGGTTCCCTGGTGACACCGTCAACAGGTGCCCAACGCTACCTCAGCTGGCTCCTTTCCACAACAAGGAGCAGCACCTCCACTCCATGTCTCTCCCATGACTGAGCTTCTCACCCTATCTCTCAGGAACACCCAAGCCACCTTGCGGAGAAAACCAATCTCAGGAGCTGGTATCTGCAATCTTGTTATTTTGGTCATGACTCATTGCTCCTGACCATAAGCGAGGGTGTATTGACCGCTTGAATCAGAGCTTCTGTCTCTGCAATAGAAAGTGGATGAGTGAAATTCATGCCCCTAAGACGCCGAGACCACAGGGTGCAGCTGCAGCTTCAGCAATGGAAGCATTGAGCCTCAACCATTCATTTTTGATGCCTCTAACCTCCACAAGGTTTAGCTAAAAGCTACTTTGTAGGTGGGAGGTAAAGGTTTTCCAGACAGGGGCCTGCCTCAGAAATTCCCAGTTAACCCATACCACTCATTTGGACTTACCAGGTCTATCTGGGAGTTTCAGCTGGCACCTAAACCAGCTCACCAGCAGCTGGTTATCCAGGGTTTCCTCCATTGTATAGTAAACTTGGCAGTGTTCCAGAACGCTACCCCGCCAAGCTAAGCGTATTTTTTTTGGGTGGTGGTTGTGCCCTGTGACATGAGGTGCGTTCAGGTACGATCGGAAAGGCAAGGTGTGTTCGGGTAGCGTCAGAAACTTGGTAAACTGGGTGACTATTGGATATTAGTTGCTTGCTGGCACTTCAAGGTACTCGATTTACCTTGGGAGACTGTACCGGGAACACATGGCTACACACAACACAGCTTCCAGGTCCCTTGGGGCACATAGACCTCTCCAAGATGATAAAGTGATGGTTGTTTGACACAGGATACTTTAATCAATTTCTTTTGTTCCGATGTCATATCTAGTTGTTAAAATGTCTTAGTCATATCATGTTGATCGGTGGTGATGCAATCAACCACTCAAGTTGTGGTTAACTTCCAGGCCAGGAATTAAATCCAAGATTACTGCAGTTGCCTTGTGCCTCTGTTCCACCGTAAACAAATGTCTGCTGTCAATAAAGACAGACTCTGGCAGCAATGTTTTGGAGGAAATATTCTTTATAGCAGCCCCAAGGGTGTAAATACCATTAAGGAATATGGATTCCATTCCACTCGTGCTGTCATCTAATGCACCAAGAATCAAATTAACATCTGCCATTCTCTTCAAACTGACATAAAAGTGCCATAAAATTCAGGAGGGGTCGCTTTAAGCACAAAGGATGTACATATTTTGCCCAACAAAATGTAAATTCAAGGCAGGGTTGACGATGTATTTTCCTCACTGACTGCTCCTTATGGTTTTGTGGTGAGACATTAGTCCATCATCTCCAGCAGGCACCAACGCTGGATCCCCTCATTGATCCCCCACAAAACAAATGGCAATCTCTGACGGTGGGACACAGTGCTTCATCCTGCCCAATCCATTAACCCCTATCACAAAGCTCCCACACTGAAGATGAAATGCCTTGATGTCCCACTGATAGACAGCAAAGAGAGAGAGTGAGAGGCTGGAGGGATGGTGGAAAAGAAGCTGCAGAGGAGGGGGATGACAGACAAGAATCGGCTGTATGTGGGGGGAGGGGGAGGGGTAAAAAAAAAGATAAGGAGGCATGCAGAGAGAGTGTGTGAATAAACAAGGAGCCAAGGGTGAAGAATGAAGCTATGATGATGGGGGGAAAAAATCATGTTGCAATGCTCATCTAACTCTCATACCACAGTTCTCAGAGCAGAAATGATCACAGTTTTAAGCTTGAGTCTGAAATTCAGGTCTCCTCTTTATGAAAGAAATACACTTCCTAATAACTAAAAACCAAAAACTAAACTTGTAAGCCACTTATCCTCCAAAGTACCCCTGTCACATCACCTGTGTACTATGCTGTCTGTGCTCACCAGTTAAAAGATAACATGTCCAATTGGACAGTTTGCCCAGTTTATGTTTGAAAACTTGTCCATATTTTTATGTGTAGTGCAAGCGAAGATGGAGTGAGGTGCTGCCTGTGACCTCAGTGGGAAAGGAAGATGGTACAAAAGTTCAAAATAAATAAATAACAGGATTTGGAGGTGAAGGTCACATTTAATGGTTGGTTGTATACAGTATGACCTTCGCACCAGGACAAGGACTGTAACACTCACGTTGATTGTTTTAATAGTTGAATTTCCTGAAACTAAAATGAACGTGTCTAAACCTAATCAAACTGTAGCCATCTCCTAAGGTTAAACCAGACATTTTTATTACCTAGAACCTAACCACAGATGGAAAGGGGTTGTTTTGTGTCTACAAAACACAGGAAGGAGCACAGACCTGGTGGTGCGGCATGGACAAGGGGGCATGTAAAAAAAACAAAAAACAAGTCAAATGTATTTAAGATGCTCCAAAAGTAAATCTTAGCTTTGGTAAATCTTTGCACGTCTCCTCCTGACTGTCGCGTCCGTGACCCCCAGGACCTGTGTGTCTCTTGCCCACATTCTTGACAAACAGCTGCCGAGGCAAAACTGAGGTTATAATCAAGCTTTAAATTGGGCCGCGTGTTTCTGGCTTACAGGAAAACAGTAGCACCAGCAGCCACCATAAGTACCGGCAGGTTGGGGAGAAGTCGGTGGGTCTTCATTAAAGCCAAACCGCAGAATGAGGAGGAGGAGGAGGAGGAGGAGGAGGTCTCTGTGGGCTGCATTGGCTTTGTCAGCCTTTCTTTGTAATTAGGACAGACCTCCTCCTCCTCCCACTGTAATTAACAGCAATAGGATGTGTGCTGTAACTCAGCCTCCTGCTTTGTCATGGTGATTCGTCTGCGGGCTCGGGCTGAAGCTGGGTGGGCCCCATCTCAGGCTGCTGCCATGTGAAAATTGGGATCTTCTCAACTTTTGAAGTTGAAATGAGTTTAACATGTCAAGAGTTTTCTGTTGGGATATCAACAATTAAAGACCTTTTAGGAGCTGCATGAGTACAGACTGGAAATTTAGAAACAACACAGCAAATCTTTTTTGTTTGTTTTATGCTCTAAGCACAGTAAAAGTACCATCATTTTGAGGAATCATAGCATTATCATGAGAGAACAAAAAGAAACTTAGGTAAGTGCAATGATGTAATCTGCGAAATCATTTATTTTAATACTATCGTATAATGTGCATAAAATGCATAAAAAACATGAAACGTTCAACTGTCCTCAGTCTGTAGATGAAAGCGCTGTGACAATAAAATATTCATTTTTTTGGCAGCGATCAGAAGTGTTTCTAATTGTGATGCAACTTCACAGTGGTCGATTCCTGAGCTGCTTTTTGTGGCCCAGTCACAGTCAGGCCTTCAGTGAGTCAGAACAGCTGCCAGCTGCACAGAGGCAGCAGCCCCAGGTCCTGCAGCAGTAAAACAGGAAACTCTGAAGGAAGTGAAGGAGGACTGTGACACACCGAACAAGCCGAGACATCGGCAGAGACGCGAGCTCTCAGATGCTGATCATGCCACCCCCGCTGCTCCCTTCCAAATGATCAGAAGGGGCGAATCTATTTATTTTCAACTGATGAGTGCGAACAAATGTTCCTCGGCGACTCTTCGCCGACAAGCCGGGACGTCAGATGTTCCTTGCGTGCATCTTCTGCTCAGATGTGGCTGGAGGGGCGTCTTGACTGTCTAATCCTGATGACACGACAACCACGGGAGCCAGGCGGCGCATTTGATGCCGTGAAGCTTGGCCGGCCGTTCGCATAGGAACATCTTTGTTAATACGAGGTGGGTGTGTTTCACGTACCCCGGTCCAGCTTTACTCTCTGGCCGTCCTTCAGTGGGTTCAAAATTACAAAACCCGCTGCTGGAAGATCTCAGCCCCTTCCCCTGCCTCACCCACTCAATCATCTCGCTCCAAACAAGGCTGGGATTGGATGGTATTTTTAACCTGTTTGTCCAAAGGTCCTTGGCATATTGAGGAAAGAAAAAAAAAAAGAGAGAGAAGGAGAGATGAGTGGGGAAGAAAGATGAGCCGTCATCGAAACACATTTGTGTCAGGTGGTGTCCGACGTGTTGCAGTAATCTATGAGAGCACTTATGCCTGTGACTTGAAGGAGCATTCGTCACATTCCTCCTTAGTCTGTGGCAGGAGAACGCCGGCAGAAGAATTTCAATGCAACGCCTCGGCGATACATCAAGGTGGACGTCCCGGCGTGGCACACATGACAGCCCTGCCCTCAGTGTGGGTATCAGGATGCATAAACACAGCCGCCTCAGGATGTCAACAAAGATTGGGCAAAGAAAAAGATTACTTGAAACAAGGGGCAAAAAAAACCACAAACTCTAAAATGTTCATTTGATGCCTCTGGTAAACCCCCAGCAAAGCGC
This sequence comes from Karalla daura, assembly GCA_029224185.1. Classification (NCBI taxonomy): domain Eukaryota; kingdom Metazoa; phylum Chordata; class Actinopteri; order Chaetodontiformes; family Leiognathidae; genus Karalla; species Karalla daura. Next base: position 15,001,609 of record CM055207.1, on the reverse strand, counting down.
AGGCTCAGGTCAGAGACTGTAAACATCTGTGTTGAAACACCTCCGTCTAGACAACATAGGGTAGTAAAGCAGTGGCACAGGGCCAGGTAAACATTAACTGGAGCTCCAACACACAACCTATTTATGCTCAAGCCAAAGACTGGAGAAACACTTATCTCTGCAAATGGCGCAATATCATTTTCCAACCGTCCTGGGAATTTTTATTACAGCTCAGAGACTCTGGGGTGCTAATTAAAATGGAGCTGTGTCCCTTCAACTACATTTTCTTTCCATAAACCAGAATCTCTGCCCTCTTTGTCTCCCCGTACAAAGTCTGTGGTTTCTCCATTTGTCAAAAGCTCTCAGTTCTCTGGAAGAAAGATGCAGTGTGTCGTCTGGGGGTTTGTTGGGGATACAGTGATTCCGCCAGCTCATAATAATAATGACGATATTTATTCTAAATGGCTGGGTTTCTCCTGTCTCAGTCTTAATCAATCTGTGCATCTTCACATCAGTCTGTGCTGGGAAAAATAACTCAACTGCAATATTCAAGTGTATTTGTAACCCCCACTCACACACACAATTACTAAGGAGGAGCAATTTAGGTGATCTGGCTCTAGAGTCAATGCAAACCAAGTAAGGGGGGCAATCTCAACAGCAATACATTCATAATCAACACTAATACCCTATGAACGACATAGGGCAAAGGCAGATAATACCTGCTGGACTGGTTTCTGTCGTAGGGCCCACACACCCACACCTCTGGGCAATTTTACTGTCTCCAAACAACCTCAATGCATGATTCTGGACTGTGGGAGGAAAGCAGAATACCTGGAGAAAACCCATACAGACATGGAGAAGCTATGCATACTCCACACAGTGAGGACTCCAACCGGGATAGGAACCAGTGAAGCTCCCGGTTGGGGGCCTTGTGAGGTGCAATTCACTCAATTTTCTACAAATCACTAAAATAATATTCTCTCAAAATAGGGCGTAGGAACTGTATGATTTTTTTTCCCACCTCCAAAAGTCCTGTGTCTTTGTTGACAAAGGCTCTCAGCAAGATACGTCAAAATTAAATGAGCAGTGTTTGAGAACCAGCTGATGTGAAAGAAGGCAACATCATTGATTTAAAAGCTGCAGCGGTTGTGCAGTTAAGAACCTCTCAGCACTATATTTACTGCTCTTTCAGATGAAAGGATGCCCGATTAATCACCTCCATCTTTACTTCGAGGTCGTGAAAAACACTGAAGAGTTTGAACGAGCAATCACCCAACAGCTTTGTTTAAACAAGACCTGCAGGTGCAGGAGACTTTTTTTCAGGTGTGGGGGGGGGGGTTATTAAAGAATTTAACTGTCAACAGATTAAACCTCAAATTGCTCCAAATGCGAAAACAACGGTAACCAGAGAAGATCCGTGCGATAACCAAGTGTCTACAGAACATGCAAATTCAGGCTCAACAGAGAGACGGGCCATTATTACATATCTTTCAAACAATCCCGATCTTGTCTGATGAAAATTTGAACGGATATCACCTGTGTTTGTTTGTGCGCAGCACTAATGGTGTTTCACAAAATGCAATATCTCCACGAGCATTGTCTGGCTCCCACGAACACAGAACACACAGACACACACAGACACACACACACACACACATACGCACATACACAGGCACACACACACACGCGCACAAGCCAGCCGGGACGCTGCTGTTTCCCTCCACTGGGTTTGTTTGTTGTTGCGGTAACGCTGATGAGATCAGCGCATGGATTACACCCATCTGACGCCGCCATGCCACAAATCTGTCGAGGCGGGAGCAGGTCAGGGTGTAATCTGCGCAGTACAAACTGAATTTATGATTCATCACGCGACGGCGTCTCTGCCCGTCACGCAGGAGGGGAAATAATGGAACCCCGACCTCGTTTATTGCTTTGTTATGCTCCTGTCCGTCTCCCGCCGATTAGCATGACATCGTCCGTTTCTTTTCCACATCACACGCTGGTTTCCCTCACGAGAAATGACGTCGTCGACAGAGCCCTAAATGATGCCCTCTCTCCGAACGAGCGACACCGAGAGATGTGGGGGATGACGGGAAGGGCTGCTTCCTGTCCAGACGGCGCGTTTTGGGGCGCCATGTGCCAACGTGGAACTCAGCCTGGAGCACATCCCTGCCTCTCCGCACGCTGCTCATTATCTCCCGTTGGGTACAAAGCAGCCCCGCTATGGCGAGCATTTCCTGCTTCCTCTCCCGCAGCAGAGGCAGGTACGCGCACATGACTTCCCACTGTAACCCAGCAGGGGGAGGATGGATGGAGCAGAGGCCTCCAGACTCGGTGTGCAGGAAGCATTGTTAAAGAACAAAGCCGGTCTGCATTATTGGGAGCCATCGCTACAAATGGCTCAGCAAGGGTGTGAAGCCCGGAGAGAGCTTTTTTTTTTTAAAACTGCAGGCCTGACCCTCAGCACAGGGACTGGACATAATTTACAGAAACACAAAACATGTTTTTCACAGAAATATTGTTCTTGGTCCATTTTCTGCACATGAGTGGCATTGTAAAACCAAATGGCTTAGCTGTCACTGAAAACCTTTTGACATTTATTATTAATCGCATCATCATCCCACGCATCATCATCCCAACTCAAGCTTTGCTTTATTTTTGTTGTGTTTTATATCATTTCTTAGCTGTTCCAGCGGTGGAGGTGTTATTGCGATGTTGCAGAGTGATGTGGTGAAGAGACGCTCACTGAAGATGGTAGAGACCACTCTGAAGAACTAGAATCAGCCACTTGATAGCACCTAGAGAGAGAGAGAGAATATTGAGAGACATATAAGATCCTTTGTACCTACAGTACAGCCATCAGGTAGAAGAGCTGCCAGACAAATTGATTTACCTTTGGGGTTCAATTAAGTGCATTGCTAATTTGCTAACCTCAGCAAAATAAACAATGCTGATATAGGTGCTCTATGTATGCTGCCATAGGCTCCAGAAGAGCCCTGCAAAAACAGTAGGGTGCAAAAAAAATAATTAAAAGAATACATGTCACAACACACCAACAACTTCTGTCATTCAGAAGGGACGACTTGCTGAGCAGCAGTGTGCATGTCGAGGTGCCCATGTGCATTTCTATCATCTTCATCTCTCTCCCAGGGGCTTCAGGTGACTCAGTTGCACCGCGAAGGCAAAACAAAGACGATGGACTGTTTCTGCCGAAAAATGCAAAGCAGCCACTTTGTTTAAACACTTTGCTGAAAACACGTCTCTCCCAAATGCACGGCCTGGGCCCGAACTAAACATTTTTCTTTTCACGGGCCTGACACGGCCGTCCGTCTGCCGCCTGGCTCGGCTTAGCTTGATGCATCTGTTTGTGGGGAGAGAGGGAGGGAAAAGAAAGAAAGAAAAAAAACACCTGCATATCTCTCTCCCGCCTGAATTGCTCAGAAGTGCTGCCAAGTAGAACCGGGCAGATGTGGGGACTGGATCTGCCGCAGACAACTCCATCACTCTGCCCGCTCATCCCTCCGTATAAATCTCTGTCTATCACGTCGGCCGCAGCCGTCCTTCCAGCGCCATCAGTTTCTGTCTGCCGCAGAGGGCGCAGAGGAAGGGCGTTCCAGGCCCACGGAGGGAAGTCGAGGCACAAAGACAAAAAAAGGGGGGGGGCTGCTGGTGCTGCTCTGCACGCTGCGCTCCCCAGGTCGGGGGCCAACATGTGTGGTCCATCATGCCTTGACGTGCTGGTGTCCTATGAGGTGGCGTGCAGCCATCCACGCGATAGACTAATGATGTGTCCGCTCCCAAAAAAACGCGCTCTCAGTCAGTAGGGGGGGGCCCGACGCAAGAGGAGTCAATGAGGACAAGCTATCATATGGGCCATTTCCTCTCCACCCTCCCTCCGCCCCTGACCATATTCTTCATCACCATAAAATGTGTTGTTTTATCTCGTGCAGGGAGGAGATGTCTGCGGACACACGAGTGTGGGGTTAGCGACAATGAAGTTTCCTGGAACGTTTGAATCTTCCCGTCTCCTCCGCCGTCTTCGTCAGCCTGTCTGAACCACTCACACTTTGCTGCCACATGAACCTGAAGACAAGTATTCCCGCATATTAACCTCAAGTATTTGCTGGCAAGTGGAGGGAAATATGGAGATCTGCAAAAGACATGAACCGACTCCTCTCCTTCGTCCTTCAGATGTTCCCTTCCTTTATTTCCTGAGCAGCAGTTTGGATACGGTCTCTATCAATCTTCATGAGGTCGGCAGCTTAATTACCGACATGTGGGAATACACCAAGGTCAGACAGGGCAATAAACACGTGTGGTCACAGATTCTATGTTAGAAGATGCAAAACCTTTGTTGGATATATTGACTCAAACTTATGAATTCAAGTCAAGCATTTTGATGGGAATGGTTGCCAAAGCTATGAAACTGTGTTGTGCAACATTCTTATTTATTTGGAAGATCGAACGTTTGTAGATTGAACTGTATATTTCCAGACAGCAAGTATTCAGAAACTATTTAATAATCTGTACTGTTGATGTCAGTCGAGAAGACCAACCTTTTAATCCTGCATTAACACAAGGTAAATCCATGTAGTCAGAGACTTATTATCTTCTAATCTCTGGGCCGGAGTGTGGTGGCAGAGGGAAACTGTCGTTTACATTTAGATGACAGATTGTACTTTTAACCTCCCAGTGTTGTGTGGCGAGTTATCAGGTCATTTTGCTCCCTTTCTTGGAAACGGTAGAATTAATGGCCTGCTTGATCATGTGAACCAGATGTGCTAGATGGGAACCCGCCACCATTGCTGACGCTCAGCCGCAGGCCTGCTCCAGGGCTCCGGCCGTCCGCCGCTGTGTTTTACATTTCTGCTCTCTTTGTGAGTCAGTCGCTTTGGCTCTCTCGCCCCCGTGCTGGTAAAAATGCACTTTGGCACCAACCCGTGTCCCTTTGGGCTGATAGGCCAAGCCGAGTTTCTTGTTACAGTCCTGTGAATTTGACAATGGCATTCTTCACATTACTGCGCGCCATTAAAAGACGTGATTACTTCTCGTATTTTGGGTCACGGCTCGGAAAAGTGTCCGAGCCTTTGACCCGCGCACTGCTTCTCTGGGCCAATAACGAGTGTGTAACAGTCTTGGTTACTTCCTTGGCTTGTCACTTGGCGCACATTAAACATTGGACATGATGGGTGTATGTGGTGGGAAGGGAGTGACTACAAAGGGATTATTCATTGTGAGAGACAGGGAGGGGAATGAAATCCAGATTGGACAGAACCAGCACGGGTTGTTAGGCAGAGCAGGAGATGAAAGCCCGTTCAATTGGTTCAAGTGTCCAGAGAGAAGTGCTTTTTGGACAGTTCTGGACTGATATGCAAGGCAGTGAAAGTCACAGCTACGGCGTATGGTTCTGGTCATGGTCGTTTTAACTGCCTCTCCCCTCGCGTCCCTGTCCTCTGCTGGAGCATGACAGTAAAAACAACACGTCGACTTTGACGATAATGTGGGACCAATCGGTGCCAAGAAAAGCTGGCACACAAATGCTCGCCGCCTCAATTTAGATGCATGGATGGTATGTGACACGCTCTCTACCATTGCTTTTTCTTTTTTTTCTTTTCCCTTTTTTTTTTGACATGTTTCATGATGTGAGTGTTTGGCGGTGAAAAATCCAATGGGTGTTGAGGAGACCGGCACTGAATGCTAAATGAGAATTTGACAGAAGAGAGGAATTTTTTTCCTCCCATGCTCCCAGTGCTCATGTCATAACAGGGTTCCTGTAATTAACCAGAATATGACTTTTAAACAGCGGTCACCTCGATATTTCAGTAATGATTGCATCTGGGAGATTGGGAGCAGATTTTTCCAAAAGTGCGGAAGTTCCCCGAAAACCAAACAAACACAAATGCCTCATGTTGGCCAAAGTCTGTCACTCGAGGTAACTAAACCTTAATTTAGCTGAGACAATTGTTGATGTCCAGTGTTTTGACATTTAAATTGGATTTGTTTTATTGTTGCAGCGTTTCATGTGGTCTCTGTTAAACTAAATAAAAATTTTTGTCTTTTTGTTGGGTTTTTAAAAAAAAAAAAAACTTCTGATATTGATTAGAGTTTCAGAGTTGGATTTGCTATGCCAACTGTCATGAGGAAAATGAGCCTGGTATTGTTTTTTTATCTGAAATAATGCTGAAAATGCCAAAACATGCTAAGTTCTGCCTCATATACCTACTGCAACAATACAGCCACAAGGTTGAAATCTCCAAAAATAGATAATCTAATTAATGAATTTATTCATTTCAGACAAATGGTCATTTACCAAAACAACTGGAGCCTGTATTTTACAACAAGCATCACTTATATATATAATACAGTAATGATATTTGCTCTAATAGTTGAGTATACTATGTAGAGTATAATGGTCGCTCTCTTGCACTCTATGTAAGACTATAGACTATAATATGATGTTTCTCTTGACAGTGACAAACCTCAGATTAATATTCTGCAAAGATCCTTCTTTCATTTACAGATTTTCACCATTACAGCACAATCTAAGCGAGAGGCTTTTCAATTTCTCAACACTTTGCTGCCGGGCCAACTTTTAATGTTGCACATTTCTGAGAAATAGGAAAAAAATGCACTCCACTTATAGACAATACAAAGAAAATCTACAGCTGAGTGAGACCTGGGTCCAAAGAGCATGTGTAAATCTCATTAGCTGTATATCCAACTGTCCCCCTCGTGCAATTACCAAAATATAAATGTGAAATTAATCAGAAAAAGGGCTTGGTGTTTGTGCGAGGGGATTAATCTTGTCCTTGTTGCGCCACTGGCAAGAGACATTATTCATGAAACCTCCATTTCTCACCCCCCCACCCCCACCCCTCCACCCTTCTCCTGGAATGAGAAATATAACTCCGAGCCAAGAGCGAGCATTTACTCTTCAACTCCGCAGACCCTGACAAAACAGAGTTGTAATTATGTGAAATTATTGATATAAACAAACTGATGAATGGCCTGTGCGTCAGCATGTGTGTGTGTGTGTGTGTGTATTTCTCCATTGATGTGTATGTGCATGCGCATACAGTTTGCACGCCTGCAAGAGGCTTTGCCCTGCAGAAGTTGCCTGAGTGGACAAGGAGTGGAGAACAGGGCTCTGCTCGACGTGGTGCCGACTGGGGGGCATTTTCTGCTTCCAAATCAAAGCAGAATAAATATTATTCCACTACTCGGCTATTAATAGTGGGAGCAGTTATTTCTTTAAATCATCAAGTGGGAAAAGTCACAAATGAAAAATACAGCAAATGCAGAGTTTAAGGGGAGCCGATCGCAGGGCTTAATTGAAACCGTGCCGCTCTCAAGAGAAAATATCTGTGCCAAACGCAAATCTGCCCGGCAGTAAAGAGGAACAGTTAGGGAATCTTTAACGGGCCACAATCCATTACAGGGAGTCATAAATGTCCTCAGGAATATACACATCATTGCAGAGTGGGATGAGAGCGTACTCTTGCGCAGACTCATCCTCATTTATGTGGCCATAAGCAGAGCTTTAACGAGGACTTTGTATAAGTTTGTGAAAGTAAAGCCGGGGCTGTGTTCCCAATCTCCCCGGCGTCATGTCGTGTGTGTGTCGTTTGGCTTGAGAGCGCGAGGTGCCGGCTACCCAGCTTCAGCGTGACTATTCCTTACGTTACAGAGGCCGGAGTGCTCTCTGGAATTCTTCAATTTCCTTCCAACAACAAAAAAAGCAAGAAAGGCGGCTCCCTTCCCTTCCCGTCCCGTCCCTTCCCACGGTGGGCACTCGATGAGTCCATCTAGACCTCGGTCCTCCGCGCCCCCCGCTCCACTCACATCCACGTCAATCCCGGTGATATATTCAGACCTGTAACAAATTACTCACTACCCCACCCCCCTTCCACCGCCGCCCAGAGTGGACGACAGGGGCGTCTGGATTCTGATTGGTGGGCCTCGCTCTCATTTGTCTCTGCCACCCGGGGCCGGCCGGCCCGTCGTGTCATCCGTCTCCCCCGTCGGTGGCAGACCGGCCGGGTCTTGCTGCGAGAGGAGAAGTCTGCTCCGGCCCCACTGCCAGGCTTATTCTTCATGCTGGAGACCTGTCAGGGGTCTGTCCCCCCACACACACTGTCTCCTGTAAAAGATGAGTGACAACGGGTCCGGGCTGTCTAGGGCGGGGTCGCGCACATCTGTTAAACTGTTTTAAAGTGAAATCTGGTTAATGTTGATGGACGGGAATATGACGGGTGGCTGTCAAGTGTCACCACATACGTCACGTTTTCTGGCAACATGATGCATTCACACGGGTGCGTGTGGTATAAAAGTGGCCAGTCGTCCGTGTGACAAGCTGTATTTAATGAGGCGTCTTCTCCTCGTGCATCAAACTTTAAGTCGTAGGTGACACAAGCTTCATCAGAGGGTTATTTGAAGCTGTGGAACACTTGCATGTTTCTCCTGCTATGTGGACTTGCACTGCTGTTTGTATATATTGTATTTATTGTTCGACTGGTTGGTTGCAAAGCTGCACTATTCCGCTGTGTGTTTTTGGTAATTTTAGATAAAAAGAGGTCTAGGATGAAAAGTTGCTTTTGCCTTGGCTTTGTTGTATAAAGGCAGTCTATTCCTGGCCAAAGATGCACGACAAACACCATCACATCCTTATTCATACATACATTTTGGATATTGAAATGGCAGCTAAAAATAAGTGAATAGAGACGGAGCGTGACATAAAATGTGAGTGTTATGCCAACCACACCAACTCCTTCCTTCCAAAACAATTTGTGTATCCGTTCGGGTACACACAAACTGCAACAGTGGTGAAGTTGGAGAAGTTTCTGGTGAAATGTTAGTGTACGCCCTCCTGGTTCTTCCTCAGTATGTGATTCCTGATCTGACTCTAGCTCAGACGCACGCTCCATAGTTGTATGTGCTCCACTTACCACTTAGATTGAAAAATTTGCTAGGCTTTGTTTTTATAGCCAAGAAATTAAAATCAGATGAGCATTCCTAAGTGTCAGACGAGACAGCTGACCAGCACATGTGGTTGTCAGGTAAGCACAGAAGTGCAGCAGATCAAGGTAGAAATGGACCGGAATGGTCTCAGTTTGCTTATTTACTTATGTTAGGGTTATGCAAGTATCCATCCACTAGCTAAAGTTTGAGCTGCTTAAATGAAGTCATGTGACTTCTGGTCAGAGAAAAGAAATATATCGAAAGAGTGCAAATGTCCAAAAGTGTGTGTGTGTGTGTGTTAGTGTAAACAAAGCATTAGCGAAAAGTCACATCAGGTCCTGCATGGTGTCAGGGCTTTGACCCCGAGACCCCAGGACCCCTCGCTCTGTTACCCATCTCAGACAGTTTGCCCTTCAGCGGTTCCCATTGTAAATACGTCAAAGCAAACAAATCCTCGCTCGAGAGCATCGCCGAACCCCTTTTTTTTTTTTTGCCCGGAGAGAAGAGAGGCTGTGAGGGAGAACAGCCCGCCGCGGAGCGATTCCTCTGGCGCCCGTTAAGTTTTCATAATAAATAATGTTTCTTTAATGATGACCTTTTGGAGCGCGCAGAGAAACGGGCGAGGAGAGACCTCCTTGCGCCCCTCTCCTTGTTCTTTTGTTCTGACACAACAGCTCAACGCTGACGCCGGCTGATCACAAGCTGCCTGGGGAATGGCTTGCTGCCCCCCCACCTCAAACACCCCCCCCCCCCCCCCCCCCCTCCCCCCCCCCCCCCCTCCCCTCCGGAGCTGCAGCCAATGACGCGTCGGTACGCTGCGCTGGCTGCCGCCGCTTGGCGAGGCTGGCAGGCGCTTCGCGTCTGTGACACGCGAGGGCTCTGCCAGCTCGCAGAAATAACGTGAGATTATTATGAAACGAACTCGGAGCCCGGCGTCTCTCTGTGGCGAGGCTTATTGCTGCTGACATGTGTCTGCTCGGCATTATTCATGAAGGCATTCCTTGAACCGCCATGCCAGCCCTCACAGAGAGCACGCTCTCCAAGCTCTACAGGCGCTTTCTCAGGCACACCTGAGAATTGCCCCGTAAGGGTCGCAGATTGATATGTTACCGCGGTTGTTGCAAACCTAGCCCGGCACCCATCTGCCCAGCCGAGCGACCGTCCCGCTGAATGCCGAACGACTCGATTCGCGACTGATGTCCAAGTGTGACGCACTTCGCCTCCTCCTCTTTCTCCATTTCAAACTTTCTGCCTCTCCTCAGTCTCATCTTGTCTCTGTCCCTTCAACCCCCTCCCGGTCGCTCCGCTCGTCCGGTGCTTCTCTTTGCTATCTGCGCGCTATGAAAGGACGCCGTTATCTGTCTTTGTGTTTCAGCTGGAGCAGCTGACGCTCACAGCAGTGTCTCTGGACTTTGCTGGCTCACCGATATAAGAGATGAGACGCGTTTGCTGACATCTTGCTTTTTGGCGGTGGCCGAAAAGCCTCTTGTACATTGTTGGGACAGTGTCAAGTACAAATTTAATGAGCCTTGTTTGAGTCTTTTGATGCCATTTTCTACTTAAAACTAACAACTGATTTGCAAATTCAAGAAAGTTATAAGTATGATACTTTGATCACCACTGATCCGTTTTAGTCCATTTAGGTCCATTTAGACTCTGTATTTGTTTTGCTGGATATGTAAGAGTTCTGTTTTTGCTGGGTGATGCAGCAGAAACATGTTAATTCAGCAAAAATAAACTTTCATTCCTCCAGTTATTTTCAGAATAAAAGCCCCCGTGTTGACGCCACAACGTATTACACTTAACAGCACAGACAACGAGAAGCTCACGGCTCTCTCGTCAGTGAAACTCATCTGTTTCTGACATGCACATGTATTGTTTTCTCGGATGTGAATCACAGCAAGAAATGCAAGAATTCTGAGCTACAGCTATGTAGATTCGGTGCTGCTGGTTGTGTTATGGACCGCTGCTGTTGTGCAGTCAATACCCATCTATGGCGTCAGGACCTTGTCAAAAAGAACAAGCGATGATGTGATCCATGAGAGCGTGGATCTCATTTGCGCTCTAGCAGATCACAGCTGCGGCCATTCTATTTGACAGGATCCTGATGCCATCCGTAAGCATCCAGAGGAAATTCATCCTCAAAACATTATTCGCCTCCCATCAAAGCCACTGCCCAGAGCCTGGAGCTTGGTTTGTCTGCTCAGAAACATGGTGGACTTGGAAGTGGTAAATGGTTTGCTGCTTGTGCTGAAACCAAGAGCTAATCAATCAGTTTGTGTATAAATTATTGTATGAGCAAAAAAAACAACAGAAAAAGGGTAAAAAAAATACAGGTGATTCAAAACTTTTACTATTCTTTCTTTCCTCACTACACCTTTACAGTGTATTATTCAACTTATTAAGGATTTCTAGTTGAGTAAGAGGTCCGAATGGTTTTCCTTCTGTTTGAAAACATACATGTCATGCGACGAAATCTATCTGATTGTGTTCAATGTACGACAGCTCAGAAAGCAGTCAAAGCAAACACATCCAGCATGAACTGCAGACTTAACGGGTCGTCCATTAATCTCCATAGCCTGCGGTCCTATTCATCAGCGCTCGTTGTCATCACCCTGTGTGTACTGTAGTGGGCGAAGGGCTCTGGTGTCGCTCCGCTGTGGGGCCGCTGGTGGCTGAGGAATGATAAGTGGAGGGATAAACCTTTGTGGGGGTACGGGCCGGCTAACGGACCCTCGACCACCGCCACGCATCCGGTTTCAGGACCTCAAGGACACAGAGTGGCATTGAAAACCCCGCGCCGGCTTAAAAACTCTCTGTCGACGGAGCAGTGTTTGGTCTCCACCTGCGCAGGTGGCTCAAGATGGGCCGTCCTTCGCCGGCATGACAACATCCAGGAGCCCACTGCAATTAATGTGCCTATTGAACTTTTTTCACCGTTAAAGAAATACAGAAATAAGATATTTATTTTCCCCCTGCGACAATATAAAGGGAGCTGTACAGGTGACCTTGGTCGCGTGTATGCGATTAAAATTTTTATATGATCCATGTTGCAGTCAGTGAGGAATCAAAACTTTGTTTGCTTGTTGAAGCCTACATACTCTGCCTACGTGATCATTAAACAAAATCTCTGCTCTTCACGAGCTGGATGTGCTCTTTTTTTTATTTCAAATTGACCTGGGAACAGTGACACAGGTGAAAACATAATCCCTGTCTGAAAACAGGAAAGAAACCAGTCAATCGTCAACTTCTACTCATTAAGAAAGAGGGACTGTTCAGTGGAAAAATTGCAGGAAGTGGAAGATCCCTGAACAAGTCTCCCGGTTCAGTGTTTTTTTAACCGGTATTTTTGACCCAAAACAGCTGGTTTGAAATTCATTTGTGGGCTGGTGGCTGCCGATAAGCAGGCGATATCCCTCAGTGAAACACATTAAAGTATATCAACTCTGGCTCCTTTGCGTTTTTTTTTTTCCTCCAGAGCTATGTTTGTACTTCAAAGGCTCGGTGCCATATTTACACACAAAAGCTGCTTAACTCCAGGACCCTGAGTACGAGGCCTGGATCTGTCCACCCCGATGCTTAAAAGTATTAATTATGTGAAAGGCAGAAGTCACTCTCTCCTTTCATCTAGCGACGGACAGGGAGAAAAAAAAGTCATGGCAGCTCGCTGAAGGTTTTCCGTGGCGTACCTGCTGAACCGAGCGAGCCAGGTCTGTCTCCTCATCACTCACGCGGCAAACAAGTTCTGATCCCGGGTGAGCCTGGAGCACAGCTGGAGACGGGCTCTCACATCTCTCTTTGGCTCGGACGTTTCCGGGCCTGGCTGCAGAGGCGTGCACGTTATCGGCTCGCACTTCACAGCGACGCTAACAGAGGCGGCTCCGAGGAGCGTGTCTGCCTGTTGTCGTGTGGAAGTGCCCTAGAAAATCGTTTAATTGGCATTCACTCTCGCTCCTCTCCGTTTCTGCTCCCGCTGTTTGTTTACGCCGCTCGGAGCGCTGCGTTGCCATGGCGCCTATCTGTATTTTTCATTTCGCTCCTTTATCATGTGGCCATTCGCCACTTTGTGGGTCTGCAGATATAATTTCCTCTTTTTACAGCTGATTTTACGGTCGGCTTTGCTCTTTGCTTCGCCCCGCGGGCCTCTCCTCTCACAGAGCGACTGTGCTTCTGTTTCATGCGCCGCTATGATGGAGCTCAGCGTTATTTGCATCGGTGTCTTGTTAAACCTGATGCAGGGCCGAGGTGCTTTCTCACCTGCAGTTTGGCCTGTTTGGGCCAGGCCGAGGAGGCAGAACATACACACTGGCCTTTGATTTCTGGACCTGGTTGCATTCGCACATTCTGGAAAAATAATTTTGGGAATAAATGTAAGGTCATACGGACTCAAGGAACAACCTGTATCATCACTGCTGTGAATACAAAATACCATTTCACAGGGAAAACAATCAAATGCTGGGTAATAACATGAGAATGTCTTTTCCAAAGATCTCCACCTAGTTAACAGGAGTGGTTACAGGCTTTGGAGCTCGTGCTCCTTGTTTTCAGTTGGACCGAGGCAGATCGTTTTTCTGTATTTATGTTCAGCTTCACGCACAATCCCTTTCTTTCTTTTACAGAACATGACGGCCTGTGTGTCTGTGACATCCTGACCTCCACGTAAATAGAAAAAAAAAATCTGTCGTTGACTGTTTGAGCTCCTTTTTTTCACGCACAGCTCGCTGTTAGCACCTTTTTCATCATCCAAAGCATGTTTACATGTGCTGCAAGAGCACGTGTGCTGTAACCACTGACCTACAGCAGATTGTTTATGTATCAGAAAAGGCATGATAAGTGATTCCTATCCTTCACTGTGGGCTCCTGTACGGTGGTCTGATATGAGTAACTCTTCGCCTGGTTGTTAAAACCGCACCGTTGATGAAACGCTAGTGGGTAACGCTAAGAAATAAATGTAAAACGATAAGAACACCAACAAAAAATATAGAAGAAAAGAAAAAGAGAAACTGTTTTATTTGTGTTGGATCCTGGCAAGGTCACACAGCTCGCCGGGCCGCACAGATACGAATGGCGTGTGTGGCGAGACAGGCCGATAAACAGACGTCCTCAAAACTAACATCCCAGGACGGAGCGCCATGTTGACGGGCGGAGCGCGGGGTGGACGTGGCACCCGTCCCTCTCAAAATAAACCAACGCATCGCATCGGCGTACATGAAACCGATCTGAGGCCCACGACTCAACGCTGGCAGCGCCTGAACACTGAGAACAGGAACTTCCTGGCACCGTCGTGTTATTGTTGCGGAGGATGAAGAGGGTGCGAGCCAGGTACACAGACTAAGTTCAATAAAGCTCAGACCAAAAACAGCAAATCGAGCAGGGAGGATTACAAGCCAGCAGAGTGTCTCGCAGTGTCCTTGAGTCTTTTGTTCCTCTCCGCATATAATCAGAATATTTGCAGGTATGCATGCAGAAGAGCAACAAACGAATAATCTGCGGAAAGAAAACAGGGGTCAGCAGAAATTCATGGGAATCCCAATCAAAGCCAAGACGTTTACGTTTATAGCGTGCTCGATATATGCTCAATCCAACTGTGGGGGGCGGAGGAGAGGAGGAGCCAGACCTTCGCCAGGATCTCGTATCACAGCCCAAATCTCAGGTTTTTCAGCTCGTGCCAACATTTCCTGGAATGTCTCTCTTCCCATGTGGGAAAACTTAACCTCACATGAGATTTGAGGGGTATTTGTTTTCACCTACTGTCACGTTGACGGCGAGCCCATTTGGGATGGATCAAGCCCGGTGCCAGGAGCGGCTGTCACGTCTTCATGCCGCTCCGGAGACATTTCCAGAGATAAACACAGAGTCCAGTGGAAGTCAATCAAGAGGGGAATATTCTCATGGATGTTTGGGAGAAATATCCAGGCCGCCTGCATTTTTTTTTCTTCTTCTTCTTTTTTGTGCGGATATCTCGGCATCTCCAGAGAGTCCTTCGCATCGCCAGTGGTCCCAGATGTGGCCTCTGTGCCGCCATCCAGAGCACCACTCTCGCTCTAACACGCCTGGGACACGCGCCACTGTTTTGGTCCTGAGAACCATGGGCCTCGCTCTTTGAGGCAACGGGCTGTTTATACGCGCCGCGCCAAGTGGATCCGTGATTGCGGGCCGCCGGTTCGTCTTAATTAGCCGTGGAGAGCGGTTCCGATGGATTTTGAGAGTGACTCACCCGTTTTTCAAAACATTCGTCTCAAGCAATTCCCACTGTTGCCTTTTGAGTTTGGGTTTGGTTTCGGACCGGTTGGAAATACACGTGTCACGGTCACTGTATGAGAGCGGAAAAAAAAGGATTCCCAGTCTTAGAGCATTTACACTCTTAAAACTGAGCAGCAAAATCCCAAAAATAGAAATGATTGTGTTGTATCTTTACATTGAAAGGATTGGTCATCTTTTAAGGAGTCCAACACGTGGCTTTGCCATGTGTCTGCAGCAGCGCAGAGTAAAACCAAACGCTGAACACTGGCCCCGCGAAGCTTTGACATTTCAGAGCCACTGTGGGTTCTCCTACACGCTTGGAAAGGGAAAGGTGGGGGCGCAAAGCTGGTAGACTTCTGCCGCCGCTGGTCCTTTAAAAAGCACTCTGCTGTTTGTGGGCCTAAGAACCTTCAGACTTCATTTTACATGACATCTCAGGCCTTGGGTTAATTCAACTTTAATCGTAAATTTTGTTTGAATAGATTAGATTTTACTCCGACCCAGAGATCGCTTGGGTGATAAATACTTGAAATACTGGGCCGGGCTGATCCTGTTTTAAATGTGAGGAGCTAGGTAAAAACACAATGGATGGCTGTGTCAGATCTGTGTGGAATTAAACAAAGAATTTCTTTGACAGGACATTAAATTGTCCCCAAAACCCCAGGGATCGATCTTATTCTGGTAAACAAGCAAATCATTATGTTTTTTTATGTGAAAATATCAAAACGTCCTTTCTCATGGACACAATTCAATGACATCACCTTCTAAGGACAAAATCTGTTGTCACGTTGTCAGTCACCACATTGAAATTGTTTCCCTCTTTTGAAACGTCCGCAGAAATATTTGCTGATTCATACGTGGAAAAGGCCAAAAAAATCCCACACACTCCCTACAGATTTCATGACCACCACACAGAGATTCATGCTGCAATTTTACCACAACAAAATCGTCAAAGACAAACAGAGAAAATCACAGCTATTGAAGCGGAGCTGCTATTTCCAAATAGCCGCAGCGAAATGGCCAAAATTTCCTTTCTATTCTTCTTTTTTTTCTCCTGAAGTACCCACCCAAACTTGAAAGTCATCTATTCCCTGTCTTGATGCCTGAAGACAGTCAGATTTGCGACTGTTATTTCGTCTGTGACACGTGCAGCGGAGCTCTCTCCTCTATTATCTTTCGGCGTTCTGACGTGGCGGAGGAGCGCGCTTCTCCCGTGCGACACCGGCCGCGCTTTGAGCGAATCCGCTTTATTCGAAACACATGAGGCCGAGCCGCAGCCTCATGCTCGTAGCAAAGCTCTTCCCTTTGATGTAGCCACATCAGTGCGCTCAGCGCACAAACGTGGACACTCGCCGACAGAGAAGTGCAGTCTGACATTTCCAACTTATCACACAGTATCAGGTTTCCTTTGTGCTCGTGTGCAGCGCCTTGGCATTTAGAGAGCGTAGTGAAATTGACGTGGGCCGTCGTGGATTTTATTTCATCGGGCCCGAAAGATTGCAAACGATATCTTCCTCTGCTCCTGCGACTTCAATGCCCACCCTGCCGCCCCTCGGCGACGCCCCACGCGCTGTTTACGCTGCAAATTTACACCGAACTTTAGGGTGCGTGTCTCCGTAACAGTCCCGTCCGACACACTCATTATGTCTTGCAAAACGTGAGACAGGGGGTCCGTGGGACATGTGGGAAAGACAACCCCGGCTATGTCATTCTAACTTCATGCTTTTATTGTTGAAGGAAAACAGCGCGCCTGAGCCTGAGCACCTTTTTTAAACACTCTGCCGCTGTTAAGCACCGCAGCTGCGAGAGGATCGGTTACGTTCTTTATCTCACCTTATAAAGCTGTTCAGTTTGGGGGCGATAAATTTTGTGCTTGTGTCATCCAAGAGCGAACGCTGTGCGTGCGCATCTGCGCGGCCCGTTATCGGACTTTCCTTTTAACCTGCGTCGGCTTCAAATTAACTTTCCCGCAGCTGTTAACAGGCCTTGAAAGAAAGAAAAAAAAATTTGGTTGTAATTATCGAAAGTCTACTGGGGCAGGTTACATGAAACACTCTTCGAGTGAGCGTGCAGCCAAAAGCATAGAGTGGTGGTGCTCCAGAGAGAAACATTACTGGCACTGAACAAAGGGCCAAGACTCATCTGGCTAAATCACTTCTTATGTAGTCACTGAGTAAAAAACAACTCTTTGTAGATAAGGTAAAATAATAATCTGATAAGCACTGGCATTACTTAAAGATGATTCAGTGAAAAAAAGGAGAAAAACAGTGGTTTTCAATAAATGTGAGTATTTTGAAAATTGTGAAACCAACATAAACACCAGGCGTGTGTCTCTTGGAGAACCTGTTAATTCATACCACCCTTGTTAAATCGCTAGTGTTTCTGAGGAACCTCAATGCATTCATGCTGGCTACAGCCCCTCCCCCACCCCACACCCCACCCCCCCACCACCACCACCACCACTACCACCACCTCTACATATCCATTTCCCCACTTTATGACATGCGTAGCAGACATGTCAGCCGGGGCCAAACAGATGTATCACTGTGTGAATTATGGCAGTTGGAAGATTGTGAAAGAGAAATATTACAGTAATGTTAAACACAGCAGACCCAAATGTGACGAGGAGCCATATCATCCAAGTAAGCCTGAACGGAATGTCTTTGGGTCAATTAGACGAGTTCACTATGTCCCGGCCTTTTTGTTCATCGCGTTCTGCTAAATTAATATGATAATGGTAACAAGGTAACCACTGAGGGAAGATAGGGTCCGAATAGACACAAGCATGTCAGTAGCCAGAAAATACTTGCCTTTTGTACCACAACAGTTTTTGATTCCCGCCTCATCCAGCTTGGCACATTAAAATAACAGCCTGCACGCTGAAACAATTATGAGAATAATACGGGGTGTTTTAACAGCTGTAGGCTGCGGGAGGGCAGGGTGAGAGGGCTGCAGGATTCAATGAACGGCAGAATAAGAGAGGAGGGATCCATCACAATACCAGTGTCTCTCTCTCTCTCGCCAATGATAAAAAAAGGAGCCACTTTTCAATAAAGGAAGTTCAAAATTCTTTTGTCAGTGGAAGCCATCCAGACACGGAGGGATGTTTGGCACAGACATGCTGAAATGGGCTTTGTTTTCAAATACTTTTATGTGCTTCTAGAGCTTTATAAAGTCCGTCTGAAGGTTGGCGTCCTTGCTTTGAGATATATGAACAAATTAATTGATTAAATCCAGCCACAGAATGCAGCTTTAGGCCCATAGGAATTTTAAAATTTTGGGCAGGTGATAAAAAACAACTGTAGTTTGACATTTTTGTTTGCCATTTGCTTGTTGAGATTATTGAATAAATGAACAGCTTATCTTGAGTATGGACACGAGTGTGTGTTCAAGTATCATATTTTGCATACGGACATGACCCATACGTATCCTCTCATCTGAGTCTCCTCCAGTAAGCTATGGTGAGCTTTTCCCAAGAGTATTCCCTTACTGGCAGCAGGCAGAAGCAGAGAGTTTAGCTCCACTACAGCCTTGTCTTTCTGGCCTGAACAGCTCATCAACTGCAGTTCAGGCCTCGGTGTCTTGCTCAAGGACACAACGACCACTTCCAGACATTTGTGGCTGTTACACAACCACAAAAACACTAATAACAGTGTTCAACTGTCTCCAGATTTTACTTTGATTTAAAAAACAGCCCATGAACAGCCATCCCGCATAAATCATAGTTAGTCATTAATGGTTGATATTTGGCTGGGCGCGTCTCGGCATGTTTTCGGACACAGATGTC
Source organism: Karalla daura (assembly GCA_029224185.1). Lineage (NCBI taxonomy): Eukaryota > Metazoa > Chordata > Actinopteri > Chaetodontiformes > Leiognathidae > Karalla > Karalla daura. The sequence goes on along the minus strand of CM055207.1, from coordinate 14,982,642 downwards.
TCCTTGATGGGCTCCAGTCCGTTCACCTCCCAACCTTCAAGACTTTAGATGGACTCATCTCCTGCTACATACGCGTCACTTCAGGTTGCAAATATGCGCATCCTCCTCCTACAGCTTTCCCCTCTGGTGGCCACGGCCGATACTCCTCTCACCACAGGAAGCCCCTGGGAAAAACACATAAGACATGACCCAAAACATCTGCTGCTAATATGGGTCAGTTTCATCCTGAGGTCTCAGAAAAAAAAAAAAGAAAAAAAGAAAAAAAAGAAGCCGCACATGACAACTAAATGAAAAACATAAATGCTATGAATCAAGCAGGCTGCGTGTTATTTCCCAGCACTTGTATCAACATGCGAAGGAGCCTGCTGAGCTGTGAAATATCTAAGCTGGGACACCCGTTGGTTTCTGCCCGTCTCCAAAAAAGGTTCTTCCTGGCCCAGGGTCAAGCAAGGAGAGACTAACAGCAGTGGAGTTATTGTGTCTGGAACGTGAGGTTTGTTGTGACTGGTTTGGGGCTTGTTGCAGAGAAACTGTGAATTCAGCTGCAGGGTAAATAAAACATTTTCAGAAGCTAGAGGAATTGTTGCCCGACTACTGACTACTCAAATTTAGGTCTTACGTACAAAAGTTTTGTGGCATGGGAATATTTAGTTAACAATACCCCAAACTTGATTTTTTTTTTTACTTTTGAATTTTAAAATATGCACATAAATGCATTCATAATGATATATATAATGAAATATTTACAATGATGTGTGTATATATGTATGTATGTATATATAAATTATATATATATATATATATACACACACACACACATATATATATACACACACACACACATGTATATATACACACACACACACACACACACACACATGAAGAGTCCACAAGCCTCTGCCCCCCCCCCCCCCTCCCCTCACTTTTTTTCAACCAAGCTAGTATCAGGCTTCAGAAGAGAGCAAACATCTGTAGCTGACAAAAGTGAGGAGCTGTTTGTTTGCCAGGCCATGATTAAGTGCTTGACTCCGGCTTTGAGGAACCTGCCGATAAAGACGTCCATTAGCCGTCCTGAACTCTCTCCCCCTCTGCTGCGGTGAAACTGAAGCTCCCCTGTTTATTGTGAACATGTTATCACGGCCTGTCATTGTTTTACTATACGCGACAAATAGATAAATGCTGGCGGCAACTGATTATCAGGAAAAGTACAACTGTGCCGCTCGGGGACCACTGCCCCGTTTTTTTTTCTTTTTCTTTTTCTTCTGCTCCATGAAGACCTTTGTAATCCTGTGTAACAATTAATTTTCTGTTCACTTCGTGGCAGGAAGCAGAGTCAGATGCCGTTTGCCATAACTTTCTGCCTGTGAATTCCCTTTTTGTTCCGAGGTGCCGCCCCCGCCGCAGACGATATGCGTCTACTGACCTCTGAATGGGGAAGTTTTATGCAGCTGACCTTTGACTTTTACGTCTCCGTATTTATGTCTGAGAAAATAGAGAAATTATGACTCTTAACACTGTCGCCTGCATGTGTCTGGAGCTGCTCTGTGAAGACTGGGGGCCCATTGAGACGGCAGGTCAATCCCCTGACGCCTTGTTTAATGGTGACACACTGAAACAGACTCCAATATGAGACTGTGATCAAACAGCCCGCTGGTGGAATAATTTCACACTGCACTGAAATTCTGCTTTAATTCCTTTATGAGGTTTCAATGATATCAGTAAACCAATGGCAGTAAACTATTTACACTTATTACAAGATTCGCTCTGAATAATTGTGAGGTCCGACATAATGCTGGATATTATTTGAACAAAGAGAGATCAGACACAAAAACAGAGAGGAGATGATGAGACTTGAGATCATTTTGGACTTGAACGGCTTCATGAGCAGGTCTGGTAGGCCCCCCAGTGGACAGAAGCTGAAAATTCAGCTCTGTCTGACAAAATAATCCAACAGAAACGCTAAACTTTAAATCTAATAATATCACATACCCTAAGGTGGTAGACCGCTGGTGTGTCAGAGCTTCTTTCTGTTTGTTTTTGTATGGGTCTTTTGTACGGAACAGGTCTTGCAGATAGAAAAATCATCTCTTTGCAATTATCAATAATACTCTCCAGATGTCTCGCTGTAAGAGCAGACGGTCTCCCAGTACAATCAGTCAATTCTCAAATGAAAGTGAACAAAGTTTCATGTGATAAACACAAACAAAATCAGGCATAACAAGAAAAAAAAAGGATCCACTACCTTCATGCTTCGACCACACAATGGTTACTTGTGTAGAATGAAACATTTACAGCACACCAGCCCCTGACAGGCTCAGGAGTCACTGAGAATCGTTGCTTTGTGTGTTGGAGTTGTAAGAACCGAGTGGGATCCTCTGCTGAGGGCTGGGTGTGCATAGGGAGCCGGGAGCAGCCTCTGCGATCGCCGTGGCCCTGATGTGCAGTCACAGTGGCTTCACTGTGCTGCATTTGTCCCAATCAAGGGATCCTTGAAGGAACCACAGAGACTCAATCAATGAGCAATCACATTCCCTGTTATCTATTTGGTGTGCTGAATGTGAATGTTAATCAGTCCCATATCTTGGTAATGGTGTTCCTGTTAATTGCCCCCCCTTTTGTTTCTGCTGTATCCCTTTCACTTGTGATCTCCATCTCCAGATGAGATCAGAAAGGGATATGGATCTTGTTTCCAGCCTGTCTCTAGCTGACTCCCAGCAACAAAACAGTGCTGGTTGTTGCTCCCATGTGTTGATGTGCTGCCTGTCTTAAAGTTGCTCAGTGTGATCCCTGCTCAAATCTCAGCTCCCAAGCATGAATGCATCTCAGAAGCAGAGATTTCTTTCTCTCCCTCTCTCTCTCTCTCTCTGCTCTTATCTCGAGTCATTTCCCCATGAGAGCGCCACTTATTTGCATATTCATTGAGGTTCTGTAACTGACGTCCATCTCGTTAGACCTGGTAACGGTGTGATATCAGAACAGCTCCAGGGCAAGTCAGCCACCGTCTGAGTGACATGCAAATACGCAAAAATAATCATGTCCACGACTTGGTTAATAAGACTCTATACCATGACGGGCCTGGACCAGCCTGCTCTGGAGAGAGGGCTCTGGTCTAAACTGGGTTTAGACTTCGAACCTGCTTCTGATGAGAGTGACAAAATTTGAAAAATTAATTTGACAAATGAACTATGATGCAAATGTCCACCGTTTGAAGATTGAGATCCGTGCAGAGCAGAGGCCAGCTGGGTCAAACTGAATCGTTCCTTTGTCATCGTCTCCCGAACCTTCAGCCCTGAAAAACCTCCTTTCACTGCACAAGGGTGAACGGCCATGTCTTTCAAGCTTCTCTTCATGCATAGTAAACCTGCGCCCTCCGCTCCGCAGCCAACCCTTGGGTCTGCTCGAGGGAGCAGAAGGTCTAAGAGCGTTCCTCCATGAAGACTTTCCCTTTTCTAACTTTGCTTTGATTTTACGCTCATTATCCCCCCTGCAGCTTGGCCGGTCCTGGACAAGAGGCCTCATACCTGATGAAACAATGGGGGGAGCTGTGCTGCACCGTGGGGCAAAGCCGAGCTTGGGGTGGAAGGAGTGGGGGGGGGGGGCTGCATTGTCCCCCTGTGTCACACTTCCACGGTATGGAAAAGGGGCGGGGGGGGGGGCACTATCCCTGGTTTTCTGCAGATCAAATTAATTAGCGGCATAGGGCTCCTGAAAGAAGAGATTCTCTAAAATGCAGCAGCTTCTCCCCACAAGCCTTTGTTATTCACGAGTGCCCAGCTGTTGTGCTGCTGCCGTCAAAGCACAGGACCTTATCCCTGATCTTCCACCTCCTCGCCCCTAATGATGCCCTGGAGGCACTGGGGCTAGAGGGCAGGTGGCTGGGTGAAAGGTCTCTCCACATGTTACCAACTCACAACTCCAGAAACTTCTCTCCGCTTATTTGAAGGACTACAATCTCTAAAGAATCTTGATATTTTCCTGCTCGGTTGGCGAATTAAATGGAGGAAAATACAGCAGAGAAGATATAGAATTGCCATAAACAAGAATCACATTTTTAAGCTTTATTCCCACTTTATTTCCAGCTGTTGCACTAAATTCAGGCAATAACTGAGTATCTTACTTTAAGGGATCCTGAAATGTTTTGCATGGGCTCATTCGCTGGTGTTAAGATTCATGTGCTCTTGCTTGTTTGTAATTGATCGCTGCTGATGGGTCCTGCCACACCGAGCTGATTCAATGCTGACCTCTAGTGGAGACTTGATGCAACTTAACATTTAAAAACATTGGGAGTTTTGAGCAGATTGGGTCTGAGCCTTCCTCGCTGGCTGACTGGAGTCACAGGGCAGAATCTGGGGACACTCAGGACCTGCCAGTGATCTCATCCCAGTCCTCTCACGGAACTGTGGCGCCTCTGTGGCACTCCCGGTGAACCCTCTCTGTCTCTTGGTCAACCTGTGTGCAAGATCAGTGCTGTGACACAGCCCTCTGCCCTGCACCGCCACCGTCAGATTGACAGCTCTTCTCAGTACTGGGGCACAGGTCCTGGCCCTCGGGGACTGACCGCGTTCTATATGCCACAGTGGCACCCTGAGACTGGGCCCTGGCCACGGAGGATCCTGAGACGTGTGCGGGCCCCAGGAGTCTCGTAGCCTGGCGTTGTGCTCCATGTGTGAGATCACGTGTTGTTGTGGAAGTGCACCGACAGTAGCCAGCCTGATTTGGCCTCGGCTGTGATCTCTCTGATACAGTCTCGGGTGAGGAAATTAAACACATGGATCTTTCCATCAGCACAGCCAGTCACTACACGCAGGTATGCCATGGTCAGAGATTTTACCTCCCTGTTGTAAAGCCAGAGGTCAATTCCAGACTTAGGATCATTGGATAGGATCAATATGAAGACTTTGTAAAAAAGAAAAAAAAGAAAAATACAGTGGGGAAAGTGTAGCTTTCAATGCATTTCAGCTCTACAGGGTTCTTGTTTACTTTGGGTGGTTGAAGGTCATTAAAGGCTGCTTTGTCTCACAGCTGACGCTCCAGGCCATGACCTGGCCATTGGCGTTGCCAGATAAAAGATGCCATTGATCGAGGAACAGGCACTTCACAGAGCCCCTGTGGCCGTCTATCACCTTCAGGAAAATACATGAAACAGCAGTCTGACAGTCTGGAAATGACAAGAAGAGCATACAAATGGTCTCCCACACTTATCTTCTCACCCTGAGCAGCGAGGCCTTCTCCATTTCCAATATTTTGACCAGGCCTCGATCGCAGCTGCTGTACACCGTTGTCCTGTGGATCGTCACACATCACACTGAGCTCGGGTGCTTGAATCTCAGCTGCTCAAACTGCTTCCCCGTGGACAGGCTCCACACTGGCAGCGTGGTGGTTAAACAGAGCGCAACGTGGTGAGGTTTACATGAGAGTGTTGCAACATTAAAAAGTTCCACCAGGCCTGGTGAACGTGTCAGGACGAAGATGTACGTCAAAGCTTCGAGGAGGGATCAGCTGGAGCACTCTCTGTTCTCTCTGCAAGCCTGATGTATGTTCCCCTCTGTCTGAACAGTGCTGCCGAGCCTTCAGAAGCCGCTGACCTTTCACCAGCCAGTCTTGAGCTCCTGAGTCGAGGCTGTCAGCGTGTACGTCCAGGCAGTTGACAGTGCCAGTGTGTCCATGCAGAGACATCACGCACTTGTGTGTCTTTGAGTTTAAGCACCCGCAGATGTGATCAGGTGAAACAGAACCGTTCTTCCCGTCAAGCAATTATATAATGAGCTAAAAGGAGAGTTAGAGCAAGACAAAGAGCATCAAAAGACAGCAATTGAAATACGAAACGACCAGACCGTCAAATTTTCTTTGTCACAAGTACTAAGGTCATCAAACTGTACTCTACCTGCTCTGTGCAGTGGCTGAAAAGAACAGAAAGTCAACAACCTCATTAAGATCACTCGTCCCACATCTCGGTGTTGGTTGAGTGTCTTGGCTCGGGGACCAAACCTGGCATTGGGATTGGTTATTCCAGTGAGCGTTGGCAACCCCGGAGGCGGCTCACACCCCAAATCGGGGGTTTGGGCTCACTCGCTCAGGGTCGGGATCCCGGCCAAGAACGACAGGTCCGGGGTGGTCGCTTTTTTCACTTTCAGCGAAAGTTAATATCTCAGCTGTGGGACCACACCCGGCATCGGGATTGCTTTTTCCAGTGAACGTTTGCCACCCCGGAGGCGGCTCACACCCCAAATCGAGGGTTTGGTCTCGCTCGCTCGGGGTCGGGTTCCCAGCCGAGATCGACAGGTACGGGGTGGTCGCTTTTTTCACTTTCGCCGAGGGTTAAAATCTCAGCTCCGGGACCACAGCCGGCCTCGGGATTGCTTTTTCCAGTGAGCGTGGGCCACCCCGGAGGCGGCTCACACCCCAAATCAAGGGTTTGGCCTCGCTCGCTCGGGGTCGGGATCCCGGCCAAAACGACAGGTCTGGGGTGGGCGTTTTTTTCACTTTCGGCGAGGGTAAATATCTCAGCTCCGGGACCACAGCCGGCCTCGGGATTGCTTTTTCCAGTGAGCGTGGGCCACCCCGGAGGCGGCTCACACCCCAAATCGGGGGTTTGGGCTCGCTCGCTCGGGGTCGGGATCCCGGCCAAAACGACAGGTCCGGGGTGGTCGTATTTTTCACTTTCGGCGTGTGTTAATATCTCAGCTCCGGGACCAGAGCCGGCCTCGGGATTGCTTTTTCCAGTGAGCGTGGGCCACCCCGGAGGCGGCTCACACCCCAAATCGAGGGTTTGGGCTCGCTCGCTCGGGGTCGGGATCCCGGCCAAAATGACAGGCCCGGGTGGTCGTTTTTTTCACTTTCGGCGTGTGTTAATATCTCAGCTCCGGGACCACAGCCGGCCTCGGGATTGCTTTTTCCAGTGAGCGTGGGCCACCCCGGAGGCGGCTCACACCCCAAATCGAGGGTTTGGGCTCGCTCGCTCGGGGTCGGGATTCCGGCCAAAACGACAGGTCCGGGGTGGTCGTTGTTTTCACTTTCGGCGTGTGTTAATATCTCAGCTCCGGGACCACAGCCGGCCTCGGGATTGCTTTTTCCAGTGAGCGTGGGCCACCCCGGAGGCGGCTCACACCCCAAATCGAGGGTTTGGGCTCGCTCGCTCGGGGTCGGGATTCCGGCCAAAACGACAGGTCCGGGGTGGTCGTTTTTTTCACTTTCGGCATGTGTTAATATCTCAGCTCCGGGACCACAGCCGGCCTCGGGATTGCTTTTTCCAGTGGGCGTGGGCCACCCCGGAGGCGGCTCACACCCCAAATCGAGGGTTTGGGCTCGCTCGCTCAAGGTCGGGATCCCGGCCAAAACGACAGGCCCGGGGTGGTCGTTTTTTTCACTTTCGGCGAGGGTTAATATCTCAGCTCCGGGACCACAGCCGGCCTCGGGATTGCTTTTTCCAGTGAGCGTGGGCCACCCCGGAGGCGGCTCACACCCCAAATCGAGGGTTTGGGCTCGCTCGCTCGGGGTCGGGATTCCGGCCAAAACGACAGGCCCGGGGTGGTCGTTTTTTTCACTTTCGGCGTGTGTTAATATCTCAGCTCCGGGACCACAGCCGGCCTCGAGATTGCTTTTTCCAGTGAGCGTGGGCCACCCCGGAGGCGGCTCACACCCCAAATCGAAGGTTTGGGCTCGCTCGCTCGGGGTCGGGATTCCGGCCAAAACGACAGGTCCGGGGTGGCCGTTTTTTTCACTTTCGGCGAGGTTTAATATCTCAGCTCCGGGACCACAGCCGGCCTCGGGATTGCTTTTTCCAGTGGGCGTGGGCCACCCCGGAGGCGGCTCACACCCCAAATCGAGGGTTTGGGCTCGCTCGCTCAAGGTCGGGATCCCGGCCAAAACGACATGTCCGGGGTGGTCATTTTTTTCACTTTCGGCGAGGTTTAATATCTCAGCTCCTGGACCACAGCCGGCCTCGGGATTGCTTTTTCCAGTGAGCGTGGGCCACCCCGGAGGCGGCTCACACCCCAAATCGAGGGCTTGGGCTCGCTCGCTCGTGGTCGGGATCCGGGCCAAAGCGACAGGTCTGGGGTGGTCGTTTTTTTCACTTTCGGCGAGGGTTAAAATCTCAGCTCCGGGACCACAGCCGGCCTCGGGATTGCTTTTTCCAGTGAGCGTGGGCCACCCCGGAGGCGGCTCACACCCCAAATCGAGGGTTTGGGCTCGCTCGCTCGGGGTCGGGATTCCGGCCAAAACGACAGGTCCGGGGTGGTCGTTTTTTTCACTTTCGGCGAGGGTTAAAATCTCAGCTCCTGGACCACAGCAGGCCTCGGGATTGCTTTTTCCAGTGAGCGTGGGCCACCCCGGAGTCGGCTCAGACCCCAAATCGAGGGTTTGGGCTCGCTCGCTCGGGGTCGGGATTCCGGCCAAAACGACAGGTCCGGGGTGGTCGTTTTTTTCACTTTCGGCGAGGGTTAAAATCTCAGCTCCGGGACCACAGCCGGCCTCGGGATTGCTTTTTTATTGTGAGCGTGGGCCACCCCGGAGGCGGCTCAAACCCCAAATCGAGGGTTTGGGCTCGCTCGCTCGGGGTCGGGATTCCGGCCAAAACGACAGGTCCGGGGTGGTCGTTTTTTTCACTTTCGGCGAGGTTTAATATCTCAGCTCCTGGACCACAGCCGGCCTCGGGATTGCTTTCTCCAGTGAGCGTGGGCCACCCCGGAGGCGGCTCACACCCCAAATCAAGGGTTTGGGCTCGCTCGCTCGGGGTCGGGATCCCGGCCAAAACGACAGGTCCGGGGTGGTCTTTTTTTTCACTTTCGGCGAGGTTTAATATCTCAGCTCCGGGACCACAGCCGGCCTCGGGATTGCTTTCTCCAGTGAGCGTGGGCCACCCCGGAGGCGGCTCACACCCCAAATCGAGGGTTTGGGCTCGGTCGCTCGGGGTCGGGATTCCGGCCAAAACGACAGGTCCGGGGTGGTCGTTTTTTTCACTTTCGGCGAGGTTTAATATCTCAGCTCCTGGACCACAGCCGGCCTCGGGATTGCTTTTTCCAGTGAGCGTGGGCCACCCCGGAGGCGGCTCACACCCCAAATCGAGGGTTTGGGCTCGCTCGCTCGTGGTCGGGATCCGGGCCAAAACGACAGGTCCGGGGTGGTCGTTTTTTTCACTTTCAGCGTGTGTTAATATCTCAGCTCCGGGACCACAGCCGGCCTCGGGATTGCTTTTTCCAGTGAGCGTGGGCCACCCCGGAGGCGGCTCACACCCCAAATCGAGGGTTTGGGCTCGCTCGCTCGGGGTCGGGATTCCGGCCAAAACGACAGGTCCGGGGTGGTCGTTTTTTTCACTTTCGGCGTGTGTTAATATCTCAGCTCCTGGACCACAGCCGGCCTCGGGATTGCTTTTTCCAGTGAGCGTGGGCCACCCCGGAGGCGGCTCAAACCCCAAATCGAGGGTTTGGGCTCGCTCGCTCGGGGTCGGGATTCCGGCCAAAACGACAGGTCCGGGGTGGTCGTTTTTTTCACTTTCAGCGTGTGTTAATATCTCAGCTCCGGGACCACAGCCGGCCTCGGGATTGCTTTTTCCAGTGAGCGTGGGCCACCCCGGAGGCGGCTCACACCCCAAATCGAGGGTTTGGGCTCGCTCGCTCGGGGTCGGGATTCCGGCCAAAACGACAGGTCCGGGGTGGTCGTTTTTTTCACTTTCGGCGTGTGTTAATATCTCAGCTCCTGGACCACAGCCGGCCTCGGGATTGCTTTTTCCAGTGAGCGTGGGCCACCCCGGAGGCGGCTCAAACCCCAAATCGAGGGTTTGGGCTCGCTCGCTCGGGGTCGGGATTCCGGCCAAAACGACAGGTCCGGGGTGGTCGTTTTTTTCACTTTCGGCGAGGTTTAATATCTCAGCTCCTGGACCACAGCCGGCCTCGGGATTGCTTTCTCCAGTGAGCGTGGGCCACCCCGGAGGCGGCTCACACCCCAAATCAAGGGTTTGGGCTCGCTCGCTCGGGGTCGGGATCCCGGCCAAAACGACAGGTCCGGGGTGGTCTTTTTTTTCACTTTCGGCGAGGTTTAATATCTCAGCTCCGGGACCACAGCCGGCCTCGGGATTGCTTTCTCCAGTGAGCGTGGGCCACCCCGGAGGCGGCTCACACCCCAAATCGAGGGTTTGGGCTCGCTCGCTCGTGGTCGGGATCCGGGCCAAAACGACAGGTCCGGGGTGGTCGTTTTTTTCACTTTCAGCGTGTGTTAATATCTCAGCTCCGGGACCAGAGCCGGCCTCGGGATTGCTTTTTCCAGTGAGCGTGGGCCACCCCGGAGGCGGCTCACACCCCAAATCGAGGGTTTGGGCTCGCTCGCTCGGGGTCGGGATTCCGGCCAAAACGACAGGTCCGGGGTGGTCGTTTTTTTCACTTTCGGCGTGTGTTAATATCTCAGCTCCTGGACCACAGCCGGCCTCGGGATTGCTTTTTCCAGTGAGCGTGGGCCACCCCGGAGGCGGCTCACACCCCAAATCGAGGGTTTGGGCTCGCTCGCTCGGGGTCGGGATTCCGGCCAAAACGACAGGTCCGGGGTGGTCGTTTTTTTCACTTTCGGCGAGGGTTAAAATCTCAGCTCCGGGACCACAGCCGGCCTCGGGATTGCTTTTTCCAGTGAGCGTGGGCCACCCCGGAGGCGGCTCACACCCCAAATCGAGGGTTTGGGCTCGCTCGCTCGGGGTCGGGATTCCGGCCAAAACGACAGGTCCGGGGTGGTCGTTTTTTTCACTTTCGGCGAGGTTTAATATCTCAGCTCCTGGACCACAGCCGGCCTCGGGATTGCTTTTTCCAGTGAGCGTGGGCCACCCCGGAGGCGGCTCAAACCCCAAATCGAGGGTTTGGGCTCGCTCGCTCGGGGTCGGGATTCCGGCCAAAACGACAGGTCCGGGGTGGTCGTTTTTTTCACTTTCGGCGAGGTTTAATATCTCAGCTCCTGGACCACAGCCGGCCTCGGGATTGCTTTCTCCAGTGAGCGTGGGCCACCCCGGAGGCGGCTCACACCCCAAATCAAGGGTTTGGGCTCGCTCGCTCGGGGTCGGGATCCCGGCCAAAACGACAGGTCCGGGGTGGTCTTTTTTTTCACTTTCGGCGAGGTTTAATATCTCAGCTCCGGGACCACAGCCGGCCTCGGGATTGCTTTCTCCAGTGAGCGTGGGCCACCCCGGAGGCGGCTCACACCCCAAATCGAGGGTTTGGGCTCGGTCGCTCGGGGTCGGGATTCCGGCCAAAACGACAGGTCCGGGGTGGTCGTTTTTTTCACTTTCGGCGAGGTTTAATATCTCAGCTCCTGGACCACAGCCGGCCTCGGGATTGCTTTTTCCAGTGAGCGTGGGCCACCCCGGAGGCGGCTCACACCCCAAATCGAGGGTTTGGGCTCGCTCGCTCGTGGTCGGGATCCGGGCCAAAACGACAGGTCCGGGGTGGTCGTTTTTTTCACTTTCAGCGTGTGTTAATATCTCAGCTCCGGGACCACAGCCGGCCTCGGGATTGCTTTTTCCAGTGAGCGTGGGCCACCCCGGAGGCGGCTCACACCCCAAATCGAGGGTTTGGGCTCGCTCGCTCGGGGTCGGGATTCCGGCCAAAACGACAGGTCCGGGGTGGTCGTTTTTTTCACTTTCGGCGTGTGTTAATATCTCAGCTCCTGGACCACAGCCGGCCTCGGGATTGCTTTTTCCAGTGAGCGTGGGCCACCCCGGAGGCGGCTCACACCCCAAATCGAGGGTTTGGGCTCGCTCGCTCGGGGTCGGGATTCCGGCCAAAACGACAGGTCCGGGGTGGTCGTTTTTTTCACTTTCGGCGAGGGTTAAAATCTCAGCTCCGGGACCACAGCCGGCCTCGGGATTGCTTTTTCCAGTGAGCGTGGGCCACCCCGGAGGCGGCTCACACCCCAAATCGAGGGTTTGGGCTCGCTCGCTCGGGGTCGGGATTCCGGCCAAAACGACAGGTCCGGGGTGGTCGTTTTTTTCACTTTCGGCGAGGTTTAATATCTCAGCTCCTGGACCACAGCCGGCCTCGGGATTGCTTTTTCCAGTGAGCGTGGGCCACCCTGGAGGCGGCTCACACCCCAAATCGAGGGTTTGGGCTCGCTCGCTCGGGGTCGGGATTCCGGCCAAAACGACAGGTCCGGGGTGGTCGTTTTTTTCACTTTCGGCGTGTGTTAATATCTCAGCTCTGGGACCACAGCCGGCCTCGGGATTGCTTTTTCCAGTGAGCGTGGGCCACCCCGGAGGCGGCTCAAACCCCAAATCGAGGGTTTGGGCTCGCTCGCTCGGGGTCGGGATTCCGGCCAAAACGACAGGTCCGGGGTGGTCGTTTTTTTCACTTTCGGCGAGGTTTAATATCTCAGCTCCTGGACCACAGCCGGCCTCGGGATTGCTTTCTCCAGTGAGCGTGGGCCACCCCGGAGGCGGCTCACACCCCAAATCGAGGGTTTGGGCTCGCTCGCTCGTGGTCGGGATCCGGGCCAAAACGACAGGTCCGGGGTGGTCGTTTTTTTCACTTTCAGCGTGTGTTAATATCTCAGCTCCGGGACCAGAGCCGGCCTCGGGATTGCTTTTTCCAGTGAGCGTGGGCCACCCCGGAGGCGGCTCACACCCCAAATCGAGGGTTTGGGCTCGCTCGCTCGGGGTCGGGATTCCGGCCAAAACGACAGGTCCGGGGTGGTCGTTTTTTTCACTTTCGGCGTGTGTTAATATCTCAGCTCCTGGACCACAGCCGGCCTCGGGATTGCTTTTTCCAGTGAGCGTGGGCCACCCCGGAGGCGGCTCACACCCCAAATCGAGGGTTTGGGCTCGCTCGCTCGGGGTCGGGATTCCGGCCAAAACGACAGGTCCGGGGTGGTCGTTTTTTTCACTTTCGGCGAGGGTTAAAATCTCAGCTCCGGGACCACAGCCGGCCTCGGGATTGCTTTTTCCAGTGAGCGTGGGCCACCCCGGAGGCGGCTCACACCCCAAATCGAGGGTTTGGGCTCGCTCGCTCGGGGTCGGGATTCCGGCCAAAACGACAGGTCCGGGGTGGTCGTTTTTTTCACTTTCGGCGTGTGTTAATATCTCAGCTCCTGGACCACAGCCGGCCTCGGGATTGCTTTTTCCAGTGAGCGTGGGCCACCCCGGAGGCGGCTCACACCCCAAATCGAGGGTTTGGGCTCGCTCGCTCGGGGTCGGGATTCCGGCCAAAACGACAGGTCCGGGGTGGTCGTTTTTTTCACTTTCGGCGAGGGTTAAAATCTCAGCTCCGGGACCACAGCCGGCCTCGGGATTGCTTTTTCCAGTGAGCGTGGGCCACCCCGGAGGCGGCTCACACCCCAAATCGAGGGTTTGGGCTCGCTCGCTCGGGGTCGGGATTCCGGCCAAAACGACAGGTCCGGGGTGGTCGTTTTTTTCACTTTCGGCGAGGTTTAATATCTCAGCTCCTGGACCACAGCCGGCCTCGGGATTGCTTTTTCCAGTGAGCGTGGGCCACCCCGGAGGCGGCTCAAACCCCAAATCGAGGGTTTGGGCTCGCTCGCTCGGGGTCGGGATTCCGGCCAAAACGACAGGTCCGGGGTGGTCGTTTTTTTCACTTTCGGCGAGGTTTAATATCTCAGCTCCTGGACCACAGCCGGCCTCGGGATTGCTTTCTCCAGTGAGCGTGGGCCACCCCGGAGGCGGCTCACACCCCAAATCAAGGGTTTGGGCTCGCTCGCTCGGGGTCGGGATCCCGGCCAAAACGACAGGTCCGGGGTGGTCTTTTTTTTCACTTTCGGCGAGGTTTAATATCTCAGCTCCGGGACCACAGCCGGCCTCGGGATTGCTTTCTCCAGTGAGCGTGGGCCACCCCGGAGGCGGCTCACACCCCAAATCGAGGGTTTGGGCTCGGTCGCTCGGGGTCGGGATTCCGGCCAAAACGACAGGTCCGGGGTGGTCGTTTTTTTCACTTTCGGCGAGGTTTAATATCTCAGCTCCTGGACCACAGCCGGCCTCGGGATTGCTTTTTCCAGTGAGCGTGGGCCACCCCGGAGGCGGCTCACACCCCAAATCGAGGGTTTGGGCTCGCTCGCTCGTGGTCGGGATCCGGGCCAAAACGACAGGTCCGGGGTGGTCGTTTTTTTCACTTTCAGCGTGTGTTAATATCTCAGCTCCGGGACCACAGCCGGCCTCGGGATTGCTTTTTCCAGTGAGCGTGGGCCACCCCGGAGGCGGCTCACACCCCAAATCGAGGGTTTGGGCTCGCTCGCTCGGGGTCGGGATTCCGGCCAAAACGACAGGTCCGGGGTGGTCGTTTTTTTCACTTTCGGCGTGTGTTAATATCTCAGCTCCTGGACCACAGCCGGCCTCGGGATTGCTTTTTCCAGTGAGCGTGGGCCACCCCGGAGGCGGCTCACACCCCAAATCGAGGGTTTGGGCTCGCTCGCTCGGGGTCGGGATTCCGGCCAAAACGACAGGTCCGGGGTGGTCGTTTTTTTCACTTTCGGCGAGGGTTAAAATCTCAGCTCCGGGACCACAGCCGGCCTCGGGATTGCTTTTTCCAGTGAGCGTGGGCCACCCCGGAGGCGGCTCACACCCCAAATCGAGGGTTTGGGCTCGCTCGCTCGGGGTCGGGATTCCGGCCAAAACGACAGGTCCGGGGTGGTCGTTTTTTTCACTTTCGGCGAGGTTTAATATCTCAGCTCCTGGACCACAGCCGGCCTCGGGATTGCTTTTTCCAGTGAGCGTGGGCCACCCTGGAGGCGGCTCACACCCCAAATCGAGGGTTTGGGCTCGCTCGCTCGGGGTCGGGATTCCGGCCAAAACGACAGGTCCGGGGTGGTCGTTTTTTTCACTTTCGGCGTGTGTTAATATCTCAGCTCTGGGACCACAGCCGGCCTCGGGATTGCTTTTTCCAGTGAGCGTGGGCCACCCCGGAGGCGGGTCACACCCCAAATCGAGGGTTTGGGCTCGCTCGCTCGGGGTCGGGATTCCGGCCAAAACGACAGGTCCGGGGTGGTCGTTTTTTTCACTTTCGCCGAGGTTTAATATCTCAGCTCCTGGACCACAGCCGGCCTCGGGATTGCTTTTTCCAGTGAGCGTGGGCCACCCCGGAGGCGGCTCACACCCCAAATCGAGGGTTTGGGCTCGCTCGCTCGGGGTCGGGATTCCGGCCAAAACGACAGGTCCGGGGTGGTCGTTTTTTTCACTTTCGGCGAGGGTTAAAATCTCAGCTCCGGGACCACAGCCGGCCTCGGGATTGCTTTTTCCAGTGAGCGTGGGCCACCCCGGAGGCGGCTCACACCCCAAATCGAGGGTTTGGGCTCAATCGCTCGGGGTCGGGATCCCGGCCAAAACGACAGGTCCGGGGTGGTCGTTTTTTTCACTTTCGGCGAGGTTTAATATCTCAGCTCCTGGACCACAGCCGGCCTCGGGATTGCTTTTTCCAGTGAGCGTGGGCCACCCTGGAGGCGGCTCACACCCCAAATCGAGGGTTTGGGCTCGCTCGCTCGGGGTCGGGATTCCGGCCAAAACGACAGGTCCGGGGTGGTCGTTTTTTTCACTTTCGGCGTGTGTTAATATCTCAGCTCTGGGACCACAGCCGGCCTCGGGATTGCTTTTTCCAGTGAGTGTGGGCCACCCCGGAGGCGGCTCACACCCCAAATCGAGGGTTTGGGCTCGCTCGCTCGGGGTCGGGATTCCGGCCAAAACGACAGGTCCGGGGTGGTCGTTTTTTTCACTTTCGGCGAGGTTTAATATCTCAGCTCCGGGACCACAGCCGGCCTCGGGATTGCTTTCTCCAGTGAGCGTGGGCCACCCCGGAGGCGGCTCACACCCCAAATCGAGGGTTTGGGCTCGCTCGCTCGGGGTCGGGATTCCGGCCAAAACGACAGGTCCGGGGTGGTCGTTTTTCACTTTCGGCGTGTGTTAATATCTCAGCTCTGGGACCACAGCCGGCCTCGGGATTGCTTTTTCCAGTGAGCGTGGGCCACCCCGGAGGCGGCTCACACCCCAAATCGAGGGTTTGGGCTCGCTCGCTCGGGGTCGGGATTCCGGCCAAAACGACAGGTCCGGGGTGGTCGTTTTTTTCACTTTCGGCGAGGGTTAAAATCTCAGCTCCGGGACCACAGCCGGCCTCGGGATTGCTTTTTCCAGTGAGCGTGGGCCACCCCGGAGGCGGCTCACACCCCAAATCGAGGGTTTGGGCTCGCTCGCTCGGGGTCGGGATTCCGGCCAAAACGACAGGTCCGGGGTGGTCGTTTTTTTCACTTTCGGCGTGTGTTAATATCTCAGCTCCTGGACCACAGCCGGCCTCGGGATTGCTTTTTCCAGTGAGCGTGGGCCACCCCGGAGGCGGCTCACACCCCAAATCGAGGGTTTGGGCTCGCTCGCTCGGGGTCGGGATTCCGGCCAAAACGACAGGTCCGGGGTGGTCGTTTTTTTCACTTTCGGCGAGGGTTAAAATCTCAGCTCCGGGACCACAGCCGGCCTCGGGATTGCTTTTTCCAGTGAGCGTGGGCCACCCCGGAGGCGGCTCACACCCCAAATCGAGGGTTTGGGCTCGCTCGCTCGGGGTCGGGATTCCGGCCAAAACGACAGGTCCGGGGTGGTCGTTTTTTTCACTTTCGGCGAGGTTTAATATCTCAGCTCCTGGACCACAGCCGGCCTCGGGATTGCTTTTTCCAGTGAGCGTGGGCCACCCCGGAGGCGGCTCAAACCCCAAATCGAGGGTTTGGGCTCGCTCGCTCGGGGTCGGGATTCCGGCCAAAACGACAGGTCCGGGGTGGTCGTTTTTTTCACTTTCGGCGAGGTTTAATATCTCATTTCCTGGACCACAGCCGGCCTCGGGATTGCTTTCTCCAGTGAGCGTGGGCCACCCCGGAGGCGGCTCACACCCCAAATCAAGGGTTTGGGCTCGCTCGCTCGGGGTCGGGATCCCGGCCAAAACGACAGGTCCGGGGTGGTCTTTTTTTTCACTTTCGGCGAGGTTTAATATCTCAGCTCCGGGACCACAGCCGGCCTCGGGATTGCTTTCTCCAGTGAGCGTGGGCCACCCCGGAGGCGGCTCACACCCCAAATCGAGGGTTTGGGCTCGGTCGCTCGGGGTCGGGATTCCGGCCAAAACGACAGGTCCGGGGTGGTCGTTTTTTTCACTTTCGGCGAGGGTTAAAATCTCAGCTCCGGGACCACAGCCGGCCTCGGGATTGCTTTTTCCAGTGAGCGTGGGCCACCCCGGAGGCGGCTCACACCCCAAATCGAGGGTTTGGGCTCGCTCGCTCGGGGTCGGGATTCCGGCCAAAACGACAGGTCCGGGGTGGTCGTTTTTTTCACTTTCGGCGTGTGTTAATATCTCAGCTCCTGGACCACAGCCGGCCTCGGGATTGCTTTTTCCAGTGAGCGTGGGCCACCCCGGAGGCGGCTCACACCCCAAATCGAGGGTTTGGGCTCGCTCGCTCGGGGTCGGGATTCCGGCCAAAACGACAGGTCCGGGGTGGTCGTTTTTTTCACTTTCGGCGAGGGTTAAAATCTCAGCTCCGGGACCACAGCCGGCCTCGGGATTGCTTTTTCCAGTGAGCGTGGGCCACCCCGGAGGCGGCTCACACCCCAAATCGAGGGTTTGGGCTCGCTCGCTCGGGGTCGGGATTCCGGCCAAAACGACAGGTCCGGGGTGGTCGTTTTTTTCACTTTCGGCGAGGTTTAATATCTCAGCTCCTGGACCACAGCCGGCCTCGGGATTGCTTTTTCCAGTGAGCGTGGGCCACCCCGGAGGCGGCTCAAACCCCAAATCGAGGGTTTGGGCTCGCTCGCTCGGGGTCGGGATTCCGGCCAAAACGACAGGTCCGGGGTGGTCGTTTTTTTCACTTTCGGCGAGGTTTAATATCTCATTTCCTGGACCACAGCCGGCCTCGGGATTGCTTTCTCCAGTGAGCGTGGGCCACCCCGGAGGCGGCTCACACCCCAAATCAAGGGTTTGGGCTCGCTCGCTCGGGGTCGGGATCCCGGCCAAAACGACAGGTCCGGGGTGGTCTTTTTTTTCACTTTCGGCGAGGTTTAATATCTCAGCTCCGGGACCACAGCCGGCCTCGGGATTGCTTTCTCCAGTGAGCGTGGGCCACCCCGGAGGCGGCTCACACCCCAAATCGAGGGTTTGGGCTCGGTCGCTCGGGGTCGGGATTCCGGCCAAAACGACAGGTCCGGGGTGGTCGTTTTTTTCACTTTCGGCGAGGTTTAATATCTCAGCTCCTGGACCACAGCCGGCCTCGGGATTGCTTTTTCCAGTGAGCGTGGGCCACCCCGGAGGCGGCTCACACCCCAAATCGAGGGTTTGGGCTCGCTCGCTCGTGGTCGGGATCCGGGCCAAAACGACAGGTCCGGGGTGGTCGTTTTTTTCACTTTCAGCGTGTGTTAATATCTCAGCTCCGGGACCACAGCCGGCCTCGGGATTGCTTTTTCCAGTGAGCGTGGGCCACCCCGGAGGCGGCTCACACCCCAAATCGAGGGTTTGGGCTCGCTCGCTCGGGGTCGGGATTCCGGCCAAAACGACAGGTCCGGGGTGGTCGTTTTTTTCACTTTCGGCGTGTGTTAATATCTCAGCTCCTGGACCACAGCCGGCCTCGGGATTGCTTTTTCCAGTGAGCGTGGGCCACCCCGGAGGCGGCTCACACCCCAAATCGAGGGTTTGGGCTCGCTCGCTCGGGGTCGGGATTCCGGCCAAAACGACAGGTCCGGGGTGGTCGTTTTTTTCACTTTCGGCGAGGGTTAAAATCTCAGCTCCGGGACCACAGCCGGCCTCGGGATTGCTTTTTCCAGTGAGCGTGGGCCACCCCGGAGGCGGCTCACACCCCAAATCGAGGGTTTGGGCTCGCTCGCTCGGGGTCGGGATTCCGGCCAAAACGACAGGTCCGGGGTGGTCGTTTTTTTCACTTTCGGCGAGGTTTAATATCTCAGCTCCTGGACCACAGCCGGCCTCGGGATTGCTTTTTCCAGTGAGCGTGGGCCACCCTGGAGGCGGCTCACACCCCAAATCGAGGGTTTGGGCTCGCTCGCTCGGGGTCGGGATTCCGGCCAAAACGACAGGTCCGGGGTGGTCGTTTTTTTCACTTTCGGCGTGTGTTAATATCTCAGCTCTGGGACCACAGCCGGCCTCGGGATTGCTTTTTCCAGTGAGCGTGGGCCACCCCGGAGGCGGGTCACACCCCAAATCGAGGGTTTGGGCTCGCTCGCTCGGGGTCGGGATTCCGGCCAAAACGACAGGTCCGGGGTGGTCGTTTTTTTCACTTTCGCCGAGGTTTAATATCTCAGCTCCTGGACCACAGCCGGCCTCGGGATTGCTTTTTCCAGTGAGCGTGGGCCACCCCGGAGGCGGCTCACACCCCAAATCGAGGGTTTGGGCTCGCTCGCTCGGGGTCGGGATTCCGGCCAAAACGACAGGTCCGGGGTGGTCGTTTTTTTCACTTTCGGCGAGGGTTAAAATCTCAGCTCCGGGACCACAGCCGGCCTCGGGATTGCTTTTTCCAGTGAGCGTGGGCCACCCCGGAGGCGGCTCACACCCCAAATCGAGGGTTTGGGCTCAATCGCTCGGGGTCGGGATCCCGGCCAAAACGACAGGTCCGGGGTGGTCGTTTTTTTCACTTTCGGCGAGGTTTAATATCTCAGCTCCTGGACCACAGCCGGCCTCGGGATTGCTTTTTCCAGTGAGCGTGGGCCACCCTGGAGGCGGCTCACACCCCAAATCGAGGGTTTGGGCTCGCTCGCTCGGGGTCGGGATTCCGGCCAAAACGACAGGTCCGGGGTGGTCGTTTTTTTCACTTTCGGCGTGTGTTAATATCTCAGCTCTGGGACCACAGCCGGCCTCGGGATTGCTTTTTCCAGTGAGTGTGGGCCACCCCGGAGGCGGCTCACACCCCAAATCGAGGGTTTGGGCTCGCTCGCTCGGGGTCGGGATTCCGGCCAAAACGACAGGTCCGGGGTGGTCGTTTTTTTCACTTTCGGCGAGGTTTAATATCTCAGCTCCGGGACCACAGCCGGCCTCGGGATTGCTTTCTCCAGTGAGCGTGGGCCACCCCGGAGGCGGCTCACACCCCAAATCGAGGGTTTGGGCTCGCTCGCTCGGGGTCGGGATTCCGGCCAAAACGACAGGTCCGGGGTGGTCGTTTTTTTCACTTTCGGCGTGTGTTAATATCTCAGCTCTGGGACCACAGCCGGCCTAGGGATTGCTTTTTCCAGTGAGTGTGGGCCACCCCGGAGGCGGCTCACACCCCAAATCGAGGGTTTGGGCTCGCTCGCTCGGGGTCGGGATTCCGGCCAAAACGACAGGTCCGGGGTGGTCGTTTTTTTCACTTTCGGCGAGGTTTAATATCTCAGCTCCTGGACCACAGCCGGCCTCGGGATTGCTTTTTCCAGTGAGCGTGGGCCACCCTGGAGGCGGCTCACACCCCAAATCGAGGGTTTGGGCTCGCTCGCTCGGGGTCGGGATTCCGGCCAAAACGACAGGTCCGGGGTGGTCGTTTTTTTCACTTTCGGCGTGTGTTAATATCTCAGCTCTGGGACCACAGCCGGCCTCGGGATTGCTTTTTCCAGTGAGCGTGGGCCACCCCGGAGGCGGCTCACACCCCAAATCGAGGGTTTGGGCTCGCTCTCTCGTGGTCGGGATCCGGGCCAAAACGACAGGTCCGGGGTGGTCGTTTTTTTCACTTTCAGCGTGTGTTAATATCTCAGCTCCGGGACCACAGCCGGCCTCGGGATTGCTTTTTCCAGTGAGCGTGGGCCACCCCGGAGGCGGCTCACACCCCAAATCGAGGGTTTGGGCTCGCTCGCTCGGGGTCGGGATTCCGGCCAAAACGACAGGTCCGGGGTGGTCGTTTTTTTCACTTTCGGCGAGGGTTAAAATCTCAGCTCCGGGACCACAGCCGGCCTCGGGATTGCTTTTTCCAGTGAGCGTGGGCCACCCCGGAGGCGGCTCACACCCCAAATCGAGGGTTTGGGCTCGCTCGCTCGGGGTCGGGATTCCGGCCAAAACGACAGGTCCGGGGTGGTCGTTTTTTTCACTTTCGGCGAGGTTTAATATCTCAGCTCCTGGACCACAGCCGGCCTCGGGATTGCTTTCTCCAGTGAGCGTGGGCCACCCCGGAGGCGGC
This sequence comes from Karalla daura, assembly GCA_029224185.1. NCBI lineage: Eukaryota > Metazoa > Chordata > Actinopteri > Chaetodontiformes > Leiognathidae > Karalla > Karalla daura. Next base: position 14,961,558 of record CM055207.1, on the reverse strand, counting down.
TCACACCCCAAATCAAGGGTTTGGGCTCGCTCGCTCGGGGTCGGGATTCCGGCCAAAACGACAGGTCCGGGGTGGTCTTTTTTTTCACTTTCGGCGAGGTTTAATATCTCAGCTCCGGGACCACAGCCGGCCTCGGGATTGCTTTCTCCAGTGAGCGTGGGCCACCCCGGAGGCGGCTCACACCCCAAATCGAGGGTTTGGGCTCGGTCGCTCGGGGTCGGGATTCCGGCCAAAACGACAGGTCCGGGGTGGTCGTTTTTTTCACTTTCGGCGAGGTTTAATATCTCAGCTCCTGGACCACAGCCGGCCTCGGGATTGCTTTTTCCAGTGAGCGTGGGCCACCCCGGAGGCGGCTCACACCCCAAATCGAGGGTTTGGGCTCGCTCGCTCGTGGTCGGGATCCGGGCCAAAACGACAGGTCCGGGGTGGTCGTTTTTTTCACTTTCAGCGTGTGTTAATATCTCAGCTCCGGGACCACAGCCGGCCTCGGGATTGCTTTTTCCAGTGAGCGTGGGCCACCCCGGAGGCGGCTCACACCCCAAATCGAGGGTTTGGGCTCGCTCGCTCGGGGTCGGGATTCCGGCCAAAACGACAGGTCCGGGGTGGTCGTTTTTTTCACTTTCGGCGTGTGTTAATATCTCAGCTCCTGGACCACAGCCGGCCTCGGGATTGCTTTTTCCAGTGAGCGTGGGCCACCCTGGAGGCGGCTCACACCCCAAATCGAGGGTTTGGGCTCGCTCGCTCGGGGTCGGGATTCCGGCCAAAACGACAGGTCCGGGGTGGTCGTTTTTTTCACTTTCGGCGTGTGTTAATATCTCAGCTCTGGGACCACAGCCGGCCTCGGGATTGCTTTTTCCAGTGAGCGTGGGCCACCCCGGAGGCGGCTCACACCCCAAATCGAGGGTTTGGGCTCGCTCGCTCGGGGTCGGGATTCCGGCCAAAACGACAGGTCCGGGGTGGTCGTTTTTTTCACTTTCGGCGAGGTTTAATATCTCAGCTCCGGGACCACAGCCGGCCTCGGGATTGCTTTCTCCAGTGAGCGTGGGCCACCCCGGAGGCGGCTCACACCCCAAATCGAGGGTTTGGGCTCGCTCGCTCGGGGTCGGGATCCGGGCCAAAACGACAGGTCCGGGGTGGTCGTTTTTTTCACTTTCGGCGAGGTTTAATATCTCAGCTCCTGGACCACAGCCGGCCTCGGGATTGCTTTTTCCAGTGAGCGTGGGCCACCCCGGAGGCGGCTCACACCCCAAATCGAGGGTTTGGCCTCGCTCGCTCGGGGTCGGGATTCCGGCCAAAACGACAGGTCCGGGGTGGTCGTTTTTTTCACTTTCGGCGAGGTTTAATATCTCAGCTCCTGGACCACAGCCGGCCTCGGGATTGCTTTTTCCAGTGAGCGTGGGCCACCCTGGAGGCGGCTCACACCCCAAATCGAGGGTTTGGGCTCGCTCGCTCGGGGTCGGGATTCCGGCCAAAACGACAGGTCCGGGGTGGTCGTTTTTTTCACTTTCGGCGTGTGTTAATATCTCAGCTCTGGGACCACAGCCGGCCTCGGGATTGCTTTTTCCAGTGAGCGTGGGCCACCCCGGAGGCGGCTCACACCCCAAATCGAGGGTTTGGGCTCGCTCGCTCGGGGTCGGGATTCCGGCCAAAACGACAGGTCCGGGGTGGTCGTTTTTTTCACTTTCGGCGAGGTTTAATATCTCAGCTCCGGGACCACAGCCGGCCTCGGGATTGCTTTTTCCAGTGAGCGTGGGCCACCCCGGAGGCGGCTCACACCCCAAATCGAGGGTTTGGGCTCGCTCGCTCGGGGTCGGGATTCCGGCCAAAACGACAGGTCCGGGGTGGTCGTTTTTTTCACTTTCGGCGAGGGTTAAAATCTCAGCTCCGGGACCACAGCCGGCCTCGGGATTGCTTTTTCCAGTGAGCGTGGGCCACCCCGGAGGCGGCTCACACCCCAAATCGAGGGTTTGGGCTCGCTCGCTCGGGGTCGGGATTCCGGCCAAAACGACAGGTCCGGGGTGGTCGTTTTTTTCACTTTCGGCGAGGTTTAATATCTCAGCTCCGGGACCACAGCCGGCCTCGGGATTGCTTTCTCCAGTGAGCGTGGGCCACCCCGGAGGCGGCTCACACCCCAAATCGAGGGTTTGGGCTCGCTCGCTCGGGGTCGGGATCCGGGCCAAAACGACAGGTCCGGGGTGGTCGTTTTTTTCACTTTCGGCGAGGTTTAATATCTCAGCTCCTGGACCACAGCCGGCCTCGGGATTGCTTTTTCCAGTGAGCGTGGGCCACCCCGGAGGCGGCTCACACCCCAAATCGAGGGTTTGGGCTCGCTCGCTCGGGGTCGGGATTCCGGCCAAAACGACAGGTCCGGGGTGGTCGTTTTTTTCACTTTCGGCGAGGGTTAAAATCTCAGCTCCGGGACCACAGCCGGCCTCGGGATTGCTTTTTCCAGTGAGCGTGGGCCACCCCGGAGGCGGCTCACACCCCAAATCGAGGGTTTGGGCTCGCTCGCTCGGGGTCGGGATTCCGGCCAAAACGACAGGCCCGGGGTGGTCGTTTTTTTCACTTTCGGCGAGGTTTAATATCTCAGCTCCTGGACCACAGCCGGCCTCGGGATTGCTTTTTCCAGTGAGCGTGGGCCACCCTGGAGGCGGCTCACACCCCAAATCGAGGGTTTGGGCTCGCTCGCTCGGGGTCGGGATTCCGGCCAAAACGACACGTCCGGGGTGGTCGTTTTTTTCACTTTCGGCGTGTGTTAATATCTCAGCTCTGGGACCACAGCCGGCCTCGGGATTGCTTTTTCCAGTGAGCGTGGGCCACCCCGGAGGCGGCTCACACCCCAAATCGAGGGTTTGGGCTCGCTCGCTCGGGGTCGGGATTCCGGCCAAAACGACAGGTCCGGGGTGGTCGTTTTTTTCACTTTCGGCGTGTGTTAATATCTCAGCTCTGGGACCACAGCCGGCCTCGGGATTGCTTTTTCCAGTGAGCGTGGGCCACCCCGGAGGCGGCTCACACCCCAAATCGAGGGTTTGGGCTCGCTCGCTCGGGGTCGGGATTCCGGCCAAAACGACAGGTCCGGGGTGGTCGTTTTTTTCACTTTCGGCGAGGTTTAATATCTCAGCTCCGGGACCACAGCCGGCCTCGGGATTGCTTTCTCCAGTGAGCGTGGGCCACCCCGGAGGCGGCTCACACCCCAAATCGAGGGTTTGGGCTCGCTCGCTCGGGGTCGGGATCCGGGCCAAAACGACAGGTCCGGGGTGGTCGTTTTTTTCACTTTCGGCGAGGTTTAATATCTCAGCTCCTGGACCACAGCCGGCCTCGGGATTGCTTTTTCCAGTGAGCGTGGGCCACCCCGGAGGCGGCTCACACCCCAAATCGAGGGTTTGGGCTCGCTCGCTCGGGGTCGGGATTCCGGCCAAAACGACAGGTCCGGGGTGGTCGTTTTTTTCACTTTCGGCGAGGGTTAAAATCTCAGCTCCGGGACCACAGCCGGCCTCGGGATTGCTTTTTCCAGTGAGCGTGGGCCACCCCGGAGGCGGCTCACACCCCAAATCGAGGGTTTGGGCTCGCTCGCTCGGGGTCGGGATTCCGGCCAAAACGACAGGTCCGGGGTGGTCGTTTTTTTCACTTTCGGCGAGGTTTAATATCTCAGCTCCTGGACCACAGCCGGCCTCGGGATTGCTTTTTCCAGTGAGCGTGGGCCACCCTGGAGGCGGCTCACACCCCAAATCGAGGGTTTGGGCTCGCTCGCTCGGGGTCGGGATTCCGGCCAAAACGACAGGTCCGGGGTGGTCGTTTTTTTCACTTTCGGCGAGGTTTAATATCTCAGCTCCTGGACCACAGCCGGCCTCGGGATTGCTTTTTCCAGTGAGCGTGGGCCACCCTGGAGGCGGCTCACACCCCAAATCGAGGGTTTGGGCTCGCTCGCTCGGGGTCGGGATTCCGGCCAAAACGACAGGTCCGGGGTGGTCGTTTTTTTCACTTTCGGCGTGTGTTAATATCTCAGCTCTGGGACCACAGCCGGCCTCGGGATTGCTTTTTCCAGTGAGCGTGGGCCACCCCGGAGGCGGCTCACACCCCAAATCGAGGGTTTGGGCTCGCTCGCTCGGGGTCGGGATTCCGGCCAAAACGACAGGTCCGGGGTGGTCGTTTTTTTCACTTTCGGCGAGGTTTAATATCTCAGCTCCGGGACCACAGCCGGCCTCGGGATTGCTTTTTCCAGTGAGCGTGGGCCACCCCGGAGGCGGCTCACACCCCAAATCGAGGGTTTGGGCTCGCTCGCTCGGGGTCGGGATTCCGGCCAAAACGACAGGTCCGGGGTGGTCGTTTTTTTCACTTTCGGCGAGGGTTAATATCTCAGCTCTGGGACCAAAGCCGGCCTCGGGATTGCTTTTTCCAGTGAGCGTGGGCCACCCCGGAGGCGGCTCACACCCCAAATCGAGGGTTTGGGCTCGCTCGCTCGGGGTCGGGATTCCGGCCAAAACGACAGGTCCGGGGTGGTCGTTTTTTTCACTTTCGGCGAGGGTTAAAATCTCAGCTCCGGGACCACAGCCGGCCTCGGGATTGCTTTTTCCAGTGAGCGTGGGCCACCCCGGAGGCGGCTCACACCCCAAATCGAGGGTTTGGGCTCGCTCGCTCGGGGTCGGGATTCCGGCCAAAACGACAGGTCCGGGGTGGTCGTTTTTTTCACTTTCGGCGAGGTTTAATATCTCAGCTCCTGGACCACAGCCGGCCTCGGGATTGCTTTTTCCAGTGAGCGTGGGCCACCCTGGAGGCGGCTCACACCCCAAATCGAGGGTTTGGGCTCGCTCGCTCGGGGTCGGGATTCCGGCCAAAACGACAGGTCCGGGGTGGTCGTTTTTTTCACTTTCGGCGAGGTTTAATATCTCAGCTCCTGGACCACAGCCGGCCTCGGGATTGCTTTTTCCAGTGAGCGTGGGCCACCCTGGAGGCGGCTCACACCCCAAATCGAGGGTTTGGGCTCGCTCGCTCGGGGTCGGGATTCCGGCCAAAACGACAGGTCCGGGGTGGTCGTTTTTTTCACTTTCGGCGTGTGTTAATATCTCAGCTCTGGGACCACAGCCGGCCTCGGGATTGCTTTTTCCAGTGAGCGTGGGCCACCCCGGAGGCGGCTCACACCCCAAATCGAGGGTTTGGGCTCGCTCGCTCGGGGTCGGGATTCCGGCCAAAACGACAGGTCCGGGGTGGTCGTTTTTTTCACTTTCGGCGAGGTTTAATATCTCAGCTCCGGGACCACAGCCGGCCTCGGGATTGCTTTTTCCAGTGAGCGTGGGCCACCCCGGAGGCGGCTCACACCCCAAATCGAGGGTTTGGGCTCGCTCGCTCGGGGTCGGGATTCCGGCCAAAACGACAGGTCCGGGGTGGTCGTTTTTTTCACTTTCGGCGAGGGTTAAAATCTCAGCTCCGGGACCACAGCCGGCCTCGGGATTGCTTTTTCCAGTGAGCGTGGGCCACCCCGGAGGCGGCTCACACCCCAAATCGAGGGTTTGGGCTCGCTCGCTCGGGGTCGGGATTCCGGCCAAAACGACAGGTCCGGGGTGGTCGTTTTTTTCACTTTCGGCGAGGTTTAATATCTCAGCTCCTGGACCACAGCCGGCCTCGGGATTGCTTTTTCCAGTGAGCGTGGGCCACCCTGGAGGCGGCTCACACCCCAAATCGAGGGTTTGGGCTCGCTCGCTCGGGGTCGGGATTCCGGCCAAAACGACAGGTCCGGGGTGGTCGTTTTTTTCACTTTCGGCGTGTGTTAATATCTCAGCTCTGGGACCACAGCCGGCCTCGGGATTGCTTTTTCCAGTGAGCGTGGGCCACCCCGGAGGCGGCTCACACCCCAAATCGAGGGTTTGGGCTCGCTCGCTCGGGGTCGGGATTCCGGCCAAAACGACAGGTCCGGGGTGGTCGTTTTTTTCACTTTCGGCGAGGTTTAATATCTCAGCTCCGGGACCACAGCCGGCCTCGGGATTGCTTTCTCCAGTGAGCGTGGGCCACCCCGGAGGCGGCTCACACCCCAAATCGAGGGTTTGGGCTCGCTCGCTCGGGGTCGGGATCCGGGCCAAAACGACAGGTCCGGGGTGGTCGTTTTTTTCACTTTCGGCGAGGTTTAATATCTCAGCTCCTGGACCACAGCCGGCCTCGGGATTGCTTTTTCCAGTGAGCGTGGGCCACCCCGGAGGCGGCTCACACCCCAAATCGAGGGTTTGGGCTCGCTCGCTCGGGGTCGGGATTCCGGCCAAAACGACAGGTCCGGGGTGGTCGTTTTTTTCACTTTCGGCGAGGTTTAATATCTCAGCTCCTGGACCACAGCCGGCCTCGGGATTGCTTTTTCCAGTGAGCGTGGGCCACCCTGGAGGCGGCTCACACCCCAAATCGAGGGTTTGGGCTCGCTCGCTCGGGGTCGGGATTCCGGCCAAAACGACAGGTCCGGGGTGGTCGTTTTTTTCACTTTCGGCGTGTGTTAATATCTCAGCTCTGGGACCACAGCCGGCCTCGGGATTGCTTCTTCCAGTGAGCGTGGGCCACCCCGGAGGCGGCTCACACCCCAAATCGAGGGTTTGGGCTCGCTCGCTCGGGGTCGGGATTCCGGCCAAAACGACAGGTCCGGGGTGGTCGTTTTTTTCACTTTCGGCGAGGTTTAATATCTCAGCTCCGGGACCACAGCCGGCCTCGGGATTGCTTTCTCCAGTGAGCGTGGGCCACCCCGGAGGCGGCTCACACCCCAAATCGAGGGTTTGGGCTCGCTCGCTCGGGGTCGGGATCCGGGCCAAAACGACAGGTCCGGGGTGGTCGTTTTTTTCACTTTCGGCGAGGTTTAATATCTCAGCTCCTGGACCACAGCCGGCCTCGGGATTGCTTTTTCCAGTGAGCGTGGGCCACCCCGGAGGCGGCTCACACCCCAAATCGAGGGTTTGGGCTCGCTCGCTCGGGGTCGGGATTCCGGCCAAAACGACAGGTCCGGGGTGGTCGTTTTTTTCACTTTCGGCGAGGGTTAAAATCTTAGCTCCGGGACCACAGCCGGCCTCGGGATTGCTTTTTCCAGTGAGCGTGGGCCACCCCGGAGGCGGCTCACACCCCAAATCGAGGGTTTGGGCTCGCTCGCTCGGGGTCGGGATTCCGGCCAAAACGACAGGCCCGGGGTGGTCGTTTTTTTCACTTTCGGCGAGGTTTAATATCTCAGCTCCTGGACCACAGCCGGCCTCGGGATTGCTTTTTCCAGTGAGCGTGGGCCACCCTGGAGGCGGCTCACACCCCAAATCAAGGGTTTGGGCTCGCTCGCTCGGGGTCGGGATTCCGGCCAAAACGACAGGTCCGGGGTGGTCGTTTTTTTCACTTTCGGCGTGTGTTAATATCTCAGCTCTGGGACCACAGCCGGCCTCGGGATTGCTTTTTCCAGTGAGCGTGGGCCACCCCGGAGGCGGCTCACACCCCAAATCGAGGGTTTGGGCTCGCTCGCTCGGGGTCGGGATTCCGGCCAAAACGACAGGTCCGGGGTGGTCGTTTTTTTCACTTTCGGCGAGGTTTAATATCTCAGCTCCGGGACCACAGCCGGCCTCGGGATTGCTTTCTCCAGTGAGCGTGGGCCACCCCGGAGGCGGCTCACACCCCAAATCGAGGGTTTGGGCTCGCTCGCTCGGGGTCGGGATTCCGGCCAAAACGACAGGTCCGGGGTGGTCGTTTTTTTCACTTTCGGCGAGGGTTAAAATCTCAGCTCCGGGACCACAGCCGGCCTCGGGATTGCTTTTTCCAGTGAGCGTGGGCCACCCCGGAGGCGGCTCACACCCCAAATCGAGGGTTTGGGCTCGCTCGCTCGTGGTCGGGATCCGGGCCAAAACGACAGGTCCGGGGTGGTCGTTTTTTTCACTTTCAGCGTGTGTTAATATCTCAGCTCCGGGACCACAGCCGGCCTCGGGATTGCTTTTTCCAGTGAGCGTGGGCCACCCTGGAGGCGGCTCACACCCCAAATCGAGGGTTTGGGCTCGCTCGCTCGGGGTCGGGATTCCGGCCAAAACGACAGGTCCGGGGTGGTCGTTTTTTTCACTTTCGGCGTGTGTTAATATCTCAGCTCTGGGACCACAGCCGGCCTCGGGATTGCTTTTTCCAGTGAGCGTGGGCCACCCCGGAGGCGGCTCACACCCCAAATCGAGGGTTTGGGCTCGCTCGCTCGGGGTCGGGATTCCGGCCAAAACGACAGGCCCGGGGTGGTCGTTTTTTTCACTTTCGGCGAGGTTTAATATCTCAGCTCCTGGACCACAGCCGGCCTCGGGATTGCTTTTTCCAGTGAGCGTGGGCCACCCTGGAGGCGGCTCACACCCCAAATCGAGGGTTTGGGCTCGCTCGCTCGGGGTCGGGATTCCGGCCAAAACGACAGGTCCGGGGTGGTCGTTTTTTTCACTTTCGGCGTGTGTTAATATCTCAGCTCTGGGACCACAGCCGGCCTCGGGATTGCTTTTTCCAGTGAGCGTGGGCCACCCCGGAGGCGGCTCACACCCCAAATCGAGGGTTTGGGCTCGCTCGCTCGGGGTCGGGATTCCGGCCAAAACGACAGGTCCGGGGTGGTCGTTTTTTTCACTTTCGGCGAGGTTTAATATCTCAGCTCCGGGACCACAGCCGGCCTCGGGATTGCTTTCTCCAGTGAGCGTGGGCCACCCCGGAGGCGGCTCACACCCCAAATCGAGGGTTTGGGCTCGCTCGCTCGGGGTCGGGATCCGGGCCAAAACGACAGGTCCGGGGTGGTCGTTTTTTTCACTTTCGGCGAGGGTTAAAATCTCAGCTCCGGGACCACAGCCGGCCTCGGGATTGCTTTTTCCAGTGAGCGTGGGCCACCCCGGAGGCGGCTCACACCCCAAATCGAGGGTTTGGGCTCGCTCGCTCGTGGTCGGGATCCGGGCCAAAACGACAGGTCCGGGGTGGTCGTTTTTTTCACTTTCAGCGTGTGTTAATATCTCAGCTCCGGGACCACAGCCGGCCTCGGGATTGCTTTTTCCAGTGAGCGTGGGCCACCCCGGAGGCGGCTCACACCCCAAATCGAGGGTTTGGGCTCGCTCGCTCGGGGTCGGGATTCCGGCCAAAACGACAGGCCCGGGGTGGTCGTTTTTTTCACTTTCGGCGAGGTTTAATATCTCAGCTCCTGGACCACAGCCGGCCTCGGGATTGCTTTTTCCAGTGAGCGTGGGCCACCCTGGAGGCGGCTCACACCCCAAATCGAGGGTTTGGGCTCGCTCGCTCGGGGTCGGGATTCCGGCCAAAACGACAGGTCCGGGGTGGTCGTTTTTTTCACTTTCGGCGTGTGTTAATATCTCAGCTCTGGGACCACAGCCGGCCTCGGGATTGCTTTTTCCAGTGAGCGTGGGCCACCCCGGAGGCGGCTCACACCCCAAATCGAGGGTTTGGGCTCGCTCGCTCGGGGTCGGGATTCCGGCCAAAACGACAGGTCCGGGGTGGTCGTTTTTTTCACTTTCGGCGAGGTTTAATATCTCAGCTCCGGGACCACAGCCGGCCTCGGGATTGCTTTCTCCAGTGAGCGTGGGCCACCCCGGAGGCGGCTCACACCCCAAATCGAGGGTTTGGGCTCGCTCGCTCGGGGTCGGGATCCGGGCCAAAACGACAGGTCCGGGGTGGTCGTTTTTTTCACTTTCGGCGAGGGTTAAAATCTCAGCTCCGGGACCACAGCCGGCCTCGGGATTGCTTTTTCCAGTGAGCGTGGGCCACCCCGGAGGCGGCTCACACCCCAAATCGAGGGTTTGGGCTCGCTCGCTCGTGGTCGGGATCCGGGCCAAAACGACAGGTCCGGGGTGGTCGTTTTTTTCACTTTCAGCGTGTGTTAATATCTCAGCTCCGGGACCACAGCCGGCCTCGGGATTGCTTTTTCCAGTGAGCGTGGGCCACCCCGGAGGCGGCTCACACCCCAAATCGAGGGTTTGGGCTCGCTCGCTCGGGGTCGGGATTCCGGCCAAAACGACAGGTCCGGGGTGGTCGTTTTTTTCACTTTCGGCGAGGTTTAATATCTCAGCTCCTGGACCACAGCCGGCCTCGGGATTGCTTTTTCCAGTGAGCGTGGGCCACCCCGGAGGCGGCTCACACCCCAAATCGAGGGTTTGGGCTCGCTCGCTCGGGGTCGGGATTCCGGCCAAAACGACAGGTCCGGGGTGGTCGTTTTTTTCACTTTCGGCGAGGGTTAAAATCTCAGCTCCGGGACCACAGCCGGCCTCGGGATTGCTTTTTCCAGTGAGCGTGGGCCACCCCGGAGGCGGCTCACACCCCAAATCGAGGGTTTGGGCTCGCTCGCTCGGGGTCGGGATTCCGGCCAAAACGACAGGTCCGGGGTGGTCGTTTTTTTCACTTTCGGCGAGGTTTAATATCTCAGCTCCTGGACCACAGCCGGCCTCGGGATTGCTTTTTCCAGTGAGCGTGGGCCACCCTGGAGGCGGCTCACACCCCAAATCGAGGGTTTGGGCTCGCTCGCTCGGGGTCGGGATTCCGGCCAAAACGACAGGTCCGGGGTGGTCGTTTTTTTCACTTTCGGCGTGTGTTAATATCTCAGCTCTGGGACCACAGCCGGCCTCGGGATTGCTTCTTCCAGTGAGCGTGGGCCACCCCGGAGGCGGCTCACACCCCAAATCGAGGGTTTGGGCTCGCTCGCTCGGGGTCGGGATTCCGGCCAAAACGACAGGTCCGGGGTGGTCGTTTTTTTCACTTTCGGCGAGGTTTAATATCTCAGCTCCGGGACCACAGCCGGCCTCGGGATTGCTTTCTCCAGTGAGCGTGGGCCACCCCGGAGGCGGCTCACACCCCAAATCGAGGGTTTGGGCTCGCTCGCTCGGGGTCGGGATCCGGGCCAAAACGACAGGTCCGGGGTGGTCGTTTTTTTCACTTTCAGCGTGTGTTAATATCTCAGCTCCGGGACCACAGCCGGCCTCGGGATTGCTTTTTCCAGTGAGCGTGGGCCACCCCGGAGGCGGCTCACACCCCAAATCGAGGGTTTGGGCTCGCTCGCTCGGGGTCGGGATTCCGGCCAAAACGACAGGCCCGGGGTGGTCGTTTTTTTCACTTTCGGCGAGGTTTAATATCTCAGCTCCTGGACCACAGCCGGCCTCGGGATTGCTTTTTCCAGTGAGCGTGGGCCACCCTGGAGGCGGCTCACACCCCAAATCGAGGGTTTGGGCTCGCTCGCTCGGGGTCGGGATTCCGGCCAAAACGACAGGTCCGGGGTGGTCGTTTTTTTCACTTTCGGCGTGTGTTAATATCTCAGCTCTGGGACCACAGCCGGCCTCGGGATTGCTTTTTCCAGTGAGCGTGGGCCACCCCGGAGGCGGCTCACACCCCAAATCGAGGGTTTGGGCTCGCTCGCTCGGGGTCGGGATTCCGGCCAAAACGACAGGTCCGGGGTGGTCGTTTTTTTCACTTTCGGCGAGGTTTAATATCTCAGCTCCGGGACCACAGCCGGCCTCGGGATTGCTTTCTCCAGTGAGCGTGGGCCACCCCGGAGGCGGCTCACACCCCAAATCGAGGGTTTGGGCTCGCTCGCTCGGGGTCGGGATCCGGGCCAAAACGACAGGTCCGGGGTGGTCGTTTTTTTCACTTTCGGCGAGGGTTAAAATCTCAGCTCCGGGACCACAGCCGGCCTCGGGATTGCTTTTTCCAGTGAGCGTGGGCCACCCCGGAGGCGGCTCACACCCCAAATCGAGGGTTTGGGCTCGCTCGCTCGTGGTCGGGATCCGGGCCAAAACGACAGGTCCGGGGTGGTCGTTTTTTTCACTTTCAGCGTGTGTTAATATCTCAGCTCCGGGACCACAGCCGGCCTCGGGATTGCTTTTTCCAGTGAGCGTGGGCCACCCCGGAGGCGGCTCACACCCCAAATCGAGGGTTTGGGCTCGCTCGCTCGGGGTCGGGATTCCGGCCAAAACGACAGGTCCGGGGTGGTCGTTTTTTTCACTTTCGGCGAGGTTTAATATCTCAGCTCCTGGACCACAGCCGGCCTCGGGATTGCTTTTTCCAGTGAGCGTGGGCCACCCCGGAGGCGGCTCACACCCCAAATCGAGGGTTTGGGCTCGCTCGCTCGGGGTCGGGATTCCGGCCAAAACGACAGGTCCGGGGTGGTCGTTTTTTTCACTTTCGGCGAGGGTTAAAATCTCAGCTCCGGGACCACAGCCGGCCTCGGGATTGCTTTTTCCAGTGAGCGTGGGCCACCCCGGAGGCGGCTCACACCCCAAATCGAGGGTTTGGGCTCGCTCGCTCGGGGTCGGGATTCCGGCCAAAACGACAGGTCCGGGGTGGTCGTTTTTTTCACTTTCGGCGAGGTTTAATATCTCAGCTCCTGGACCACAGCCGGCCTCGGGATTGCTTTTTCCAGTGAGCGTGGGCCACCCTGGAGGCGGCTCACACCCCAAATCGAGGGTTTGGGCTCGCTCGCTCGGGGTCGGGATTCCGGCCAAAACGACAGGTCCGGGGTGGTCGTTTTTTTCACTTTCGGCGTGTGTTAATATCTCAGCTCTGGGACCACAGCCGGCCTCGGGATTGCTTCTTCCAGTGAGCGTGGGCCACCCCGGAGGCGGCTCACACCCCAAATCGAGGGTTTGGGCTCGCTCGCTCGGGGTCGGGATTCCGGCCAAAACGACAGGTCCGGGGTGGTCGTTTTTTTCACTTTCGGCGAGGTTTAATATCTCAGCTCCGGGACCACAGCCGGCCTCGGGATTGCTTTCTCCAGTGAGCGTGGGCCACCCCGGAGGCGGCTCACACCCCAAATCGAGGGTTTGGGCTCGCTCGCTCGGGGTCGGGATCCGGGCCAAAACGACAGGTCCGGGGTGGTCGTTTTTTTCACTTTCGGCGAGGTTTAATATCTCAGCTCCTGGACCACAGCCGGCCTCGGGATTGCTTTTTCCAGTGAGCGTGGGCCACCCCGGAGGCGGCTCACACCCCAAATCGAGGGTTTGGGCTCGCTCGCTCGGGGTCGGGATTCCGGCCAAAACGACAGGTCCGGGGTGGTCGTTTTTTTCACTTTCGGCGAGGGTTAAAATCTCAGCTCCGGGACCACAGCCGGCCTCGGGATTGCTTTTTCCAGTGAGCGTGGGCCACCCCGGAGGCGGCTCACACCCCAAATCGAGGGTTTGGGCTCGCTCGCTCGGGGTCGGGATTCCGGCCAAAACGACAGGCCCGGGGTGGTCGTTTTTTTCACTTTCGGCGAGGTTTAATATCTCAGCTCCTGGACCACAGCCGGCCTCGGGATTGCTTTTTCCAGTGAGCGTGGGCCACCCTGGAGGCGGCTCACACCCCAAATCGAGGGTTTGGGCTCGCTCGCTCGGGGTCGGGATTCCGGCCAAAACGACAGGTCCGGGGTGGTCGTTTTTTTCACTTTCGGCGTGTGTTAATATCTCAGCTCTGGGACCACAGCCGGCCTCGGGATTGCTTTTTCCAGTGAGCGTGGGCCACCCCGGAGGCGGCTCACACCCCAAATCGAGGGTTTGGGCTCGCTCGCTCGGGGTCGGGATTCCGGCCAAAACGACAGGTCCGGGGTGGTCGTTTTTTTCACTTTCGGCGAGGTTTAATATCTCAGCTCCGGGACCACAGCCGGCCTCGGGATTGCTTTCTCCAGTGAGCGTGGGCCACCCCGGAGGCGGCTCACACCCCAAATCGAGGGTTTGGGCTCGCTCGCTCGGGGTCGGGATCCGGGCCAAAACGACAGGTCCGGGGTGGTCGTTTTTTTCACTTTCGGCGAGGTTTAATATCTCAGCTCCGGGACCACAGCCGGCCTCGGGATTGCTTTCTCCAGTGAGCGTGGGCCACCCCGGAGGCGGCTCACACCCCAAATCGAGGGTTTGGGCTCGCTCGCTCGGGGTCGGGATCCGGGCCAAAACGACAGGTCCGGGGTGGTCGTTTTTTTCACTTTCGGCGAGGTTTAATATCTCAGCTCCTGGACCACAGCCGGCCTCGGGATTGCTTTTTCCAGTGAGCGTGGGCCACCCCGGAGGCGGCTCACACCCCAAATCGAGGGTTTGGGCTCGCTCGCTCGGGGTCGGGATTCCGGCCAAAACGACAGGTCCGGGGTGGTCGTTTTTTTCACTTTCGGCGAGGGTTAAAATCTCAGCTCCGGGACCACAGCCGGCCTCGGGATTGCTTTTTCCAGTGAGCGTGGGCCACCCCGGAGGCGGCTCACACCCCAAATCGAGGGTTTGGGCTCGCTCGCTCGGGGTCGGGATTCCGGCCAAAACGACAGGCCCGGGGTGGTCGTTTTTTTCACTTTCGGCGTGTGTTAATATCTCAGCTCTGGGACCACAGCCGGCCTCGGGATTGCTTTTTCCAGTGAGCGTGGGCCACCCCGGAGGCGGCTCACACCCCAAATCGAGGGTTTGGGCTCGCTCGCTCGGGGTCGGGATTCCGGCCAAAACGACAGGTCCGGGGTGGTCGTTTTTTTCACTTTCGGCGAGGTTTAATATCTCAGCTCCGGGACCACAGCCGGCCTCGGGATTGCTTTCTCCAGTGAGCGTGGGCCACCCCGGAGGCGGCTCACACCCCAAATCGAGGGTTTGGGCTCGCTCGCTCGGGGTCGGGATCCGGGCCAAAACGACAGGTCCGGGGTGGTCGTTTTTTTCACTTTCGGCGAGGGTTAAAATCTCAGCTCCGGGACCACAGCCGGCCTCGGGATTGCTTTTTCCAGTGAGCGTGGGCCACCCCGGAGGCGGCTCACACCCCAAATCGAGGGTTTGGGCTCGCTCGCTCGTGGTCGGGATCCGGGCCAAAACGACAGGTCCGGGGTGGTCGTTTTTTTCACTTTCAGCGTGTGTTAATATCTCAGCTCCGGGACCACAGCCGGCCTCGGGATTGCTTTTTCCAGTGAGCGTGGGCCACCCCGGAGGCGGCTCACACCCCAAATCGAGGGTTTGGGCTCGCTCGCTCGGGGTCGGGATTCCGGCCAAAACGACAGGCCCGGGGTGGTCGTTTTTTTCACTTTCGGCGAGGTTTAATATCTCAGCTCCTGGACCACAGCCGGCCTCGGGATTGCTTTTTCCAGTGAGCGTGGGCCACCCTGGAGGCGGCTCACACCCCAAATCGAGGGTTTGGGCTCGCTCGCTCGGGGTCGGGATTCCGGCCAAAACGACAGGTCCGGGGTGGTCGTTTTTTTCACTTTCGGCGTGTGTTAATATCTCAGCTCTGGGACCACAGCCGGCCTCGGGATTGCTTTTTCCAGTGAGCGTGGGCCACCCCGGAGGCGGCTCACACCCCAAATCGAGGGTTTGGGCTCGCTCGCTCGGGGTCGGGATTCCGGCCAAAACGACAGGTCCGGGGTGGTCGTTTTTTTCACTTTCGGCGAGGTTTAATATCTCAGCTCCGGGACCACAGCCGGCCTCGGGATTGCTTTCTCCAGTGAGCGTGGGCCACCCCGGAGGCGGCTCACACCCCAAATCGAGGGTTTGGGCTCGCTCGCTCGGGGTCGGGATCCGGGCCAAAACGACAGGTCCGGGGTGGTCGTTTTTTTCACTTTCGGCGAGGTTTAATATCTCAGCTCCTGGACCACAGCCGGCCTCGGGATTGCTTTTTCCAGTGAGCGTGGGCCACCCCGGAGGCGGCTCACACCCCAAATCGAGGGTTTGGGCTCGCTCGCTCGGGGTCGGGATTCCGGCCAAAACGACAGGTCCGGGGTGGTCGTTTTTTTCACTTTCGGCGAGGGTTAAAATCTCAGCTCCGGGACCACAGCCGGCCTCGGGATTGCTTTTTCCAGTGAGCGTGGGCCACCCCGGAGGCGGCTCACACCCCAAATCGAGGGTTTGGGCTCGCTCGCTCGGGGTCGGGATTCCGGCCAAAACGACAGGCCCGGGGTGGTCGTTTTTTTCACTTTCGGCGAGGTTTAATATCTCAGCTCCTGGACCACAGCCGGCCTCGGGATTGCTTTTTCCAGTGAGCGTGGGCCACCCTGGAGGCGGCTCACACCCCAAATCGAGGGTTTGGGCTCGCTCGCTCGGGGTCGGGATTCCGGCCAAAACGACAGGTCCGGGGTGGTCGTTTTTTTCACTTTCGGCGTGTGTTAATATCTCAGCTCTGGGACCACAGCCGGCCTCGGGATTGCTTTTTCCAGTGAGCGTGGGCCACCCCGGAGGCGGCTCACACCCCAAATCGAGGGTTTGGGCTCGCTCGCTCGGGGTCGGGATTCCGGCCAAAACGACAGGTCCGGGGTGGTCGTTTTTTTCACTTTCGGCGAGGTTTAATATCTCAGCTCCGGGACCACAGCCGGCCTCGGGATTGCTTTCTCCAGTGAGCGTGGGCCACCCCGGAGGCGGCTCACACCCCAAATCGAGGGTTTGGGCTCGCTCGCTCGGGGTCGGGATCCGGGCCAAAACGACAGGTCCGGGGTGGTCGTTTTTTTCACTTTCGGCGAGGGTTAAAATCTCAGCTCCGGGACCACAGCCGGCCTCGGGATTGCTTTTTCCAGTGAGCGTGGGCCACCCCGGAGGCGGCTCACACCCCAAATCGAGGGTTTGGGCTCGCTCGCTCGTGGTCGGGATCCGGGCCAAAACGACAGGTCCGGGGTGGTCGTTTTTTTCACTTTCAGCGTGTGTTAATATCTCAGCTCCGGGACCACAGCCGGCCTCGGGATTGCTTTTTCCAGTGAGCGTGGGCCACCCCGGAGGCGGCTCACACCCCAAATCGAGGGTTTGGGCTCGCTCGCTCGGGGTCGGGATTCCGGCCAAAACGACAGGCCCGGGGTGGTCGTTTTTTTCACTTTCGGCGAGGTTTAATATCTCAGCTCCTGGACCACAGCCGGCCTCGGGATTGCTTTTTCCAGTGAGCGTGGGCCACCCTGGAGGCGGCTCACACCCCAAATCGAGGGTTTGGGCTCGCTCGCTCGGGGTCGGGATTCCGGCCAAAACGACAGGTCCGGGGTGGTCGTTTTTTTCACTTTCGGCGAGGGTTAAAATCTCAGCTCCGGGACCACAGCCGGCCTCGGGATTGCTTTTTCCAGTGAGCGTGGGCCACCCCGGAGGCGGCTCACACCCCAAATCGAGGGTTTGGGCTCGCTCGCTCGGGGTCGGGATTCCGGCCAAAACGACAGGCCCGGGGTGGTCGTTTTTTTCACTTTCGGCGAGGTTTAATATCTCAGCTCCTGGACCACAGCCGGCCTCGGGATTGCTTTTTCCAGTGAGCGTGGGCCACCCTGGAGGCGGCTCACACCCCAAATCGAGGGTTTGGGCTCGCTCGCTCGGGGTCGGGATTCCGGCCAAAACGACACGTCCGGGGTGGTCGTTTTTTTCACTTTCGGCGTGTGTTAATATCTCAGCTCTGGGACCACAGCCGGCCTCGGGATTGCTTTTTCCAGTGAGCGTGGGCCACCCCGGAGGCGGCTCACACCCCAAATCGAGGGTTTGGGCTCGCTCGCTCGGGGTCGGGATTCCGGCCAAAACGACAGGTCCGGGGTGGTCGTTTTTTTCACTTTCGGCGTGTGTTAATATCTCAGCTCTGGGACCACAGCCGGCCTCGGGATTGCTTTTTCCAGTGAGCGTGGGCCACCCCGGAGGCGGCTCACACCCCAAATCGAGGGTTTGGGCTCGCTCGCTCGGGGTCGGGATTCCGGCCAAAACGACAGGTCCGGGGTGGTCGTTTTTTTCACTTTCGGCGAGGTTTAATATCTCAGCTCCGGGACCACAGCCGGCCTCGGGATTGCTTTCTCCAGTGAGCGTGGGCCACCCCGGAGGCGGCTCACACCCCAAATCGAGGGTTTGGGCTCGCTCGCTCGGGGTCGGGATCCGGGCCAAAACGACAGGTCCGGGGTGGTCGTTTTTTTCACTTTCGGCGAGGTTTAATATCTCAGCTCCTGGACCACAGCCGGCCTCGGGATTGCTTTTTCCAGTGAGCGTGGGCCACCCCGGAGGCGGCTCACACCCCAAATCGAGGGTTTGGGCTCGCTCGCTCGGGGTCGGGATTCCGGCCAAAACGACAGGTCCGGGGTGGTCGTTTTTTTCACTTTCGGCGAGGGTTAAAATCTCAGCTCCGGGACCACAGCCGGCCTCGGGATTGCTTTTTCCAGTGAGCGTGGGCCACCCCGGAGGCGGCTCACACCCCAAATCGAGGGTTTGGGCTCGCTCGCTCGGGGTCGGGATTCCGGCCAAAACGACAGGTCCGGGGTGGTCGTTTTTTTCACTTTCGGCGTGTGTTAATATCTCAGCTCTGGGACCACAGCCGGCCTTGGGATTGCTTTCTCCAGTGAGCGTGGGCCACCCCGGAGGCGGCTCACACCCCAAATCGAGGGTTTGGGCTCGCTCGCTCGGGGTCGGGATTCCGGCCAAAACGACAGGTCCGGGGTGGTCGTTTTTTTCACTTTCGGCGTGTGTTAATATCTCAGCTCCTGGACCACAGCCGGCCTCGGGATTGCTTTTTCCAGTGAGCGTGGGCCACCCCGGAGGCGGCTCACACCCCAAATCGAGGGTTTGGGCTCGCTCGCTCGGGGTCGGGATTCCGGCCAAAACGACAGGTCCGGGGTGGTCGTTTTTTTCACTTTCGGCGTGTGTTAATATCTCAGCTCCGGGACCACAGCCGGCCTCGGGATTGCTTTCTCCAGTGAGCGTGGGCCACCCCGGAGGCGGGTCACACCCCAAATCGAGGGTTTGGGCTCGCTCGCTCGGGGTCGGGATTCCAGCCAAAACGACAGGTCCGGGGTGGTCGTTTTTTTCACTTTCGGCGAGGTTTAATATCTCAGCTCCTGGACCACAGCCGGCCTCGGGATTGCTTTTTCCAGTGAGCGTGGGCCACCCCGGAGGCGGCTCACACCCCAAATCGAGGGTTTGGGCTCGCTCGCTCGGGGTCGGGATTCCGGCCAAAACGACAGGTCCGGGGTGGTCGTTTTTTTCACTTTCGACGAGGTTTAATATCTCAGCTCTGGGACCACAGCCGGCCTCGGGATTGCTTTTTCCAGTGAGCGTGGGCCACCCCGGAGGCGGCTCACACCCCAAATCGAGGGTTTGGGCTCGCTCGCTCGGGGTCGGGATTCCGGCCAAAACGACAGGTCCGGGGTGGTCGTTTTTTTCACTTTCGGCGAGGTTTAATATCTCAGCTCCTGGACCACAGCCGGCCTCGGGATTGCTTTTTCCAGTGAGCGTGGGCCACCCCGGAGGCGGCTCACACCCCAAATCGAGGGTTTGGGCTCGCTCGCTCGGGGTCGGGATTCCGGCCAAAACGACAGGTCCGGGGTGGTCGTTTTTTTCACTTTCGGCGTGTGTTAATATCTCAGCTCCGGGACCACAGCCGGCCTCGGGATTGCTTTCTCCAGTGAGCGTGGGCCACCCCGGAGGCGGGTCACACCCCAAATCGAGGGTTTGGGCTCGCTCGCTCGGGGTCGGGATTCCAGCCAAAACGACAGGTCCGGGGTGGTCGTTTTTTTCACTTTCGGCGAGGGTTAATATCTCAGCTCCTGGACCACAGCCGGCCTCGGCATTGCTTTTTCCAGTGAGCGTGGGCCACCCCGGAGGCGGGTCACACCCCAAATCGAGGGTTTGGGCTCGCTCGCTCGGGGTCGGGATTCCGGCCAAAACGACAGGTCCGGGGTGGTCGTTTTTTTCACTTTCGGCGTGTGTTAATATCTCAGCTCTGGGACCACAGCCGGCCTTGGGATTGCTTTCTCCAGTGAGCGTGGGCCACCCCGGAGGCGGCTCACACCCCAAATCGAGGGTTTGGGCTCGCTCGCTCGGGGTCGGGATTCCGGCCAAAACGACAGGTCCGGGGTGGTCGTTTTTTTCACTTTCGGCGTGTGTTAATATCTCAGCTCTGGGACCACAGCCGGCCTTGGGATTGCTTTCTCCAGTGAGCGTGGGCCACCCCGGAGGCGGCTCACACCCCAAATCGAGGGTTTGGGCTCGCTCGCTCGGGGTCGGGATTCCGGCCAAAACGACAGGTCCGGGGTGGTCGTTTTTTTCACTTTCGGCGTGTGTTAATATCTCAGCTCTGGGACCAAAGCCGGCCTCGGGATTGCTTTTTCCAGTGAGCGTGGGCCACCCCGGAGGCGGCTCACACCCCAAATCGAGGGTTTGGGCTCGCTCGCTCGTGGTCGGGATCCGGGCCAAAACGACAGGTCCGGGGTGGTCGTTTTTTTCACTTTCGGCGAGGGTTAATATCTCAGCTCCTGGACCACAGCCGGCCTCGGCATTGCTTTTTCCAGTGAGCGTGGGCCACCCCGGAGGCGGGTCACACCCCAAATCGAGGGTTTGGGCTCGCTCGCTCGGGGTCGGGATTCCGGCCAAAACGACAGGTCCGGGGTGGTCGTTTTTTTCACTTTCGGCGAGGTTTAATATCTCAGCTCCTGGACCACAGCCGGCCTCGGGATTGCTTTTTCCAGTGAGCGTGGGCCACCCCGGAGGCGGCTCACACCCCAAATCGAGGGTTTGGGCTCGCTCGCTCGGGGTCGGGATTCCGGCCAAAACGACAGGTCCGGGGTGGTCGTTTTTTTCACTTTCGGCGTGTGTTAATATCTCAGCTCCGGGACCACAGCCGGCCTCGGGATTGCTTTCTCCAGTGAGCGTGGGCCACCCCGGAGGCGGGTCACACCCCAAATCGAGGGTTTGGGCTCGCTCGCTCGGGGTCGGGATTCCAGCCAAAACGACAGGTCCGGGGTGGTCGTTTTTTTCACTTTCGGCGAGGTTTAATATCTCAGCTCCTGGACCACAGCCGGCCTCGGGATTGCTTTCTCCAGTGAGCGTGGGCCACCCCGGAGGCGGCTCACACCCCAAATCGAGGGTTTGGGCTCGCTCGCTCGGGGTCGGGATTCCGGCCAAAACGACAGGTCCGGGGTGGTCGTTTTTTTCACTTTCGACGAGGTTTAATATCTCAGCTCTGGGACCACAGCCGGCCTCGGGATTGCTTTTTCCAGTGAGCGTGGGCCACCCCGGAGGCGGCTCACACCCCAAATCGAGGGTTTGGGCTCGCTCGCTCGTGGTCGGGATCCGGGCCAAAACGACAGGTCCGGGGTGGTCGTTTTTTTCACTTTCGGCGAGGGTTAATATCTCAGCTCCTGGACCACAGCCGGCCTCGGGATTGCTTTTTCCAGTGAGCGTGGGCCAACCCGGAGGCGGCTCACACCCCAAATCGAGGGTTTGGGCTCGCTCGCTCGGGGTCGGGATTCCGGCCAAAACGACAGGTCCGGGGTGGTCGTTTTTTTCACTTTCGGCGTGTGTTAATATCTCAGCTCTGGGACCACAGCCGGCCTTGGGATTGCTTTCTCCAGTGAGCGTGGGCCACCCCGGAGGCGGCTCACACCCCAAATCGAGGGTTTGGGCTCGCTCGCTCGGGGTCGGGATTCCGGCCAAAACGACAGGTCCGGGGTGGTCGTTTTTTTCACTTTCGGCGTGTGTTAATATCTCAGCTCTGGGACCAAAGCCGGCCTCGGGATTGCTTTTTCCAGTGAGCGTGGGCCACCCCGGAGGCGGCTCACACCCCAAATCGAGGGTTTGGGCTCGCTCGCTCGTGGTCGGGATCCGGGCCAAAACGACAGGTCCGGGGTGGTCGTTTTTTTCACTTTCGGCGAGGGTTAATATCTCAGCTCCTGGACCACAGCCGGCCTCGGCATTGCTTTTTCCAGTGAGCGTGGGCCACCCCGGAGGCGGGTCACACCCCAAATCGAGGGTTTGGGCTCGCTCGCTCGGGGTCGGGATTCCGGCCAAAACGACAGGTCCGGGGTGGTCGTTTTTTTCACTTTCGGCGTGTGTTAATATCTCAGCTCCGGGACCACAGCCGGCCTCGGGATTGCTTTCTCCAGTGAGCGTGGGCCACCCCGGAGGCGGGTCACACCCCAAATCGAGGGTTTGGGCTCGCTCGCTCGTGGTCGGGATCCGGGCCAAAACGACAGGTCCGGGGTGGTCGTTTTTTTCACTTTCGGCGAGGGTTAATATCTCAGCTCCTGGACCACAGCCGGCCTCGGCATTGCTTTTTCCAGTGAGCGCGGGCCACCCCGGAGGCGGGTCACACCCCAAATCGAGGGTTTGGGCTCGCTCGCTCGGGGTCGGGATTCCGGCCAAAATGACAGGTCCGGGGTGGTCGTTTTTTTCACTTTCGGCGTGTGTTAATATCTCAGCTCCGGGACCACAGCCGGCCTCGGGATTGCTTTCTCCAGTGAGCGTGGGCCACCCCGGAGGCGGGTCACACCCCAAATCGAGGGTTTGGGCTCGCTCGCTCGGGGTCGGGATTCCAGCCAAAACGACAGGTCCGGGGTGGTCGTTTTTTTCACTTTCGGCGAGGGTTAATATCTCAGCTCCTGGACCACAGCCGGCCTCGGCATTGCTTTTTCCAGTGAGCGTGGGCCACCCCGGAGGCGGGTCACACCCCAAATCGAGGGTTTGGGCTCGCTCGCTCGGGGTCGGGATTCCGGCCAAAACGACAGGTCCGGGGTGGTCGTTTTTTTCACTTTCGGCGTGTGTTAATATCTCAGCTCTGGGACCACAGCCGGCCTTGGGATTGCTTTCTCCAGTGAGCGTGGGCCACCCCGGAGGCGGCTCACACCCCAAATCGAGGGTTTGGGCTCGCTCGCTCGGGGTCGGGATTCCGGCCAAAACGACAGGTCCGGGGTGGTCGTTTTTTTCACTTTCGGCGTGTGTTAATATCTCAGCTCTGGGACCACAGCCGGCCTTGGGATTGCTTTCTCCAGTGAGCGTGGGCCACCCCGGAGGCGGCTCACACCCCAAATCGAGGGTTTGGGCTCGCTCGCTCGGGGTCGGGATTCCGGCCAAAACGACAGGTCCGGGGTGGTCGTTTTTTTCACTTTCGGCGTGTGTTAATATCTCAGCTCTGGGACCAAAGCCGGCCTCGGGATTGCTTTTTCCAGTGAGCGTGGGCCACCCCGGAGGCGGCTCACACCCCAAATCGAGGGTTTGGGCTCGCTCGCTCGTGGTCGGGATCCGGGCCAAAACGACAGGTCCGGGGTGGTCGTTTTTTTCACTTTCGGCGAGGGTTAATATCTCAGCTCCTGGACCACAGCCGGCCTCGGCATTGCTTTTTCCAGTGAGCGTGGGCCACCCCGGAGGCGGCTCACACCCCAAATCGAGGGTTTGGGCTCGCTCGCTCGGGGTCGGGATTCCGGCCAAAACGACAGGTCCGGGGTGGTCGTTTTTTTCACTTTCGGCGTGTGTTAATATCTCAGCTCCGGGACCACAGCCGGCCTCGGGATTGCTTTCTCCAGTGAGCGTGGGCCACCCCGGAGGCGGGTCACACCCCAAATCGAGGGTTTGGGCTCGCTCGCTCGGGGTCGGGATTCCAGCCAAAACGACAGGTCCGGGGTGGTCGTTTTTTTCACTTTCGGCGAGGTTTAATATCTCAGCTCCTGGACCACAGCCGGCCTCGGGATTGCTTTCTCCAGTGAGCGTGGGCCACCCCGGAGGCGGCTCACACCCCAAATCGAGGGTTTGGGCTCGCTCGCTCGGGGTCGGGATTCCGGCCAAAACGACAGGTCCGGGGTGGTCGTTTTTTTCACTTTCGACGAGGTTTAATATCTCCGCTCTGGGACCACAGCCGGCCTCGGGATTGCTTTTTCCAGTGAGCGTGGGCCACCCCGGAGGCGGCTCACACCCCAAATCGAGGGTTTGGGCTCGCTCGCTCGTGGTCGGGATCCGGGCCAAAACGACAGGTCCGGGGTGGTCGTTTTTTTCACTTTCGGCGAGGGTTAATATCTCAGCTCCTGGACCACAGCCGGCCTCGGGATTGCTTTTTCCAGTGAGCGTGGGCCAACCCGGAGGCGGCTCACACCCCAAATCGAGGGTTTGGGCTCGCTCGCTCGGGGTCGGGATTCCGGCCAAAACGACAGGTCCGGGGTGGTCGTTTTTTTCACTTTCGGCGTGTGTTAATATCTCAGCTCTGGGACCACAGCCGGCCTTGGGATTGCTTTCTCCAGTGAGCGTGGGCCACCCCGGAGGCGGCTCACACCCCAAATCGAGGGTTTGGGCTCGCTCGCTCGGGGTCGGGATTCCGGCCAAAACGACAGGTCCGGGGTGGTCGTTTTTTTCACTTTCGGCGTGTGTTAATATCTCAGCTCTGGGACCAAAGCCGGCCTCGGGATTGCTTTTTCCAGTGAGCGTGGGCCACCCCGGAGGCGGCTCACACCCCAAATCGAGGGTTTGGGCTCGCTCGCTCGTGGTCGGGATCCGGGCCAAAACGACAGGTCCGGGGTGGTCGTTTTTTTCACTTTCGGCGAGGGTTAATATCTCAGCTCCTGGACCACAGCCGGCCTCGGCATTGCTTTTTCCAGTGAGCGTGGGCCACCCCGGAGGCGGGTCACACCCCAAATCGAGGGTTTGGGCTCGCTCGCTCGGGGTCGGGATTCCGGCCAAAACGACAGGTCCGGGGTGGTCGTTTTTTTCACTTTCGGCGTGTGTTAATATCTCAGCTCCGGGACCACAGCCGGCCTCGGGATTGCTTTCTCCAGTGAGCGTGGGCCACCCCGGAGGCGGGTCACACCCCAAATCGAGGGTTTGGGCTCGCTCGCTCGGGGTCGGGATTCCAGCCAAAACGACAGGTCCGGGGTGGTCGTTTTTTTCACTTTCGGCGAGGGTTAATATCTCAGCTCCTGGACCACAGCCGGCCTCGGCATTGCTTTTTCAAGTGAGCGTGGGCCACCCCGGAGGCGGGTCACACCCCAAATCGAGGGTTTGGGCTCGCTCGCTCGGGGTCGGGATTCCGGCCAAAACGACAGGTCCGGGGTGGTCGTTTTTTTCACTTTCGGCGTGTGTTAATATCTCAGCTCTGGGACCACAGCCGGCCTTGGGATTGCTTTCTCCAGTGAGCGTGGGCCACCCCGGAGGCGGCTCACACCCCAAATCGAGGGTTTGGGCTCGCTCGCTCGGGGTCGGGATTCCGGCCAAAACGACAGGTCCGGGGTGGTCGTTTTTTTCACTTTCGGCGTGTGTTAATATCTCAGCTCTGGGACCACAGCCGGCCTTGGGATTGCTTTCTCCAGTGAGCGTGGGCCACCCCGGAGGCGGCTCACACCCCAAATCGAGGGTTTGGGCTCGCTCGCTCGGGGTCGGGATTCCGGCCAAAACGACAGGTCCGGGGTGGTCGTTTTTTTCACTTTCGGCGTGTGTTAATATCTCAGCTCTGGGACCAAAGCCGGCCTCGGGATTGCTTTTTCCAGTGAGCGTGGGCCACCCCGGAGGCGGCTCACACCCCAAATCGAGGGTTTGGGCTCGCTCGCTCGTGGTCGGGATCCGGGCCAAAACGACAGGTCCGGGGTGGTCGTTTTTTTCACTTTCGGCGAGGGTTAATATCTCAGCTCCTGGACCACAGCCGGCCTCGGCATTGCTTTTTCCAGTGAGCGTGGGCCACCCCGGAGGCGGGTCACACCCCAAATCGAGGGTTTGGGCTCGCTCGCTCGGGGTCGGGATTCCGGCCAAAACGACAGGTCCGGGGTGGTCGTTTTTTTCACTTTCGGCGAGGTTTAATATCTCAGCTCCTGGACCACAGCCGGCCTCGGGATTGCTTTTTCCAGTGAGCGTGGGCCACCCCGGAGGCGGCTCACACCCCAAATCGAGGGTTTGGGCTCGCTCGCTCGGGGTCGGGATTCCGGCCAAAACGACAGGTCCGGGGTGGTCGTTTTTTTCACTTTCGGCGTGTGTTAATATCTCAGCTCCGGGACCACAGCCGGCCTCGGGATTGCTTTCTCCAGTGAGCGTGGGCCACCCCGGAGGCGGGTCACACCCCAAATCGAGGGTTTGGGCTCGCTCGCTCGGGGTCGGGATTCCGGCCAAAACGACAGGTCCGGGGTGGTCGTTTTTTTCACTTTCGGCGAGGTTTAATATCTCAGCTCCTGGACCACAGCCGGCCTCGGGATTGCTTTCTCCAGTGAGCGTGGGCCACCCCGGAGGCGGCTCACACCCCAAATCGAGGGTTTGGGCTCGCTCGCTCGGGGTCGGGATTCCGGCCAAAACGACAGGTCCGGGGTGGTCGTTTTTTTCACTTTCGACGAGGTTTAATATCTCAGCTCTGGGACCACAGCCGGCCTCGGGATTGCTTTTTCCAGTGAGCGTGGGCCACCCCGGAGGCGGCTCACACCCCAAATCGAGGGTTTGGGCTCGCTCGCTCGTGGTCGGGATCCGGGCCAAAACGACAGGTCCGGGGTGGTCGTTTTTTTCACTTTCGGCGAGGGTTAATATCTCAGCTCCTGGACCACAGCCGGCCTCGGGATTGCTTTTTCCAGTGAGCGTGGGCCAACCCGGAGGCGGCTCACACCCCAAATCGAGGGTTTGGGCTCGCTCGCTCGGGGTCGGGATTCCGGCCAAAACGACAGGTCCGGGGTGGTCGTTTTTTTCACTTTCGGCGTGTGTTAATATCTCAGCTCTGGGACCACAGCCGGCCTTGGGATTGCTTTCTCCAGTGAGCGTGGGCCACCCCGGAGGCGGCTCACACCCCAAATCGAGGGTTTGGGCTCGCTCGCTCGGGGTCGGGATTCCGGCCAAAACGACAGGTCCGGGGTGGTCGTTTTTTTCACTTTCGGCGAGGGTTAATATCTCAGCTCCTGGACCACAGCCGGCCTCGGGATTGCTTTTTCCAGTGAGCGTGGGCCAACCCGGAGGCGGCTCACACCCCAAATCGAGGGTTTGGGCTCGCTCGCTCGGGGTCGGGATTCCGGCCAAAACGACAGGTCCGGGGTGGTCGTTTTTTTCACTTTCGGCGAGGGTTAATATCTCAGCTCCTGGACCACAGCCGGCCTCGGGATTGCTTTTTCCAGTGAGCGTGGGCCAACCCGGAGGCGGCTCACACCCCAAATCGAGGGTTTGGGCTCGCTCGCTCGGGGTCGGGATTCCGGCCAAAACGACAGGTCCGGGGTGGTCGTTTTTTTCACTTTCGGCGTGTGTTAATATCTCAGCTCTGGGACCACAGCCGGCCTTGGGATTGCTTTCTCCAGTGAGCGTGGGCCACCCCGGAGGCGGCTCACACCCCAAATCGAGGGTTTGGGCTCGCTCGCTCGGGGTCGGGATTCCGGCCAAAACGACAGGTCCGGGGTGGTCGTTTTTTTCACTTTCGGCGAGGGTTAATATCTCAGCTCCTGGACCACAGCCGGCCTCGGGATTGCTTTTTCCAGTGAGCGTGGGCCAACCCGGAGGCGGCTCACACCCCAAATCGAGGGTTTGGGCTCGCTCGCTCGGGGTCGGGATTCCGGCCAAAACGACAGGTCCGGGGTGGTCGTTTTTTTCACTTTCGGCGTGTGTTAATATCTCAGCTCTGGGACCACAGCCGGCCTTGGGATTGCTTTCTCCAGTGAGCGTGGGCCACCCCGGAGGCG
The DNA here is from genome assembly GCA_029224185.1 of Karalla daura. NCBI lineage: Eukaryota > Metazoa > Chordata > Actinopteri > Chaetodontiformes > Leiognathidae > Karalla > Karalla daura. The sequence continues at coordinate 14,934,302 of CM055207.1, read as the reverse complement.
GCTCACACCCCAAATCGAGGGTTTGGGCTCGCTCGCTTGGGGTCGGGATTCCGGCCAAAACGACAGGTCCGGGGTGGTCGTTTTTTTCACTTTCGGCGTGTGTTAATATCTCAGCTCTGGGACCAAAGCCGGCCTCGGGATTGCTTTTTCCAGTGAGCGTGGGCCACCCCGGAGGCGGCTCACACCCCAAATCGAGGGTTTGGGCTCGCTCGCTCGTGGTCGGGATCCGGGCCAAAACGACAGGTCCGGGGTGGTCGTTTTTTTCACTTTCGGCGAGGGTTAATATCTCAGCTCCTGGACCACAGCCGGCCTCGGCATTGCTTTTTCCAGTGAGCGTGGGCCACCCCGGAGGCGGGTCACACCCCAAATCGAGGGTTTGGGCTCGCTCGCTCGGGGTCGGGATTCCGGCCAAAACGACAGGTCCGGGGTGGTCGTTTTTTTCACTTTCGGCGAGGTTTAATATCTCAGCTCCTGGACCACAGCCGGCCTCGGGATTGCTTTCTCCAGTGAGCGTGGGCCACCCCGGAGGCGGCTCACACCCCAAATCGAGGGTTTGGGCTCGCTCGCTTGGGGTCGGGATTCCGGCCAAAACGACAGGTCCGGGGTGGTCGTTTTTTTCACTTTCGGCGTGTGTTAATATCTCAGCTCTGGGACCAAAGCCGGCCTCGGGATTGCTTTTTCCAGTGAGCGTGGGCCACCCCGGAGGCGGCTCACACCCCAAATCGAGGGTTTGGGCTCGCTCGCTCGTGGTCGGGATCCGGGCCAAAACGACAGGTCCGGGGTGGTCGTTTTTTTCACTTTCGGCGAGGGTTAATATCTCAGCTCCTGGACCACAGCCGGCCTCGGCATTGCTTTTTCCAGTGAGCGTGGGCCACCCCGGAGGCGGGTCACACCCCAAATCGAGGGTTTGGGCTCGCTCACTCGGGGTCGGGATTCCGGCCAAAACGACAGGTCCGGGGTGGTCGTTTTTTTCACTTTCGGCGTGTGTTAATATCTCAGCTCCGGGACCACAGCCGGCCTCGGGATTGCTTTCTCCAGTGAGCGTGGGCCACCCCGGAGGCGGGTCACACCCCAAATCGAGGGTTTGGGCTCGCTCGCTCGGGGTCGGGATTCCAGCCAAAACGACAGGTCCGGGGTGGTCGTTTTTTTCACTTTCGGCGAGGGTTAATATCTCAGCTCCTGGACCACAGCCGGCCTCGGCATTGCTTTTTCAAGTGAGCGTGGGCCACCCCGGAGGCGGGTCACACCCCAAATCGAGGGTTTGGGCTCGCTCGCTCGGGGTCGGGATTCCGGCCAAAACGACAGGTCCGGGGTGGTCGTTTTTTTCACTTTCGGCGTGTGTTAATATCTCAGCTCTGGGACCACAGCCGGCCTTGGGATTGCTTTCTCCAGTGAGCGTGGGCCACCCCGGAGGCGGCTCACACCCCAAATCGAGGGTTTGGGCTCGCTCGCTCGGGGTCGGGATTCCGGCCAAAACGACAGGTCCGGGGTGGTCGTTTTTTTCACTTTCGGCGTGTGTTAATATCTCAGCTCTGGGACCACAGCCGGCCTTGGGATTGCTTTCTCCAGTGAGCGTGGGCCACCCCGGAGGCGGCTCACACCCCAAATCGAGGGTTTGGGCTCGCTCGCTCGGGGTCGGGATTCCGGCCAAAACGACAGGTCCGGGGTGGTCGTTTTTTTCACTTTCGGCGTGTGTTAATATCTCAGCTCTGGGACCAAAGCCGGCCTCGGGATTGCTTTTTCCAGTGAGCGTGGGCCACCCCGGAGGCGGCTCACACCCCAAATCGAGGGTTTGGGCTCGCTCGCTCGTGGTCGGGATCCGGGCCAAAACGACAGGTCCGGGGTGGTCGTTTTTTTCACTTTCGGCGAGGGTTAATATCTCAGCTCCTGGACCACAGCCGGCCTCGGCATTGCTTTTTCCAGTGAGCGTGGGCCACCCCGGAGGCGGGTCACACCCCAAATCGAGGGTTTGGGCTCGCTCGCTCGGGGTCGGGATTCCGGCCAAAACGACAGGTCCGGGGTGGTCGTTTTTTTCACTTTCGGCGAGGTTTAATATCTCAGCTCCTGGACCACAGCCGGCCTCGGGATTGCTTTTTCCAGTGAGCGTGGGCCACCCCGGAGGCGGCTCACACCCCAAATCGAGGGTTTGGGCTCGCTCGCTCGGGGTCGGGATTCCGGCCAAAACGACAGGTCCGGGGTGGTCGTTTTTTTCACTTTCGGCGTGTGTTAATATCTCAGCTCCGGGACCACAGCCGGCCTCGGGATTGCTTTCTCCAGTGAGCGTGGGCCACCCCGGAGGCGGGTCACACCCCAAATCGAGGGTTTGGGCTCGCTCGCTCGGGGTCGGGATTCCAGCCAAAACGACAGGTCCGGGGTGGTCGTTTTTTTCACTTTCGGCGAGGTTTAATATCTCAGCTCCTGGACCACAGCCGGCCTCGGGATTGCTTTTTCCAGTGAGCGTGGGCCACCCCGGAGGCGGCTCACACCCCAAATCGAGGGTTTGGGCTCGCTCGCTCGGGGTCGGGATTCCGGCCAAAACGACAGGTCCGGGGTGGTCGTTTTTTTCACTTTCGACGTGTGTTAATATCTCAGCTCTGGGACCAAAGCCGGCCTCGGGATTGCTTTTTCCAGTGAGCGTGGGCCACCCCGGAGGCGGCTCACACCCCAAATCGAGGGTTTGGGCTCGCTCGCTCGTGGTCGGGATCCGGGCCAAAACGACAGGTCCGGGGTGGTCGTTTTTTTCACTTTCGGCGAGGGTTAATATCTCAGCTCCTGGACCACAGCCGGCCTCGGCATTGCTTTTTCCAGTGAGCGTGGGCCACCCCGGAGGCGGGTCACACCCCAAATCGAGGGTTTGGGCTCGCTCGCTCGGGGTCGGGATTCCGGCCAAAACGACAGGTCCGGGGTGGTCGTTTTTTTCACTTTCGGCGAGGTTTAATATCTCAGCTCCTGGACCACAGCCGGCCTCGGGATTGCTTTTTCCAGTGAGCGTGGGCCACCCCGGAGGCGGCTCACACCCCAAATCGAGGGTTTGGGCTCGCTCGCTCGGGGTCGGGATTCCGGCCAAAACGACAGGTCCGGGGTGGTCGTTTTTTTCACTTTCGGCGTGTGTTAATATCTCAGCTCCGGGACCACAGCCGGCCTCGGGATTGCTTTCTCCAGTGAGCGTGGGCCACCCCGGAGGCGGGTCACACCCCAAATCGAGGGTTTGGGCTCGCTCGCTCGGGGTCGGGATTCCAGCCAAAACGACAGGTCCGGGGTGGTCGTTTTTTTCACTTTCGGCGAGGTTTAATATCTCAGCTCCTGGACCACAGCCGGCCTCGGGATTGCTTTCTCCAGTGAGCGTGGGCCACCCCGGAGGCGGCTCACACCCCAAATCGAGGGTTTGGGCTCGCTCGCTCGGGGTCGGGATTCCGGCCAAAACGACAGGTCCGGGGTGGTCGTTTTTTTCACTTTCGACGAGGTTTAATATCTCCGCTCTGGGACCACAGCCGGCCTCGGGATTGCTTTTTCCAGTGAGCGTGGGCCACCCCGGAGGCGGCTCACACCCCAAATCGAGGGTTTGGGCTCGCTCGCTCGTGGTCGGGATCCGGGCCAAAACGACAGGTCCGGGGTGGTCGTTTTTTTCACTTTCGGCGAGGGTTAATATCTCAGCTCCTGGACCACAGCCGGCCTCGGGATTGCTTTTTCCAGTGAGCGTGGGCCAACCCGGAGGCGGCTCACACCCCAAATCGAGGGTTTGGGCTCGCTCGCTCGGGGTCGGGATTCCGGCCAAAACGACAGGTCCGGGGTGGTCGTTTTTTTCACTTTCGGCGTGTGTTAATATCTCAGCTCTGGGACCACAGCCGGCCTTGGGATTGCTTTCTCCAGTGAGCGTGGGCCACCCCGGAGGCGGCTCACACCCCAAATCGAGGGTTTGGGCTCGCTCGCTCGGGGTCGGGATTCCGGCCAAAACGACAGGTCCGGGGTGGTCGTTTTTTTCACTTTCGGCGTGTGTTAATATCTCAGCTCTGGGACCACAGCCGGCCTTGGGATTGCTTTCTCCAGTGAGCGTGGGCCACCCCGGAGGCGGCTCACACCCCAAATCGAGGGTTTGGGCTCGCTCGCTCGGGGTCGGGATTCCGGCCAAAACGACAGGTCCGGGGTGGTCGTTTTTTTCACTTTCGGCGTGTGTTAATATCTCAGCTCTGGGACCAAAGCCGGCCTCGGGATTGCTTTTTCCAGTGAGCGTGGGCCACCCCGGAGGCGGCTCACACCCCAAATCGAGGGTTTGGGCTCGCTCGCTCGTGGTCGGGATCCGGGCCAAAACGACAGGTCCGGGGTGGTCGTTTTTTTCACTTTCGGCGAGGGTTAATATCTCAGCTCCTGGACCACAGCCGGCCTCGGCATTGCTTTTTCCAGTGAGCGTGGGCCACCCCGGAGGCGGGTCACACCCCAAATCGAGGGTTTGGGCTCGCTCGCTCGGGGTCGGGATTCCGGCCAAAACGACAGGTCCGGGGTGGTCGTTTTTTTCACTTTCGGCGAGGTTTAATATCTCAGCTCCTGGACCACAGCCGGCCTCGGGATTGCTTTTTCCAGTGAGCGTGGGCCACCCCGGAGGCGGCTCACACCCCAAATCGAGGGTTTGGGCTCGCTCGCTCGGGGTCGGGATTCCGGCCAAAACGACAGGTCCGGGGTGGTCGTTTTTTTCACTTTCGGCGTGTGTTAATATCTCAGCTCCGGGACCACAGCCGGCCTCGGGATTGCTTTCTCCAGTGAGCGTGGGCCACCCCGGAGGCGGGTCACACCCCAAATCGAGGGTTTGGGCTCGCTCGCTCGGGGTCGGGATTCCAGCCAAAACGACAGGTCCGGGGTGGTCGTTTTTTTCACTTTCGGCGAGGTTTAATATCTCAGCTCCTGGACCACAGCCGGCCTCGGGATTGCTTTCTCCAGTGAGCGTGGGCCACCCCGGAGGCGGCTCACACCCCAAATCGAGGGTTTGGGCTCGCTCGCTCGGGGTCGGGATTCCGGCCAAAACGACAGGTCCGGGGTGGTCGTTTTTTTCACTTTCGACGAGGTTTAATATCTCAGCTCTGGGACCACAGCCGGCCTCGGGATTGCTTTTTCCAGTGAGCGTGGGCCACCCCGGAGGCGGCTCACACCCCAAATCGAGGGTTTGGGCTCGCTCGCTCGTGGTCGGGATCCGGGCCAAAACGACAGGTCCGGGGTGGTCGTTTTTTTCACTTTCGGCGAGGGTTAATATCTCAGCTCCTGGACCACAGCCGGCCTCGGGATTGCTTTTTCCAGTGAGCGTGGGCCAACCCGGAGGCGGCTCACACCCCAAATCGAGGGTTTGGGCTCGCTCGCTCGGGGTCGGGATTCCGGCCAAAACGACAGGTCCGGGGTGGTCGTTTTTTTCACTTTCGGCGTGTGTTAATATCTCAGCTCTGGGACCACAGCCGGCCTTGGGATTGCTTTCTCCAGTGAGCGTGGGCCACCCCGGAGGCGGCTCACACCCCAAATCGAGGGTTTGGGCTCGCTCGCTCGGGGTCGGGATTCCGGCCAAAACGACAGGTCCGGGGTGGTCGTTTTTTTCACTTTCGGCGAGGGTTAATATCTCAGCTCCTGGACCACAGCCGGCCTCGGGATTGCTTTTTCCAGTGAGCGTGGGCCAACCCGGAGGCGGCTCACACCCCAAATCGAGGGTTTGGGCTCGCTCGCTCGGGGTCGGGATTCCGGCCAAAACGACAGGTCCGGGGTGGTCGTTTTTTTCACTTTCGGCGAGGGTTAATATCTCAGCTCCTGGACCACAGCCGGCCTCGGGATTGCTTTTTCCAGTGAGCGTGGGCCAACCCGGAGGCGGCTCACACCCCAAATCGAGGGTTTGGGCTCGCTCGCTCGGGGTCGGGATTCCGGCCAAAACGACAGGTCCGGGGTGGTCGTTTTTTTCACTTTCGGCGTGTGTTAATATCTCAGCTCTGGGACCACAGCCGGCCTTGGGATTGCTTTCTCCAGTGAGCGTGGGCCACCCCGGAGGCGGCTCACACCCCAAATCGAGGGTTTGGGCTCGCTCGCTCGGGGTCGGGATTCCGGCCAAAACGACAGGTCCGGGGTGGTCGTTTTTTTCACTTTCGGCGAGGGTTAATATCTCAGCTCCTGGACCACAGCCGGCCTCGGGATTGCTTTTTCCAGTGAGCGTGGGCCAACCCGGAGGCGGCTCACACCCCAAATCGAGGGTTTGGGCTCGCTCGCTCGGGGTCGGGATTCCGGCCAAAACGACAGGTCCGGGGTGGTCGTTTTTTTCACTTTCGGCGTGTGTTAATATCTCAGCTCTGGGACCACAGCCGGCCTTGGGATTGCTTTCTCCAGTGAGCGTGGGCCACCCCGGAGGCGGCTCACACCCCAAATCGAGGGTTTGGGCTCGCTCGCTTGGGGTCGGGATTCCGGCCAAAACGACAGGTCCGGGGTGGTCGTTTTTTTCACTTTCGGCGTGTGTTAATATCTCAGCTCTGGGACCAAAGCCGGCCTCGGGATTGCTTTTTCCAGTGAGCGTGGGCCACCCCGGAGGCGGCTCACACCCCAAATCGAGGGTTTGGGCTCGCTCGCTCGTGGTCGGGATCCGGGCCAAAACGACAGGTCCGGGGTGGTCGTTTTTTTCACTTTCGGCGAGGGTTAATATCTCAGCTCCTGGACCACAGCCGGCCTCGGCATTGCTTTTTCCAGTGAGCGTGGGCCACCCCGGAGGCGGGTCACACCCCAAATCGAGGGTTTGGGCTCGCTCGCTCGGGGTCGGGATTCCGGCCAAAACGACAGGTCCGGGGTGGTCGTTTTTTTCACTTTCGGCGTGTGTTAATATCTCAGCTCCGGGACCACAGCCGGCCTCGGGATTGCTTTCTCCAGTGAGCGTGGGCCACCCCGGAGGCGGCTCACACCCCAAATCGAGGGTTTGGGCTCGCTCGCTCGGGGTCGGGATTCCGGCCAAAACGACAGGTCCGGGGTGGTCGTTTTTTTCACTTTCGGCGTGTGTTAATATCTCAGCTCTGGGACCAAAGCCGGCCTCGGGATTGCTTTTTCCAGTGAGCGTGGGCCACCCCGGAGGCGGCTCACACCCCAAATCGAGGGTTTGGGCTCGCTCGCTCGTGGTCGGGATCCGGGCCAAAACGACAGGTCCGGGGTGGTCGTTTTTTTCACTTTCGGCGAGGGTTAATATCTCAGCTCCTGGACCACAGCCGGCCTCGGCATTGCTTTTTCCAGTGAGCGTGGGCCACCCCGGAGGCGGGTCACACCCCAAATCGAGGGTTTGGGCTCGCTCGCTCGGGGTCGGGATTCCGGCCAAAACGACAGGTCCGGGGTGGTCGTTTTTTTCACTTTCGGCGAGGTTTAATATCTCAGCTCCTGGACCACAGCCGGCCTCGGGATTGCTTTTTCCAGTGAGCGTGGGCCACCCCGGAGGCGGCTCACACCCCAAATCGAGGGTTTGGGCTCGCTCGCTCGGGGTCGGGATTCCGGCCAAAACGACAGGTCCGGGGTGGTCGTTTTTTTCACTTTCGGCGTGTGTTAATATCTCAGCTCCGGGACCACAGCCGGCCTCGGGATTGCTTTCTCCAGTGAGCGTGGGCCACCCCGGAGGCGGGTCACACCCCAAATCGAGGGTTTGGGCTCGCTCGCTCGGGGTCGGGATTCCAGCCAAAACGACAGGTCCGGGGTGGTCGTTTTTTTCACTTTCGGCGAGGTTTAATATCTCAGCTCCTGGACCACAGCCGGCCTCGGGATTGCTTTTTCCAGTGAGCGTGGGCCACCCCGGAGGCGGCTCACACCCCAAATCGAGGGTTTGGGCTCGCTCGCTCGGGGTCGGGATTCCGGCCAAAACGACAGGTCCGGGGTGGTCGTTTTTTTCACTTTCGGCGAGGTTTAATATCTCAGCTCCTGGACCACAGCCGGCCTCGGGATTGCTTTTTCCAGTGAGCGTGGGCCACCCCGGAGGCGGCTCACACCCCAAATCGAGGGTTTGGGCTCGCTCGCTCGGGGTCGGGATTCCGGCAAAAACGACAGGTCCGGGGTGGTCGTTTTTTTCACTTTCGGCGTGTGTTAATATCTCAGCTCCGGGACCACAGCCGGCCTCGGGATTGCTTTTTCCAGTGAGCGTGGGCCACCCCGGAGGCGGCTCACACCCCAAATCGAGGGTTTGGGCTCGCTCGCTCGGGGTCGGGATTCCGGCCAAAACGACAGGTCCGGGGTGGTCGTTTTTTTCACTTTCGGCGTGTGTTAATATCTCAGCTCTGGGACCAAAGCCGGCCTCGGGATTGCTTTTTCCAGTGAGTGTGGGCCACCCCGGAGGCGGCTCACACCCCAAATCGAGGGTTTGGGCTCGCTCGCTCGTGGTCGGGATCCGGGCCAAAACGACAGGTCCGGGGTGGTCGTTTTTTTCACTTTCGGCGAGGGTTAATATCTCAGCTCCTGGACCACAGCCGGCCTCGGCATTGCTTTTTCCAGTGAGCGTGGGCCACCCCGGAGGCGGCTCACACCCCAAATCGAGGGTTTGGGCTCGCTCGCTCGGGGTCGGGATTCCGGCCAAAACGACAGGTCCGGGGTGGTCGTTTTTTTCACTTTCGGCGAGGTTTAATATCTCAGCTCCTGGACCACAGCCGGCCTCGGGATTGCTTTTTCCAGTGAGCGTGGGCCACCCCGGAGGCGGCTCACACCCCAAATCGAGGGTTTGGGCTCGCTCGCTCGGGGTCGGGATTCCGGCCAAAACGACAGGTCCGGGGTGGTCGTTTTTTTCACTTTCGGCGTGTGTTAATATCTCAGCTCCGGGACCACAGCCGGCCTCGGGATTGCTTTCTCCAGTGAGCGTGGGCCACCCCGGAGGCGGCTCACACCCCAAATCGAGGGTTTGGGCTCGCTCGCTCGGGGTCGGGATTCCAGCCAAAACGACAGGTCCGGGGTGGTCGTTTTTTTCACTTTCGGCGAGGTTTAATATCTCAGCTCCTGGACCACAGCCGGCCTCGGGATTGCTTTTTCCAGTGAGCGTGGGCCACCCCGGAGGCGGCTCACACCCCAAATCGAGGGTTTGGGCTCGCTCGCTCGTGGTCGGGATCCGGGCCAAAACGACAGGTCCGGGGTGGTCGTTTTTTTCACTTTCGGCGAGGGTTAATATCTCAGCTCCTGGACCACAGCCGGCCTCGGCATTGCTTTTTCCAGTGAGCGTGGGCCACCCCGGAGGCGGGTCACACCCCAAATCGAGGGTTTGGGCTCGCTCGCTCGGGGTCGGGATTCCGGCCAAAACGACAGGTCCGGGGTGGTCGTTTTTTTCACTTTCGGCGTGTGTTAATATCTCCGCTCCGGGACCACAGCCGGCCTCGGGATTGCTTTCTCCAGTGAGCGTGGGCCACCCCGGAGGCGGGTCACACCCCAAATCGAGGGTTTGGGCTCGCTCGCTCGGGGTCGGGATTCCAGCCAAAACGACAGGTCCGGGGTGGTCGTTTTTTTCACTTTCGGCGAGGTTTAATATCTCAGCTCCTGGACCACAGCCGGCCTCGGGATTGCTTTCTCCAGTGAGCGTGGGCCACCCCGGAGGCGGCTCACACCCCAAATCGAGGGTTTGGGCTCGCTCGCTCGGGGTCGGGATTCCGGCCAAAACGACAGGTCCGGGGTGGTCGTTTTTTTCACTTTCGACGAGGTTTAATATCTCAGCTCTGGGACCACAGCCGGCCTCGGGATTGCTTTTTCCAGTGAGCGTGGGCCACCCCGGAGGCGGCTCACACCCCAAATCGAGGGTTTGGGCTCGCTCGCTCGTGGTCGGGATCCGGGCCAAAACGACAGGTCCGGGGTGGTCGTTTTTTTCACTTTCGGCGAGGGTTAATATCTCAGCTCCTGGACCACAGCCGGCCTCGGGATTGCTTTTTCCAGTGAGCGTGGGCCAACCCGGAGGCGGCTCACACCCCAAATCGAGGGTTTGGGCTCGCTCGCTCGGGGTCGGGATTCCGGCCAAAACGACAGGTCCGGGGTGGTCGTTTTTTTCACTTTCGGCGTGTGTTAATATCTCAGCTCTGGGACCACAGCCGGCCTTGGGATTGCTTTCTCCAGTGAGCGTGGGCCACCCCGGAGGCGGCTCACACCCCAAATCGAGGGTTTGGGCTCGCTCGCTCGGGGTCGGGATTCCGGCCAAAACGACAGGTCCGGGGTGGTCGTTTTTTTCACTTTCGGCGAGGGTTAATATCTCAGCTCCTGGACCACAGCCGGCCTCGGGATTGCTTTTTCCAGTGAGCGTGGGCCAACCCGGAGGCGGCTCACACCCCAAATCGAGGGTTTGGGCTCGCTCGCTCGGGGTCGGGATTCCGGCCAAAACGACAGGTCCGGGGTGGTCGTTTTTTTCACTTTCGGCGAGGGTTAATATCTCAGCTCCTGGACCACAGCCGGCCTCGGGATTGCTTTTTCCAGTGAGCGTGGGCCAACCCGGAGGCGGCTCACACCCCAAATCGAGGGTTTGGGCTCGCTCGCTCGGGGTCGGGATTCCGGCCAAAACGACAGGTCCGGGGTGGTCGTTTTTTTCACTTTCGGCGTGTGTTAATATCTCAGCTCTGGGACCACAGCCGGCCTTGGGATTGCTTTCTCCAGTGAGCGTGGGCCACCCCGGAGGCGGCTCACACCCCAAATCGAGGGTTTGGGCTCGCTCGCTCGGGGTCGGGATTCCGGCCAAAACGACAGGTCCGGGGTGGTCGTTTTTTTCACTTTCGGCGAGGGTTAATATCTCAGCTCCTGGACCACAGCCGGCCTCGGGATTGCTTTTTCCAGTGAGCGTGGGCCAACCCGGAGGCGGCTCACACCCCAAATCGAGGGTTTGGGCTCGCTCGCTCGGGGTCGGGATTCCGGCCAAAACGACAGGTCCGGGGTGGTCGTTTTTTTCACTTTCGGCGTGTGTTAATATCTCAGCTCTGGGACCACAGCCGGCCTTGGGATTGCTTTCTCCAGTGAGCGTGGGCCACCCCGGAGGCGGCTCACACCCCAAATCGAGGGTTTGGGCTCGCTCGCTTGGGGTCGGGATTCCGGCCAAAACGACAGGTCCGGGGTGGTCGTTTTTTTCACTTTCGGCGTGTGTTAATATCTCAGCTCTGGGACCAAAGCCGGCCTCGGGATTGCTTTTTCCAGTGAGCGTGGGCCACCCCGGAGGCGGCTCACACCCCAAATCGAGGGTTTGGGCTCGCTCGCTCGTGGTCGGGATCCGGGCCAAAACGACAGGTCCGGGGTGGTCGTTTTTTTCACTTTCGGCGAGGGTTAATATCTCAGCTCCTGGACCACAGCCGGCCTCGGCATTGCTTTTTCCAGTGAGCGTGGGCCACCCCGGAGGCGGGTCACACCCCAAATCGAGGGTTTGGGCTCGCTCGCTCGGGGTCGGGATTCCGGCCAAAACGACAGGTCCGGGGTGGTCGTTTTTTTCACTTTCGGCGTGTGTTAATATCTCAGCTCCGGGACCACAGCCGGCCTCGGGATTGCTTTCTCCAGTGAGCGTGGGCCACCCCGGAGGCGGCTCACACCCCAAATCGAGGGTTTGGGCTCGCTCGCTCGGGGTCGGGATTCCGGCCAAAACGACAGGTCCGGGGTGGTCGTTTTTTTCACTTTCGGCGTGTGTTAATATCTCAGCTCTGGGACCAAAGCCGGCCTCGGGATTGCTTTTTCCAGTGAGCGTGGGCCACCCCGGAGGCGGCTCACACCCCAAATCGAGGGTTTGGGCTCGCTCGCTCGTGGTCGGGATCCGGGCCAAAACGACAGGTCCGGGGTGGTCGTTTTTTTCACTTTCGGCGAGGGTTAATATCTCAGCTCCTGGACCACAGCCGGCCTCGGCATTGCTTTTTCCAGTGAGCGTGGGCCACCCCGGAGGCGGGTCACACCCCAAATCGAGGGTTTGGGCTCGCTCGCTCGGGGTCGGGATTCCGGCCAAAACGACAGGTCCGGGGTGGTCGTTTTTTTCACTTTCGGCGAGGTTTAATATCTCAGCTCCTGGACCACAGCCGGCCTCGGGATTGCTTTTTCCAGTGAGCGTGGGCCACCCCGGAGGCGGCTCACACCCCAAATCGAGGGTTTGGGCTCGCTCGCTCGGGGTCGGGATTCCGGCCAAAACGACAGGTCCGGGGTGGTCGTTTTTTTCACTTTCGGCGTGTGTTAATATCTCAGCTCCGGGACCACAGCCGGCCTCGGGATTGCTTTCTCCAGTGAGCGTGGGCCACCCCGGAGGCGGGTCACACCCCAAATCGAGGGTTTGGGCTCGCTCGCTCGGGGTCGGGATTCCAGCCAAAACGACAGGTCCGGGGTGGTCGTTTTTTTCACTTTCGGCGAGGTTTAATATCTCAGCTCCTGGACCACAGCCGGCCTCGGGATTGCTTTTTCCAGTGAGCGTGGGCCACCCCGGAGGCGGCTCACACCCCAAATCGAGGGTTTGGGCTCGCTCGCTCGGGGTCGGGATTCCGGCCAAAACGACAGGTCCGGGGTGGTCGTTTTTTTCACTTTCGGCGAGGTTTAATATCTCAGCTCCTGGACCACAGCCGGCCTCGGGATTGCTTTTTCCAGTGAGCGTGGGCCACCCCGGAGGCGGCTCACACCCCAAATCGAGGGTTTGGGCTCGCTCGCTCGGGGTCGGGATTCCGGCAAAAACGACAGGTCCGGGGTGGTCGTTTTTTTCACTTTCGGCGTGTGTTAATATCTCAGCTCCGGGACCACAGCCGGCCTCGGGATTGCTTTTTCCAGTGAGCGTGGGCCACCCCGGAGGCGGCTCACACCCCAAATCGAGGGTTTGGGCTCGCTCGCTCGGGGTCGGGATTCCGGCCAAAACGACAGGTCCGGGGTGGTCGTTTTTTTCACTTTCGGCGTGTGTTAATATCTCAGCTCTGGGACCAAAGCCGGCCTCGGGATTGCTTTTTCCAGTGAGTGTGGGCCACCCCGGAGGCGGCTCACACCCCAAATCGAGGGTTTGGGCTCGCTCGCTCGTGGTCGGGATCCGGGCCAAAACGACAGGTCCGGGGTGGTCGTTTTTTTCACTTTCGGCGAGGGTTAATATCTCAGCTCCTGGACCACAGCCGGCCTCGGCATTGCTTTTTCCAGTGAGCGTGGGCCACCCCGGAGGCGGCTCACACCCCAAATCGAGGGTTTGGGCTCGCTCGCTCGGGGTCGGGATTCCGGCCAAAACGACAGGTCCGGGGTGGTCGTTTTTTTCACTTTCGGCGAGGTTTAATATCTCAGCTCCTGGACCACAGCCGGCCTCGGGATTGCTTTTTCCAGTGAGCGTGGGCCACCCCGGAGGCGGCTCACACCCCAAATCGAGGGTTTGGGCTCGCTCGCTCGGGGTCGGGATTCCGGCCAAAACGACAGGTCCGGGGTGGTCGTTTTTTTCACTTTCGGCGTGTGTTAATATCTCAGCTCCGGGACCACAGCCGGCCTCGGGATTGCTTTCTCCAGTGAGCGTGGGCCACCCCGGAGGCGGCTCACACCCCAAATCGAGGGTTTGGGCTCGCTCGCTCGGGGTCGAGATTCCAGCCAAAACGACAGGTCCGGGGTGGTCGTTTTTTTCACTTTCGGCGAGGTTTAATATCTCAGCTCCTGGACCACAGCCGGCCTCGGGATTGCTTTTTCCAGTGAGCGTGGGCCACCCCGGAGGCGGCTCACACCCCAAATCGAGGGTTTGGGCTCGCTCGCTCGTGGTCGGGATCCGGGCCAAAACGACAGGTCCGGGGTGGTCGTTTTTTTGACTTTCGGCGAGGGTTAATATCTCAGCTCCTGGACCACAGCCGGCCTCGGCATTGCTTTTTCCAGTGAGCGTGGGCCACCCCGGAGGCGGGTCACACCCCAAATCGAGGGTTTGGGCTCGCTCGCTCGGGGTCGGGATTCCGGCCAAAACGACAGGTCCGGGGTGGTCGTTTTTTTCACTTTCGGCGTGTGTTAATATCTCCGCTCCGGGACCACAGCCGGCCTCGGGATTGCTTTCTCCAGTGAGCGTGGGCCACCCCGGAGGCGGGTCACACCCCAAATCGAGGGTTTGGGCTCGCTCGCTCGGGGTCGGGATTCCAGCCAAAACGACAGGTCCGGGGTGGTCGTTTTTTTCACTTTCGGCGAGGGTTAATATCTCAGCTCCTGGACCACAGCCGGCCTCGGCATTGCTTTTTCCAGTGAGCGTGGGCCACCCCGGAGGCGGGTCACACCCCAAATCGAGGGTTTGGGCTCGCTCGCTCGGGGTCGGGATTCCGGCCAAAACGACAGGTCCGGGGTGGTCGTTTTTTTCACTTTCGGCGTGTGTTAATATCTCAGCTCTGGGACCACAGCCGGCCTTGGGATTGCTTTCTCCAGTGAGCGTGGGCCACCCCGGAGGCGGCTCACACCCCAAATCGAGGGTTTGGGCTCGCTCGCTCGGGGTCGGGATTCCGGCCAAAACGACAGGTCCGGGGTGGTCGTTTTTTTCACTTTCGGCGTGTGTTAATATCTCAGCTCTGGGACCACAGCCGGCCTTGGGATTGCTTTCTCCAGTGAGCGTGGGCCACCCCGGAGGCGGCTCACACCCCAAATCGAGGGTTTGGGCTCGCTCGCTCGGGGTCGGGATTCCAGCCAAAACGACAGGTCCGGGGTGGTCGTTTTTTTCACTTTCGGCGAGGTTTAATATCTCAGCTCCTGGACCACAGCCGGCCTCGGGATTGCTTTTTCCAGTGAGCGTGGGCCACCCCGGAGGCGGGTCACACCCCAAATCGAGGGTTTGGGCTCGCTCGCTCGGGGTCGGGATTCCGGCCAAAACGACAGGTCCGGGGTGGTCGTTTTTTTCACTTTCGGCGAGGTTTAATATCTCAGCTCCTGGACCACAGCCGGCCTCGGGATTGCTTTTTCCAGTGAGCGTGGGCCACCCCGGAGGCGGCTCACACCCCAAATCGAGGGTTTGGGCTCGCTCGCTCGGGGTCGGGATTCCGGCCAAAACGACAGGTCCGGGGTGGTCGTTTTTTTCACTTTCGGCGTGTGTTAATATCTCAGCTCCGGGACCACAGCCGGCCTCGGGATTGCTTTCTCCAGTGAGCGTGGGCCACCCCGGAGGCGGGTCACACCCCAAATCGAGGGTTTGGGCTCGCTCGCTCGGGGTCGGGATTCCAGCCAAAACGACAGGTCCGGGGTGGTCGTTTTTTTCACTTTCGGCGAGGTTTAATATCTCAGCTCCTGGACCACAGCCGGCCTCGGGATTGCTTTTTCCAGTGAGCGTGGGCCACCCCGGAGGCGGCTCACACCCCAAATCGAGGGTTTGGGCTCGCTCGCTCGGGGTCGGGATTCCGGCCAAAACGACAGGTCCGGGGTGGTCGTTTTTTTCACTTTCGACGAGGTTTAATATCTCAGCTCTGGGACCACAGCCGGCCTCGGGATTGCTTTTTCCAGTGAGCGTGGGCCACCCCGGAGGCGGCTCACACCCCAAATCGAGGGTTTGGGCTCGCTCGCTCGTGGTCGGGATCCGGGCCAAAACGACAGGTCCGGGGTGGTCGTTTTTTTCACTTTCGGCGAGGGTTAATATCTCAGCTCCTGGACCACAGCCGGCCTCGGGATTGCTTTTTCCAGTGAGCGTGGGCCAACCCGGAGGCGGCTCACACCCCAAATCGAGGGTTTGGGCTCGCTCGCTCGGGGTCGGGATTCCGGCCAAAACGACAGGTCCGGGGTGGTCGTTTTTTTCACTTTCGGCGTGTGTTAATATCTCAGCTCTGGGACCACAGCCGGCCTTGGGATTGCTTTCTCCAGTGAGCGTGGGCCACCCCGGAGGCGGCTCACACCCCAAATCGAGGGTTTGGGCTCGCTCGCTCGGGGTCGGGATTCCGGCCAAAACGACAGGTCCGGGGTGGTCGTTTTTTTCACTTTCGGCGTGTGTTAATATCTCAGCTCTGGGACCAAAGCCGGCCTCGGGATTGCTTTTTCCAGTGAGCGTGGGCCACCCCGGAGGCGGCTCACACCCCAAATCGAGGGTTTGGGCTCGCTCGCTCGTGGTCGGGATCCGGGCCAAAACGACAGGTCCGGGGTGGTCGTTTTTTTCACTTTCGGCGAGGGTTAATATCTCAGCTCCTGGACCACAGCCGGCCTCGGCATTGCTTTTTCCAGTGAGCGTGGGCCACCCCGGAGGCGGGTCACACCCCAAATCGAGGGTTTGGGCTCGCTCGCTCGGGGTCGGGATTCCGGCCAAAACGACAGGTCCGGGGTGGTCGTTTTTTTCACTTTCGGCGTGTGTTAATATCTCAGCTCCGGGACCACAGCCGGCCTCGGGATTGCTTTCTCCAGTGAGCGTGGGCCACCCCGGAGGCGGGTCACACCCCAAATCGAGGGTTTGGGCTCGCTCGCTCGGGGTCGGGATTCCAGCCAAAACGACAGGTCCGGGGTGGTCGTTTTTTTCACTTTCGGCGAGGGTTAATATCTCAGCTCCTGGACCACAGCCGGCCTCGGCATTGCTTTTTCCAGTGAGCGTGGGCCACCCCGGAGGCGGGTCACACCCCAAATCGAGGGTTTGGGCTCGCTCGCTCGGGGTCGGGATTCCGGCCAAAACGACAGGTCCGGGGTGGTCGTTTTTTTCACTTTCGGCGTGTGTTAATATCTCAGCTCTGGGACCACAGCCGGCCTTGGGATTGCTTTCTCCAGTGAGCGTGGGCCACCCCGGAGGCGGCTCACACCCCAAATCGAGGGTTTGGGCTCGCTCGCTCGGGGTCGGGATTCCGGCCAAAACGACAGGTCCGGGGTGGTCGTTTTTTTCACTTTCGGCGTGTGTTAATATCTCAGCTCTGGGACCAAAGCCGGCCTCGGGATTGCTTTTTCCAGTGAGCGTGGGCCACCCCGGAGGCGGCTCACACCCCAAATCGAGGGTTTGGGCTCGCTCGCTCGTGGTCGGGATCCGGGCCAAAACGACAGGTCCGGGGTGGTCGTTTTTTTCACTTTCGGCGAGGGTTAATATCTCAGCTCCTGGACCACAGCCGGCCTCGGCATTGCTTTTTCCAGTGAGCGTGGGCCACCCCGGAGGCGGGTCACACCCCAAATCGAGGGTTTGGGCTCGCTCGCTCGGGGTCGGGATTCCGGCCAAAACGACAGGTCCGGGGTGGTCGTTTTTTTCACTTTCGGCGAGGTTTAATATCTCAGCTCCTGGACCACAGCCGGCCTCGGGATTGCTTTTTCCAGTGAGCGTGGGCCACCCCGGAGGCGGCTCACACCCCAAATCGAGGGTTTGGGCTCGCTCGCTCGGGGTCGGGATTCCGGCCAAAACGACAGGTCCGGGGTGGTCGTTTTTTTCACTTTCGGCGTGTGTTAATATCTCAGCTCCGGGACCACAGCCGGCCTCGGGATTGCTTTCTCCAGTGAGCGTGGGCCACCCCGGAGGCGGGTCACACCCCAAATCGAGGGTTTGGGCTCGCTCGCTCGGGGTCGGGATTCCAGCCAAAACGACAGGTCCGGGGTGGTCGTTTTTTTCACTTTCGGCGAGGTTTAATATCTCAGCTCCTGGACCACAGCCGGCCTCGGGATTGCTTTTTCCAGTGAGCGTGGGCCACCCCGGAGGCGGCTCACACCCCAAATCGAGGGTTTGGGCTCGCTCGCTCGGGGTCGGGATTCCGGCCAAAACGACAGGTCCGGGGTGGTCGTTTTTTTCACTTTCGACGAGGTTTAATATCTCAGCTCTGGGACCACAGCCGGCCTCGGGATTGCTTTTTCCAGTGAGCGTGGGCCACCCCGGAGGCGGCTCACACCCCAAATCGAGGGTTTGGGCTCGCTCGCTCGTGGTCGGGATCCGGGCCAAAACGACAGGTCCGGGGTGGTCGTTTTTTTCACTTTCGGCGAGGGTTAATATCTCAGCTCCTGGACCACAGCCGGCCTCGGGATTGCTTTTTCCAGTGAGCGTGGGCCAACCCGGAGGCGGCTCACACCCCAAATCGAGGGTTTGGGCTCGCTCGCTCGGGGTCGGGATTCCGGCCAAAACGACAGGTCCGGGGTGGTCGTTTTTTTCACTTTCGGCGTGTGTTAATATCTCAGCTCTGGGACCACAGCCGGCCTTGGGATTGCTTTCTCCAGTGAGCGTGGGCCACCCCGGAGGCGGCTCACACCCCAAATCGAGGGTTTGGGCTCGCTCGCTCGGGGTCGGGATTCCGGCCAAAACGACAGGTCCGGGGTGGTCGTTTTTTTCACTTTCGGCGTGTGTTAATATCTCAGCTCTGGGACCAAAGCCGGCCTCGGGATTGCTTTTTCCAGTGAGCGTGGGCCACCCCGGAGGCGGCTCACACCCCAAATCGAGGGTTTGGGCTCGCTCGCTCGTGGTCGGGATCCGGGCCAAAACGACAGGTCCGGGGTGGTCGTTTTTTTCACTTTCGGCGAGGGTTAATATCTCAGCTCCTGGACCACAGCCGGCCTCGGCATTGCTTTTTCCAGTGAGCGTGGGCCACCCCGGAGGCGGGTCACACCCCAAATCGAGGGTTTGGGCTCGCTCGCTCGGGGTCGGGATTCCGGCCAAAACGACAGGTCCGGGGTGGTCGTTTTTTTCACTTTCGGCGTGTGTTAATATCTCAGCTCCGGGACCACAGCCGGCCTCGGGATTGCTTTCTCCAGTGAGCGTGGGCCACCCCGGAGGCGGGTCACACCCCAAATCGAGGGTTTGGGCTCGCTCGCTCGGGGTCGGGATTCCAGCCAAAACGACAGGTCCGGGGTGGTCGTTTTTTTCACTTTCGGCGAGGGTTAATATCTCAGCTCCTGGACCACAGCCGGCCTCGGCATTGCTTTTTCCAGTGAGCGTGGGCCACCCCGGAGGCGGGTCACACCCCAAATCGAGGGTTTGGGCTCGCTCGCTCGGGGTCGGGATTCCGGCCAAAACGACAGGTCCGGGGTGGTCGTTTTTTTCACTTTCGGCGTGTGTTAATATCTCAGCTCTGGGACCACAGCCGGCCTTGGGATTGCTTTCTCCAGTGAGCGTGGGCCACCCCGGAGGCGGCTCACACCCCAAATCGAGGGTTTGGGCTCGCTCGCTCGGGGTCGGGATTCCGGCCAAAACGACAGGTCCGGGGTGGTCGTTTTTTTCACTTTCGGCGTGTGTTAATATCTCAGCTCTGGGACCACAGCCGGCCTTGGGATTGCTTTCTCCAGTGAGCGTGGGCCACCCCGGAGGCGGCTCACACCCCAAATCGAGGGTTTGGGCTCGCTCGCTCGGGGTCGGGATTCCGGCCAAAACGACAGGTCCGGGGTGGTCGTTTTTTTCACTTTCGGCGTGTGTTAATATCTCAGCTCTGGGACCAAAGCCGGCCTCGGGATTGCTTTTTCCAGTGAGCGTGGGCCACCCCGGAGGCGGCTCACACCCCAAATCGAGGGTTTGGGCTCGCTCGCTCGTGGTCGGGATCCGGGCCAAAACGACAGGTCCGGGGTGGTCGTTTTTTTCACTTTCGGCGAGGGTTAATATCTCAGCTCCTGGACCACAGCCGGCCTCGGCATTGCTTTTTCCAGTGAGCGTGGGCCACCCCGGAGGCGGGTCACACCCCAAATCGAGGGTTTGGGCTCGCTCGCTCGGGGTCGGGATTCCGGCCAAAACGACAGGTCCGGGGTGGTCGTTTTTTTCACTTTCGGCGAGGTTTAATATCTCAGCTCCTGGACCACAGCCGGCCTCGGGATTGCTTTTTCCAGTGAGCGTGGGCCACCCCGGAGGCGGCTCACACCCCAAATCGAGGGTTTGGGCTCGCTCGCTCGGGGTCGGGATTCCGGCCAAAACGACAGGTCCGGGGTGGTCGTTTTTTTCACTTTCGGCGTGTGTTAATATCTCAGCTCCGGGACCACAGCCGGCCTCGGGATTGCTTTCTCCAGTGAGCGTGGGCCACCCCGGAGGCGGCTCACACCCCAAATCGAGGGTTTGGGCTCGCTCGCTCGGGGTCGGGATTCCGGCCAAAACGACAGGTCCGGGGTGGTCGTTTTTTTCACTTTCGGCGTGTGTTAATATCTCAGCTCTGGGACCAAAGCCGGCCTCGGGATTGCTTTTTCCAGTGAGCGTGGGCCACCCCGGAGGCGGCTCACACCCCAAATCGAGGGTTTGGGCTCGCTCGCTCGTGGTCGGGATCCGGGCCAAAACGACAGGTCCGGGGTGGTCGTTTTTTTCACTTTCGGCGAGGGTTAATATCTCAGCTCCTGGACCACAGCCGGCCTCGGCATTGCTTTTTCCAGTGAGCGTGGGCCACCCCGGAGGCGGGTCACACCCCAAATCGAGGGTTTGGGCTCGCTCGCTCGGGGTCGGGATTCCGGCCAAAACGACAGGTCCGGGGTGGTCGTTTTTTTCACTTTCGGCGTGTGTTAATATCTCAGCTCCGGGACCACAGCCGGCCTCGGGATTGCTTTCTCCAGTGAGCGTGGGCCACCCCGGAGGCGGGTCACACCCCAAATCGAGGGTTTGGGCTCGCTCGCTCGGGGTCGGGATTCCAGCCAAAACGACAGGTCCGGGGTGGTCGTTTTTTTCACTTTCGGCGAGGGTTAATATCTCAGCTCCTGGACCACAGCCGGCCTCGGCATTGCTTTTTCCAGTGAGCGTGGGCCACCCCGGAGGCGGGTCACACCCCAAATCGAGGGTTTGGGCTCGCTCGCTCGGGGTCGGGATTCCGGCCAAAACGACAGGTCCGGGGTGGTCGTTTTTTTCACTTTCGGCGTGTGTTAATATCTCAGCTCTGGGACCACAGCCGGCCTTGGGATTGCTTTCTCCAGTGAGCGTGGGCCACCCCGGAGGCGGCTCACACCCCAAATCGAGGGTTTGGGCTCGCTCGCTCGGGGTCGGGATTCCGGCCAAAACGACAGGTCCGGGGTGGTCGTTTTTTTCACTTTCGGCGTGTGTTAATATCTCAGCTCTGGGACCACAGCCGGCCTTGGGATTGCTTTCTCCAGTGAGCGTGGGCCACCCCGGAGGCGGCTCACACCCCAAATCGAGGGTTTGGGCTCGCTCGCTCGGGGTCGGGATTCCGGCCAAAACGACAGGTCCGGGGTGGTCGTTTTTTTCACTTTCGGCGTGTGTTAATATCTCAGCTCTGGGACCAAAGCCGGCCTCGGGATTGCTTTTTCCAGTGAGCGTGGGCCACCCCGGAGGCGGCTCACACCCCAAATCGAGGGTTTGGGCTCGCTCGCTCGTGGTCGGGATCCGGGCCAAAACGACAGGTCCGGGGTGGTCGTTTTTTTCACTTTCGGCGAGGGTTAATATCTCAGCTCCTGGACCACAGCCGGCCTCGGCATTGCTTTTTCCAGTGAGCGTGGGCCACCCCGGAGGCGGGTCACACCCCAAATCGAGGGTTTGGGCTCGCTCGCTCGGGGTCGGGATTCCGGCCAAAACGACAGGTCCGGGGTGGTCGTTTTTTTCACTTTCGGCGAGGTTTAATATCTCAGCTCCTGGACCACAGCCGGCCTCGGGATTGCTTTTTCCAGTGAGCGTGGGCCACCCCGGAGGCGGCTCACACCCCAAATCGAGGGTTTGGGCTCGCTCGCTCGGGGTCGGGATTCCGGCCAAAACGACAGGTCCGGGGTGGTCGTTTTTTTCACTTTCGGCGTGTGTTAATATCTCAGCTCTGGGACCACAGCCGGCCTTGGGATTGCTTTCTCCAGTGAGCGTGGGCCACCCCGGAGGCGGCTCACACCCCAAATCGAGGGTTTGGGCTCGCTCGCTCGGGGTCGGGATTCCGGCCAAAACGACAGGTCCGGGGTGGTCGTTTTTTTCACTTTCGGCGTGTGTTAATATCTCAGCTCTGGGACCAAAGCCGGCCTCGGGATTGCTTTTTCCAGTGAGCGTGGGCCACCCCGGAGGCGGCTCACACCCCAAATCGAGGGTTTGGGCTCGCTCGCTCGTGGTCGGGATCCGGGCCAAAACGACAGGTCCGGGGTGGTCGTTTTTTTCACTTTCGGCGAGGGTTAATATCTCAGCTCCTGGACCACAGCCGGCCTCGGCATTGCTTTTTCCAGTGAGCGTGGGCCACCCCGGAGGCGGGTCACACCCCAAATCGAGGGTTTGGGCTCGCTCGCTCGGGGTCGGGATTCCGGCCAAAACGACAGGTCCGGGGTGGTCGTTTTTTTCACTTTCGGCGAGGTTTAATATCTCAGCTCCTGGACCACAGCCGGCCTCGGGATTGCTTTTTCCAGTGAGCGTGGGCCACCCCGGAGGCGGCTCACACCCCAAATCGAGGGTTTGGGCTCGCTCGCTCGGGGTCGGGATTCCGGCCAAAACGACAGGTCCGGGGTGGTCGTTTTTTTCACTTTCGGCGTGTGTTAATATCTCAGCTCCGGGACCACAGCCGGCCTCGGGATTGCTTTCTCCAGTGAGCGTGGGCCACCCCGGAGGCGGGTCACACCCCAAATCGAGGGTTTGGGCTCGCTCGCTCGGGGTCGGGATTCCAGCCAAAACGACAGGTCCGGGGTGGTCGTTTTTTTCACTTTCGGCGAGGTTTAATATCTCAGCTCCTGGACCACAGCCGGCCTCGGGATTGCTTTTTCCAGTGAGCGTGGGCCACCCCGGAGGCGGCTCACACCCCAAATCGAGGGTTTGGGCTCGCTCGCTCGGGGTCGGGATTCCGGCCAAAACGACAGGTCCGGGGTGGTCGTTTTTTTCACTTTCGACGAGGTTTAATATCTCAGCTCTGGGACCACAGCCGGCCTCGGGATTGCTTTTTCCAGTGAGCGTGGGCCACCCCGGAGGCGGCTCACACCCCAAATCGAGGGTTTGGGCTCGCTCGCTCGTGGTCGGGATCCGGGCCAAAACGACAGGTCCGGGGTGGTCGTTTTTTTCACTTTCGGCGAGGGTTAATATCTCAGCTCCTGGACCACAGCCGGCCTCGGGATTGCTTTTTCCAGTGAGCGTGGGCCAACCCGGAGGCGGCTCACACCCCAAATCGAGGGTTTGGGCTCGCTCGCTCGGGGTCGGGATTCCGGCCAAAACGACAGGTCCGGGGTGGTCGTTTTTTTCACTTTCGGCGTGTGTTAATATCTCAGCTCTGGGACCACAGCCGGCCTTGGGATTGCTTTCTCCAGTGAGCGTGGGCCACCCCGGAGGCGGCTCACACCCCAAATCGAGGGTTTGGGCTCGCTCGCTCGGGGTCGGGATTCCGGCCAAAACGACAGGTCCGGGGTGGTCGTTTTTTTCACTTTCGGCGTGTGTTAATATCTCAGCTCTGGGACCAAAGCCGGCCTCGGGATTGCTTTTTCCAGTGAGCGTGGGCCACCCCGGAGGCGGCTCACACCCCAAATCGAGGGTTTGGGCTCGCTCGCTCGTGGTCGGGATCCGGGCCAAAACGACAGGTCCGGGGTGGTCGTTTTTTTCACTTTCGGCGAGGGTTAATATCTCAGCTCCTGGACCACAGCCGGCCTCGGCATTGCTTTTTCCAGTGAGCGTGGGCCACCCCGGAGGCGGGTCACACCCCAAATCGAGGGTTTGGGCTCGCTCGCTCGGGGTCGGGATTCCGGCCAAAACGACAGGTCCGGGGTGGTCGTTTTTTTCACTTTCGGCGTGTGTTAATATCTCAGCTCCGGGACCACAGCCGGCCTCGGGATTGCTTTCTCCAGTGAGCGTGGGCCACCCCGGAGGCGGGTCACACCCCAAATCGAGGGTTTGGGCTCGCTCGCTCGGGGTCGGGATTCCAGCCAAAACGACAGGTCCGGGGTGGTCGTTTTTTTCACTTTCGGCGAGGGTTAATATCTCAGCTCCTGGACCACAGCCGGCCTCGGCATTGCTTTTTCCAGTGAGCGTGGGCCACCCCGGAGGCGGGTCACACCCCAAATCGAGGGTTTGGGCTCGCTCGCTCGGGGTCGGGATTCCGGCCAAAACGACAGGTCCGGGGTGGTCGTTTTTTTCACTTTCGGCGTGTGTTAATATCTCAGCTCTGGGACCACAGCCGGCCTTGGGATTGCTTTCTCCAGTGAGCGTGGGCCACCCCGGAGGCGGCTCACACCCCAAATCGAGGGTTTGGGCTCGCTCGCTCGGGGTCGGGATTCCGGCCAAAACGACAGGTCCGGGGTGGTCGTTTTTTTCACTTTCGGCGTGTGTTAATATCTCAGCTCTGGGACCACAGCCGGCCTTGGGATTGCTTTCTCCAGTGAGCGTGGGCCACCCCGGAGGCGGCTCACACCCCAAATCGAGGGTTTGGGCTCGCTCGCTCGGGGTCGGGATTCCGGCCAAAACGACAGGTCCGGGGTGGTCGTTTTTTTCACTTTCGGCGTGTGTTAATATCTCAGCTCTGGGACCAAAGCCGGCCTCGGGATTGCTTTTTCCAGTGAGCGTGGGCCACCCCGGAGGCGGCTCACACCCCAAATCGAGGGTTTGGGCTCGCTCGCTCGTGGTCGGGATCCGGGCCAAAACGACAGGTCCGGGGTGGTCGTTTTTTTCACTTTCGGCGAGGGTTAATATCTCAGCTCCTGGACCACAGCCGGCCTCGGCATTGCTTTTTCCAGTGAGCGTGGGCCACCCCGGAGGCGGGTCACACCCCAAATCGAGGGTTTGGGCTCGCTCGCTCGGGGTCGGGATTCCGGCCAAAACGACAGGTCCGGGGTGGTCGTTTTTTTCACTTTCGGCGAGGTTTAATATCTCAGCTCCTGGACCACAGCCGGCCTCGGGATTGCTTTTTCCAGTGAGCGTGGGCCACCCCGGAGGCGGCTCACACCCCAAATCGAGGGTTTGGGCTCGCTCGCTCGGGGTCGGGATTCCGGCCAAAACGACAGGTCCGGGGTGGTCGTTTTTTTCACTTTCGGCGTGTGTTAATATCTCAGCTCCGGGACCACAGCCGGCCTCGGGATTGCTTTCTCCAGTGAGCGTGGGCCACCCCGGAGGCGGCTCACACCCCAAATCGAGGGTTTGGGCTCGCTCGCTCGGGGTCGGGATTCCGGCCAAAACGACAGGTCCGGGGTGGTCGTTTTTTTCACTTTCGGCGTGTGTTAATATCTCAGCTCTGGGACCAAAGCCGGCCTCGGGATTGCTTTTTCCAGTGAGCGTGGGCCACCCCGGAGGCGGCTCACACCCCAAATCGAGGGTTTGGGCTCGCTCGCTCGTGGTCGGGATCCGGGCCAAAACGACAGGTCCGGGGTGGTCGTTTTTTTCACTTTCGGCGAGGGTTAATATCTCAGCTCCTGGACCACAGCCGGCCTCGGCATTGCTTTTTCCAGTGAGCGTGGGCCACCCCGGAGGCGGGTCACACCCCAAATCGAGGGTTTGGGCTCGCTCGCTCGGGGTCGGGATTCCGGCCAAAACGACAGGTCCGGGGTGGTCGTTTTTTTCACTTTCGGCGTGTGTTAATATCTCAGCTCCGGGACCACAGCCGGCCTCGGGATTGCTTTCTCCAGTGAGCGTGGGCCACCCCGGAGGCGGGTCACACCCCAAATCGAGGGTTTGGGCTCGCTCGCTCGGGGTCGGGATTCCAGCCAAAACGACAGGTCCGGGGTGGTCGTTTTTTTCACTTTCGGCGAGGGTTAATATCTCAGCTCCTGGACCACAGCCGGCCTCGGCATTGCTTTTTCCAGTGAGCGTGGGCCACCCCGGAGGCGGGTCACACCCCAAATCGAGGGTTTGGGCTCGCTCGCTCGGGGTCGGGATTCCGGCCAAAACGACAGGTCCGGGGTGGTCGTTTTTTTCACTTTCGGCGTGTGTTAATATCTCAGCTCTGGGACCACAGCCGGCCTTGGGATTGCTTTCTCCAGTGAGCGTGGGCCACCCCGGAGGCGGCTCACACCCCAAATCGAGGGTTTGGGCTCGCTCGCTCGGGGTCGGGATTCCGGCCAAAACGACAGGTCCGGGGTGGTCGTTTTTTTCACTTTCGGCGTGTGTTAATATCTCAGCTCTGGGACCACAGCCGGCCTTGGGATTGCTTTCTCCAGTGAGCGTGGGCCACCCCGGAGGCGGCTCACACCCCAAATCGAGGGTTTGGGCTCGCTCGCTCGGGGTCGGGATTCCGGCCAAAACGACAGGTCCGGGGTGGTCGTTTTTTTCACTTTCGGCGTGTGTTAATATCTCAGCTCTGGGACCAAAGCCGGCCTCGGGATTGCTTTTTCCAGTGAGCGTGGGCCACCCCGGAGGCGGCTCACACCCCAAATCGAGGGTTTGGGCTCGCTCGCTCGTGGTCGGGATCCGGGCCAAAACGACAGGTCCGGGGTGGTCGTTTTTTTCACTTTCGGCGAGGGTTAATATCTCAGCTCCTGGACCACAGCCGGCCTCGGCATTGCTTTTTCCAGTGAGCGTGGGCCACCCCGGAGGCGGGTCACACCCCAAATCGAGGGTTTGGGCTCGCTCGCTCGGGGTCGGGATTCCGGCCAAAACGACAGGTCCGGGGTGGTCGTTTTTTTCACTTTCGGCGAGGTTTAATATCTCAGCTCCTGGACCACAGCCGGCCTCGGGATTGCTTTTTCCAGTGAGCGTGGGCCACCCCGGAGGCGGCTCACACCCCAAATCGAGGGTTTGGGCTCGCTCGCTCGGGGTCGGGATTCCGGCCAAAACGACAGGTCCGGGGTGGTCGTTTTTTTCACTTTCGGCGTGTGTTAATATCTCAGCTCCGGGACCACAGCCGGCCTCGGGATTGCTTTCTCCAGTGAGCGTGGGCCACCCCGGAGGCGGGTCACACCCCAAATCGAGGGTTTGGGCTCGCTCGCTCGGGGTCGGGATTCCAGCCAAAACGACAGGTCCGGGGTGGTCGTTTTTTTCACTTTCGGCGAGGTTTAATATCTCAGCTCCTGGACCACAGCCGGCCTCGGGATTGCTTTTTCCAGTGAGCGTGGGCCACCCCGGAGGCGGCTCACACCCCAAATCGAGGGTTTGGGCTCGCTCGCTCGGGGTCGGGATTCCGGCCAAAACGACAGGTCCGGGGTGGTCGTTTTTTTCACTTTCGACGAGGTTTAATATCTCAGCTCTGGGACCACAGCCGGCCTCGGGATTGCTTTTTCCAGTGAGCGTGGGCCACCCCGGAGGCGGCTCACACCCCAAATCGAGGGTTTGGGCTCGCTCGCTCGTGGTCGGGATCCGGGCCAAAACGACAGGTCCGGGGTGGTCGTTTTTTTCACTTTCGGCGAGGTTTAATATCTCAGCTCCTGGACCACAGCCGGCCTCGGGATTGCTTTTTCCAGTGAGCGTGGGCCAACCCGGAGGCGGCTCACACCCCAAATCGAGGGTTTGGGCTCGCTCGCTCGGGGTCGGGATTCCGGCCAAAACGACAGGTCCGGGGTGGTCGTTCTTTTCACTTTCGGCGTGTGTTAATATCTCAGCTCTGGGACCACAGCCGGCCTTGGGATTGCTTTCTCCAGTGAGCGTGGGCCACCCCGGAGGCGGCTCACACCCCAAATCGAGGGTTTGGGCTCGCTCGCTCGGGGTCGGGATTCCGGCCAAAACGACAGGTCCGGGGTGGTCGTTTTTTTCACTTTCGGCGTGTGTTAATATCTCAGCTCTGGGACCAAAGCCGGCCTCGGGATTGCTTTTTCCAGTGAGCGTGGGCCACCCCGGAGGCGGCTCACACCCCAAATCGAGGGTTTGGGCTCGCTCGCTCGTGGTCGGGATCCGGGCCAAAACGACAGGTCCGGGGTGGTCGTTTTTTTCACTTTCGGCGAGGGTTAATATCTCAGCTCCTGGACCACAGCCGGCCTCGGCATTGCTTTTTCCAGTGAGCGTGGGCCACCCCGGAGGCGGGTCACACCCCAAATCGAGGGTTTGGGCTCGCTCGCTCGGGGTCGGGATTCCGGCCAAAACGACAGGTCCGGGGTGGTCGTTTTTTTCACTTTCGGCGAGGTTTAATATCTCAGCTCCTGGACCACAGCCGGCCTCGGGATTGCTTTTTCCAGTGAGCGTGGGCCACCCCGGAGGCGGCTCACACCCCAAATCGAGGGTTTGGGCTCGCTCGCTCGTGGTCGGGATCCGGGCCAAAACGACAGGTCCGGGGTGGTCGTTTTTTTCACTTTCGGCGAGGGTTAATATCTCAGCTCCTGGACCTCAGCCGGCCTCGGCATTGCTTTTTCCAGTGAGCGTGGGCCACCCCGGAGGCGGGTCACACCCCAAATCGAGGGTTTGGGCTCGCTCGCTCGGGGTCGGGATTCCGGCCAAAACGACAGGTCCGGGGTGGTCGTTTTTTTCACTTTCGGCGTGTGTTAATATCTCAGCTCCGGGACCACAGCCGGCCTCGGGATTGCTTTCTCCAGTGAGCGTGGGCCACCCCGGAGGCGGGTCACACCCCAAATCGAGGGTTTGGGCTCGCTCGCTCGGGGTCGGGATTCCAGCCAAAACGACAGGTCCGGGGTGGTCGTTTTTTTCACTTTCGGCGAGGGTTAATATCTCAGCTCCTGGACCACAGCCGGCCTCGGCATTGCTTTTTCCAGTGAGCGTGGGCCACCCCGGAGGCGGGTCACACCCCAAATCGAGGGTTTGGGCTCGCTCGCTCGGGGTCGGGATTCCGGCCAAAACGACAGGTCCGGGGTGGTCGTTTTTTTCACTTTCGGCGTGTGTTAATATCTCAGCTCTGGGACCACAGCCGGCCTTGGGATTGCTTTCTCCAGTGAGCGTGGGCCACCCCGGAGGCGGCTCACACCCCAAATCGAGGGTTTGGGCTCGCTCGCTCGGGGTCGGGATTCCGGCCAAAACGACAGGTCCGGGGTGGTCGTTTTTTTCACTTTCGGCGTGTGTTAATATCTCAGCTCTGGGACCAAAGCCGGCCTCGGGATTGCTTTTTCCAGTGAGCGTGGGCCACCCCGGAGGCGGCTCACACCCCAAATCGAGGGTTTGGGCTCGCTCGCTCGTGGTCGGGATCCGGGCCAAAACGACAGGTCCGGGGTGGTCGTTTTTTTCACTTTCGGCGAGGGTTAATATCTCAGCTCCTGGACCACAGCCGGCCTCGGCATTGCTTTTTCCAGTGAGCGTGGGCCACCCCGGAGGCGGGTCACACCCCAAATCGAGGGTTTGGGCTCGCTCGCTCGGGGTCGGGATTCCGGCCAAAACGACAGGTCCGGGGTGGTCGTTTTTTTCACTTTCGGCGAGGTTTAATATCTCAGCTCCTGGACCACAGCCGGCCTCGGGATTGCTTTTTCCAGTGAGCGTGGGCCACCCCGGAGGCGGCTCACACCCCAAATCGAGGGTTTGGGCTCGCTCGCTCGGGGTCGGGATTCCGGCCAAAACGACAGGTCCGGGGTGGTCGTTTTTTTCACTTTCGGCGTGTGTTAATATCTCAGCTCCGGGACCACAGCCGGCCTCGGGATTGCTTTCTCCAGTGAGCGTGGGCCACCCCGGAGGCGGGTCACACCCCAAATCGAGGGTTTGGGCTCGCTCGCTCGGGGTCGGGATTCCAGCCAAAACGACAGGTCCGGGGTGGTCGTTTTTTTCACTTTCGGCGAGGGTTAATATCTCAGCTCCTGGACCACAGCCGGCCTCGGCATTGCTTTTTCCAGTGAGCGTGGGCCACCCCGGAGGCGGCTCACACCCCAAATCGAGGGTTTGGGCTCGCTCGCTCGGGGTCGGGATTCCGGCCAAAACGACAGGTCCGGGGTGGTCGTTTTTTTCACTTTCGGCGAGGTTTAATATCTCAGCTCCTGGACCACAGCCGGCCTCGGGATTGCTTTTTCCAGTGAGCGTGGGCCACCCCGGAGGCGGCTCACACCCCAAATCGAGGGTTTGGGCTCGCTCGCTCGGGGTCGGGATTCCGGCAAAAACGACAGGTCCGGGGTGGTCGTTTTTTTCACTTTCGGCGTGTGTTAATATCTCAGCTCCGGGACCACAGCCGGCCTCGGGATTGCTTTTTCCAGTGAGCGTGGGCCACCCCGGAGGCGGCTCACACCCCAAATCGAGGGTTTGGGCTCGCTCGCTCGGGGTCGGGATTCCGGCCAAAACGACAGGTCCGGGGTGGTCGTTTTTTTCACTTTCGGCGTGTGTTAATATCTCAGCTCTGGGACCACAGCCGGCCTTGGGATTGCTTTCTCCAGTGAGCGTGGGCCACCCCGGAGGCGGCTCACACCCCAAATCGAGGGTTTGGGCTCGCTCGCTCGGGGTCGGGATTCCGGCCAAAACGACAGGTCCGGGGTGGTCGTTTTTTTCACTTTCGGCGTGTGTTAATATCTCAGCTCTGGGACCAAAGCCGGCCTCGGGATTGCTTTTTCCAGTGAGCGTGGGCCACCCCGGAGGCGGCTCACACCCCAAATCGAGGGTTTGGGCTCGCTCGCTCGGGGTCGGGATTCCGGCCAAAACGACAGGTCCGGGGTGGTCGTTTTTTTCACTTTCGGCGTGTGTTAATATCTCAGCTCCGGGACCACAGCCGGCCTCGGGATTGCTTTCTCCAGTGAGCGTGGGCCACCCCGGAGGCGGGTCACACCCCAAATCGAGGGTTTGGGCTCGCTCGCTCGGGGTCGGGATTCCAGCCAAAACGACAGGTCCGGGGTGGTCGTTTTTTTCACTTTCGGCGAGGTTTAATATCTCAGCTCCTGGACCACAGCCGGCCTCGGCATTGCTTTTTCCAGTGAGCGTGGGCCACCCCGGAGGCGGCTCACACCCCAAATCGAGGGTTTGGGCTCGCTCGCTCGTGGTCGGGATCCGGGCCAAAACGACAGGTCCGGGGTGGTCGTTTTTTTCACTTTCGGCGAGGGTTAATATCTCAGCTCCTGGACCACAGCCGGCCTCGGCATTGCTTTTTCCAGTGAGCGTGGGCCACCCCGGAGGCGGGTCACACCCCAAATCGAGGGTTTGGGCTCGCTCGCTCGGGGTCGGGATTCCGGCCAAAACGACAGGTCCGGGGTGGTCGTTTTTTTCACTTTCGGCGTGTGTTAATATCTCAGCTCCGGGACCACAGCCGGCCTCGGGATTGCTTTCTCCAGTGAGCGTGGGCCACCCCGGAGGCGGGTCACACCCCAAATCGAGGGTTTGGGCTCGCTCGCTCGGGGTCGGGATTCCAGCCAAAACGACAGGTCCGGGGTGGTCGTTTTTTTCACTTTCGGCGAGGGTTAATATCTCAGCTCCTGGACCACAGCCGGCCTCGGCATTGCTTTTTCCAGTGAGCGTGGGCCACCCCGGAGGCGGGTCACACCCCAAATCGAGGGTTTGGGCTCGCTCGCTCGGGGTCGGGATTCCGGCCAAAACGACAGGTCCGGGGTGGTCGTTTTTTTCACTTTCGGCGTGTGTTAATATCTCAGCTCTGGGACCACAGCCGGCCTTGGGATTGCTTTCTCCAGTGAGCGTGGGCCACCCCGGAGGCGGCTCACACCCCAAATCGAGGGTTTGGGCTCGCTCGCTCGGGGTCGGGATTCCGGCCAAAACGACAGGTCCGGGGTGGTCGTTTTTTTCACTTTCGGCGTGTGTTAATATCTCAGCTCTGGGACCAAAGCCGGCCTCGGGATTGCTTTTTCCAGTGAGCGTGGGCCACCCCGGAGGCGGCTCACACCCCAAATCGAGGGTTTGGGCTCGCTCGCTCGTGGTCGGGATCCGGGCCAAAACGACAGGTCCGGGGTGGTCGTTTTTTTCACTTTCGGCGAGGGTTAATATCTCAGCTCCTGGACCACAGCCGGCCTCGGCATTGCTTTTTCCAGTGAGCGTGGGCCACCCCGGAGGCGGGTCACACCCCAAATCGAGGGTTTGGGCTCGCTCGCTCGGGGTCGGGATTCCGGCCAAAACGACAGGTCCGGGGTGGTCGTTTTTTTCACTTTCGGCGAGGTTTAATATCTCAGCTCCTGGACCACAGCCGGCCTCGGGATTGCTTTTTCCAGTGAGCGTGGGCCACCCCGGAGGCGGCTCACACCCCAAATCGAGGGTTTGGGCTCGCTCGCTCGGGGTCGGGATTCCGGCCAAAACGACAGGTCCGGGGTGGTCGTTTTTTTCACTTTCGGCGTGTGTTAATATCTCAGCTCCGGGACCACAGCCGGCCTCGGGATTGCTTTCTCCAGTGAGCGTGGGCCACCCCGGAGGCGGGTCACACCCCAAATCGAGGGTTTGGGCTCGCTCGCTCGGGGTCGGGATTCCCGCCAAAACGACAGGTCCGGGGTGGTCGTTTTTTTCACTTTCGGCGAGGGTTAATATCTCAGCTCCTGGACCACAGCCGGCCTCGGCATTGCTTTTTCCAGTGAGCGTGGGCCACCCCGGAGGCGGGTCACACCCCAAATCGAGGGTTTGGGCTCGCTCGCTCGGGGTCGGGATTCCGGCCAAAACGACAGGTCCGGGGTGGTCGTTTTTTTCACTTTCGGCGTGTGTTAATATCTCAGCTCCGGGACCACAGCCGGCCTTGGGATTGCTTTCTCCAGTGAGCGTGGGCCACCCCGGAGGCGGCTCACACCCCAAATCGAGGGTTTGGGCTCGCTCGCTCGGGGTCGGGATTCCGGCCAAAACGACAGGTCCGGGGTGGTCGTTTTTTTCACTTTCGGCGTGTGTTAATATCTCAGCTCTGGGACCACAGCCGGCCTTGGGATTGCTTTCTCCAGTGAGCGTGGGCCACCCCGGAGGCGGCTCACACCCCAAATCGAGGGTTTGGGCTCGCTCGCTCGGGGTCGGGATTCCGGCCAAAACGACAGGTCCGGGGTGGTCGTTTTTTTCACTTTCGGCGTGTGTTAATATCTCAGCTCTGGGACCAAAGCCGGCCTCGGGATTGCTTTTTCCAGTGAGCGTGGGCCACCCCGGAGGCGGCTCACACCCCAAATCGAGGGTTTGGGCTCGCTCGCTCGGGGTCGGGATTCCGGCCAAAACGACAGGTCCGGGGTGGTCGTTTTTTTCACTTTCGGCGTGTGTTAATATCTCAGCTCCGGGACCACAGCCGGCCTCGGGATTGCTTTCTCCAGTGAGCGTGGGCCACCCCGGAGGCGGGTCACACCCCAAATCGAGGGTTTGGGCTCGCTCGCTCGGGGTCGGGATTCCAGCCAAAACGACAGGTCCGGGGTGGTCGTTTTTTTCACTTTCGGCGAGGTTTAATATCTCAGCTCCTGGACCACAGCCGGCCTCGGGATTGCTTTTTCCAGTGAGCGTGGGCCACCCCGGAGGCGGCTCACACCCCAAATCGAGGGTTTGGGCTCGCTCGCTCGTGGTCGGGATCCGGGCCAAAACGACAGGTCCGGGGTGGTCGTTTTTTTCACTTTCGGCGAGGGTTAATATCTCAGCTCCTGGACCACAGCCGGCCTCGGCATTGCTTTTTCCAGTGAGCGTGGGCCACCCCGGAGGCGGGTCACACCCCAAATCGAGGGTTTGGGCTCGCTCGCTCGGGGTCGGGATTCCGGCCAAAACGACAGGTCCGGGGTGGTCGTTTTTTTCACTTTCGGCGTGTGTTAATATCTCAGCTCCGGGACCACAGCCGGCCTCGGGATTGCTTTCTCCAGTGAGCGTGGGCCACCCCGGAGGCGGGTCACACCCCAAATCGAGGGTTTGGGCTCGCTCGCTCGGGGTCGGGATTCCAGCCAAAACGACAGGTCCGGGGTGGTCGTTTTTTTCACTTTCGGCGAGGGTTAATATCTCAGCTCCTGGACCACAGCCGGCCTCGGCATTGCTTTTTCCAGTGAGCGTGGGCCACCCCGGAGGCGGGTCACACCCCAAATCGAGGGTTTGGGCTCGCTCGCTCGGGGTCGGGATTCCGGCCAAAACGACAGGTCCGGGGTGGTCGTTTTTTTCACTTTCGGCGTGTGTTAATATCTCAGCTCTGGGACCACAGCCGGCCTTGGGATTGCTTTCTCCAGTGAGCGTGGGCCACCCCGGAGGCGGCTCACACCCCAAATCGAGGGTTTGGGCTCGCTCGCTCGGGGTCGGGATTCCGGCCAAAACGACAGGTCCGGGGTGGTCGTTTTTTTCACTTTCGGCGTGTGTTAATATCTCAGCTCTGGGACCACAGCCGGCCTTGGGATTGCTTTCTCCAGTGAGCGTGGGCCACCCCGGAGGCGGCTCACACCCCAAATCGAGGGTTTGGGCTCGCTCGCTCGGGGTCGGGATTCCGGCCAAAACGACAGGTCCGGGGTGGTCGTTTTTTTCACTTTCGGCGTGTGTTAATATCTCAGCTCTGGGACCAAAGCCGGCCTCGGGATTGCTTTTTCCAGTGAGCGTGGGCCACCCCGGAGGCGGCTCACACCCCAAATCGAGGGTTTGGGCTCGCTCGCTCGTGGTCGGGATCCGGGCCAAAACGACAGGTCCGGGGTGGTCGTTTTTTTCACTTTCGGCGAGGGTTAATATCTCAGCTCCTGGACCACAGCCGGCCTCGGCATTGCTTTTTCCAGTGAGCGTGGGCCACCCCGGAGGCGGGTCACACCCCAAATCGAGGGTTTGGGCTCGCTCGCTCGGGGTCGGGATTCCGGCCAAAACGACAGGTCCGGGGTGGTCGTTTTTTTCACTTTCGGCGAGGTTTAATATCTCAGCTCCTGGACCACAGCCGGCCTCGGGATTGCTTTTTCCAGTGAGCGTGGGCCACCCCGGAGGCGGCTCACACCCCAAATCGAGGGTTTGGGCTCGCTCGCTCGGGGTCGGGATTCCGGCCAAAACGACAGGTCCGGGGTGGTCGTTTTTTTCACTTTCGGCGTGTGTTAATATCTCAGCTCCGGGACCACAGCCGGCCTCGGGATTGCTTTCTCCAGTGAGCGTGGGCCACCCCGGAGGCGGGTCACACCCCAAATCGAGGGTTTGGGCTCGCTCGCTCGGGGTCGGGATTCCAGCCAAAACGACAGGTCCGGGGTGGTCGTTTTTTTCACTTTCGGCGAGGGTTAATATCTCAGCTCCTGGACCACAGCCGGCCTCGGCATTGCTTTTTCCAGTGAGCGTGGGCCACCCCGGAGGCGGGTCACACCCCAAATCGAGGGTTTGGGCTCGCTCGCTCGGGGTCGGGATTCCGGCCAAAACGACAGGTCCGGGGTGGTCGTTTTTTTCACTTTCGGCGTGTGTTAATATCTCAGCTCTGGGACCACAGCCGGCCTTGGGATTGCTTTCTCCAGTGAGCGTGGGCCACCCCGGAGGCGGCTCACACCCCAAATCGAGGGTTTGGGCTCGCTCGCTCGGGGTCGGGATTCCGGCCAAAACGACAGGTCCGGGGTGGTCGTTTTTTTCACTTTCGGCGTGTGTTAATATCTCAGCTCTGGGACCACAGCCGGCCTTGGGATTGCTTTCTCCAGTGAGCGTGGGCCACCCCGGAGGCGGCTCACACCCCAAATCGAGGGTTTGGGCTCGCTCGCTCGGGGTCGGGATTCCGGCCAAAACGACAGGTCCGGGGTGGTCGTTTTTTTCACTTTCGGCGTGTGTTAATATCTCAGCTCTGGGACCAAAGCCGGCCTCGGGATTGCTTTTTCCAGTGAGCGTGGGCCACCCCGGAGGCGGGTCACACCCCAAATCGAGGGTTTGGGCTCGCTCGCTCGGGGTCGGGATTCCGGCCAAAACGACAGGTCCGGGGTGGTCGTTTTTTTCACTTTCGGCGAGGTTTAATATCTCAGCTCCTGGACCACAGCCGGCCTCGGGATTGCTTTTTCCAGTGAGCGTGGGCCACCCCGGAGGCGGCTCACACCCCAAATCGAGGGTTTGGGCTCGCTCGCTCGGGGTCGGGATTCCAGCCAAAACGATAGGTCCGGGGTGGTCGTTGTTTTCACTTTCGGCGAGGTTTAATATCTCAGCTCCTGGACCACAGCCGGCCTCGGGATTGCTTTTTCCAGTGAGCGTGGGCCACCCCGGAGGCGGCTCACACCCCAAATCGAGGGTTTGGGCTCGCTCGCTCGGGGTCGGGATTCCGGCCAAAACGACAGGTCCGGGGTGGTCGTTTTTTTCACTTTCGACGAGGTTTAATATCTCAGCTCTGGGACCACAGCCGGCCTCGGGATTGCTTTTTCCAGTGAGCGTGGGCCACCCCGGAGGCGGCTCACACCCCAAATCGAGGGTTTGGGCTCGCTCGCTCGTGGTCGGGATCCGGGCCAAAACGACAGGTCCGGGGTGGTCGTTTTTTTCACTTTCGGCGAGGTTTAATATCTCAGCTCCTGGACCACAGCCGGCCTCGGGATTGCTTTTTCCAGTGAGCGTGGGCCAACCCGGAGGCGGCTCACACCCCAAATCGAGGGTTTGGGCTCGCTCGCTCGGGGTCGGGATTCCGGCCAAAACGACAGGTCCGGGGTGGTCGTTTTTTTCACTTTCGGCGTGTGTTAATATCTCAGCTCTGGGACCACAGCCGGCCTTGGGATTGTTTTCTCCAGTGAGCGTGGGCCACCCCGGAGGCGGCTCACACCCCAAATCGAGGGTTTGGGCTCGCTCGCTCGGGGTCGGGATTCCGGCCAAAACGACAGGTCCGGGGTGGTCGTTTTTTTCACTTTCGGCGTGTGTTAATATCTCAGCTCTGGGACCAAAGCCGGCCTCGGGATTGCTTTTTCCAGTGAGCGTGGGCCACCCCGGAGGCGGCTCACACCCCAAATCGAGGGTTTGGGCTCGCTCGCTCGTGGTCGGGATCCGGGCCAAAACGACAGGTCCGGGGTGGTCGTTTTTTTCACTTTCGGCGAGGGTTAATATCTCAGCTCCTGGACCACAGCCGGCCTCGGCATTGCTTTTTCCAGTGAGCGTGGGCCACCCCGGAGGCGGGTCACACCCCAAATCGAGGGTTTGGGCTCGCTCGCTCGGGGTCGGGATTCCGGCCAAAACGACAGGTCCGGGGTGGTCGTTTTTTTCACTTTCGGCGAGGTTTAATATCTCAGCTCCTGGACCACAGCCGGCCTCGGGATTGCTTTTTCCAGTGAGCGTGGGCCACCCCGGAGGCGGCTCACACCCCAAATCGAGGGTTTGGGCTCGCTCGCTCGGGGTCGGGATTCCGGCCAAAACGACAGGTCCGGGGTGGTCGTTTTTTTCACTTTCGGCGTGTGTTAATATCTCAGCTCCGGGACCACAGCCGGCCTCGGGATTGCTTTCTCCAGTGAGCGTGGGCCACCCCGGAGGCGGGTCACACCCCAAATCGAGGGTTTGGGCTCGCTCGCTCGGGGTCGGGATTCCAGCCAAAACGACAGGTCCGGGGTGGTCGTTTTTTTCACTTTCGGCGAGGGTTAATATCTCAGCTCCTGGACCACAGCCGGCCTCGGGATTGCTTTTTCCAGTGAGCGTGGGCCACCCCGGAGGCGGCTCACACCCCAAATCGAGGGTTTGGGCTCGCTCGCTCGGGGTCGGGATTCCGGCCAAAACGACAGGTCCGGGGTGGTCGTTTTTTTCACTTTCGGCGAGGTTTAATATCTCAGCTCCTGGACCACAGCCGGCCTCGGGATTGCTTTTTCCAGTGAGCGTGGGCCACCCCGGAGGCGGCTCACACCCCAAATCGAGGGTTTGGGCTCGCTCGCTCGGGGTCGGGATTCCGGCAAAAACGACAGGTCCGGGGTGGTCGTTTTTTTCACTTTCGGCGTGTGTTAATATCTCAGCTCCGGGACCACAGCCGGCCTCGGGATTGCTTTTTCCAGTGAGCGTGGGCCACCCCGGAGGCGGCTCACACCCCAAATCGAGGGTTTGGGCTCGCTCGCTCGGGGTCGGGATTCCGGCCAAAACGACAGGTCCGGGGTGGTCGTTTTTTTCACTTTCGGCGTGTGTTAATATCTCAGCTCTGGGACCACAGCCGGCCTTGGGATTGCTTTCTCCAGTGAGCGTGGGCCACCCCGGAGGCGGCTCACACCCCAAATCGAGGGTTTGGGCTCGCTCGCTCGGGGTCGGGATTCCGGCCAAAACGACAGGTCCGGGGTGGTCGTTTTTTTCACTTTCGGCGTGTGTTAATATCTCAGCTCCGGGACCACAGCCGGCCTCGGGATTGCTTTCTCCAGTGAGCGTGGGCCACCCCGGAGGCGGGTCACACCCCAAATCGAGGGTTTGGGCTCGCTCGCTCGGGGTCGGGATTCCAGCCAAAACGACAGGTCCGGGGTGGTCGTTTTTTTCACTTTCGGCGAGGGTTAATATCTCAGCTCCTGGACCACAGCCGGCCTCGGGATTGCTTTTTCCAGTGAGCGTGGGCCACCCCGGAGGCGGCTCACACCCCAAATCGAGGGTTTGGGCTCGCTCGCTCGGGGTCGGGATTCCGGCCAAAACGACAGGTCCGGGGTGGTCGTTTTTTTCACTTTCGGCGAGGTTTAATATCTCAGCTCCTGGACCACAGCCGGCCTCGGGATTGCTTTTTCCAGTGAGCGTGGGCCACCCCGGAGGCGGCTCACACCCCAAATCGAGGGTTTGGGCTCGCTCGCTCGGGGTCGGGATTCCGGCAAAAACGACAGGTCCGGGGTGGTCGTTTTTTTCACTTTCGGCGTGTGTTAATATCTCAGCTCCGGGACCACAGCCGGCCTCGGGATTGCTTTTTCCAGTGAGCGTGGGCCACCCCGGAGGCGGCTCACACCCCAAATCGAGGGTTTGGGCTCGCTCGCTCGGGGTCGGGATTCCGGCCAAAACGACAGGTCCGGGGTGGTCGTTTTTTTCACTTTCGGCGTGTGTTAATATCTCAGCTCTGGGACCACAGCCGGCCTTGGGATTGCTTTCTCCAGTGAGCGTGGGCCACCCCGGAGGCGGCTCACACCCCAAATCGAGGGTTTGGGCTCGCTCGCTCGGGGTCGGGATTCCGGCCAAAACGACAGGTCCGGGGTGGTCGTTTTTTTCACTTTCGGCGTGTGTTAATATCTCAGCTCTGGGACCAAAGCCGGCCTCGGGATTGCTTTTTCCAGTGAGCGTGGGCCACCCCGGAGGCGGCTCACACCCCAAATCGAGGGTTTGGGCTCGCTCGCTCGTGGTCGGGATCCGGGCCAAAACGACAGGTCCGGGGTGGTCGTTTTTTTCACTTTCGGCGAGGGTTAATATCTCAGCTCCTGGACCACAGCCGGCCTCGGCATTGCTTTTTCCAGTGAGCGTGGGCCACCCCGGAGGCGGGTCACACCCCAAATCGAGGGTTTGGGCTCGCTCGCTCGGGGTCGGGATTCCGGCCAAAACGACAGGTCCGGGGTGGTCGTTTTTTTCACTTTCGGCGAGGTTTAATATCTCAGCTCCTGGACCACAGCCGGCCTCGGGATTGCTTTTTCCAGTGAGCGTGGGCCACCCCGGAGGCGGCTCACACCCCAAATCGAGGGTTTGGGCTCGCTCGCTCGGGGTCGGGATTCCGGCCAAAACGACAGGTCCGGGGTGGTCGTTTTTTTCACTTTCGGCGTGTGTTAATATCTCAGCTCCGGGACCACAGCCGGCCTCGGGATTGCTTTCTCCAGTGAGCGTGGGCCACCCCGGAGGCGGGTCACACCCCAAATCGAGGGTTTGGGCTCGCTCGCTCGGGGTCGGGATTCCGGCCAAAACGACACGTCCGGGGTGGTCGTTTTTTTCACTTTCGGCGTGTGTTAATATCTCAGCTCTGGGACCACAGCCGGCCTCGGGATTGCTTTTTCCAGTGAGCGTGGGCCACCCCGGAGGCGGCTCACACCCCAAATCGAGGGTTTGGGCTCGCTCGCTCGGGGTCGGGATTCCGGCCAAAACGACAGGTCCGGGGTGGTCGTTTTTTTCACTTTCGGCGTGTGTTAATATCTCAGCTCTGGGACCACAGCCGGCCTTGGGATTGCTTTCTCCAGTGAGCGTGGGCCACCCCGGAGGCGGCTCACACCCCAAATCGAGGGTTTGGGCTCGCTCGCTCGGGGTCGGGATTCCGGCCAAAACGACAGGTCCGGGGTGGTCGTTTTTTTCACTTTCGGCGTGTGTTAATATCTCAGCTCTGGGACCAAAGCCGGCCTCGGGATTGCTTTTTCCAGTGAGCGTGGGCCACCCCGGAGGCGGCTCACACCCCAAATCGAGGGTTTGGGCTCGCTCGCTCGGGGTCGGGATTCCGGCCAAAACGACAGGTCCGGGGTGGTCGTTTTTTTCACTTTCGGCGTGTGTTAATATCTCAGCTCCGGGACCACAGCCGGCCTCGGGATTGCTTTCTCCAGTGAGCGTGGGCCACCCCGGAGGCGGGTCACACCCCAAATCGAGGGTTTGGGCTCGCTCGCTCGGGGTCGGGATTCCAGCCAAAACGACAGGTCCGGGGTGGTCGTTTTTTTCACTTTCGGCGAGGTTTAATATCTCAGCTCCTGGACCACAGCCGGCCTCGGGATTGCTTTTTCCAGTGAGCGTGGGCCACCCCGGAGGCGGCTCACACCCCAAATCGAGGGTTTGGGCTCGCTCGCTCGTGGTCGGGATCCGGGCCAAAACGACAGGTCCGGGGTGGTCGTTTTTTTCACTTTCGGCGAGGGTTAATATCTCAGCTCCTGGACCACAGCCGGCCTCGGCATTGCTTTTTCCAGTGAGCGTGGGCCACCCCGGAGGCGGGTCACACCCCAAATCGAGGGTTTGGGCTCGCTCGCTCGGGGTCGGGATTCCGGCCAAAACGACAGGTCCGGGGTGGTCGTTTTTTTCACTTTCGGCGTGTGTTAATATCTCAGCTCCGGGACCACAGCCGGCCTCGGGATTGCTTT
The DNA here is from genome assembly GCA_029224185.1 of Karalla daura. Lineage (NCBI taxonomy): Eukaryota > Metazoa > Chordata > Actinopteri > Chaetodontiformes > Leiognathidae > Karalla > Karalla daura. The sequence goes on along the minus strand of CM055207.1, from coordinate 14,893,976 downwards.
CTCCAGTGAGCGTGGGCCACCCCGGAGGCGGGTCACACCCCAAATCGAGGGTTTGGGCTCGCTCGCTCGGGGTCGGGATTCCAGCCAAAACGACAGGTCCGGGGTGGTCGTTTTTTTCACTTTCGGCGAGGGTTAATATCTCAGCTCCTGGACCACAGCCGGCCTCGGCATTGCTTTTTCCAGTGAGCGTGGGCCACCCCGGAGGCGGGTCACACCCCAAATCGAGGGTTTGGGCTCGCTCGCTCGGGGTCGGGATTCCGGCCAAAACGACAGGTCCGGGGTGGTCGTTTTTTTCACTTTCGGCGTGTGTTAATATCTCAGCTCTGGGACCACAGCCGGCCTTGGGATTGCTTTCTCCAGTGAGCGTGGGCCACCCCGGAGGCGGCTCACACCCCAAATCGAGGGTTTGGGCTCGCTCGCTCGGGGTCGGGATTCCGGCCAAAACGACAGGTCCGGGGTGGTCGTTTTTTTCACTTTCGGCGTGTGTTAATATCTCAGCTCTGGGACCAAAGCCGGCCTCGGGATTGCTTTTTCCAGTGAGCGTGGGCCACCCCGGAGGCGGCTCACACCCCAAATCGAGGGTTTGGGCTCGCTCGCTCGTGGTCGGGATCCGGGCCAAAACGACAGGTCCGGGGTGGTCGTTTTTTTCACTTTCGGCGAGGGTTAATATCTCAGCTCCTGGACCACAGCCGGCCTCGGCATTGCTTTTTCCAGTGAGCGTGGGCCACCCCGGAGGCGGGTCACACCCCAAATCGAGGGTTTGGGCTCGCTCGCTCGGGGTCGGGATTCCGGCCAAAACGACAGGTCCGGGGTGGTCGTTTTTTTCACTTTCGGCGTGTGTTAATATCTCAGCTCCGGGACCACAGCCGGCCTCGGGATTGCTTTCTCCAGTGAGCGTGGGCCACCCCGGAGGCGGGTCACACCCCAAATCGAGGGTTTGGGCTCGCTCGCTCGGGGTCGGGATTCCAGCCAAAACGACAGGTCCGGGGTGGTCGTTTTTTTCACTTTCGGCGAGGGTTAATATCTCAGCTCCTGGACCACAGCCGGCCTCGGCATTGCTTTTTCCAGTGAGCGTGGGCCACCCCGGAGGCGGGTCACACCCCAAATCGAGGGTTTGGGCTCGCTCGCTCGGGGTCGGGATTCCGGCCAAAACGACAGGTCCGGGGTGGTCGTTTTTTTCACTTTCGGCGTGTGTTAATATCTCAGCTCTGGGACCACAGCCGGCCTTGGGATTGCTTTCTCCAGTGAGCGTGGGCCACCCCGGAGGCGGCTCACACCCCAAATCGAGGGTTTGGGCTCGCTCGCTCGGGGTCGGGATTCCGGCCAAAACGACAGGTCCGGGGTGGTCGTTTTTTTCACTTTCGGCGTGTGTTAATATCTCAGCTCTGGGACCACAGCCGGCCTTGGGATTGCTTTCTCCAGTGAGCGTGGGCCACCCCGGAGGCGGCTCACACCCCAAATCGAGGGTTTGGGCTCGCTCGCTCGGGGTCGGGATTCCGGCCAAAACGACAGGTCCGGGGTGGTCGTTTTTTTCACTTTCGGCGTGTGTTAATATCTCAGCTCTGGGACCACAGCCGGCCTTGGGATTGCTTTCTCCAGTGAGCGTGGGCCACCCCGGAGGCGGCTCACACCCCAAATCGAGGGTTTGGGCTCGCTCGCTCGGGGTCGGGATTCCGGCCAAAACGACAGGTCCGGGGTGGTCGTTTTTTTCACTTTCGGCGTGTGTTAATATCTCAGCTCTGGGACCAAAGCCGGCCTCGGGATTGCTTTTTCCAGTGAGCGTGGGCCACCCCGGAGGCGGCTCACACCCCAAATCGAGGGTTTGGGCTCGCTCGCTCGGGGTCGGGATTCCGGCCAAAACGACAGGTCCGGGGTGGTCGTTTTTTTCACTTTCGGCGTGTGTTAATATCTCAGCTCCGGGACCACAGCCGGCCTCGGGATTGCTTTCTCCAGTGAGCGTGGGCCACCCCGGAGGCGGGTCACACCCCAAATCGAGGGTTTGGGCTCGCTCGCTCGGGGTCGGGATTCCAGCCAAAACGACAGGTCCGGGGTGGTCGTTTTTTTCACTTTCGGCGAGGTTTAATATCTCAGCTCCTGGACCACAGCCGGCCTCGGGATTGCTTTTTCCAGTGAGCGTGGGCCACCCCGGAGGCGGCTCACACCCCAAATCGAGGGTTTGGGCTCGCTCGCTCGTGGTCGGGATCCGGGCCAAAACGACAGGTCCGGGGTGGTCGTTTTTTTCACTTTCGGCGAGGGTTAATATCTCAGCTCCTGGACCACAGCCGGCCTCGGCATTGCTTTTTCCAGTGAGCGTGGGCCACCCCGGAGGCGGGTCACACCCCAAATCGAGGGTTTGGGCTCGCTCGCTCGGGGTCGGGATTCCGGCCAAAACGACAGGTCCGGGGTGGTCGTTTTTTTCACTTTCGGCGTGTGTTAATATCTCAGCTCCGGGACCACAGCCGGCCTCGGGATTGCTTTCTCCAGTGAGCGTGGGCCACCCCGGAGGCGGGTCACACCCCAAATCGAGGGTTTGGGCTCGCTCGCTCGGGGTCGGGATTCCAGCCAAAACGACAGGTCCGGGGTGGTCGTTTTTTTCACTTTCGGCGAGGGTTAATATCTCAGCTCCTGGACCACAGCCGGCCTCGGCATTGCTTTTTCCAGTGAGCGTGGGCCACCCCGGAGGCGGGTCACACCCCAAATCGAGGGTTTGGGCTCGCTCGCTCGGGGTCGGGATTCCGGCCAAAACGACAGGTCCGGGGTGGTCGTTTTTTTCACTTTCGGCGTGTGTTAATATCTCAGCTCTGGGACCACAGCCGGCCTTGGGATTGCTTTCTCCAGTGAGCGTGGGCCACCCCGGAGGCGGCTCACACCCCAAATCGAGGGTTTGGGCTCGCTCGCTCGGGGTCGGGATTCCGGCCAAAACGACAGGTCCGGGGTGGTCGTTTTTTTCACTTTCGGCGTGTGTTAATATCTCAGCTCTGGGACCACAGCCGGCCTTGGGATTGCTTTCTCCAGTGAGCGTGGGCCACCCCGGAGGCGGCTCACACCCCAAATCGAGGGTTTGGGCTCGCTCGCTCGGGGTCGGGATTCCGGCCAAAACGACAGGTCCGGGGTGGTCGTTTTTTTCACTTTCGGCGTGTGTTAATATCTCAGCTCTGGGACCAAAGCCGGCCTCGGGATTGCTTTTTCCAGTGAGCGTGGGCCACCCCGGAGGCGGCTCACACCCCAAATCGAGGGTTTGGGCTCGCTCGCTCGTGGTCGGGATCCGGGCCAAAACGACAGGTCCGGGGTGGTCGTTTTTTTCACTTTCGGCGAGGGTTAATATCTCAGCTCCTGGACCACAGCCGGCCTCGGCATTGCTTTTTCCAGTGAGCGTGGGCCACCCCGGAGGCGGGTCACACCCCAAATCGAGGGTTTGGGCTCGCTCGCTCGGGGTCGGGATTCCGGCCAAAACGACAGGTCCGGGGTGGTCGTTTTTTTCACTTTCGGCGAGGTTTAATATCTCAGCTCCTGGACCACAGCCGGCCTCGGGATTGCTTTTTCCAGTGAGCGTGGGCCACCCCGGAGGCGGCTCACACCCCAAATCGAGGGTTTGGGCTCGCTCGCTCGGGGTCGGGATTCCGGCCAAAACGACAGGTCCGGGGTGGTCGTTTTTTTCACTTTCGGCGTGTGTTAATATCTCAGCTCCGGGACCACAGCCGGCCTCGGGATTGCTTTCTCCAGTGAGCGTGGGCCACCCCGGAGGCGGGTCACACCCCAAATCGAGGGTTTGGGCTCGCTCGCTCGGGGTCGGGATTCCAGCCAAAACGACAGGTCCGGGGTGGTCGTTTTTTTCACTTTCGGCGAGGGTTAATATCTCAGCTCCTGGACCACAGCCGGCCTCGGCATTGCTTTTTCCAGTGAGCGTGGGCCACCCCGGAGGCGGGTCACACCCCAAATCGAGGGTTTGGGCTCGCTCGCTCGGGGTCGGGATTCCGGCCAAAACGACAGGTCCGGGGTGGTCGTTTTTTTCACTTTCGGCGTGTGTTAATATCTCAGCTCTGGGACCACAGCCGGCCTTGGGATTGCTTTCTCCAGTGAGCGTGGGCCACCCCGGAGGCGGCTCACACCCCAAATCGAGGGTTTGGGCTCGCTCGCTCGGGGTCGGGATTCCGGCCAAAACGACAGGTCCGGGGTGGTCGTTTTTTTCACTTTCGGCGTGTGTTAATATCTCAGCTCTGGGACCACAGCCGGCCTTGGGATTGCTTTCTCCAGTGAGCGTGGGCCACCCCGGAGGCGGCTCACACCCCAAATCGAGGGTTTGGGCTCGCTCGCTCGGGGTCGGGATTCCGGCCAAAACGACAGGTCCGGGGTGGTCGTTTTTTTCACTTTCGGCGTGTGTTAATATCTCAGCTCTGGGACCAAAGCCGGCCTCGGGATTGCTTTTTCCAGTGAGCGTGGGCCACCCCGGAGGCGGGTCACACCCCAAATCGAGGGTTTGGGCTCGCTCGCTCGGGGTCGGGATTCCGGCCAAAACGACAGGTCCGGGGTGGTCGTTTTTTTCACTTTCGGCGAGGTTTAATATCTCAGCTCCTGGACCACAGCCGGCCTCGGGATTGCTTTTTCCAGTGAGCGTGGGCCACCCCGGAGGCGGCTCACACCCCAAATCGAGGGTTTGGGCTCGCTCGCTCGGGGTCGGGATTCCAGCCAAAACGATAGGTCCGGGGTGGTCGTTTTTTTCACTTTCGGCGAGGTTTAATATCTCAGCTCCTGGACCACAGCCGGCCTCGGGATTGCTTTTTCCAGTGAGCGTGGGCCACCCCGGAGGCGGCTCACACCCCAAATCGAGGGTTTGGGCTCGCTCGCTCGGGGTCGGGATTCCGGCCAAAACGACAGGTCCGGGGTGGTCGTTTTTTTCACTTTCGACGAGGTTTAATATCTCAGCTCTGGGACCACAGCCGGCCTCGGGATTGCTTTTTCCAGTGAGCGTGGGCCACCCCGGAGGCGGCTCACACCCCAAATCGAGGGTTTGGGCTCGCTCGCTCGTGGTCGGGATCCGGGCCAAAGCGACAGGTCCGGGGTGGTCGTTTTTTTCACTTTCGGCGAGGTTTAATATCTCAGCTCCTGGACCACAGCCGGCCTCGGGATTGCTTTTTCCAGTGAGCGTGGGCCAACCCGGAGGCGGCTCACACCCCAAATCGAGGGTTTGGGCTCGCTCGCTCGGGGTCGGGATTCCGGCCAAAACGACAGGTCCGGGGTGGTCGTTTTTTTCACTTTCGGCGTGTGTTAATATCTCAGCTCTGGGACCACAGCCGGCCTTGGGATTGCTTTCTCCAGTGAGCGTGGGCCACCCCGGAGGCGGCTCACACCCCAAATCGAGGGTTTGGGCTCGCTCGCTCGGGGTCGGGATTCCGGCCAAAACGACAGGTCCGGGGTGGTCGTTTTTTTCACTTTCGGCGTGTGTTAATATCTCAGCTCTGGGACCAAAGCCGGCCTCGGGATTGCTTTTTCCAGTGAGCGTGGGCCACCCCGGAGGCGGCTCACACCCCAAATCGAGGGTTTGGGCTCGCTCGCTCGTGGTCGGGATCCGGGCCAAAACGACAGGTCCGGGGTGGTCGTTTTTTTCACTTTCGGCGAGGGTTAATATCTCAGCTCCTGGACCACAGCCGGCCTCGGCATTGCTTTTTCCAGTGAGCGTGGGCCACCCCGGAGGCGGGTCACACCCCAAATCGAGGGTTTGGGCTCGCTCGCTCGGGGTCGGGATTCCGGCCAAAACGACAGGTCCGGGGTGGTCGTTTTTTTCACTTTCGGCGAGGTTTAATATCTCAGCTCCTGGACCACAGCCGGCCTCGGGATTGCTTTTTCCAGTGAGCGTGGGCCACCCCGGAGGCGGCTCACACCCCAAATCGAGGGTTTGGGCTCGCTCGCTCGGGGTCGGGATTCCGGCCAAAACGACAGGTCCGGGGTGGTCGTTTTTTTCACTTTCGGCGTGTGTTAATATCTCAGCTCCGGGACCACAGCCGGCCTCGGGATTGCTTTCTCCAGTGAGCGTGGGCCACCCCGGAGGCGGGTCACACCCCAAATCGAGGGTTTGGGCTCGCTCGCTCGGGGTCGGGATTCCAGCCAAAACGACAGGTCCGGGGTGGTCGTTTTTTTCACTTTCGGCGAGGTTTAATATCTCAGCTCCTGGACCACAGCCGGCCTCGGGATTGCTTTTTCCAGTGAGCGTGGGCCACCCCGGAGGCGGCTCACACCCCAAATCGAGGGTTTGGGCTCGCTCGCTCGGGGTCGGGATTCCGGCCAAAACGACAGGTCCGGGGTGGTCGTTTTTTTCACTTTCGGCGAGGTTTAATATCTCAGCTCCTGGACCACAGCCGGCCTCGGGATTGCTTTTTCCAGTGAGCGTGGGCCACCCCGGAGGCGGCTCACACCCCAAATCGAGGGTTTGGGCTCGCTCGCTCGGGGTCGGGATTCCGGCAAAAACGACAGGTCCGGGGTGGTCGTTTTTTTCACTTTCGGCGTGTGTTAATATCTCAGCTCCGGGACCACAGCCGGCCTCGGGATTGCTTTTTCCAGTGAGCGTGGGCCACCCCGGAGGCGGCTCACACCCCAAATCGAGGGTTTGGGCTCGCTCGCTCGGGGTCGGGATTCCGGCCAAAACGACAGGTCCGGGGTGGTCGTTTTTTTCACTTTCGGCGTGTGTTAATATCTCAGCTCTGGGACCACAGCCGGCCTTGGGATTGCTTTCTCCAGTGAGCGTGGGCCACCCCGGAGGCGGCTCACACCCCAAATCGAGGGTTTGGGCTCGCTCGCTCGGGGTCGGGATTCCGGCCAAAACGACAGGTCCGGGGTGGTCGTTTTTTTCACTTTCGGCGTGTGTTAATATCTCAGCTCTGGGACCAAAGCCGGCCTCGGGATTGCTTTTTCCAGTGAGCGTGGGCCACCCCGGAGGCGGCTCACACCCCAAATCGAGGGTTTGGGCTCGCTCGCTCGTGGTCGGGATCCGGGCCAAAACGACAGGTCCGGGGTGGTCGTTTTTTTCACTTTCGGCGAGGGTTAATATCTCAGCTCCTGGACCACAGCCGGCCTCGGCATTGCTTTTTCCAGTGAGCGTGGGCCACCCCGGAGGCGGGTCACACCCCAAATCGAGGGTTTGGGCTCGCTCGCTCGGGGTCGGGATTCCGGCCAAAACGACAGGTCCGGGGTGGTCGTTTTTTTCACTTTCGGCGAGGTTTAATATCTCAGCTCCTGGACCACAGCCGGCCTCGGGATTGCTTTTTCCAGTGAGCGTGGGCCACCCCGGAGGCGGCTCACACCCCAAATCGAGGGTTTGGGCTCGCTCGCTCGGGGTCGGGATTCCGGCCAAAACGACAGGTCCGGGGTGGTCGTTTTTTTCACTTTCGGCGTGTGTTAATATCTCAGCTCCGGGACCACAGCCGGCCTCGGGATTGCTTTCTCCAGTGAGCGTGGGCCACCCCGGAGGCGGGTCACACCCCAAATCGAGGGTTTGGGCTCGCTCGCTCGGGGTCGGGATTCCAGCCAAAACGACAGGTCCGGGGTGGTCGTTTTTTTCACTTTCGGCGAGGTTTAATATCTCAGCTCCTGGACCACAGCCGGCCTCGGGATTGCTTTTTCCAGTGAGCGTGGGCCACCCCGGAGGCGGCTCACACCCCAAATCGAGGGTTTGGGCTCGCTCGCTCGGGGTCGGGATTCCGGCCAAAACGACAGGTCCGGGGTGGTCGTTTTTTTCACTTTCGGCGAGGTTTAATATCTCAGCTCCTGGACCACAGCCGGCCTCGGGATTGCTTTTTCCAGTGAGCGTGGGCCACCCCGGAGGCGGCTCACACCCCAAATCGAGGGTTTGGGCTCGCTCGCTCGGGGTCGGGATTCCGGCAAAAACGACAGGTCCGGGGTGGTCGTTTTTTTCACTTTCGGCGTGTGTTAATATCTCAGCTCCGGGACCACAGCCGGCCTCGGGATTGCTTTTTCCAGTGAGCGTGGGCCACCCCGGAGGCGGCTCACACCCCAAATCGAGGGTTTGGGCTCGCTCGCTCGGGGTCGGGATTCCGGCCAAAACGACAGGTCCGGGGTGGTCGTTTTTTTCACTTTCGGCGTGTGTTAATATCTCAGCTCTGGGACCAAAGCCGGCCTCGGGATTGCTTTTTCCAGTGAGCGTGGGCCACCCCGGAGGCGGCTCACACCCCAAATCGAGGGTTTGGGCTCGCTCGCTCGTGGTCGGGATCCGGGCCAAAACGACAGGTCCGGGGTGGTCGTTTTTTTCACTTTCGGCGAGGGTTAATATCTCAGCTCCTGGACCACAGCCGGCCTCGGCATTGCTTTTTCCAGTGAGCGTGGGCCACCCCGGAGGCGGCTCACACCCCAAATCGAGGGTTTGGGCTCGCTCGCTCGGGGTCGGGATTCCGGCCAAAACGACAGGTCCGGGGTGGTCGTTTTTTTCACTTTCGGCGAGGTTTAATATCTCAGCTCCTGGACCACAGCCGGCCTCGGGATTGCTTTTTCCAGTGAGCGTGGGCCACCCCGGAGGCGGCTCACACCCCAAATCGAGGGTTTGGGCTCGCTCGCTCGGGGTCGGGATTCCGGCCAAAACGACAGGTCCGGGGTGGTCGTTTTTTTCACTTTCGGCGTGTGTTAATATCTCAGCTCCGGGACCACAGCCGGCCTCGGGATTGCTTTCTCCAGTGAGCGTGGGCCACCCCGGAGGCGGGTCACACCCCAAATCGAGGGTTTGGGCTCGCTCGCTCGGGGTCGGGATTCCAGCCAAAACGACAGGTCCGGGGTGGTCGTTTTTTTCACTTTCGGCGAGGTTTAATATCTCAGCTCCTGGACCACAGCCGGCCTCGGGATTGCTTTTTCCAGTGAGCGTGGGCCACCCCGGAGGCGGCTCACACCCCAAATCGAGGGTTTGGGCTCGCTCGCTCGTGGTCGGGATCCGGGCCAAAACGACAGGTCCGGGGTGGTCGTTTTTTTCACTTTCGGCGAGGGTTAATATCTCAGCTCCTGGACCACAGCCGGCCTCGGCATTGCTTTTTCCAGTGAGCGTGGGCCACCCCGGAGGCGGCTCACACCCCAAATCGAGGGTTTGGGCTCGCTCGCTCGGGGTCGGGATTCCGGCCAAAACGACAGGTCCGGGGTGGTCGTTTTTTTCACTTTCGGCGTGTGTTAATATCTCAGCTCTGGGACCACAGCCGGCCTTGGGATTGCTTTCTCCAGTGAGCGTGGGCCACCCCGGAGGCGGCTCACACCCCAAATCGAGGGTTTGGGCTCGCTCGCTCGGGGTCGGGATTCCGGCCAAAACGACAGGTCCGGGGTGGTCGTTTTTTTCACTTTCGGCGTGTGTTAATATCTCAGCTCTGGGACCAAAGCCGGCCTCGGGATTGCTTTTTCCAGTGAGCGTGGGCCACCCCGGAGGCGGCTCACACCCCAAATCGAGGGTTTGGGCTCGCTCGCTCGTGGTCGGGATCCGGGCCAAAACGACAGGTCCGGGGTGGTCGTTTTTTTCACTTTCGGCGAGGGTTAATATCTCAGCTCCTGGACCACAGCCGGCCTCGGCATTGCTTTTTCCAGTGAGCGTGGGCCACCCCGGAGGCGGGTCACACCCCAAATCGAGGGTTTGGGCTCGCTCGCTCGGGGTCGGGATTCCGGCCAAAACGACAGGTCCGGGGTGGTCGTTTTTTTCACTTTCGGCGAGGTTTAATATCTCAGCTCCTGGACCACAGCCGGCCTCGGGATTGCTTTTTCCAGTGAGCGTGGGCCACCCCGGAGGCGGCTCACACCCCAAATCGAGGGTTTGGGCTCGCTCGCTCGGGGTCGGGATTCCGGCCAAAACGACAGGTCCGGGGTGGTCGTTTTTTTCACTTTCGGCGTGTGTTAATATCTCAGCTCCGGGACCACAGCCGGCCTCGGGATTGCTTTCTCCAGTGAGCGTGGGCCACCCCGGAGGCGGGTCACACCCCAAATCGAGGGTTTGGGCTCGCTCGCTCGGGGTCGGGATTCCAGCCAAAACGACAGGTCCGGGGTGGTCGTTTTTTTCACTTTCGGCGAGGGTTAATATCTCAGCTCCTGGACCACAGCCGGCCTCGGCATTGCTTTTTCCAGTGAGCGTGGGCCACCCCGGAGGCGGGTCACACCCCAAATCGAGGGTTTGGGCTCGCTCGCTCGGGGTCGGGATTCCGGCCAAAACGACAGGTCCGGGGTGGTCGTTTTTTTCACTTTCGGCGTGTGTTAATATCTCAGCTCTGGGACCACAGCCGGCCTTGGGATTGCTTTCTCCAGTGAGCGTGGGCCACCCCGGAGGCGGCTCACACCCCAAATCGAGGGTTTGGGCTCGCTCGCTCGGGGTCGGGATTCCGGCCAAAACGACAGGTCCGGGGTGGTCGTTTTTTTCACTTTCGGCGTGTGTTAATATCTCAGCTCTGGGACCAAAGCCGGCCTTGGGATTGCTTTCTCCAGTGAGCGTGGGCCACCCCGGAGGCGGCTCACACCCCAAATCGAGGGTTTGGGCTCGCTCGCTCGGGGTCGGGATTCCGGCCAAAACGACAGGTCCGGGGTGGTCGTTTTTTTCACTTTCGGCGTGTGTTAATATCTCAGCTCTGGGACCAAAGCCGGCCTCGGGATTGCTTTTTCCAGTGAGCGTGGGCCACCCCGGAGGCGGCTCACACCCCAAATCGAGGGTTTGGGCTCGCTCGCTCGTGGTCGGGATCCGGGCCAAAACGACAGGTCCGGGGTGGTCGTTTTTTTCACTTTCGGCGAGGGTTAATATCTCAGCTCCTGGACCACAGCCGGCCTCGGCATTGCTTTTTCCAGTGAGCGTGGGCCACCCCGGAGGCGGCTCACACCCCAAATCGAGGGTTTGGGCTCGCTCGCTCGGGGTCGGGATTCCGGCCAAAACGACAGGTCCGGGGTGGTCGTTTTTTTCACTTTCGGCGTGTGTTAATATCTCAGCTCCGGGACCACAGCCGGCCTCGGGATTGCTTTCTCCAGTGAGCGTGGGCCACCCCGGAGGCGGGTCACACCCCAAATCGAGGGTTTGGGCTCGCTCGCTCGGGGTCGGGATTCCAGCCAAAACGACAGGTCCGGGGTGGTCGTTTTTTTCACTTTCGGCGAGGTTTAATATCTCAGCTCCTGGACCACAGCCGGCCTCGGGATTGCTTTCTCCAGTGAGCGTGGGCCACCCCGGAGGCGGCTCACACCCCAAATCGAGGGTTTGGGCTCGCTCGCTCGGGGTCGGGATTCCGGCCAAAACGACAGGTCCGGGGTGGTCGTTTTTTTCACTTTCGGCGTGTGTTAATATCTCAGCTCTGGGACCAAAGCCGGCCTCGGGATTGCTTTTTCCAGTGAGCGTGGGCCACCCCGGAGGCGGCTCACACCCCAAATCGAGGGTTTGGGCTCGCTCGCTCGTGGTCGGGATCCGGGCCAAAACGACAGGTCCGGGGTGGTCGTTTTTTTCACTTTCGGCGAGGGTTAATATCTCAGCTCCTGGACCACAGCCGGCCTCGGCATTGCTTTTTCCAGTGAGCGTGGGCCACCCCGGAGGCGGGTCACACCCCAAATCGAGGGTTTGGGCTCGCTCGCTCGGGGTCGGGATTCCGGCCAAAACGACAGGTCCGGGGTGGTCGTTTTTTTCACTTTCGGCGAGGTTTAATATCTCAGCTCCTGGACCACAGCCGGCCTCGGGATTGCTTTTTCCAGTGAGCGTGGGCCACCCCGGAGGCGGCTCACACCCCAAATCGAGGGTTTGGGCTCGCTCGCTCGGGGTCGGGATTCCGGCCAAAACGACAGGTCCGGGGTGGTCGTTTTTTTCACTTTCGGCGTGTGTTAATATCTCAGCTCCGGGACCACAGCCGGCCTCGGGATTGCTTTCTCCAGTGAGCGTGGGCCACCCCGGAGGCGGGTCACACCCCAAATCGAGGGTTTGGGCTCGCTCGCTCGGGGTCGGGATTCCAGCCAAAACGACAGGTCCGGGGTGGTCGTTTTTTTCACTTTCGGCGAGGGTTAATATCTCAGCTCCTGGACCACAGCCGGCCTCGGCATTGCTTTTTCCAGTGAGCGTGGGCCACCCCGGAGGCGGGTCACACCCCAAATCGAGGGTTTGGGCTCGCTCGCTCGGGGTCGGGATTCCGGCCAAAACGACAGGTCCGGGGTGGTCGTTTTTTTCACTTTCGGCGTGTGTTAATATCTCAGCTCTGGGACCACAGCCGGCCTTGGGATTGCTTTCTCCAGTGAGCGTGGGCCACCCCGGAGGCGGCTCACACCCCAAATCGAGGGTTTGGGCTCGCTCGCTCGGGGTCGGGATTCCGGCCAAAACGACAGGTCCGGGGTGGTCGTTTTTTTCACTTTCGGCGTGTGTTAATATCTCAGCTCTGGGACCACAGCCGGCCTTGGGATTGCTTTCTCCAGTGAGCGTGGGCCACCCCGGAGGCGGCTCACACCCCAAATCGAGGGTTTGGGCTCGCTCGCTCGGGGTCGGGATTCCGGCCAAAACGACAGGTCCGGGGTGGTCGTTTTTTTCACTTTCGGCGTGTGTTAATATCTCAGCTCTGGGACCAAAGCCGGCCTCGGGATTGCTTTTTCCAGTGAGCGTGGGCCACCCCGGAGGCGGCTCACACCCCAAATCGAGGGTTTGGGCTCGCTCGCTCGTGGTCGGGATCCGGGCCAAAACGACAGGTCCGGGGTGGTCGTTTTTTTCACTTTCGGCGAGGGTTAATATCTCAGCTCCTGGACCACAGCCGGCCTCGGCATTGCTTTTTCCAGTGAGCGTGGGCCACCCCGGAGGCGGCTCACACCCCAAATCGAGGGTTTGGGCTCGCTCGCTCGGGGTCGGGATTCCGGCCAAAACGACAGGTCCGGGGTGGTCGTTTTTTTCACTTTCGGCGAGGTTTAATATCTCAGCTCCTGGACCACAGCCGGCCTCGGGATTGCTTTTTCCAGTGAGCGTGGGCCACCCCGGAGGCGGCTCACACCCCAAATCGAGGGTTTGGGCTCGCTCGCTCGGGGTCGGGATTCCGGCCAAAACGACAGGTCCGGGGTGGTCGTTTTTTTCACTTTCGGCGTGTGTTAATATCTCAGCTCCGGGACCACAGCCGGCCTCGGGATTGCTTTCTCCAGTGAGCGTGGGCCACCCCGGAGGCGGGTCACACCCCAAATCGAGGGTTTGGGCTCGCTCGCTCGGGGTCGGGATTCCAGCCAAAACGACAGGTCCGGGGTGGTCGTTTTTTTCACTTTCGGCGAGGTTTAATATCTCAGCTCCTGGACCACAGCCGGCCTCGGGATTGCTTTTTCCAGTGAGCGTGGGCCACCCCGGAGGCGGCTCACACCCCAAATCGAGGGTTTGGGCTCGCTCGCTCGGGGTCGGGATTCCGGCCAAAACGACAGGTCCGGGGTGGTCGTTTTTTTCACTTTCGGCGTGTGTTAATATCTCAGCTCTGGGACCACAGCCGGCCTTGGGATTGCTTTCTCCAGTGAGCGTGGGCCACCCCGGAGGCGGCTCACACCCCAAATCGAGGGTTTGGGCTCGCTCGCTCGGGGTCGGGATTCCGGCCAAAACGACAGGTCCGGGGTGGTCGTTTTTTTCACTTTCGGCGTGTGTTAATATCTCAGCTCTGGGACCAAAGCCGGCCTCGGGATTGCTTTTTCCAGTGAGCGTGGGCCACCCCGGAGGCGGCTCACACCCCAAATCGAGGGTTTGGGCTCGCTCGCTCGTGGTCGGGATCCGGGCCAAAACGACAGGTCCGGGGTGGTCGTTTTTTTCACTTTCGGCGAGGGTTAATATCTCAGCTCCTGGACCACAGCCGGCCTCGGCATTGCTTTTTCCAGTGAGCGTGGGCCACCCCGGAGGCGGCTCACACCCCAAATCGAGGGTTTGGGCTCGCTCGCTCGGGGTCGGGATTCCGGCCAAAACGACAGGTCCGGGGTGGTCGTTTTTTTCACTTTCGGCGAGGTTTAATATCTCAGCTCCTGGACCACAGCCGGCCTCGGGATTGCTTTTTCCAGTGAGCGTGGGCCACCCCGGAGGCGGCTCACACCCCAAATCGAGGGTTTGGGCTCGCTCGCTCGGGGTCGGGATTCCGGCCAAAACGACAGGTCCGGGGTGGTCGTTTTTTTCACTTTCGGCGTGTGTTAATATCTCAGCTCCGGGACCACAGCCGGCCTCGGGATTGCTTTCTCCAGTGAGCGTGGGCCACCCCGGAGGCGGGTCACACCCCAAATCGAGGGTTTGGGCTCGCTCGCTCGGGGTCGGGATTCCAGCCAAAACGATAGGTCCGGGGTGGTCGTTTTTTTCACTTTCGGCGAGGTTTAATATCTCAGCTCCTGGACCACAGCCGGCCTCGGGATTGCTTTTTCCAGTGAGCGTGGGCCACCCCGGAGGCGGCTCACACCCCAAATCGAGGGTTTGGGCTCGCTCGCTCGGGGTCGGGATTCCGGCCAAAACGACAGGTCCGGGGTGGTCGTTTTTTTCACTTTCGACGAGGTTTAATATCTCAGCTCTGGGACCACAGCCGGCCTCGGGATTGCTTTTTCCAGTGAGCGTGGGCCACCCCGGAGGCGGCTCACACCCCAAATCGAGGGTTTGGGCTCGCTCGCTCGTGGTCGGGATCCGGGCCAAAACGACAGGTCCGGGGTGGTCGTTTTTTTCACTTTCGGCGTGTGTTAATATCTCAGCTCTGGGACCACAGCCGGCCTCGGGATTGCTTTTTCCAGTGAGCGTGGGCCACCCCGGAGGCGGCTCACACCCCAAATCGAGGGTTTGGGCTCGCTCGCTCGGGGTCGGGATTCCGGCCAAAACGACAGGTCCGGGGTGGTCGTTTTTTTCACTTTCGGCGAGGTTTAATATCTCAGCTCCTGGACCACAGCCGGCCTCGGGATTGCTTTTTCCAGTGAGCGTGGGCCACCCCGGAGGCGGCTCACACCCCAAATCGAGGGTTTGGGCTCGCTCGCTCGGGGTCGGGATTCCGGCCAAAACGACAGGTCCGGGGTGGTCGTTTTTTTCACTTTCGGCGTGTGTTAATATCTCAGCTCTGGGACCACAGCCGGCCTCGGGATTGCTTTTTCCAGTGAGCGTGGGCCACCCCGGAGGCGGCTCACACCCCAAATCGAGGGTTTGGGCTCGCTCGCTCGGGGTCGGGATTCCGGCCAAAACGACAGGTCCGGGGTGGTCGTTTTTTTCACTTTCGGCGAGGTTTAATATCTCAGCTCCTGGACCACAGCCGGCCTCGGGATTGCTTTCTCCAGTGAGCGTGGGCCACCCCGGAGGCGGCTCACACCCCAAATCGAGGGTTTGGGCTCGCTCGCTCGGGGTCGGGATTCCGGCCAAAACGACAGGTCCGGGGTGGTCGTTTTTTTCACTTTCGGCGTGTGTTAATATCTCAGCTCTGGGACCACAGCCGGCCTCGGGATTGCTTTTTCCAGTGAGCGTGGGCCACCCCGGAGGCGGCTCACACCCCAAATCGAGGGTTTGGGCTCGCTCGCTCGGGGTCGGGATTCCGGCCAAAACGACAGGTCCGGGGTGGTCGTTTTTTTCACTTTCGGCGTGTGTTAATATCTCAGCTCCGGGACCACAGCCGGCCTCGGGATTGCTTTCTCCAGTGAGCGTGGGCCACCCCGGAGGCGGCTCACACCCCAAATCGAGGGTTTGGGCTCGCTCGCTCGGGGTCGGGATTCCGGCCAAAACGACAGGTCCGGGGTGGTCGTTTTTTTCACTTTCGGCGTGTGTTAATATCTCAGCTCTGGGACCACAGCCGGCCTCGGGATTGCTTTTTCCAGTGAGCGTGGGCCACCCCGGAGGCGGCTCACACCCCAAATCGAGGGTTTGGGCTCGCTCGCTCGGGGTCGGGATTCCGGCCAAAACGACAGGTCCGGGGTGGTCGTTTTTTTCACTTTCGGCGAGGTTTAATATCTCAGCTCCTGGACCACAGCCGGCCTCGGGATTGCTTTTTCCAGTGAGCGTGGGCCACCCCGGAGGCGGCTCACACCCCAAATCGAGGGTTTGGGCTCGCTCGCTCGGGGTCGGGATTCCGGCCAAAACGACAGGTCCGGGGTGGTCGTTTTTTTCACTTTCGGCGTGTGTTAATATCTCAGCTCTGGGACCACAGCCGGCCTCGGGATTGCTTTTTCCAGTGAGCGTGGGCCACCCCGGAGGCGGCTCACACCCCAAATCGAGGGTTTGGGCTCGCTCGCTCGGGGTCGGGATTCCGGCCAAAACGACAGGTCCGGGGTGGTCGTTTTTTTCACTTTCGGCGAGGTTTAATATCTCAGCTCCTGGACCACAGCCGGCCTCGGGATTGCTTTTTCCAGTGAGCGTGGGCCACCCCGGAGGCGGCTCACACCCCAAATCGAGGGTTTGGGCTCGCTCGCTCGGGGTCGGGATTCCGGCCAAAACGACAGGTCCGGGGTGGTCGTTTTTTTCACTTTCGGCGAGGTTTAATATCTCAGCTCCTGGACCACAGCCGGCCTCGGGATTGCTTTTTCCAGTGAGCGTGGGCCACCCCGGAGGCGGCTCACACCCCAAATCGAGGGTTTGGGCTCGCTCGCTCGGGGTCGGGATTCCGGCCAAAACGACAGGTCCGGGGTGGTCGTTTTTTTCACTTTCGGCGAGGGTTAATATCTCAGCTCCTGGACCACAGCCGGCCTCGGCATTGCTTTTTCCAGTGAGCGTGGGCCACCCCGGAGGCGGGTCACACCCCAAATCGAGGGTTTGGGCTCGCTCGCTCGGGGTCGGGATTCCGGCCAAAACGACAGGTCCGGGGTGGTCGTTTTTTTCACTTTCGGCGTGTGTTAATATCTCAGCTCTGGGACCACAGCCGGCCTTGGGATTGCTTTCTCCAGTGAGCGTGGGCCACCCCGGAGGCGGCTCACACCCCAAATCGAGGGTTTGGGCTCGCTCGCTCGGGGTCGGGATTCCGGCCAAAACGACAGGTCCGGGGTGGTCGTTTTTTT
Organism: Karalla daura; assembly: GCA_029224185.1. NCBI lineage: Eukaryota > Metazoa > Chordata > Actinopteri > Chaetodontiformes > Leiognathidae > Karalla > Karalla daura. Next base: position 14,877,044 of record CM055207.1, on the reverse strand, counting down.
CACTTTCGGCGTGTGTTAATATCTCAGCTCTGGGACCACAGCCGGCCTTGGGATTGCTTTCTCCAGTGAGCGTGGGCCACCCCGGAGGCGGCTCACACCCCAAATCGAGGGTTTGGGCTCGCTCGCTCGGGGTCGGGATTCCGACCAAAACGACAGGTCCGGGGTGGTCGTTTTTTTCACTTTCGGCGTGTGTTAATATCTCAGCTCTGGGACCAAAGCCGGCCTCGGGATTGCTTTTTCCAGTGAGCGTGGGCCACCCCGGAGGCGGCTCACACCCCAAATCGAGGGTTTGGGCTCGCTCGCTCGTGGTCGGGATCCGGGCCAAAACGACAGGTCCGGGGTGGTCGTTTTTTTCACTTTCGGCGAGGGTTAATATCTCAGCTCCTGGACCACAGCCGGCCTCGGCATTGCTTTTTCCAGTGAGCGTGGGCCACCCCGGAGGCGGCTCACACCCCAAATCGAGGGTTTGGGCTCGCTCGCTCGGGGTCGGGATTCCGGCCAAAACGACAGGTCCGGGGTGGTCGTTTTTTTCACTTTCGGCGAGGTTTAATATCTCAGCTCCTGGACCACAGCCGGCCTCGGGATTGCTTTTTCCAGTGAGCGTGGGCCACCCCGGAGGCGGCTCACACCCCAAATCGAGGGTTTGGGCTCGCTCGCTCGGGGTCGGGATTCCGGCCAAAACGACAGGTCCGGGGTGGTCGTTTTTTTCACTTTCGGCGAGGTTTAATATCTCAGCTCCTGGACCACAGCCGGCCTCGGGATTGCTTTTTCCAGTGAGCGTGGGCCACCCCGGAGGCGGCTCACACCCCAAATCGAGGGTTTGGGCTCGCTCGCTCGGGGTCGGGATTCCGGCCAAAACGACAGGTCCGGGGTGGTCGTTTTTTTCACTTTCGGCGAGGGTTAATATCTCAGCTCCTGGACCACAGCCGGCCTCGGCATTGCTTTTTCCAGTGAGCGTGGGCCACCCCGGAGGCGGGTCACACCCCAAATCGAGGGTTTGGGCTCGCTCGCTCGGGGTCGGGATTCCGGCCAAAACGACAGGTCCGGGGTGGTCGTTTTTTTCACTTTCGGCGTGTGTTAATATCTCAGCTCTGGGACCACAGCCGGCCTTGGGATTGCTTTCTCCAGTGAGCGTGGGCCACCCCGGAGGCGGCTCACACCCCAAATCGAGGGTTTGGGCTCGCTCGCTCGGGGTCGGGATTCCGGCCAAAACGACAGGTCCGGGGTGGTCGTTTTTTTCACTTTCGGCGTGTGTTAATATCTCAGCTCTGGGACCACAGCCGGCCTTGGGATTGCTTTCTCCAGTGAGCGTGGGCCACCCCGGAGGCGGCTCACACCCCAAATCGAGGGTTTGGGCTCGCTCGCTCGGGGTCGGGATTCCGACCAAAACGACAGGTCCGGGGTGGTCGTTTTTTTCACTTTCGGCGTGTGTTAATATCTCAGCTCTGGGACCAAAGCCGGCCTCGGGATTGCTTTTTCCAGTGAGCGTGGGCCACCCCGGAGGCGGCTCACACCCCAAATCGAGGGTTTGGGCTCGCTCGCTCGTGGTCGGGATCCGGGCCAAAACGACAGGTCCGGGGTGGTCGTTTTTTTCACTTTCGGCGAGGGTTAATATCTCAGCTCCTGGACCACAGCCGGCCTCGGCATTGCTTTTTCCAGTGAGCGTGGGCCACCCCGGAGGCGGGTCACACCCCAAATCGAGGGTTTGGGCTCGCTCGCTCGGGGTCGGGATTCCGGCCAAAACGACAGGTCCGGGGTGGTCGTTTTTTTCACTTTCGGCGAGGTTTAATATCTCAGCTCCTGGACCACAGCCGGCCTCGGGATTGCTTTTTCCAGTGAGCGTGGGCCACCCCGGAGGCGGCTCACACCCCAAATCGAGGGTTTGGGCTCGCTCGCTCGGGGTCGGGATTCCGGCCAAAACGACAGGTCCGGGGTGGTCGTTTTTTTCACTTTCGGCGTGTGTTAATATCTCAGCTCCGGGACCACAGCCGGCCTCGGGATTGCTTTCTCCAGTGAGCGTGGGCCACCCCGGAGGCGGGTCACACCCCAAATCGAGGGTTTGGGCTCGCTCGCTCGGGGTCGGGATTCCAGCCAAAACGACAGGTCCGGGGTGGTCGTTTTTTTCACTTTCGGCGAGGTTTAATATCTCAGCTCCTGGACCACAGCCGGCCTCGGGATTGCTTTTTCCAGTGAGCGTGGGCCACCCCGGAGGCGGCTCACACCCCAAATCGAGGGTTTGGGCTCGCTCGCTCGGGGTCGGGATTCCGGCCAAAACGACAGGTCCGGGGTGGTCGTTTTTTTCACTTTCGGCGTGTGTTAATATCTCAGCTCTGGGACCACAGCCGGCCTTGGGATTGCTTTCTCCAGTGAGCGTGGGCCACCCCGGAGGCGGCTCACACCCCAAATCGAGGGTTTGGGCTCGCTCGCTCGGGGTCGGGATTCCGGCCAAAACGACAGGTCCGGGGTGGTCGTTTTTTTCACTTTCGGCGTGTGTTAATATCTCAGCTCTGGGACCAAAGCCGGCCTCGGGATTGCTTTTTCCAGTGAGCGTGGGCCACCCCGGAGGCGGCTCACACCCCAAATCGAGGGTTTGGGCTCGCTCGCTCGTGGTCGGGATCCGGGCCAAAACGACAGGTCCGGGGTGGTCGTTTTTTTCACTTTCGGCGAGGGTTAATATCTCAGCTCCTGGACCACAGCCGGCCTCGGCATTGCTTTTTCCAGTGAGCGTGGGCCACCCCGGAGGCGGCTCACACCCCAAATCGAGGGTTTGGGCTCGCTCGCTCGGGGTCGGGATTCCGGCCAAAACGACAGGTCCGGGGTGGTCGTTTTTTTCACTTTCGGCGAGGTTTAATATCTCAGCTCCTGGACCACAGCCGGCCTCGGGATTGCTTTTTCCAGTGAGCGTGGGCCACCCCGGAGGCGGCTCACACCCCAAATCGAGGGTTTGGGCTCGCTCGCTCGGGGTCGGGATTCCGGCCAAAACGACAGGTCCGGGGTGGTCGTTTTTTTCACTTTCGGCGTGTGTTAATATCTCAGCTCCGGGACCACAGCCGGCCTCGGGATTGCTTTCTCCAGTGAGCGTGGGCCACCCCGGAGGCGGGTCACACCCCAAATCGAGGGTTTGGGCTCGCTCGCTCGGGGTCGGGATTCCGGCCAAAACGATAGGTCCGGGGTGGTCGTTTTTTTCACTTTCGGCGAGGTTTAATATCTCAGCTCCTGGACCACAGCCGGCCTCGGGATTGCTTTTTCCAGTGAGCGTGGGCCACCCCGGAGGCGGCTCACACCCCAAATCGAGGGTTTGGGCTCGCTCGCTCGGGGTCGGGATTCCGGCCAAAACGACAGGTCCGGGGTGGTCGTTTTTTTCACTTTCGGCGTGTGTTAATATCTCAGCTCCGGGACCACAGCCGGCCTCGGGATTGCTTTCTCCAGTGAGCGTGGGCCACCCCGGAGGCGGGTCACACCCCAAATCGAGGGTTTGGGCTCGCTCGCTCGGGGTCGGGATTCCAGCCAAAACGACAGGTCCGGGGTGGTCGTTTTTTTCACTTTCGGCGAGGTTTAATATCTCAGCTCCTGGACCACAGCCGGCCTCGGGATTGCTTTTTCCAGTGAGCGTGGGCCACCCCGGAGGCGGCTCACACCCCAAATCGAGGGTTTGGGCTCGCTCGCTCGGGGTCGGGATTCCGGCCAAAACGACAGGTCCGGGGTGGTCGTTTTTTTCACTTTCGGCGTGTGTTAATATCTCAGCTCTGGGACCAAAGCCGGCCTCGGGATTGCTTTTTCCAGTGAGCGTGGGCCACCCCGGAGGCGGCTCACACCCCAAATCGAGGGTTTGGGCTCGCTCGCTCGTGGTCGGGATCCGGGCCAAAACGACAGGTCCGGGGTGGTCGTTTTTTTCACTTTCGGCGAGGGTTAATATCTCAGCTCCTGGACCACAGCCGGCCTCGGCATTGCTTTTTCCAGTGAGCGTGGGCCACCCCGGAGGCGGCTCACACCCCAAATCGAGGGTTTGGGCTCGCTCGCTCGGGGTCGGGATTCCGGCCAAAACGACAGGTCCGGGGTGGTCGTTTTTTTCACTTTCGGCGAGGTTTAATATCTCAGCTCCTGGACCACAGCCGGCCTCGGGATTGCTTTTTCCAGTGAGCGTGGGCCACCCCGGAGGCGGCTCACACCCCAAATCGAGGGTTTGGGCTCGCTCGCTCGGGGTCGGGATTCCGGCCAAAACGACAGGTCCGGGGTGGTCGTTTTTTTCACTTTCGGCGTGTGTTAATATCTCAGCTCCGGGACCACAGCCGGCCTCGGGATTGCTTTCTCCAGTGAGCGTGGGCCACCCCGGAGGCGGGTCACACCCCAAATCGAGGGTTTGGGCTCGCTCGCTCGGGGTCGGGATTCCAGCCAAAACGATAGGTCCGGGGTGGTCGTTTTTTTCACTTTCGGCGAGGTTTAATATCTCAGCTCCTGGACCACAGCCGGCCTCGGGATTGCTTTTTCCAGTGAGCGTGGGCCACCCCGGAGGCGGCTCACACCCCAAATCGAGGGTTTGGGCTCGCTCGCTCGTGGTCGGGATCCGGGCCAAAACGACAGGTCCGGGGTGGTCGTTTTTTTCACTTTCGGCGAGGTTTAATATCTCAGCTCCTGGACCACAGCCGGCCTCGGGATTGCTTTTTCCAGTGAGCGTGGGCCAACCCGGAGGCGGCTCACACCCCAAATCGAGGGTTTGGGCTCGCTCGCTCGGGGTCGGGATTCCGGCCAAAACGACAGGTCCGGGGTGGTCGTTTTTTTCACTTTCGGCGTGTGTTAATATCTCAGCTCTGGGACCACAGCCGGCCTTGGGATTGCTTTCTCCAGTGAGCGTGGGCCACCCCGGAGGCGGCTCACACCCCAAATCGAGGGTTTGGGCTCGCTCGCTCGGGGTCGGGATTCCGGCCAAAACGACAGGTCCGGGGTGGTCGTTTTTTTCACTTTCGGCGTGTGTTAATATCTCAGCTCTGGGACCAAAGCCGGCCTCGGGATTGCTTTTTCCAGTGAGCGTGGGCCACCCCGGAGGCGGCTCACACCCCAAATCGAGGGTTTGGGCTCGCTCGCTCGTGGTCGGGATCCGGGCCAAAACGACAGGTCCGGGGTGGTCGTTTTTTTCACTTTCGGCGAGGGTTAATATCTCAGCTCCTGGACCACAGCCGGCCTCGGCATTGCTTTTTCCAGTGAGCGTGGGCCACCCCGGAGGCGGGTCACACCCCAAATCGAGGGTTTGGGCTCGCTCGCTCGGGGTCGGGATTCCGGCCAAAACGACAGGTCCGGGGTGGTCGTTTTTTTCACTTTCGGCGAGGTTTAATATCTCAGCTCCTGGACCACAGCCGGCCTCGGGATTGCTTTTTCCAGTGAGCGTGGGCCACCCCGGAGGCGGCTCACACCCCAAATCGAGGGTTTGGGCTCGCTCGCTCGGGGTCGGGATTCCGGCCAAAACGACAGGTCCGGGGTGGTCGTTTTTTTCACTTTCGGCGAGGTTTAATATCTCAGCTCCTGGACCACAGCCGGCCTCGGGATTGCTTTTTCCAGTGAGCGTGGGCCACCCCGGAGGCGGCTCACACCCCAAATCGAGGGTTTGGGCTCGCTCGCTCGGGGTCGGGATTCCGGCCAAAACGACAGGTCCGGGGTGGTCGTTTTTTTCACTTTCGGCGTGTGTTAATATCTCAGCTCCGGGACCACAGCCGGCCTCGGGATTGCTTTCTCCAGTGAGCGTGGGCCACCCCGGAGGCGGGTCACACCCCAAATCGAGGGTTTGGGCTCGCTCGCTCGGGGTCGGGATTCCAGCCAAAACGACAGGTCCGGGGTGGTCGTTTTTTTCACTTTCGGCGAGGTTTAATATCTCAGCTCCTGGACCACAGCCGGCCTCGGGATTGCTTTTTCCAGTGAGCGTGGGCCACCCCGGAGGCGGCTCACACCCCAAATCGAGGGTTTGGGCTCGCTCGCTCGTGGTCGGGATCCGGGCCAAAACGACAGGTCCGGGGTGGTCGTTTTTTTCACTTTCGGCGAGGGTTAATATCTCAGCTCCTGGACCACAGCCGGCCTCGGCATTGCTTTTTCCAGTGAGCGTGGGCCACCCCGGAGGCGGGTCACACCCCAAATCGAGGGTTTGGGCTCGCTCGCTCGGGGTCGGGATTCCGGCCAAAACGACAGGTCCGGGGTGGTCGTTTTTTTCACTTTCGGCGTGTGTTAATATCTCAGCTCCGGGACCACAGCCGGCCTCGGGATTGCTTTCTCCAGTGAGCGTGGGCCACCCCGGAGGCGGGTCACACCCCAAATCGAGGGTTTGGGCTCGCTCGCTCGGGGTCGGGATTCCGGCCAAAACGACAGGTCCGGGGTGGTCGTTTTTTTCACTTTCGGCGAGGGTTAATATCTCAGCTCCTGGACCACAGCCGGCCTCGGCATTGCTTTTTCCAGTGAGCGTGGGCCACCCCGGAGGCGGGTCACACCCCAAATCGAGGGTTTGGGCTCGCTCGCTCGGGGTCGGGATTCCGGCCAAAACGACAGGTCCGGGGTGGTCGTTTTTTTCACTTTCGGCGTGTGTTAATATCTCAGCTCTGGGACCACAGCCGGCCTTGGGATTGCTTTCTCCAGTGAGCGTGGGCCACCCCGGAGGCGGCTCACACCCCAAATCGAGGGTTTGGGCTCGCTCGCTCGGGGTCGGGATTCCGGCCAAAACGACAGGTCCGGGGTGGTCGTTTTTTTCACTTTCGGCGTGTGTTAATATCTCAGCTCTGGGACCACAGCCGGCCTTGGGATTGCTTTCTCCAGTGAGCGTGGGCCACCCCGGAGGCGGCTCACACCCCAAATCGAGGGTTTGGGCTCGCTCGCTCGGGGTCGGGATTCCGGCCAAAACGACAGGTCCGGGGTGGTCGTTTTTTTCACTTTCGGCGTGTGTTAATATCTCAGCTCTGGGACCAAAGCCGGCCTCGGGATTGCTTTTTCCAGTGAGCGTGGGCCACCCCGGAGGCGGCTCACACCCCAAATCGAGGGTTTGGGCTCGCTCGCTCGTGGTCGGGATCCGGGCCAAAACGACAGGTCCGGGGTGGTCGTTTTTTTCACTTTCGGCGAGGGTTAATATCTCAGCTCCTGGACCACAGCCGGCCTCGGCATTGCTTTTTCCAGTGAGCGTGGGCCACCCCGGAGGCGGGTCACACCCCAAATCGAGGGTTTGGGCTCGCTCGCTCGGGGTCGGGATTCCGGCCAAAACGACAGGTCCGGGGTGGTCGTTTTTTTCACTTTCGGCGAGGTTTAATATCTCAGCTCCTGGACCACAGCCGGCCTCGGGATTGCTTTTTCCAGTGAGCGTGGGCCACCCCGGAGGCGGCTCACACCCCAAATCGAGGGTTTGGGCTCGCTCGCTCGGGGTCGGGATTCCGGCCAAAACGACAGGTCCGGGGTGGTCGTTTTTTTCACTTTCGGCGTGTGTTAATATCTCAGCTCCGGGACCACAGCCGGCCTCGGGATTGCTTTCTCCAGTGAGCGTGGGCCACCCCGGAGGCGGGTCACACCCCAAATCGAGGGTTTGGGCTCGCTCGCTCGGGGTCGGGATTCCAGCCAAAACGACAGGTCCGGGGTGGTCGTTTTTTTCACTTTCGGCGAGGGTTAATATCTCAGCTCCTGGACCACAGCCGGCCTCGGCATTGCTTTTTCCAGTGAGCGTGGGCCACCCCGGAGGCGGGTCACACCCCAAATCGAGGGTTTGGGCTCGCTCGCTCGGGGTCGGGATTCCGGCCAAAACGACAGGTCCGGGGTGGTCGTTTTTTTCACTTTCGGCGTGTGTTAATATCTCAGCTCTGGGACCACAGCCGGCCTTGGGATTGCTTTCTCCAGTGAGCGTGGGCCACCCCGGAGGCGGCTCACACCCCAAATCGAGGGTTTGGGCTCGCTCGCTCGGGGTCGGGATTCCGGCCAAAACGACAGGTCCGGGGTGGTCGTTTTTTTCACTTTCGGCGTGTGTTAATATCTCAGCTCTGGGACCACAGCCGGCCTTGGGATTGCTTTCTCCAGTGAGCGTGGGCCACCCCGGAGGCGGCTCACACCCCAAATCGAGGGTTTGGGCTCGCTCGCTCGGGGTCGGGATTCCGGCCAAAACGACAGGTCCGGGGTGGTCGTTTTTTTCACTTTCGGCGTGTGTTAATATCTCAGCTCTGGGACCAAAGCCGGCCTCGGGATTGCTTTTTCCAGTGAGCGTGGGCCACCCCGGAGGCGGCTCACACCCCAAATCGAGGTTTGGGCTCGCTCGCTCGTGGTCGGGATCCGGGCCAAAACGACAGGTCCGGGGTGGTCGTTTTTTTCACTTTCGGCGAGGGTTAATATCTCAGCTCCTGGACCACAGCCGGCCTCGGCATTGCTTTTTCCAGTGAGCGTGGGCCACCCCGGAGGCGGGTCACACCCCAAATCGAGGGTTTGGGCTCGCTCGCTCGGGGTCGGGATTCCGGCCAAAACGACAGGTCCGGGGTGGTCGTTTTTTTCACTTTCGGCGAGGTTTAATATCTCAGCTCCTGGACCACAGCCGGCCTCGGGATTGCTTTTTCCAGTGAGCGTGGGCCACCCCGGAGGCGGCTCACACCCCAAATCGAGGGTTTGGGCTCGCTCGCTCGGGGTCGGGATTCCGGCCAAAACGACAGGTCCGGGGTGGTCGTTTTTTTCACTTTCGGCGTGTGTTAATATCTCAGCTCCGGGACCACAGCCGGCCTCGGGATTGCTTTCTCCAGTGAGCGTGGGCCACCCCGGAGGCGGGTCACACCCCAAATCGAGGGTTTGGGCTCGCTCGCTCGGGGTCGGGATTCCAGCCAAAACGACAGGTCCGGGGTGGTCGTTTTTTTCACTTTCGGCGAGGTTTAATATCTCAGCTCCTGGACCACAGCCGGCCTCGGGATTGCTTTTTCCAGTGAGCGTGGGCCACCCCGGAGGCGGCTCACACCCCAAATCGAGGGTTTGGGCTCGCTCGCTCGGGGTCGGGATTCCGGCCAAAACGACAGGTCCGGGGTGGTCGTTTTTTTCACTTTCGGCGTGTGTTAATATCTCAGCTCTGGGACCACAGCCGGCCTTGGGATTGCTTTCTCCAGTGAGCGTGGGCCACCCCGGAGGCGGCTCACACCCCAAATCGAGGGTTTGGGCTCGCTCGCTCGGGGTCGGGATTCCGGCCAAAACGACAGGTCCGGGGTGGTCGTTTTTTTCACTTTCGGCGTGTGTTAATATCTCAGCTCTGGGACCAAAGCCGGCCTCGGGATTGCTTTTTCCAGTGAGCGTGGGCCACCCCGGAGGCGGCTCACACCCCAAATCGAGGGTTTGGGCTCGCTCGCTCGTGGTCGGGATCCGGGCCAAAACGACAGGTCCGGGGTGGTCGTTTTTTTCACTTTCGGCGAGGGTTAATATCTCAGCTCCTGGACCACAGCCGGCCTCGGCATTGCTTTTTCCAGTGAGCGTGGGCCACCCCGGAGGCGGGTCACACCCCAAATCGAGGGTTTGGGCTCGCTCGCTCGGGGTCGGGATTCCGGCCAAAACGACAGGTCCGGGGTGGTCGTTTTTTTCACTTTCGGCGAGGTTTAATATCTCAGCTCCTGGACCACAGCCGGCCTCGGGATTGCTTTTTCCAGTGAGCGTGGGCCACCCCGGAGGCGGCTCACACCCCAAATCGAGGGTTTGGGCTCGCTCGCTCGGGGTCGGGATTCCGGCCAAAACGACAGGTCCGGGGTGGTCGTTTTTTTCACTTTCGGCGTGTGTTAATATCTCAGCTCCGGGACCACAGCCGGCCTCGGGATTGCTTTCTCCAGTGAGCGTGGGCCACCCCGGAGGCGGGTCACACCCCAAATCGAGGGTTTGGGCTCGCTCGCTCGGGGTCGGGATTCCAGCCAAAACGACAGGTCCGGGGTGGTCGTTTTTTTCACTTTCGGCGAGGTTTAATATCTCAGCTCCTGGACCACAGCCGGCCTCGGGATTGCTTTTTCCAGTGAGCGTGGGCCACCCCGGAGGCGGCTCACACCCCAAATCGAGGGTTTGGGCTCGCTCGCTCGGGGTCGGGATTCCGGCCAAAACGACAGGTCCGGGGTGGTCGTTTTTTTCACTTTCGACGAGGTTTAATATCTCAGCTCTGGGACCACAGCCGGCCTCGGGATTGCTTTTTCCAGTGAGCGTGGGCCACCCCGGAGGCGGCTCACACCCCAAATCGAGGGTTTGGGCTCGCTCGCTCGTGGTCGGGATCCGGGCCAAAACGACAGGTCCGGGGTGGTCGTTTTTTTCACTTTCGGCGAGGTTTAATATCTCAGCTCCTGGACCACAGCCGGCCTCGGGATTGCTTTTTCCAGTGAGCGTGGGCCAACCCGGAGGCGGCTCACACCCCAAATCGAGGGTTTGGGCTCGCTCGCTCGGGGTCGGGATTCCGGCCAAAACGACAGGTCCGGGGTGGTCGTTTTTTTCACTTTCGGCGTGTGTTAATATCTCAGCTCTGGGACCACAGCCGGCCTTGGGATTGCTTTCTCCAGTGAGCGTGGGCCACCCCGGAGGCGGCTCACACCCCAAATCGAGGGTTTGGGCTCGCTCGCTCGGGGTCGGGATTCCGGCCAAAACGACAGGTCCGGGGTGGTCGTTTTTTTCACTTTCGGCGTGTGTTAATATCTCAGCTCTGGGACCAAAGCCGGCCTCGGGATTGCTTTTTCCAGTGAGCGTGGGCCACCCCGGAGGCGGCTCACACCCCAAATCGAGGGTTTGGGCTCGCTCGCTCGTGGTCGGGATCCGGGCCAAAACGACAGGTCCGGGGTGGTCGTTTTTTTCACTTTCGGCGAGGGTTAATATCTCAGCTCCTGGACCACAGCCGGCCTCGGCATTGCTTTTTCCAGTGAGCGTGGGCCACCCCGGAGGCGGGTCACACCCCAAATCGAGGGTTTGGGCTCGCTCGCTCGGGGTCGGGATTCCGGCCAAAACGACAGGTCCGGGGTGGTCGTTTTTTTCACTTTCGGCGAGGTTTAATATCTCAGCTCCTGGACCACAGCCGGCCTCGGGATTGCTTTTTCCAGTGAGCGTGGGCCACCCCGGAGGCGACTCACACCCCAAATCGAGGGTTTGGGCTCGCTCGCTCGGGGTCGGGATTCCGGCCAAAACGACAGGTCCGGGGTGGTCGTTTTTTTCACTTTCGGCGTGTGTTAATATCTCAGCTCCGGGACCACAGCCGGCCTCGGGATTGCTTTCTCCAGTGAGCGTGGGCCACCCCGGAGGCGGGTCACACCCCAAATCGAGGGTTTGGGCTCGCTCGCTCGGGGTCGGGATTCCAGCCAAAACGACAGGTCCGGGGTGGTCGTTTTTTTCACTTTCGGCGAGGTTTAATATCTCAGCTCCTGGACCACAGCCGGCCTCGGGATTGCTTTTTCCAGTGAGCGTGGGCCACCCCGGAGGCGGCTCACACCCCAAATCGAGGGTTTGGGCTCGCTCGCTCGGGGTCGGGATTCCGGCCAAAACGACAGGTCCGGGGTGGTCGTTTTTTTCACTTTCGGCGAGGTTTAATATCTCAGCTCCTGGACCACAGCCGGCCTCGGGATTGCTTTTTCCAGTGAGCGTGGGCCACCCCGGAGGCGGCTCACACCCCAAATCGAGGGTTTGGGCTCGCTCGCTCGGGGTCGGGATTCCGGCAAAAACGACAGGTCCGGGGTGGTCGTTTTTTTCACTTTCGGCGTGTGTTAATATCTCAGCTCCGGGACCACAGCCGGCCTCGGGATTGCTTTTTCCAGTGAGCGTGGGCCACCCCGGAGGCGGCTCACACCCCAAATCGAGGGTTTGGGCTCGCTCGCTCGGGGTCGGGATTCCGGCCAAAACGACAGGTCCGGGGTGGTCGTTTTTTTCACTTTCGGCGTGTGTTAATATCTCAGCTCTGGGACCACAGCCGGCCTTGGGATTGCTTTCTCCAGTGAGCGTGGGCCACCCCGGAGGCGGCTCACACCCCAAATCGAGGGTTTGGGCTCGCTCGCTCGGGGTCGGGATTCCGGCCAAAACGACAGGTCCGGGGTGGTCGTTTTTTTCACTTTCGGCGTGTGTTAATATCTCAGCTCTGGGACCAAAGCCGGCCTCGGGATTGCTTTTTCCAGTGAGCGTGGGCCACCCCGGAGGCGGCTCACACCCCAAATCGAGGGTTTGGGCTCGCTCGCTCGTGGTCGGGATCCGGGCCAAAACGACAGGTCCGGGGTGGTCGTTTTTTTCACTTTCGGCGAGGGTTAATATCTCAGCTCCTGGACCACAGCCGGCCTCGGCATTGCTTTTTCCAGTGAGCGTGGGCCACCCCGGAGGCGGCTCACACCCCAAATCGAGGGTTTGGGCTCGCTCGCTCGGGGTCGGGATTCCGGCCAAAACGACAGGTCCGGGGTGGTCGTTTTTTTCACTTTCGGCGAGGTTTAATATCTCAGCTCCTGGACCACAGCCGGCCTCGGGATTGCTTTTTCCAGTGAGCGTGGGCCACCCCGGAGGCGGCTCACACCCCAAATCGAGGGTTTGGGCTCGCTCGCTCGGGGTCGGGATTCCGGCCAAAACGACAGGTCCGGGGTGGTCGTTTTTTTCACTTTCGGCGTGTGTTAATATCTCAGCTCCGGGACCACAGCCGGCCTCGGGATTGCTTTCTCCAGTGAGCGTGGGCCACCCCGGAGGCGGGTCACACCCCAAATCGAGGGTTTGGGCTCGCTCGCTCGGGGTCGGGATTCCAGCCAAAACGACAGGTCCGGGGTGGTCGTTTTTTTCACTTTCGGCGAGGGTTAATATCTCAGCTCCTGGACCACAGCCGGCCTCGGCATTGCTTTTTCCAGTGAGCGTGGGCCACCCCGGAGGCGGGTCACACCCCAAATCGAGGGTTTGGGCTCGCTCGCTCGGGGTCGGGATTCCGGCCAAAACGACAGGTCCGGGGTGGTCGTTTTTTTCACTTTCGGCGTGTGTTAATATCTCAGCTCTGGGACCACAGCCGGCCTTGGGATTGCTTTCTCCAGTGAGCGTGGGCCACCCCGGAGGCGGCTCACACCCCAAATCGAGGGTTTGGGCTCGCTCGCTCGGGGTCGGGATTCCGGCCAAAACGACAGGTCCGGGGTGGTCGTTTTTTTCACTTTCGGCGTGTGTTAATATCTCAGCTCTGGGACCACAGCCGGCCTTGGGATTGCTTTCTCCAGTGAGCGTGGGCCACCCCGGAGGCGGCTCACACCCCAAATCGAGGGTTTGGGCTCGCTCGCTCGGGGTCGGGATTCCGGCCAAAACGACAGGTCCGGGGTGGTCGTTTTTTTCACTTTCGGCGTGTGTTAATATCTCAGCTCTGGGACCAAAGCCGGCCTCGGGATTGCTTTTTCCAGTGAGCGTGGGCCACCCCGGAGGCGGCTCACACCCCAAATCGAGGTTTGGGCTCGCTCGCTCGTGGTCGGGATCCGGGCCAAAACGACAGGTCCGGGGTGGTCGTTTTTTTCACTTTCGGCGAGGGTTAATATCTCAGCTCCTGGACCACAGCCGGCCTCGGCATTGCTTTTTCCAGTGAGCGTGGGCCACCCCGGAGGCGGCTCACACCCCAAATCGAGGGTTTGGGCTCGCTCGCTCGGGGTCGGGATTCCGGCCAAAACGACAGGTCCGGGGTGGTCGTTTTTTTCACTTTCGGCGAGGTTTAATATCTCAGCTCCTGGACCACAGCCGGCCTCGGGATTGCTTTTTCCAGTGAGCGTGGGCCACCCCGGAGGCGGCTCACACCCCAAATCGAGGGTTTGGGCTCGCTCGCTCGGGGTCGGGATTCCGGCCAAAACGACAGGTCCGGGGTGGTCGTTTTTTTCACTTTCGGCGTGTGTTAATATCTCAGCTCCGGGACCACAGCCGGCCTCGGGATTGCTTTCTCCAGTGAGCGTGGGCCACCCCGGAGGCGGGTCACACCCCAAATCGAGGGTTTGGGCTCGCTCGCTCGGGGTCGGGATTCCAGCCAAAACGACAGGTCCGGGGTGGTCGTTTTTTTCACTTTCGGCGAGGTTTAATATCTCAGCTCCTGGACCACAGCCGGCCTCGGGATTGCTTTTTCCAGTGAGCGTGGGCCACCCCGGAGGCGGCTCACACCCCAAATCGAGGGTTTGGGCTCGCTCGCTCGGGGTCGGGATTCCGGCCAAAACGACAGGTCCGGGGTGGTCGTTTTTTTCACTTTCGGCGTGTGTTAATATCTCAGCTCTGGGACCACAGCCGGCCTTGGGATTGCTTTCTCCAGTGAGCGTGGGCCACCCCGGAGGCGGCTCACACCCCAAATCGAGGGTTTGGGCTCGCTCGCTCGGGGTCGGGATTCCGGCCAAAACGACAGGTCCGGGGTGGTCGTTTTTTTCACTTTCGGCGTGTGTTAATATCTCAGCTCTGGGACCAAAGCCGGCCTCGGGATTGCTTTTTCCAGTGAGCGTGGGCCACCCCGGAGGCGGCTCACACCCCAAATCGAGGGTTTGGGCTCGCTCGCTCGTGGTCGGGATCCGGGCCAAAACGACAGGTCCGGGGTGGTCGTTTTTTTCACTTTCGGCGAGGGTTAATATCTCAGCTCCTGGACCACAGCCGGCCTCGGCATTGCTTTTTCCAGTGAGCGTGGGCCACCCCGGAGGCGGGTCACACCCCAAATCGAGGGTTTGGGCTCGCTCGCTCGGGGTCGGGATTCCGGCCAAAACGACAGGTCCGGGGTGGTCGTTTTTTTCACTTTCGGCGAGGTTTAATATCTCAGCTCCTGGACCACAGCCGGCCTCGGGATTGCTTTTTCCAGTGAGCGTGGGCCACCCCGGAGGCGGCTCACACCCCAAATCGAGGGTTTGGGCTCGCTCGCTCGGGGTCGGGATTCCGGCCAAAACGACAGGTCCGGGGTGGTCGTTTTTTTCACTTTCGGCGTGTGTTAATATCTCAGCTCCGGGACCACAGCCGGCCTCGGGATTGCTTTCTCCAGTGAGCGTGGGCCACCCCGGAGGCGGGTCACACCCCAAATCGAGGGTTTGGGCTCGCTCGCTCGGGGTCGGGATTCCAGCCAAAACGACAGGTCCGGGGTGGTCGTTTTTTTCACTTTCGGCGAGGTTTAATATCTCAGCTCCTGGACCACAGCCGGCCTCGGGATTGCTTTTTCCAGTGAGCGTGGGCCACCCCGGAGGCGGCTCACACCCCAAATCGAGGGTTTGGGCTCGCTCGCTCGGGGTCGGGATTCCGGCCAAAACGACAGGTCCGGGGTGGTCGTTTTTTTCACTTTCGACGAGGTTTAATATCTCAGCTCTGGGACCACAGCCGGCCTCGGGATTGCTTTTTCCAGTGAGCGTGGGCCACCCCGGAGGCGGCTCACACCCCAAATCGAGGGTTTGGGCTCGCTCGCTCGTGGTCGGGATCCGGGCCAAAACGACAGGTCCGGGGTGGTCGTTTTTTTCACTTTCGGCGAGGTTTAATATCTCAGCTCCTGGACCACAGCCGGCCTCGGGATTGCTTTTTCCAGTGAGCGTGGGCCAACCCGGAGGCGGCTCACACCCCAAATCGAGGGTTTGGGCTCGCTCGCTCGGGGTCGGGATTCCGGCCAAAACGACAGGTCCGGGGTGGTCGTTTTTTTCACTTTCGGCGTGTGTTAATATCTCAGCTCTGGGACCACAGCCGGCCTTGGGATTGCTTTCTCCAGTGAGCGTGGGCCACCCCGGAGGCGGCTCACACCCCAAATCGAGGGTTTGGGCTCGCTCGCTCGGGGTCGGGATTCCGGCCAAAACGACAGGTCCGGGGTGGTCGTTTTTTTCACTTTCGGCGTGTGTTAATATCTCAGCTCTGGGACCAAAGCCGGCCTCGGGATTGCTTTTTCCAGTGAGCGTGGGCCACCCCGGAGGCGGCTCACACCCCAAATCGAGGGTTTGGGCTCGCTCGCTCGTGGTCGGGATCCGGGCCAAAACGACAGGTCCGGGGTGGTCGTTTTTTTCACTTTCGGCGAGGGTTAATATCTCAGCTCCTGGACCACAGCCGGCCTCGGCATTGCTTTTTCCAGTGAGCGTGGGCCACCCCGGAGGCGGGTCACACCCCAAATCGAGGGTTTGGGCTCGCTCGCTCGGGGTCGGGATTCCGGCCAAAACGACAGGTCCGGGGTGGTCGTTTTTTTCACTTTCGGCGAGGTTTAATATCTCAGCTCCTGGACCACAGCCGGCCTCGGGATTGCTTTTTCCAGTGAGCGTGGGCCACCCCGGAGGCGACTCACACCCCAAATCGAGGGTTTGGGCTCGCTCGCTCGGGGTCGGGATTCCGGCCAAAACGACAGGTCCGGGGTGGTCGTTTTTTTCACTTTCGGCGTGTGTTAATATCTCAGCTCCGGGACCACAGCCGGCCTCGGGATTGCTTTCTCCAGTGAGCGTGGGCCACCCCGGAGGCGGGTCACACCCCAAATCGAGGGTTTGGGCTCGCTCGCTCGGGGTCGGGATTCCAGCCAAAACGACAGGTCCGGGGTGGTCGTTTTTTTCACTTTCGGCGAGGTTTAATATCTCAGCTCCTGGACCACAGCCGGCCTCGGGATTGCTTTTTCCAGTGAGCGTGGGCCACCCCGGAGGCGGCTCACACCCCAAATCGAGGGTTTGGGCTCGCTCGCTCGGGGTCGGGATTCCGGCCAAAACGACAGGTCCGGGGTGGTCGTTTTTTTCACTTTCGGCGAGGTTTAATATCTCAGCTCCTGGACCACAGCCGGCCTCGGGATTGCTTTTTCCAGTGAGCGTGGGCCACCCCGGAGGCGGCTCACACCCCAAATCGAGGGTTTGGGCTCGCTCGCTCGGGGTCGGGATTCCGGCAAAAACGACAGGTCCGGGGTGGTCGTTTTTTTCACTTTCGGCGTGTGTTAATATCTCAGCTCCGGGACCACAGCCGGCCTCGGGATTGCTTTTTCCAGTGAGCGTGGGCCACCCCGGAGGCGGCTCACACCCCAAATCGAGGGTTTGGGCTCGCTCGCTCGGGGTCGGGATTCCGGCCAAAACGACAGGTCCGGGGTGGTCGTTTTTTTCACTTTCGGCGTGTGTTAATATCTCAGCTCTGGGACCACAGCCGGCCTTGGGATTGCTTTCTCCAGTGAGCGTGGGCCACCCCGGAGGCGGCTCACACCCCAAATCGAGGGTTTGGGCTCGCTCGCTCGGGGTCGGGATTCCGGCCAAAACGACAGGTCCGGGGTGGTCGTTTTTTTCACTTTCGGCGTGTGTTAATATCTCAGCTCTGGGACCAAAGCCGGCCTCGGGATTGCTTTTTCCAGTGAGCGTGGGCCACCCCGGAGGCGGCTCACACCCCAAATCGAGGGTTTGGGCTCGCTCGCTCGTGGTCGGGATCCGGGCCAAAACGACAGGTCCGGGGTGGTCGTTTTTTTCACTTTCGGCGAGGGTTAATATCTCAGCTCCTGGACCACAGCCGGCCTCGGCATTGCTTTTTCCAGTGAGCGTGGGCCACCCCGGAGGCGGCTCACACCCCAAATCGAGGGTTTGGGCTCGCTCGCTCGGGGTCGGGATTCCGGCCAAAACGACAGGTCCGGGGTGGTCGTTTTTTTCACTTTCGGCGAGGTTTAATATCTCAGCTCCTGGACCACAGCCGGCCTCGGGATTGCTTTTTCCAGTGAGCGTGGGCCACCCCGGAGGCGGCTCACACCCCAAATCGAGGGTTTGGGCTCGCTCGCTCGGGGTCGGGATTCCGGCCAAAACGACAGGTCCGGGGTGGTCGTTTTTTTCACTTTCGGCGTGTGTTAATATCTCAGCTCCGGGACCACAGCCGGCCTCGGGATTGCTTTCTCCAGTGAGCGTGGGCCACCCCGGAGGCGGGTCACACCCCAAATCGAGGGTTTGGGCTCGCTCGCTCGGGGTCGGGATTCCAGCCAAAACGACAGGTCCGGGGTGGTCGTTTTTTTCACTTTCGGCGAGGTTTAATATCTCAGCTCCTGGACCACAGCCGGCCTCGGGATTGCTTTTTCCAGTGAGCGTGGGCCACCCCGGAGGCGGCTCACACCCCAAATCGAGGGTTTGGGCTCGCTCGCTCGGGGTCGGGATTCCGGCCAAAACGACAGGTCCGGGGTGGTCGTTTTTTTCACTTTCGACGAGGTTTAATATCTCAGCTCTGGGACCACAGCCGGCCTCGGGATTGCTTTTTCCAGTGAGCGTGGGCCACCCCGGAGGCGGCTCACACCCCAAATCGAGGGTTTGGGCTCGCTCGCTCGTGGTCGGGATCCGGGCCAAAACGACAGGTCCGGGGTGGTCGTTTTTTTCACTTTCGGCGAGGTTTAATATCTCAGCTCCTGGACCACAGCCGGCCTCGGGATTGCTTTTTCCAGTGAGCGTGGGCCAACCCGGAGGCGGCTCACACCCCAAATCGAGGGTTTGGGCTCGCTCGCTCGGGGTCGGGATTCCGGCCAAAACGACAGGTCCGGGGTGGTCGTTTTTTTCACTTTCGGCGTGTGTTAATATCTCAGCTCTGGGACCACAGCCGGCCTTGGGATTGCTTTCTCCAGTGAGCGTGGGCCACCCCGGAGGCGGCTCACACCCCAAATCGAGGGTTTGGGCTCGCTCGCTCGGGGTCGGGATTCCGGCCAAAACGACAGGTCCGGGGTGGTCGTTTTTTTCACTTTCGGCGTGTGTTAATATCTCAGCTCTGGGACCAAAGCCGGCCTCGGGATTGCTTTTTCCAGTGAGCGTGGGCCACCCCGGAGGCGGCTCACACCCCAAATCGAGGGTTTGGGCTCGCTCGCTCGTGGTCGGGATCCGGGCCAAAACGACAGGTCCGGGGTGGTCGTTTTTTTCACTTTCGGCGAGGGTTAATATCTCAGCTCCTGGACCACAGCCGGCCTCGGCATTGCTTTTTCCAGTGAGCGTGGGCCACCCCGGAGGCGGGTCACACCCCAAATCGAGGGTTTGGGCTCGCTCGCTCGGGGTCGGGATTCCGGCCAAAACGACAGGTCCGGGGTGGTCGTTTTTTTCACTTTCGGCGAGGTTTAATATCTCAGCTCCTGGACCACAGCCGGCCTCGGGATTGCTTTTTCCAGTGAGCGTGGGCCACCCCGGAGGCGACTCACACCCCAAATCGAGGGTTTGGGCTCGCTCGCTCGGGGTCGGGATTCCGGCCAAAACGACAGGTCCGGGGTGGTCGTTTTTTTCACTTTCGGCGTGTGTTAATATCTCAGCTCCGGGACCACAGCCGGCCTCGGGATTGCTTTCTCCAGTGAGCGTGGGCCACCCCGGAGGCGGGTCACACCCCAAATCGAGGGTTTGGGCTCGCTCGCTCGGGGTCGGGATTCCAGCCAAAACGACAGGTCCGGGGTGGTCGTTTTTTTCACTTTCGGCGAGGTTTAATATCTCAGCTCCTGGACCACAGCCGGCCTCGGGATTGCTTTTTCCAGTGAGCGTGGGCCACCCCGGAGGCGGCTCACACCCCAAATCGAGGGTTTGGGCTCGCTCGCTCGGGGTCGGGATTCCGGCCAAAACGACAGGTCCGGGGTGGTCGTTTTTTTCACTTTCGGCGAGGTTTAATATCTCAGCTCCTGGACCACAGCCGGCCTCGGGATTGCTTTTTCCAGTGAGCGTGGGCCACCCCGGAGGCGGCTCACACCCCAAATCGAGGGTTTGGGCTCGCTCGCTCGGGGTCGGGATTCCGGCAAAAACGACAGGTCCGGGGTGGTCGTTTTTTTCACTTTCGGCGTGTGTTAATATCTCAGCTCCGGGACCACAGCCGGCCTCGGGATTGCTTTTTCCAGTGAGCGTGGGCCACCCCGGAGGCGGCTCACACCCCAAATCGAGGGTTTGGGCTCGCTCGCTCGGGGTCGGGATTCCGGCCAAAACGACAGGTCCGGGGTGGTCGTTTTTTTCACTTTCGGCGTGTGTTAATATCTCAGCTCTGGGACCACAGCCGGCCTTGGGATTGCTTTCTCCAGTGAGCGTGGGCCACCCCGGAGGCGGCTCACACCCCAAATCGAGGGTTTGGGCTCGCTCGCTCGGGGTCGGGATTCCGGCCAAAACGACAGGTCCGGGGTGGTCGTTTTTTTCACTTTCGGCGTGTGTTAATATCTCAGCTCTGGGACCAAAGCCGGCCTCGGGATTGCTTTTTCCAGTGAGCGTGGGCCACCCCGGAGGCGGCTCACACCCCAAATCGAGGGTTTGGGCTCGCTCGCTCGTGGTCGGGATCCGGGCCAAAACGACAGGTCCGGGGTGGTCGTTTTTTTCACTTTCGGCGAGGGTTAATATCTCAGCTCCTGGACCACAGCCGGCCTCGGCATTGCTTTTTCCAGTGAGCGTGGGCCACCCCGGAGGCGGCTCACACCCCAAATCGAGGGTTTGGGCTCGCTCGCTCGGGGTCGGGATTCCGGCCAAAACGACAGGTCCGGGGTGGTCGTTTTTTTCACTTTCGGCGAGGTTTAATATCTCAGCTCCTGGACCACAGCCGGCCTCGGGATTGCTTTTTCCAGTGAGCGTGGGCCACCCCGGAGGCGGCTCACACCCCAAATCGAGGGTTTGGGCTCGCTCGCTCGGGGTCGGGATTCCGGCCAAAACGACAGGTCCGGGGTGGTCGTTTTTTTCACTTTCGGCGTGTGTTAATATCTCAGCTCCGGGACCACAGCCGGCCTCGGGATTGCTTTCTCCAGTGAGCGTGGGCCACCCCGGAGGCGGGTCACACCCCAAATCGAGGGTTTGGGCTCGCTCGCTCGGGGTCGGGATTCCAGCCAAAACGACAGGTCCGGGGTGGTCGTTTTTTTCACTTTCGGCGAGGTTTAATATCTCAGCTCCTGGACCACAGCCGGCCTCGGGATTGCTTTTTCCAGTGAGCGTGGGCCACCCCGGAGGCGGCTCACACCCCAAATCGAGGGTTTGGGCTCGCTCGCTCGGGGTCGGGATTCCGGCCAAAACGACAGGTCCGGGGTGGTCGTTTTTTTCACTTTCGGCGAGGTTTAATATCTCAGCTCCTGGACCACAGCCGGCCTCGGGATTGCTTTTTCCAGTGAGCGTGGGCCACCCCGGAGGCGGCTCACACCCCAAATCGAGGGTTTGGGCTCGCTCGCTCGGGGTCGGGATTCCGGCAAAAACGACAGGTCCGGGGTGGTCGTTTTTTTCACTTTCGGCGTGTGTTAATATCTCAGCTCCGGGACCACAGCCGGCCTCGGGATTGCTTTTTCCAGTGAGCGTGGGCCACCCCGGAGGCGGCTCACACCCCAAATCGAGGGTTTGGGCTCGCTCGCTCGGGGTCGGGATTCCGGCCAAAACGACAGGTCCGGGGTGGTCGTTTTTTTCACTTTCGGCGTGTGTTAATATCTCAGCTCTGGGACCAAAGCCGGCCTCGGGATTGCTTTTTCCAGTGAGCGTGGGCCACCCCGGAGGCGGCTCACACCCCAAATCGAGGGTTTGGGCTCGCTCGCTCGTGGTCGGGATCCGGGCCAAAACGACAGGTCCGGGGTGGTCGTTTTTTTCACTTTCGGCGAGGGTTAATATCTCAGCTCCTGGACCACAGCCGGCCTCGGCATTGCTTTTTCCAGTGAGCGTGGGCCACCCCGGAGGCGGCTCACACCCCAAATCGAGGGTTTGGGCTCGCTCGCTCGGGGTCGGGATTCCGGCCAAAACGACAGGTCCGGGGTGGTCGTTTTTTTCACTTTCGGCGAGGTTTAATATCTCAGCTCCTGGACCACAGCCGGCCTCGGGATTGCTTTTTCCAGTGAGCGTGGGCCACCCCGGAGGCGGCTCACACCCCAAATCGAGGGTTTGGGCTCGCTCGCTCGGGGTCGGGATTCCGGCCAAAACGACAGGTCCGGGGTGGTCGTTTTTTTCACTTTCGGCGTGTGTTAATATCTCAGCTCCGGGACCACAGCCGGCCTCGGCATTGCTTTCTCCAGTGAGCGTGGGCCACCCCGGAGGCGGGTCACACCCCAAATCGAGGGTTTGGGCTCGCTCGCTCGGGGTCGGGATTCCAGCCAAAACGACAGGTCCGGGGTGGTCGTTTTTTTCACTTTCGGCGAGGTTTAATATCTCAGCTCCTGGACCACAGCCGGCCTCGGGATTGCTTTTTCCAGTGAGCGTGGGCCACCCCGGAGGCGGCTCACACCCCAAATCGAGGGTTTGGGCTCGCTCGCTCGTGGTCGGGATCCGGGCCAAAACGACAGGTCCGGGGTGGTCGTTTTTTTCACTTTCGGCGAGGGTTAATATCTCAGCTCCTGGACCACAGCCGGCCTCGGCATTGCTTTTTCCAGTGAGCGTGGGCCACCCCGGAGGCGGGTCACACCCCAAATCGAGGGTTTGGGCTCGCTCGCTCGGGGTCGGGATTCCGGCCAAAACGACAGGTCCGGGGTGGTCGTTTTTTTCACTTTCGGCGAGGTTTAATATCTCAGCTCCTGGACCACAGCCGGCCTCGGGATTGCTTTTTCCAGTGAGCGTGGGCCACCCCGGAGGCGGCTCACACCCCAAATCGAGGGTTTGGGCTCGCTCGCTCGGGGTCGGGATTCCGGCAAAAACGACAGGTCCGGGGTGGTCGTTTTTTTCACTTTCGGCGTGTGTTAATATCTCAGCTCCGGGACCACAGCCGGCCTCGGGATTGCTTTTTCCAGTGAGCGTGGGCCACCCCGGAGGCGGCTCACACCCCAAATCGAGGGTTTGGGCTCGCTCGCTCGGGGTCGGGATTCCGGCCAAAACGACAGGTCCGGGGTGGTCGTTTTTTTCACTTTCGGCGTGTGTTAATATCTCAGCTCTGGGACCAAAGCCGGCCTCGGGATTGCTTTTTCCAGTGAGCGTGGGCCACCCCGGAGGCGGCTCACACCCCAAATCGAGGGTTTGGGCTCGCTCGCTCGTGGTCGGGATCCGGGCCAAAACGACAGGTCCGGGGTGGTCGTTTTTTTCACTTTCGGCGAGGGTTAATATCTCAGCTCCTGGACCACAGCCGGCCTCGGCATTGCTTTTTCCAGTGAGCGTGGGCCACCCCGGAGGCGGCTCACACCCCAAATCGAGGGTTTGGGCTCGCTCGCTCGGGGTCGGGATTCCGGCCAAAACGACAGGTCCGGGGTGGTCGTTTTTTTCACTTTCGGCGAGGTTTAATATCTCAGCTCCTGGACCACAGCCGGCCTCGGGATTGCTTTTTCCAGTGAGCGTGGGCCACCCCGGAGGCGGCTCACACCCCAAATCGAGGGTTTGGGCTCGCTCGCTCGGGGTCGGGATTCCGGCAAAAACGACAGGTCCGGGGTGGTCGTTTTTTTCACTTTCGGCGTGTGTTAATATCTCAGCTCCGGGACCACAGCCGGCCTCGGGATTGCTTTTTCCAGTGAGCGTGGGCCACCCCGGAGGCGGCTCACACCCCAAATCGAGGGTTTGGGCTCGCTCGCTCGGGG
This sequence comes from Karalla daura, assembly GCA_029224185.1. NCBI lineage: Eukaryota > Metazoa > Chordata > Actinopteri > Chaetodontiformes > Leiognathidae > Karalla > Karalla daura. Next base: position 14,853,727 of record CM055207.1, on the reverse strand, counting down.
TCGGGATTCCGGCCAAAACGACAGGTCCGGGGTGGTCGTTTTTTTCACTTTCGGCGTGTGTTAATATCTCAGCTCCGGGACCACAGCCGGCCTCGGGATTGCTTTTTCCAGTGAGCGTGGGCCACCCCGGAGGCGGCTCACACCCCAAATCGAGGGTTTGGGCTCGCTCGCTCGGGGTCGGGATTCCGGCCAAAACGACAGGTCCGGGGTGGTCGTTTTTTTCACTTTCGGCGTGTGTTAATATCTCAGCTCTGGGACCACAGCCGGCCTTGGGATTGCTTTCTCCAGTGAGCGTGGGCCACCCCGGAGGCGGCTCACACCCCAAATCGAGGGTTTGGGCTCGCTCGCTCGGGGTCGGGATTCCGGCCAAAACGACAGGTCCGGGGTGGTCGTTTTTTTCACTTTCGGCGTGTGTTAATATCTCAGCTCTGGGACCAAAGCCGGCCTCGGGATTGCTTTTTCCAGTGAGCGTGGGCCACCCCGGAGGCGGCTCACACCCCAAATCGAGGGTTTGGGCTCGCTCGCTCGTGGTCGGGATCCGGGCCAAAACGACAGGTCCGGGGTGGTCGTTTTTTTCACTTTCGGCGAGGGTTAATATCTCAGCTCCTGGACCACAGCCGGCCTCGGCATTGCTTTTTCCAGTGAGCGTGGGCCACCCCGGAGGCGGCTCACACCCCAAATCGAGGGTTTGGGCTCGCTCGCTCGGGGTCGGGATTCCGGCCAAAACGACAGGTCCGGGGTGGTCGTTTTTTTCACTTTCGGCGAGGTTTAATATCTCAGCTCCTGGACCACAGCCGGCCTCGGGATTGCTTTTTCCAGTGAGCGTGGGCCACCCCGGAGGCGGCTCACACCCCAAATCGAGGGTTTGGGCTCGCTCGCTCGGGGTCGGGATTCCGGCCAAAACGACAGGTCCGGGGTGGTCGTTTTTTTCACTTTCGGCGTGTGTTAATATCTCAGCTCCGGGACCACAGCCGGCCTCGGGATTGCTTTCTCCAGTGAGCGTGGGCCACCCCGGAGGCGGGTCACACCCCAAATCGAGGGTTTGGGCTCGCTCGCTCGGGGTCGGGATTCCAGCCAAAACGACAGGTCCGGGGTGGTCGTTTTTTTCACTTTCGGCGAGGTTTAATATCTCAGCTCCTGGACCACAGCCGGCCTCGGGATTGCTTTTTCCAGTGAGCGTGGGCCACCCCGGAGGCGGCTCACACCCCAAATCGAGGGTTTGGGCTCGCTCGCTCGGGGTCGGGATTCCGGCCAAAACGACAGGTCCGGGGTGGTCGTTTTTTTCACTTTCGGCGAGGTTTAATATCTCAGCTCCTGGACCACAGCCGGCCTCGGGATTGCTTTTTCCAGTGAGCGTGGGCCACCCCGGAGGCGGCTCACACCCCAAATCGAGGGTTTGGGCTCGCTCGCTCGGGGTCGGGATTCCGGCAAAAACGACAGGTCCGGGGTGGTCGTTTTTTTCACTTTCGGCGTGTGTTAATATCTCAGCTCCGGGACCACAGCCGGCCTCGGGATTGCTTTTTCCAGTGAGCGTGGGCCACCCCGGAGGCGGCTCACACCCCAAATCGAGGGTTTGGGCTCGCTCGCTCGGGGTCGGGATTCCGGCCAAAACGACAGGTCCGGGGTGGTCGTTTTTTTCACTTTCGGCGTGTGTTAATATCTCAGCTCTGGGACCAAAGCCGGCCTCGGGATTGCTTTTTCCAGTGAGCGTGGGCCACCCCGGAGGCGGCTCACACCCCAAATCGAGGGTTTGGGCTCGCTCGCTCGTGGTCGGGATCCGGGCCAAAACGACAGGTCCGGGGTGGTCGTTTTTTTCACTTTCGGCGAGGGTTAATATCTCAGCTCCTGGACCACAGCCGGCCTCGGCATTGCTTTTTCCAGTGAGCGTGGGCCACCCCGGAGGCGGCTCACACCCCAAATCGAGGGTTTGGGCTCGCTCGCTCGGGGTCGGGATTCCGGCCAAAACGACAGGTCCGGGGTGGTCGTTTTTTTCACTTTCGGCGAGGTTTAATATCTCAGCTCCTGGACCACAGCCGGCCTCGGGATTGCTTTTTCCAGTGAGCGTGGGCCACCCCGGAGGCGGCTCACACCCCAAATCGAGGGTTTGGGCTCGCTCGCTCGGGGTCGGGATTCCGGCCAAAACGACAGGTCCGGGGTGGTCGTTTTTTTCACTTTCGGCGTGTGTTAATATCTCAGCTCCGGGACCACAGCCGGCCTCGGCATTGCTTTCTCCAGTGAGCGTGGGCCACCCCGGAGGCGGGTCACACCCCAAATCGAGGGTTTGGGCTCGCTCGCTCGGGGTCGGGATTCCAGCCAAAACGACAGGTCCGGGGTGGTCGTTTTTTTCACTTTCGGCGAGGTTTAATATCTCAGCTCCTGGACCACAGCCGGCCTCGGGATTGCTTTTTCCAGTGAGCGTGGGCCACCCCGGAGGCGGCTCACACCCCAAATCGAGGGTTTGGGCTCGCTCGCTCGTGGTCGGGATCCGGGCCAAAACGACAGGTCCGGGGTGGTCGTTTTTTTCACTTTCGGCGAGGGTTAATATCTCAGCTCCTGGACCACAGCCGGCCTCGGCATTGCTTTTTCCAGTGAGCGTGGGCCACCCCGGAGGCGGGTCACACCCCAAATCGAGGGTTTGGGCTCGCTCGCTCGGGGTCGGGATTCCGGCCAAAACGACAGGTCCGGGGTGGTCGTTTTTTTCACTTTCGGCGAGGTTTAATATCTCAGCTCCTGGACCACAGCCGGCCTCGGGATTGCTTTTTCCAGTGAGCGTGGGCCACCCCGGAGGCGGCTCACACCCCAAATCGAGGGTTTGGGCTCGCTCGCTCGGGGTCGGGATTCCGGCAAAAACGACAGGTCCGGGGTGGTCGTTTTTTTCACTTTCGGCGTGTGTTAATATCTCAGCTCCGGGACCACAGCCGGCCTCGGGATTGCTTTTTCCAGTGAGCGTGGGCCACCCCGGAGGCGGCTCACACCCCAAATCGAGGGTTTGGGCTCGCTCGCTCGGGGTCGGGATTCCGGCCAAAACGACAGGTCCGGGGTGGTCGTTTTTTTCACTTTCGGCGTGTGTTAATATCTCAGCTCTGGGACCAAAGCCGGCCTCGGGATTGCTTTTTCCAGTGAGCGTGGGCCACCCCGGAGGCGGCTCACACCCCAAATCGAGGGTTTGGGCTCGCTCGCTCGTGGTCGGGATCCGGGCCAAAACGACAGGTCCGGGGTGGTCGTTTTTTTCACTTTCGGCGAGGGTTAATATCTCAGCTCCTGGACCACAGCCGGCCTCGGCATTGCTTTTTCCAGTGAGCGTGGGCCACCCCGGAGGCGGCTCACACCCCAAATCGAGGGTTTGGGCTCGCTCGCTCGGGGTCGGGATTCCGGCCAAAACGACAGGTCCGGGGTGGTCGTTTTTTTCACTTTCGGCGAGGTTTAATATCTCAGCTCCTGGACCACAGCCGGCCTCGGGATTGCTTTTTCCAGTGAGCGTGGGCCACCCCGGAGGCGGCTCACACCCCAAATCGAGGGTTTGGGCTCGCTCGCTCGGGGTCGGGATTCCGGCAAAAACGACAGGTCCGGGGTGGTCGTTTTTTTCACTTTCGGCGTGTGTTAATATCTCAGCTCCGGGACCACAGCCGGCCTCGGGATTGCTTTTTCCAGTGAGCGTGGGCCACCCCGGAGGCGGCTCACACCCCAAATCGAGGGTTTGGGCTCGCTCGCTCGGGGTCGGGATTCCGGCCAAAACGACAGGTCCGGGGTGGTCGTTTTTTTCACTTTCGGCGTGTGTTAATATCTCAGCTCTGGGACCAAAGCCGGCCTCGGGATTGCTTTTTCCAGTGAGCGTGGGCCACCCCGGAGGCGGCTCACACCCCAAATCGAGGGTTTGGGCTCGCTCGCTCGTGGTCGGGATCCGGGCCAAAACGACAGGTCCGGGGTGGTCGTTTTTTTCACTTTCGGCGAGGGTTAATATCTCAGCTCCTGGACCACAGCCGGCCTCGGCATTGCTTTTTCCAGTGAGCGTGGGCCACCCCGGAGGCGGCTCACACCCCAAATCGAGGGTTTGGGCTCGCTCGCTCGGGGTCGGGATTCCGGCCAAAACGACAGGTCCGGGGTGGTCGTTTTTTTCACTTTCGGCGAGGTTTAATATCTCAGCTCCTGGACCACAGCCGGCCTCGGGATTGCTTTTTCCAGTGAGCGTGGGCCACCCCGGAGGCGGCTCACACCCCAAATCGAGGGTTTGGGCTCGCTCGCTCGGGGTCGGGATTCCGGCCAAAACGACAGGTCCGGGGTGGTCGTTTTTTTCACTTTCGGCGTGTGTTAATATCTCAGCTCCGGGACCACAGCCGGCCTCGGGATTGCTTTCTCCAGTGAGCGTGGGCCACCCCGGAGGCGGGTCACACCCCAAATCGAGGGTTTGGGCTCGCTCGCTCGGGGTCGGGATTCCAGCCAAAACGACAGGTCCGGGGTGGTCGTTTTTTTCACTTTCGGCGAGGTTTAATATCTCAGCTCCTGGACCACAGCCGGCCTCGGGATTGCTTTTTCCAGTGAGCGTGGGCCACCCCGGAGGCGGCTCACACCCCAAATCGAGGGTTTGGGCTCGCTCGCTCGTGGTCGGGATCCGGGCCAAAACGACAGGTCCGGGGTGGTCGTTTTTTTCACTTTCGGCGAGGGTTAATATCTCAGCTCCTGGACCACAGCCGGCCTCGGCATTGCTTTTTCCAGTGAGCGTGGGCCACCCCGGAGGCGGGTCACACCCCAAATCGAGGGTTTGGGCTCGCTCGCTCGGGGTCGGGATTCCGGCCAAAACGACAGGTCCGGGGTGGTCGTTTTTTTCACTTTCGGCGTGTGTTAATATCTCAGCTCCGGGACCACAGCCGGCCTCGGGATTGCTTTCTCCAGTGAGCGTGGGCCACCCCGGAGGCGGGTCACACCCCAAATTGAGGGTTTGGGCTCGCTCGCTCGGGGTCGGGATTCCAGCCAAAACGACAGGTCCGGGGTGGTCGTTTTTTTCACTTTCGGCGAGGGTTAATATCTCAGCTCCTGGACCACAGCCGGCCTCGGCATTGCTTTTTCCAGTGAGCGTGGGCCACCCCGGAGGCGGGTCACACCCCAAATCGAGGGTTTGGGCTCGCTCGCTCGGGGTCGGGATTCCGGCCAAAACGACAGGTCCGGGGTGGTCGTTTTTTTCACTTTCGGCGTGTGTTAATATCTCAGCTCTGGGACCACAGCCGGCCTTGGGATTGCTTTCTCCAGTGAGCGTGGGCCACCCCGGAGGCGGCTCACACCCCAAATCGAGGGTTTGGGCTCGCTCGCTCGGGGTCGGGATTCCGGCCAAAACGACAGGTCCGGGGTGGTCGTTTTTTTCACTTTCGGCGTGTGTTAATATCTCAGCTCTGGGACCACAGCCGGCCTTGGGATTGCTTTCTCCAGTGAGCGTGGGCCACCCCGGAGGCGGCTCACACCCCAAATCGAGGGTTTGGGCTCGCTCGCTCGGGGTCGGGATTCCGGCCAAAACGACAGGTCCGGGGTGGTCGTTTTTTTCACTTTCGGCGTGTGTTAATATCTCAGCTCTGGGACCAAAGCCGGCCTCGGGATTGCTTTTTCCAGTGAGCGTGGGCCACCCCGGAGGCGGCTCACACCCCAAATCGAGGGTTTGGGCTCGCTCGCTCGTGGTCGGGATCCGGGCCAAAACGACAGGTCCGGGGTGGTCGTTTTTTTCACTTTCGGCGAGGGTTAATATCTCAGCTCCTGGACCACAGCCGGCCTCGGCATTGCTTTTTCCAGTGAGCGTGGGCCACCCCGGAGGCGGGTCACACCCCAAATCGAGGGTTTGGGCTCGCTCGCTCGGGGTCGGGATTCCGGCCAAAACGACAGGTCCGGGGTGGTCGTTTTTTTCACTTTCGACGAGGTTTAATATCTCAGCTCTGGGACCACAGCCGGCCTCGGGATTGCTTTTTCCAGTGAGCGTGGGCCACCCCGGAGGCGGCTCACACCCCAAATCGAGGGTTTGGGCTCGCTCGCTCGTGGTCGGGATCCGGGCCAAAACGACAGGTCCGGGGTGGTCGTTTTTTTCACTTTCGGCGAGGTTTAATATCTCAGCTCCTGGACCACAGCCGGCCTCGGGATTGCTTTTTCCAGTGAGCGTGGGCCAACCCGGAGGCGGCTCACACCCCAAATCGAGGGTTTGGGCTCGCTCGCTCGGGGTCGGGATTCCGGCCAAAACGACAGGTCCGGGGTGGTCGTTTTTTTCACTTTCGGCGTGTGTTAATATCTCAGCTCTGGGACCACAGCCGGCCTTGGGATTGCTTTCTCCAGTGAGCGTGGGCCACCCCGGAGGCGGCTCACACCCCAAATCGAGGGTTTGGGCTCGCTCGCTCGGGGTCGGGATTCCGGCCAAAACGACAGGTCCGGGGTGGTCGTTTTTTTCACTTTCGGCGTGTGTTAATATCTCAGCTCCGGGACCACAGCCGGCCTCGGGATTGCTTTCTCCAGTGAGCGTGGGCCACCCCGGAGGCGGGTCACACCCCAAATCGAGGGTTTGGGCTCGCTCGCTCGGGGTCGGGATTCCAGCCAAAACGACAGGTCCGGGGTGGTCGTTTTTTTCACTTTCGGCGAGGGTTAATATCTCAGCTCCTGGACCACAGCCGGCCTCGGCATTGCTTTTTCCAGTGAGCGTGGGCCACCCCGGAGGCGGGTCACACCCCAAATCGAGGGTTTGGGCTCGCTCGCTCGGGGTCGGGATTCCGGCCAAAACGACAGGTCCGGGGTGGTCGTTTTTTTCACTTTCGGCGTGTGTTAATATCTCAGCTCTGGGACCACAGCCGGCCTTGGGATTGCTTTCTCCAGTGAGCGTGGGCCACCCCGGAGGCGGCTCACACCCCAAATCGAGGGTTTGGGCTCGCTCACTCGGGGTCGGGATTCCGGCCAAAACGACAGGTCCGGGGTGGTCGTTTTTTTCACTTTCGGCGTGTGTTAATATCTCAGCTCTGGGACCACAGCCGGCCTTGGGATTGCTTTCTCCAGTGAGCGTGGGCCACCCCGGAGGCGGCTCACACCCCAAATCGAGGGTTTGGGCTCGCTCGCTCGGGGTCGGGATTCCGGCCAAAACGACAGGTCCGGGGTGGTCGTTTTTTTCACTTTCGGCGTGTGTTAATATCTCAGCTCTGGGACCAAAGCCGGCCTCGGGATTGCTTTTTCCAGTGAGCGTGGGCCACCCCGGAGGCGGCTCACACCCCAAATCGAGGGTTTGGGCTCGCTCGCTCGTGGTCGGGATCCGGGCCAAAACGACAGGTCCGGGGTGGTCGTTTTTTTCACTTTCGGCGAGGGTTAATATCTCAGCTCCTGGACCACAGCCGGCCTCGGCATTGCTTTTTCCAGTGAGCGTGGGCCACCCCGGAGGCGGGTCACACCCCAAATCGAGGGTTTGGGCTCGCTCGCTCGGGGTCGGGATTCCGGCCAAAACGACAGGTCCGGGGTGGTCGTTTTTTTCACTTTCGACGAGGTTTAATATCTCAGCTCTGGGACCACAGCCGGCCTCGGGATTGCTTTTTCCAGTGAGCGTGGGCCACCCCGGAGGCGGCTCACACCCCAAATCGAGGGTTTGGGCTCGCTCGCTCGTGGTCGGGATCCGGGCCAAAACGACAGGTCCGGGGTGGTCGTTTTTTTCACTTTCGGCGAGGTTTAATATCTCAGCTCCTGGACCACAGCCGGCCTCTGGATTGCTTTTTCCAGTGAGCGTGGGCCAACCCGGAGGCGGCTCACACCCCAAATCGAGGGTTTGGGCTCGCTCGCTCGGGGTCGGGATTCCGGCCAAAACGACAGGTCCGGGGTGGTCGTTTTTTTCACTTTCGGCGTGTGTTAATATCTCAGCTCTGGGACCACAGCCGGCCTTGGGATTGCTTTCTCCAGTGAGCGTGGGCCACCCCGGAGGCGGCTCACACCCCAAATCGAGGGTTTGGGCTCGCTCGCTCGGGGTCGGGATTCCGGCCAAAACGACAGGTCCGGGGTGGTCGTTTTTTTCACTTTCGGCGTGTGTTAATATCTCAGCTCTGGGACCACAGCCGGCCTCGGGATTGCTTTTTCCAGTGAGCGTGGGCCACCCCGGAGGCGGCTCACACCCCAAATCGAGGGTTTGGGCTCGCTCGCTCGTGGTCGGGATCCGGGCCAAAACGACAGGTCCGGGGTGGTCGTTTTTTTCACTTTCGGCGAGGGTTAATATCTCAGCTCCTGGACCACAGCCGGCCTCGGCATTGCTTTTTCCAGTGAGCGTGGGCCACCCCGGAGGCGGGTCACACCCCAAATCGAGGGTTTGGGCTCGCTCGCTCGGGGTCGGGATTCCGGCCAAAACGACAGGTCCGGGGTGGTCGTTTTTTTCACTTTCGGCGAGGTTTAATATCTCAGCTCCTGGACCACAGCCGGCCTCGGGATTGCTTTTTCCAGTGAGCGTGGGCCACCCCGGAGGCGGCTCACACCCCAAATCGAGGGTTTGGGCTCGCTCGCTCGGGGTCGGGATTCCGGCCAAAACGACAGGTCCGGGGTGGTCGTTTTTTTCACTTTCGGCGTGTGTTAATATCTCAGCTCCGGGACCACAGCCGGCCTCGGGATTGCTTTCTCCAGTGAGCGTGGGCCACCCCGGAGGCGGGTCACACCCCAAATCGAGGGTTTGGGCTCGCTCGCTCGGGGTCGGGATTCCAGCCAAAACGACAGGTCCGGGGTGGTCGTTTTTTTCACTTTCGGCGAGGTTTAATATCTCAGCTCCTGGACCACAGCCGGCCTCGGGATTGCTTTTTCCAGTGAGCGTGGGCCACCCCGGAGGCGGCTCACACCCCAAATCGAGGGTTTGGGCTCGCTCGCTCGGGGTCGGGATTCCGGCCAAAACGACAGGTCCGGGGTGGTCGTTTTTTTCACTTTCGGCGAGGTTTAATATCTCAGCTCCTGGACCACAGCCGGCCTCGGGATTGCTTTTTCCAGTGAGCGTGGGCCACCCCGGAGGCGGCTCACACCCCAAATCGAGGGTTTGGGCTCGCTCGCTCGGGGTCGGGATTCCGGCAAAAACGACAGGTCCGGGGTGGTCGTTTTTTTCACTTTCGGCGTGTGTTAATATCTCAGCTCCGGGACCACAGCCGGCCTCGGGATTGCTTTTTCCAGTGAGCGTGGGCCACCCCGGAGGCGGCTCACACCCCAAATCGAGGGTTTGGGCTCGCTCGCTCGGGGTCGGGATTCCGGCCAAAACGACAGGTCCGGGGTGGTCGTTTTTTTCACTTTCGGCGTGTGTTAATATCTCAGCTCTGGGACCAAAGCCGGCCTCGGGATTGCTTTTTCCAGTGAGCGTGGGCCACCCCGGAGGCGGCTCACACCCCAAATCGAGGGTTTGGGCTCGCTCGCTCGTGGTCGGGATCCGGGCCAAAACGACAGGTCCGGGGTGGTCGTTTTTTTCACTTTCGGCGAGGGTTAATATCTCAGCTCCTGGACCACAGCCGGCCTCGGCATTGCTTTTTCCAGTGAGCGTGGGCCACCCCGGAGGCGGCTCACACCCCAAATCGAGGGTTTGGGCTCGCTCGCTCGGGGTCGGGATTCCGGCCAAAACGACAGGTCCGGGGTGGTCGTTTTTTTCACTTTCGGCGAGGTTTAATATCTCAGCTCCTGGACCACAGCCGGCCTCGGGATTGCTTTTTCCAGTGAGCGTGGGCCACCCCGGAGGCGGCTCACACCCCAAATCGAGGGTTTGGGCTCGCTCGCTCGGGGTCGGGATTCCGGCCAAAACGACAGGTCCGGGGTGGTCGTTTTTTTCACTTTCGGCGTGTGTTAATATCTCAGCTCCGGGACCACAGCCGGCCTCGGGATTGCTTTCTCCAGTGAGCGTGGGCCACCCCGGAGGCGGGTCACACCCCAAATCGAGGGTTTGGGCTCGCTCGCTCGGGGTCGGGATTCCAGCCAAAACGACAGGTCCGGGGTGGTCGTTTTTTTCACTTTCGGCGAGGTTTAATATCTCAGCTCCTGGACCACAGCCGGCCTCGGGATTGCTTTTTCCAGTGAGCGTGGGCCACCCCGGAGGCGGCTCACACCCCAAATCGAGGGTTTGGGCTCGCTCGCTCGGGGTCGGGATTCCGGCCAAAACGACAGGTCCGGGGTGGTCGTTTTTTTCACTTTCGGCGAGGTTTAATATCTCAGCTCCTGGACCACAGCCGGCCTCGGGATTGCTTTTTCCAGTGAGCGTGGGCCACCCCGGAGGCGGCTCACACCCCAAATCGAGGGTTTGGGCTCGCTCGCTCGGGGTCGGGATTCCGGCAAAAACGACAGGTCCGGGGTGGTCGTTTTTTTCACTTTCGGCGTGTGTTAATATCTCAGCTCCGGGACCACAGCCGGCCTCGGGATTGCTTTTTCCAGTGAGCGTGGGCCACCCCGGAGGCGGCTCACACCCCAAATCGAGGGTTTGGGCTCGCTCGCTCGGGGTCGGGATTCCGGCCAAAACGACAGGTCCGGGGTGGTCGTTTTTTTCACTTTCGGCGTGTGTTAATATCTCAGCTCTGGGACCAAAGCCGGCCTCGGGATTGCTTTTTCCAGTGAGCGTGGGCCACCCCGGAGGCGGCTCACACCCCAAATCGAGGGTTTGGGCTCGCTCGCTCGTGGTCGGGATCCGGGCCAAAACGACAGGTCCGGGGTGGTCGTTTTTTTCACTTTCGGCGAGGGTTAATATCTCAGCTCCTGGACCACAGCCGGCCTCGGCATTGCTTTTTCCAGTGAGCGTGGGCCACCCCGGAGGCGGCTCACACCCCAAATCGAGGGTTTGGGCTCGCTCGCTCGGGGTCGGGATTCCGGCCAAAACGACAGGTCCGGGGTGGTCGTTTTTTTCACTTTCGGCGAGGTTTAATATCTCAGCTCCTGGACCACAGCCGGCCTCGGGATTGCTTTTTCCAGTGAGCGTGGGCCACCCCGGAGGCGGCTCACACCCCAAATCGAGGGTTTGGGCTCGCTCGCTCGGGGTCGGGATTCCGGCCAAAACGACAGGTCCGGGGTGGTCGTTTTTTTCACTTTCGGCGTGTGTTAATATCTCAGCTCCGGGACCACAGCCGGCCTCGGGATTGCTTTCTCCAGTGAGCGTGGGCCACCCCGGAGGCGGGTCACACCCCAAATCGAGGGTTTGGGCTCGCTCGCTCGGGGTCGGGATTCCAGCCAAAACGACAGGTCCGGGGTGGTCGTTTTTTTCACTTTCGGCGAGGTTTAATATCTCAGCTCCTGGACCACAGCCGGCCTCGGGATTGCTTTTTCCAGTGAGCGTGGGCCACCCCGGAGGCGGCTCACACCCCAAATCGAGGGTTTGGGCTCGCTCGCTCGTGGTCGGGATCCGGGCCAAAACGACAGGTCCGGGGTGGTCGTTTTTTTCACTTTCGGCGAGGGTTAATATCTCAGCTCCTGGACCACAGCCGGCCTCGGCATTGCTTTTTCCAGTGAGCGTGGGCCACCCCGGAGGCGGGTCACACCCCAAATCGAGGGTTTGGGCTCGCTCGCTCGGGGTCGGGATTCCGGCCAAAACGACAGGTCCGGGGTGGTCGTTTTTTTCACTTTCGGCGTGTGTTAATATCTCAGCTCCGGGACCACAGCCGGCCTCGGGATTGCTTTCTCCAGTGAGCGTGGGCCACCCCGGAGGCGGGTCACACCCCAAATCGAGGGTTTGGGCTCGCTCGCTCGGGGTCGGGATTCCAGCCAAAACGACAGGTCCGGGGTGGTCGTTTTTTTCACTTTCGGCGAGGGTTAATATCTCAGCTCCTGGACCACAGCCGGCCTCGGCATTGCTTTTTCCAGTGAGCGTGGGCCACCCCGGAGGCGGGTCACACCCCAAATCGAGGGTTTGGGCTCGCTCGCTCGGGGTCGGGATTCCGGCCAAAACGACAGGTCCGGGGTGGTCGTTTTTTTCACTTTCGGCGTGTGTTAATATCTCAGCTCTGGGACCACAGCCGGCCTTGGGATTGCTTTCTCCAGTGAGCGTGGGCCACCCCGGAGGCGGCTCACACCCCAAATCGAGGGTTTGGGCTCGCTCGCTCGGGGTCGGGATTCCGGCCAAAACGACAGGTCCGGGGTGGTCGTTTTTTTCACTTTCGGCGTGTGTTAATATCTCAGCTCTGGGACCACAGCCGGCCTTGGGATTGCTTTCTCCAGTGAGCGTGGGCCACCCCGGAGGCGGCTCACACCCCAAATCGAGGGTTTGGGCTCGCTCGCTCGGGGTCGGGATTCCGGCCAAAACGACAGGTCCGGGGTGGTCGTTTTTTTCACTTTCGGCGTGTGTTAATATCTCAGCTCTGGGACCAAAGCCGGCCTCGGGATTGCTTTTTCCAGTGAGCGTGGGCCACCCCGGAGGCGGCTCACACCCCAAATCGAGGGTTTGGGCTCGCTCGCTCGTGGTCGGGATCCGGGCCAAAACGACAGGTCCGGGGTGGTCGTTTTTTTCACTTTCGGCGAGGGTTAATATCTCAGCTCCTGGACCACAGCCGGCCTCGGCATTGCTTTTTCCAGTGAGCGTGGGCCACCCCGGAGGCGGGTCACACCCCAAATCGAGGGTTTGGGCTCGCTCGCTCGGGGTCGGGATTCCGGCCAAAACGACAGGTCCGGGGTGGTCGTTTTTTTCACTTTCGACGAGGTTTAATATCTCAGCTCTGGGACCACAGCCGGCCTCGGGATTGCTTTTTCCAGTGAGCGTGGGCCACCCCGGAGGCGGCTCACACCCCAAATCGAGGGTTTGGGCTCGCTCGCTCGTGGTCGGGATCCGGGCCAAAACGACAGGTCCGGGGTGGTCGTTTTTTTCACTTTCGGCGAGGTTTAATATCTCAGCTCCTGTACCACAGCCGGCCTCGGGATTGCTTTTTCCAGTGAGCGTGGGCCAACCCGGAGGCGGCTCACACCCCAAATCGAGGGTTTGGGCTCGCTCGCTCGGGGTCGGGATTCCGGCCAAAACGACAGGTCCGGGGTGGTCGTTTTTTTCACTTTCGGCGTGTGTTAATATCTCAGCTCTGGGACCACAGCCGGCCTTGGGATTGCTTTCTCCAGTGAGCGTGGGCCACCCCGGAGGCGGCTCACACCCCAAATCGAGGGTTTGGGCTCGCTCGCTCGGGGTCGGGATTCCGGCCAAAACGACAGGTCCGGGGTGGTCGTTTTTTTCACTTTCGACGAGGTTTAATATCTCAGCTCTGGGACCACAGCCGGCCTCGGGATTGCTTTTTCCAGTGAGCGTGGGCCACCCCGGAGGCGGCTCACACCCCAAATCGAGGGTTTGGGCTCGCTCGCTCGTGGTCGGGATCCGGGCCAAAACGACAGGTCCGGGGTGGTCGTTTTTTTCACTTTCGGCGAGGTTTAATATCTCAGCTCCTGGACCACAGCCGGCCTCGGGATTGCTTTTTCCAGTGAGCGTGGGCCAACCCGGAGGCGGCTCACACCCCAAATCGAGGGTTTGGGCTCGCTCGCTCGGGGTCGGGATTCCGGCCAAAACGACAGGTCCGGGGTGGTCGTTTTTTTCACTTTCGGCGTGTGTTAATATCTCAGCTCTGGGACCACAGCCGGCCTTGGGATTGCTTTCTCCAGTGAGCGTGGGCCACCCCGGAGGCGGCTCACACCCCAAATCGAGGGTTTGGGCTCGCTCGCTCGGGGTCGGGATTCCGGCCAAAACGACAGGTCCGGGGTGGTCGTTTTTTTCACTTTCGGCGTGTGTTAATATCTCAGCTCCGGGACCACAGCCGGCCTCGGGATTGCTTTCTCCAGTGAGCGTGGGCCACCCCGGAGGCGGGTCACACCCCAAATCGAGGGTTTGGGCTCGCTCGCTCGGGGTCGGGATTCCAGCCAAAACGACAGGTCCGGGGTGGTCGTTTTTTTCACTTTCGGCGAGGGTTAATATCTCAGCTCCTGGACCACAGCCGGCCTCGGCATTGCTTTTTCCAGTGAGCGTGGGCCACCCCGGAGGCGGGTCACACCCCAAATCGAGGGTTTGGGCTCGCTCGCTCGGGGTCGGGATTCCGGCCAAAACGACAGGTCCGGGGTGGTCGTTTTTTTCACTTTCGGCGTGTGTTAATATCTCAGCTCCGGGACCACAGCCGGCCTCGGGATTGCTTTCTCCAGTGAGCGTGGGCCACCCCGGAGGCGGGTCACACCCCAAATCGAGGGTTTGGGCTCGCTCGCTCGGGGTCGGGATTCCAGCCAAAACGACAGGTCCGGGGTGGTCGTTTTTTTCACTTTCGGCGAGGGTTAATATCTCAGCTCCTGGACCACAGCCGGCCTCGGCATTGCTTTTTCCAGTGAGCGTGGGCCACCCCGGAGGCGGGTCACACCCCAAATCGAGGGTTTGGGCTCGCTCGCTCGGGGTCGGGATTCCGGCCAAAACGACAGGTCCGGGGTGGTCGTTTTTTTCACTTTCGGCGTGTGTTAATATCTCAGCTCTGGGACCACAGCCGGCCTTGGGATTGCTTTCTCCAGTGAGCGTGGGCCACCCCGGAGGCGGCTCACACCCCAAATCGAGGGTTTGGGCTCGCTCGCTCGGGGTCGGGATTCCGGCCAAAACGACAGGTCCGGGGTGGTCGTTTTTTTCACTTTCGGCGTGTGTTAATATCTCAGCTCTGGGACCACAGCCGGCCTTGGGATTGCTTTCTCCAGTGAGCGTGGGCCACCCCGGAGGCGGCTCACACCCCAAATCGAGGGTTTGGGCTCGCTCGCTCGGGGTCGGGATTCCGGCCAAAACGACAGGTCCGGGGTGGTCGTTTTTTTCACTTTCGGCGTGTGTTAATATCTCAGCTCTGGGACCAAAGCCGGCCTCGGGATTGCTTTTTCCAGTGAGCGTGGGCCACCCCGGAGGCGGCTCACACCCCAAATCGAGGGTTTGGGCTCGCTCGCTCGTGGTCGGGATCCGGGCCAAAATGACAGGTCCGGGGTGGTCGTTTTTTTCACTTTCGGCGAGGGTTAATATCTCAGCTCCTGGACCACAGCCGGCCTCGGCATTGCTTTTTCCAGTGAGCGTGGGCCACCCCGGAGGCGGGTCACACCCCAAATCGAGGGTTTGGGCTCGCTCGCTCGTGGTCGGGATCCGGGCCAAAACGACAGGTCCGGGGTGGTCGTTTTTTTCACTTTCGGCGAGGTTTAATATCTCAGCTCCTGGACCACAGCCGGCCTCGGGATTGCTTTTTCCAGTGAGCGTGGGCCAACCCGGAGGCGGCTCACACCCCAAATCGAGGGTTTGGGCTCGCTCGCTCGGGGTCGGGATTCCGGCCAAAACGACAGGTCCGGGGTGGTCGTTTTTTTCACTTTCGGCGTGTGTTAATATCTCAGCTCTGGGACCACAGCCGGCCTTGGGATTGCTTTCTCCAGTGAGCGTGGGCCACCCCGGAGGCGGCTCACACCCCAAATCGAGGGTTTGGGCTCGCTCGCTCGGGGTCGGGATTCCGGCCAAAACGACAGGTCCGGGGTGGTCGTTTTTTTCACTTTCGGCGTGTGTTAATATCTCAGCTCTGGGACCACAGCCGGCCTCGGGATTGCTTTTTCCAGTGAGCGTGGGCCACCCCGGAGGCGGCTCACACCCCAAATCGAGGGTTTGGGCTCGCTCGCTCGTGGTCGGGATCCGGGCCAAAACGACAGGTCCGGGGTGGTCGTTTTTTTCACTTTCGGCGAGGGTTAATATCTCAGCTCCTGGACCACAGCCGGCCTCGGCATTGCTTTTTCCAGTGAGCGTGGGCCACCCCGGAGGCGGGTCACACCCCAAATCGAGGGTTTGGGCTCGCTCGCTCGGGGTCGGGATTCCGGCCAAAACGACAGGTCCGGGGTGGTCGTTTTTTTCACTTTCGGCGAGGTTTAATATCTCAGCTCCTGGACCACAGCCGGCCTCGGGATTGCTTTTTCCAGTGAGCGTGGGCCACCCCGGAGGCGGCTCACACCCCAAATCGAGGGTTTGGGCTCGCTCGCTCGGGGTCGGGATTCCGGCCAAAACGACAGGTCCGGGGTGGTCGTTTTTTTCACTTTCGGCGTGTGTTAATATCTCAGCTCCGGGACCACAGCCGGCCTCGGGATTGCTTTCTCCAGTGAGCGTGGGCCACCCCGGAGGCGGGTCACACCCCAAATCGAGGGTTTGGGCTCGCTCGCTCGGGGTCGGGATTCCAGCCAAAACGACAGGTCCGGGGTGGTCGTTTTTTTCACTTTCGGCGAGGTTTAATATCTCAGCTCCTGGACCACAGCCGGCCTCGGGATTGCTTTTTCCAGTGAGCGTGGGCCACCCCGGAGGCGGCTCACACCCCAAATCGAGGGTTTGGGCTCGCTCGCTCGGGGTCGGGATTCCGGCCAAAACGACAGGTCCGGGGTGGTCGTTTTTTTCACTTTCGGCGAGGTTTAATATCTCAGCTCCTGGACCACAGCCGGCCTCGGGATTGCTTTTTCCAGTGAGCGTGGGCCACCCCGGAGGCGGCTCACACCCCAAATCGAGGGTTTGGGCTCGCTCGCTCGGGGTCGGGATTCCGGCCAAAACGACAGGTCCGGGGTGGTCGTTTTTTTCACTTTCGGCGTGTGTTAATATCTCAGCTCCGGGACCACAGCCGGCCTCGGGATTGCTTTCTCCAGTGAGCGTGGGCCACCCCGGAGGCGGGTCACACCCCAAATCGAGGGTTTGGGCTCGCTCGCTCGGGGTCGGGATTCCGGCCAAAACGACAGGTCCGGGGTGGTCGTTTTTTTCACTTTCGACGAGGTTTAATATCTCAGCTCTGGGACCACAGCCGGCCTCGGGATTGCTTTTTCCAGTGAGCGTGGGCCACCCCGGAGGCGGCTCACACCCCAAATCGAGGGTTTGGGCTCGCTCGCTCGTGGTCGGGATCCGGGCCAAAACGACAGGTCCGGGGTGGTCGTTTTTTTCACTTTCGGCGAGGTTTAATATCTCAGCTCCTGTACCACAGCCGGCCTCGGGATTGCTTTTTCCAGTGAGCGTGGGCCAACCCGGAGGCGGCTCACACCCCAAATCGAGGGTTTGGGCTCGCTCGCTCGGGGTCGGGATTCCGGCCAAAACGACAGGTCCGGGGTGGTCGTTTTTTTCACTTTCGGCGTGTGTTAATATCTCAGCTCTGGGACCACAGCCGGCCTTGGGATTGCTTTCTCCAGTGAGCGTGGGCCACCCCGGAGGCGGCTCACACCCCAAATCGAGGGTTTGGGCTCGCTCGCTCGGGGTCGGGATTCCGGCCAAAACGACAGGTCCGGGGTGGTCGTTTTTTTCACTTTCGACGAGGTTTAATATCTCAGCTCTGGGACCACAGCCGGCCTCGGGATTGCTTTTTCCAGTGAGCGTGGGCCACCCCGGAGGCGGCTCACACCCCAAATCGAGGGTTTGGGCTCGCTCGCTCGTGGTCGGGATCCGGGCCAAAACGACAGGTCCGGGGTGGTCGTTTTTTTCACTTTCGGCGAGGTTTAATATCTCAGCTCCTGGACCACAGCCGGCCTCGGGATTGCTTTTTCCAGTGAGCGTGGGCCAACCCGGAGGCGGCTCACACCCCAAATCGAGGGTTTGGGCTCGCTCGCTCGGGGTCGGGATTCCGGCCAAAACGACAGGTCCGGGGTGGTCGTTTTTTTCACTTTCGGCGTGTGTTAATATCTCAGCTCTGGGACCACAGCCGGCCTTGGGATTGCTTTCTCCAGTGAGCGTGGGCCACCCCGGAGGCGGCTCACACCCCAAATCGAGGGTTTGGGCTCGCTCGCTCGGGGTCGGGATTCCGGCCAAAACGACAGGTCCGGGGTGGTCGTTTTTTTCACTTTCGGCGTGTGTTAATATCTCAGCTCCGGGACCACAGCCGGCCTCGGGATTGCTTTCTCCAGTGAGCGTGGGCCACCCCGGAGGCGGGTCACACCCCAAATCGAGGGTTTGGGCTCGCTCGCTCGGGGTCGGGATTCCAGCCAAAACGACAGGTCCGGGGTGGTCGTTTTTTTCACTTTCGGCGAGGGTTAATATCTCAGCTCCTGGACCACAGCCGGCCTCGGCATTGCTTTTTCCAGTGAGCGTGGGCCACCCCGGAGGCGGGTCACACCCCAAATCGAGGGTTTGGGCTCGCTCGCTCGGGGTCGGGATTCCGGCCAAAACGACAGGTCCGGGGTGGTCGTTTTTTTCACTTTCGGCGTGTGTTAATATCTCAGCTCTGGGACCACAGCCGGCCTTGGGATTGCTTTCTCCAGTGAGCGTGGGCCACCCCGGAGGCGGCTCACACCCCAAATCGAGGGTTTGGGCTCGCTCGCTCGGGGTCGGGATTCCGGCCAAAACGACAGGTCCGGGGTGGTCGTTTTTTTCACTTTCGGCGTGTGTTAATATCTCAGCTCTGGGACCACAGCCGGCCTCGGGATTGCTTTTTCCAGTGAGCGTGGGCCAACCCGGAGGCGGCTCACACCCCAAATCGAGGGTTTGGGCTCGCTCGCTCGGGGTCGGGATTCCGGCCAAAACGACAGGTCCGGGGTGGTCGTTTTTTTCACTTTCGGCGTGTGTTAATATCTCAGCTCTGGGACCACAGCCGGCCTTGGGATTGCTTTCTCCAGTGAGCGTGGGCCACCCCGGAGGCGGCTCACACCCCAAATCGAGGGTTTGGGCTCGCTCGCTCGGGGTCGGGATTCCGGCCAAAACGACAGGTCCGGGGTGGTCGTTTTTTTCACTTTCGGCGTGTGTTAATATCTCAGCTCTGGGACCACAGCCGGCCTCGGGATTGCTTTTTCCAGTGAGCGTGGGCCACCCCGGAGGCGGCTCACACCCCAAATCGAGGGTTTGGGCTCGCTCGCTCGTGGTCGGGATCCGGGCCAAAACGACAGGTCCGGGGTGGTCGTTTTTTTCACTTTCGGCGAGGGTTAATATCTCAGCTCCTGGACCACAGCCGGCCTCGGCATTGCTTTTTCCAGTGAGCGTGGGCCACCCCGGAGGCGGGTCACACCCCAAATCGAGGGTTTGGGCTCGCTCGCTCGGGGTCGGGATTCCGGCCAAAACGACAGGTCCGGGGTGGTCGTTTTTTTCACTTTCGGCGAGGTTTAATATCTCAGCTCCTGGACCACAGCCGGCCTCGGGATTGCTTTTTCCAGTGAGCGTGGGCCACCCCGGAGGCGGCTCACACCCCAAATCGAGGGTTTGGGCTCGCTCGCTCGGGGTCGGGATTCCGGCCAAAACGACAGGTCCGGGGTGGTCGTTTTTTTCACTTTCGGCGTGTGTTAATATCTCAGCTCCGGGACCACAGCCGGCCTCGGGATTGCTTTCTCCAGTGAGCGTGGGCCACCCCGGAGGCGGGTCACACCCCAAATCGAGGGTTTGGGCTCGCTCGCTCGGGGTCGGGATTCCAGCCAAAACGACAGGTCCGGGGTGGTCGTTTTTTTCACTTTCGGCGAGGTTTAATATCTCAGCTCCTGGACCACAGCCGGCCTCGGGATTGCTTTTTCCAGTGAGCGTGGGCCACCCCGGAGGCGGCTCACACCCCAAATCGAGGGTTTGGGCTCGCTCGCTCGGGGTCGGGATTCCGGCCAAAACGACAGGTCCGGGGTGGTCGTTTTTTTCACTTTCGGCGAGGTTTAATATCTCAGCTCCTGGACCACAGCCGGCCTCGGGATTGCTTTTTCCAGTGAGCGTGGGCCACCCCGGAGGCGGCTCACACCCCAAATCGAGGGTTTGGGCTCGCTCGCTCGGGGTCGGGATTCCGGCAAAAACGACAGGTCCGGGGTGGTCGTTTTTTTCACTTTCGGCGTGTGTTAATATCTCAGCTCCGGGACCACAGCCGGCCTCGGGATTGCTTTTTCCAGTGAGCGTGGGCCACCCCGGAGGCGGCTCACACCCCAAATCGAGGGTTTGGGCTCGCTCGCTCGGGGTCGGGATTCCGGCCAAAACGACAGGTCCGGGGTGGTCGTTTTTTTCACTTTCGGCGTGTGTTAATATCTCAGCTCTGGGACCAAAGCCGGCCTCGGGATTGCTTTTTCCAGTGAGCGTGGGCCACCCCGGAGGCGGCTCACACCCCAAATCGAGGGTTTGGGCTCGCTCGCTCGTGGTCGGGATCCGGGCCAAAACGACAGGTCCGGGGTGGTCGTTTTTTTCACTTTCGGCGAGGGTTAATATCTCAGCTCCTGGACCACAGCCGGCCTCGGCATTGCTTTTTCCAGTGAGCGTGGGCCACCCCGGAGGCGGCTCACACCCCAAATCGAGGGTTTGGGCTCGCTCGCTCGGGGTCGGGATTCCGGCCAAAACGACAGGTCCGGGGTGGTCGTTTTTTTCACTTTCGGCGAGGTTTAATATCTCAGCTCCTGGACCACAGCCGGCCTCGGGATTGCTTTTTCCAGTGAGCGTGGGCCACCCCGGAGGCGGCTCACACCCCAAATCGAGGGTTTGGGCTCGCTCGCTCGGGGTCGGGATTCCGGCCAAAACGACAGGTCCGGGGTGGTCGTTTTTTTCACTTTCGGCGTGTGTTAATATCTCAGCTCCGGGACCACAGCCGGCCTCGGGATTGCTTTCTCCAGTGAGCGTGGGCCACCCCGGAGGCGGGTCACACCCCAAATCGAGGGTTTGGGCTCGCTCGCTCGGGGTCGGGATTCCAGCCAAAACGACAGGTCCGGGGTGGTCGTTTTTTTCACTTTCGGCGAGGTTTAATATCTCAGCTCCTGGACCACAGCCGGCCTCGGGATTGCTTTTTCCAGTGAGCGTGGGCCACCCCGGAGGCGGCTCACACCCCAAATCGAGGGTTTGGGCTCGCTCGCTCGTGGTCGGGATCCGGGCCAAAACGACAGGTCCGGGGTGGTCGTTTTTTTCACTTTCGGCGAGGGTTAATATCTCAGCTCCTGGACCACAGCCGGCCTCGGCATTGCTTTTTCCAGTGAGCGTGGGCCACCCCGGAGGCGGGTCACACCCCAAATCGAGGGTTTGGGCTCACTCGCTCGGGGTCGGGATTCCGGCCAAAACGACAGGTCCGGGGTGGTCGTTTTTTTCACTTTCGGCGTGTGTTAATATCTCAGCTCCGGGACCACAGCCGGCCTCGGGATTGCTTTCTCCAGTGAGCGTGGGCCACCCCGGAGGCGGGTCACACCCCAAATCGAGGGTTTGGGCTCGCTCGCTCGGGGTCGGGATTCCAGCCAAAACGACAGGTCCGGGGTGGTCGTTTTTTTCACTTTCGGCGAGGGTTAATATCTCAGCTCCTGGACCACAGCCGGCCTCGGCATTGCTTTTTCCAGTGAGCGTGGGCCACCCCGGAGGCGGGTCACACCCCAAATCGAGGGTTTGGGCTCGCTCGCTCGGGGTCGGGATTCCGGCCAAAACGACAGGTCCGGGGTGGTCGTTTTTTTCACTTTCGGCGTGTGTTAATATCTCAGCTCCTGGACCACAGCCGGCCTCGGCATTGCTTTTTCCAGTGAGCGTGGGCCACCCCGGAGGCGGCTCACACCCCAAATCGAGGGTTTGGGCTCGCTCGCTCGGGGTCGGGATTCCGGCCAAAACGACAGGTCCGGGGTGGTCGTTTTTTTCACTTTCGGCGAGGTTTAATATCTCAGCTCCTGGACCACAGCCGGCCTCGGGATTGCTTTTTCCAGTGAGCGTGGGCCACCCCGGAGGCGGCTCACACCCCAAATCGAGGGTTTGGGCTCGCTCGCTCGGGGTCGGGATTCCGGCCAAAACGACAGGTCCGGGGTGGTCGTTTTTTTCACTTTCGGCGTGTGTTAATATCTCAGCTCCGGGACCACAGCCGGCCTCGGGATTGCTTTCTCCAGTGAGCGTGGGCCACCCCGGAGGCGGGTCACACCCCAAATCGAGGGTTTGGGCTCGCTCGCTCGGGGTCGGGATTCCAGCCAAAACGACAGGTCCGGGGTGGTCGTTTTTTTCACTTTCGGCGAGGTTTAATATCTCAGCTCCTGGACCACAGCCGGCCTCGGGATTGCTTTTTCCAGTGAGCGTGGGCCACCCCGGAGGCGGCTCACACCCCAAATCGAGGGTTTGGGCTCGCTCGCTCGTGGTCGGGATCCGGGCCAAAACGACAGGTCCGGGGTGGTCGTTTTTTTCACTTTCGGCGAGGGTTAATATCTCAGCTCCTGGACCACAGCCGGCCTCGGCATTGCTTTTTCCAGTGAGCGTGGGCCACCCCGGAGGCGGGTCACACCCCAAATCGAGGGTTTGGGCTCGCTCGCTCGGGGTCGGGATTCCGGCCAAAACGACAGGTCCGGGGTGGTCGTTTTTTTCACTTTCGGCGTGTGTTAATATCTCAGCTCCGGGACCACAGCCGGCCTCGGGATTGCTTTCTCCAGTGAGCGTGGGCCACCCCGGAGGCGGGTCACACCCCAAATCGAGGGTTTGGGCTCGCTCGCTCGGGGTCGGGATTCCAGCCAAAACGACAGGTCCGGGGTGGTCGTTTTTTTCACTTTCGGCGAGGGTTAATATCTCAGCTCCTGGACCACAGCCGGCCTCGGCATTGCTTTTTCCAGTGAGCGTGGGCCACCCCGGAGGCGGGTCACACCCCAAATCGAGGGTTTGGGCTCGCTCGCTCGGGGTCGGGATTCCGGCCAAAACGACAGGTCCGGGGTGGTCGTTTTTTTCACTTTCGGCGTGTGTTAATATCTCAGCTCTGGGACCACAGCCGGCCTTGGGATTGCTTTCTCCAGTGAGCGTGGGCCACCCCGGAGGCGGCTCACACCCCAAATCGAGGGTTTGGGCTCGCTCGCTCGGGGTCGGGATTCCGGCCAAAACGACAGGTCCGGGGTGGTCGTTTTTTTCACTTTCGGCGTGTGTTAATATCTCAGCTCTGGGACCACAGCCGGCCTTGGGATTGCTTTCTCCAGTGAGCGTGGGCCACCCCGGAGGCGGCTCACACCCCAAATCGAGGGTTTGGGCTCGCTCGCTCGGGGTCGGGATTCCGGCCAAAACGACAGGTCCGGGGTGGTCGTTTTTTTCACTTTCGGCGTGTGTTAATATCTCAGCTCTGGGACCAAAGCCGGCCTCGGGATTGCTTTTTCCAGTGAGCGTGGGCCACCCCGGAGGCGGCTCACACCCCAAATCGAGGGTTTGGGCTCGCTCGCTCGTGGTCGGGATCCGGGCCAAAACGACAGGTCCGGGGTGGTCGTTTTTTTCACTTTCGGCGAGGGTTAATATCTCAGCTCCTGGACCACAGCCGGCCTCGGCATTGCTTTTTCCAGTGAGCGTGGGCCACCCCGGAGGCGGGTCACACCCCAAATCGAGGGTTTGGGCTCGCTCGCTCGGGGTCGGGATTCCGGCCAAAACGACAGGTCCGGGGTGGTCGTTTTTTTCACTTTCGGCGAGGTTTAATATCTCAGCTCCTGGACCACAGCCGGCCTCGGGATTGCTTTTTCCAGTGAGCGTGGGCCACCCCGGAGGCGGCTCACACCCCAAATCGAGGGTTTGGGCTCGCTCGCTCGGGGTCGGGATTCCGGCCAAAACGACAGGTCCGGGGTGGTCGTTTTTTTCACTTTCGGCGAGGTTTAATATCTCAGCTCCTGGACCACAGGCGGCCTCGGGATTGCATTTTCCAGTGAGCGTGGGCCACCCCGGAGGCGGCTCACACCCCAAATCGAGGGTTTGGGCTCGCTCGCTCGGGGTCGGGATTCCGGCCAAAACGACAGGTCCGGGGTGGTCGTTTTTTTCACTTTCGACGAGGTTTAATATCTCAGCTCTGGGACCACAGCCGGCCTCGGGATTGCTTTTTCCAGTGAGCGTGGGCCACCCCGGAGGCGGCTCACACCCCAAATCGAGGGTTTGGGCTCGCTCGCTCGTGGTCGGGATCCGGGCCAAAACGACAGGTCCGGGGTGGTCGTTTTTTTCACTTTCGGCGAGGTTTAATATCTCAGCTCCTGGACCACAGCCGGCCTCGGGATTGCTTTTTCCAGTGAGCGTGGGCCAACCCGGAGGCGGCTCACACCCCAAATCGAGGGTTTGGGCTCGCTCGCTCGGGGTCGGGATTCCGGCCAAAACGACAGGTCCGGGGTGGTCGTTTTTTTCACTTTCGGCGTGTGTTAATATCTCAGCTCTGGGACCACAGCCGGCCTTGGGATTGCTTTCTCCAGTGAGCGTGGGCCACCCCGGAGGCGGCTCACACCCCAAATCGAGGGTTTGGGCTCGCTCGCTCGGGGTCGGGATTCCGGCCAAAACGACAGGTCCGGGGTGGTCGTTTTTTTCACTTTCGGCGTGTGTTAATATCTCAGCTCCGGGACCACAGCCGGCCTCGGGATTGCTTTCTCCAGTGAGCGTGGGCCACCCCGGAGGCGGGTCACACCCCAAATCGAGGGTTTGGGCTCGCTCGCTCGGGGTCGGGATTCCAGCCAAAACGACAGGTCCGGGGTGGTCGTTTTTTTCACTTTCGGCGAGGGTTAATATCTCAGCTCCTGGACCACAGCCGGCCTCGGCATTGCTTTTTCCAGTGAGCGTGGGCCACCCCGGAGGCGGGTCACACCCCAAATCGAGGGTTTGGGCTCGCTCGCTCGGGGTCGGGATTCCGGCCAAAACGACAGGTCCGGGGTGGTCGTTTTTTTCACTTTCGGCGTGTGTTAATATCTCAGCTCTGGGACCACAGCCGGCCTTGGGATTGCTTTCTCCAGTGAGCGTGGGCCACCCCGGAGGCGGCTCACACCCCAAATCGAGGGTTTGGGCTCGCTCGCTCGGGGTCGGGATTCCGGCCAAAACGACAGGTCCGGGGTGGTCGTTTTTTTCACTTTCGGCGTGTGTTAATATCTCAGCTCTGGGACCACAGCCGGCCTTGGGATTGCTTTCTCCAGTGAGCGTGGGCCACCCCGGAGGCGGCTCACACCCCAAATCGAGGGTTTGGGCTCGCTCGCTCGGGGTCGGGATTCCGGCCAAAACGACAGGTCCGGGGTGGTCGTTTTTTTCACTTTCGGCGTGTGTTAATATCTCAGCTCTGGGACCAAAGCCGGCCTCGGGATTGCTTTTTCCAGTGAGCGTGGGCCACCCCGGAGGCGGCTCACACCCCAAATCGAGGGTTTGGGCTCGCTCGCTCGGGGTCGGGATCCGGGCCAAAACGACAGGTCCGGGGTGGTCGTTTTTTTCACTTTCGGCGAGGGTTAATATCTCAGCTCCTGGACCACAGCCGGCCTCGGCATTGCTTTTTCCAGTGAGCGTGGGCCACCCCGGAGGCGGGTCACACCCCAAATCGAGGGTTTGGGCTCGCTCGCTCGGGGTCGGGATTCCGGCCAAAACGACAGGTCCGGGGTGGTCGTTTTTTTCACTTTCGACGAGGTTTAATATCTCAGCTCTGGGACCACAGCCGGCCTCGGGATTGCTTTTTCCAGTGAGCGTGGGCCACCCCGGAGGCGGCTCACACCCCAAATCGAGGGTTTGGGCTCGCTCGCTCGTGGTCGGGATCCGGGCCAAAACGACAGGTCCGGGGTGGTCGTTTTTTTCACTTTCGGCGAGGTTTAATATCTCAGCTCCTGGACCACAGCCGGCCTCGGGATTGCTTTTTCCAGTGAGCGTGGGCCAACCCGGAGGCGGCTCACACCCCAAATCGAGGGTTTGGGCTCGCTCGCTCGGGGTCGGGATTCCGGCCAAAACGACAGGTCCGGGGTGGTCGTTTTTTTCACTTTCGGCGTGTGTTAATATCTCAGCTCTGGGACCACAGCCGGCCTTGGGATTGCTTTCTCCAGTGAGCGTGGGCCACCCCGGAGGCGGCTCACACCCCAAATCGAGGGTTTGGGCTCGCTCGCTCGGGGTCGGGATTCCGGCCAAAACGACAGGTCCGGGGTGGTCGTTTTTTTCACTTTCGGCGTGTGTTAATATCTCAGCTCTGGGACCACAGCCGGCCTCGGGATTGCTTTTTCCAGTGAGCGTGGGCCACCCCGGAGGCGGCTCACACCCCAAATCGAGGGTTTGGGCTCGCTCGCTCGTGGTCGGGATCCGGGCCAAAACGACAGGTCCGGGGTGGTCGTTTTTTTCACTTTCGGCGAGGGTTAATATCTCAGCTCCTGGACCACAGCCGGCCTCGGCATTGCTTTTTCCAGTGAGCGTGGGCCACCCCGGAGGCGGGTCACACCCCAAATCGAGGGTTTGGGCTCGCTCGCTCGGGGTCGGGATTCCGGCCAAAACGACAGGTCCGGGGTGGTCGTTTTTTTCACTTTCGGCGAGGTTTAATATCTCAGCTCCTGGACCACAGCCGGCCTCGGGATTGCTTTTTCCAGTGAGCGTGGGCCACCCCGGAGGCGGCTCACACCCCAAATCGAGGGTTTGGGCTCGCTCGCTCGGGGTCGGGATTCCGGCCAAAACGACAGGTCCGGGGTGGTCGTTTTTTTCACTTTCGGCGTGTGTTAATATCTCAGCTCCGGGACCACAGCCGGCCTCGGGATTGCTTTCTCCAGTGAGCGTGGGCCACCCCGGAGGCGGGTCACACCCCAAATCGAGGGTTTGGGCTCGCTCGCTCGGGGTCGGGATTCCAGCCAAAACGACAGGTCCGGGGTGGTCGTTTTTTTCACTTTCGGCGAGGTTTAATATCTCAGCTCCTGGACCACAGCCGGCCTCGGGATTGCTTTTTCCAGTGAGCGTGGGCCACCCCGGAGGCGGCTCACACCCCAAATCGAGGGTTTGGGCTCGCTCGCTCGGGGTCGGGATTCCGGCCAAAACGACAGGTCCGGGGTGGTCGTTTTTTTCACTTTCGGCGAGGTTTAATATCTCAGCTCCTGGACCACAGCCGGCCTCGGGATTGCTTTTTCCAGTGAGCGTGGGCCACCCCGGAGGCGGCTCACACCCCAAATCGAGGGTTTGGGCTCGCTCGCTCGGGGTCGGGATTCCGGCAAAAACGACAGGTCCGGGGTGGTCGTTTTTTTCACTTTCGGCGTGTGTTAATATCTCAGCTCCGGGACCACAGCCGGCCTCGGGATTGCTTTTTCCAGTGAGCGTGGGCCACCCCGGAGGCGGCTCACACCCCAAATCGAGGGTTTGGGCTCGCTCGCTCGGGGTCGGGATTCCGGCCAAAACGACAGGTCTGGGGTGGTCGTTTTTTTCACTTTCGGCGTGTGTTAATATCTCAGCTCTGGGACCAAAGCCGGCCTCGGGATTGCTTTTTCCAGTGAGCGTGGGCCACCCCGGAGGCGGCTCACACCCCAAATCGAGGGTTTGGGCTCGCTCGCTCGTGGTCGGGATCCGGGCCAAAACGACAGGTCCGGGGTGGTCGTTTTTTTCACTTTCGGCGAGGGTTAATATCTCAGCTCCTGGACCACAGCCGGCCTCGGCATTGCTTTTTCCAGTGAGCGTGGGCCACCCCGGAGGCGGCTCACACCCCAAATCGAGGGTTTGGGCTCGCTCGCTCGGGGTCGGGATTCCGGCCAAAACGACAGGTCCGGGGTGGTCGTTTTTTTCACTTTCGGCGAGGTTTAATATCTCAGCTCCTGGACCACAGCCGGCCTCGGGATTGCTTTTTCCAGTGAGCGTGGGCCACCCCGGAGGCGGCTCACACCCCAAATCGAGGGTTTGGGCTCGCTCGCTCGGGGTCGGGATTCCGGCCAAAACGACAGGTCCGGGGTGGTCGTTTTTTTCACTTTCGGCGTGTGTTAATATCTCAGCTCCGGGACCACAGCCGGCCTCGGGATTGCTTTCTCCAGTGAGCGTGGGCCACCCCGGAGGCGGGTCACACCCCAAATCGAGGGTTTGGGCTCGCTCGCTCGGGGTCGGGATTCCAGCCAAAACGACAGGTCCGGGGTGGTCGTTTTTTTCACTTTCGGCGAGGTTTAATATCTCAGCTCCTGGACCACAGCCGGCCTCGGGATTGCTTTTTCCAGTGAGCGTGGGCCACCCCGGAGGCGGCTCACACCCCAAATCGAGGGTTTGGGCTCGCTCGCTCGGGGTCGGGATTCCGGCCAAAACGACAGGTCCGGGGTGGTCGTTTTTTTCACTTTCGGCGAGGTTTAATATCTCAGCTCCTGGACCACAGCCGGCCTCGGGATTGCTTTTTCCAGTGAGCGTGGGCCACCCCGGAGGCGGCTCACACCCCAAATCGAGGGTTTGGGCTCGCTCGCTCGGGGTCGGGATTCCGGCAAAAACGACAGGTCCGGGGTGGTCGTTTTTTTCACTTTCGGCGTGTGTTAATATCTCAGCTCCGGGACCACAGCCGGCCTCGGGATTGCTTTTTCCAGTGAGCGTGGGCCACCCCGGAGGCGGCTCACACCCCAAATCGAGGGTTTGGGCTCGCTCGCTCGGGGTCGGGATTCCGGCCAAAACGACAGGTCCGGGGTGGTCGTTTTTTTCACTTTCGGCGTGTGTTAATATCTCAGCTCTGGGACCAAAGCCGGCCTCGGGATTGCTTTTTCCAGTGAGCGTGGGCCACCCCGGAGGCGGCTCACACCCCAAATCGAGGGTTTGGGCTCGCTCGCTCGTGGTCGGGATCCGGGCCAAAACGACAGGTCCGGGGTGGTCGTTTTTTTCACTTTCGGCGAGGGTTAATATCTCAGCTCCTGGACCACAGCCGGCCTCGGCATTGCTTTTTCCAGTGAGCGTGGGCCACCCCGGAGGCGGCTCACACCCCAAATCGAGGGTTTGGGCTCGCTCGCTCGGGGTCGGGATTCCGGCCAAAACGACAGGTCCGGGGTGGTCGTTTTTTTCACTTTCGGCGAGGTTTAATATCTCAGCTCCTGGACCACAGCCGGCCTCGGGATTGCTTTTTCCAGTGAGCGTGGGCCACCCCGGAGGCGGCTCACACCCCAAATCGAGGGTTTGGGCTCGCTCGCTCGGGGTCGGGATTCCGGCCAAAACGACAGGTCCGGGGTGGTCGTTTTTTTCACTTTCGGCGTGTGTTAATATCTCAGCTCCGGGACCACAGCCGGCCTCGGGATTGCTTTCTCCAGTGAGCGTGGGCCACCCCGGAGGCGGGTCACACCCCAAATCGAGGGTTTGGGCTCGCTCGCTCGGGGTCGGGATTCCAGCCAAAACGACAGGTCCGGGGTGGTCGTTTTTTTCACTTTCGGCGAGGTTTAATATCTCAGCTCCTGGACCACAGCCGGCCTCGGGATTGCTTTTTCCAGTGAGCGTGGGCCACCCCGGAGGCGGCTCACACCCCAAATCGAGGGTTTGGGCTCGCTCGCTCGTGGTCGGGATCCGGGCCAAAACGACAGGTCCGGGGTGGTCGTTTTTTTCACTTTCGGCGAGGGTTAATATCTCAGCTCCTGGACCACAGCCGGCCTCGGCATTGCTTTTTCCAGTGAGCGTGGGCCACCCCGGAGGCGGGTCACACCCCAAATCGAGGGTTTGGGCTCGCTCGCTCGGGGTCGGGATTCCGGCCAAAACGACAGGTCCGGGGTGGTCGTTTTTTTCACTTTCGGCGTGTGTTAATATCTCAGCTCCGGGACCACAGCCGGCCTCGGGATTGCTTTCTCCAGTGAGCGTGGGCCACCCCGGAGGCGGGTCACACCCCAAATCGAGGGTTTGGGCTCGCTCGCTCGGGGTCGGGATTCCAGCCAAAACGACAGGTCCGGGGTGGTCGTTTTTTTCACTTTCGGCGAGGGTTAATATCTCAGCTCCTGGACCACAGCCGGCCTCGGCATTGCTTTTTCCAGTGAGCGTGGGCCACCCCGGAGGCGGGTCACACCCCAAATCGAGGGTTTGGGCTCGCTCGCTCGGGGTCGGGATTCCGGCCAAAACGACAGGTCCGGGGTGGTCGTTTTTTTCACTTTCGGCGTGTGTTAATATCTCAGCTCTGGGACCACAGCCGGCCTTGGGATTGCTTTCTCCAGTGAGCGTGGGCCACCCCGGAGGCGGCTCACACCCCAAATCGAGGGTTTGGGCTCGCTCGCTCGGGGTCGGGATTCCGGCCAAAACGACAGGTCCGGGGTGGTCGTTTTTTTCACTTTCGGCGTGTGTTAATATCTCAGCTCTGGGACCACAGCCGGCCTTGGGATTGCTTTCTCCAGTGAGCGTGGGCCACCCCGGAGGCGGCTCACACCCCAAATCGAGGGTTTGGGCTCGCTCGCTCGGGGTCGGGATTCCGGCCAAAACGACAGGTCCGGGGTGGTCGTTTTTTTCACTTTCGGCGAGGTTTAATATCTCAGCTCCTGGACCACAGCCGGCCTCGGGATTGCTTTTTCCAGTGAGCGTGGGCCACCCCGGAGGCGGCTCACACCCCAAATCGAGGGTTTGGGCTCGCTCGCTCGGGGTCGGGATTCCGGCCAAAACGACAGGTCCGGGGTGGTCGTTTTTTTCACTTTCGGCGAGGTTTAATATCTCAGCTCCTGGACCACAGCCGGCCTCGGGATTGCTTTTTCCAGTGAGCGTGGGCCACCCCGGAGGCGGCTCACACCCCAAATCGAGGGTTTGGGCTCGCTCGCTCGGGGTCGGGATTCCGGCAAAAACGACAGGTCCGGGGTGGTCGTTTTTTTCACTTTCGGCGTGTGTTAATATCTCAGCTCCGGGACCACAGCCGGCCTCGGGATTGCTTTTTCCAGTGAGCGTGGGCCACCCCGGAGGCGGCTCACACCCCAAATCGAGGGTTTGGGCTCGCTCGCTCGGGGTCGGGATTCCGGCCAAAACGACAGGTCCGGGGTGGTCGTTTTTTTCACTTTCGGCGTGTGTTAATATCTCAGCTCTGGGACCAAAGCCGGCCTCGGGATTGCTTTTTCCAGTGAGCGTGGGCCACCCCGGAGGCGGCTCACACCCCAAATCGAGGGTTTGGGCTCGCTCGCTCGTGGTCGGGATCCGGGCCAAAACGACAGGTCCGGGGTGGTCGTTTTTTTCACTTTCGGCGAGGGTTAATATCTCAGCTCCTGGACCACAGCCGGCCTCGGCATTGCTTTTTCCAGTGAGCGTGGGCCACCCCGGAGGCGGCTCACACCCCAAATCGAGGGTTTGGGCTCGCTCGCTCGGGGTCGGGATTCCGGCCAAAACGACAGGTCCGGGGTGGTCGTTTTTTTCACTTTCGGCGAGGTTTAATATCTCAGCTCCTGGACCACAGCCGGCCTCGGGATTGCTTTTTCCAGTGAGCGTGGGCCACCCCGGAGGCGGCTCACACCCCAAATCGAGGGTTTGGGCTCGCTCGCTCGTGGTCGGGATCCGGGCCAAAACGACAGGTCCGGGGTGGTCGTTTTTTTCACTTTCGGCGTGTGTTAATATCTCAGCTCCGGGACCACAGCCGGCCTCGGGATTGCTTTTTCCAGTGAGCGTGGGCCACCCCGGAGGCGGCTCACACCCCAAATCGAGGGTTTGGGCTCGCTCGCTCGGGGTCGGGATTCCGGCCAAAACGACAGGTCTGGGGTGGTCGTTTTTTTCACTTTCGGCGTGTGTTAATATCTCAGCTCTGGGACCAAAGCCGGCCTCGGGATTGCTTTTTCCAGTGAGCGTGGGCCACCCCGGAGGCGGCTCACACCCCAAATCGAGGGTTTGGGCTCGCTCGCTCGTGGTCGGGATCCGGGCCAAAACGACAGGTCCGGGGTGGTCGTTTTTTTCACTTTCGGCGAGGGTTAATATCTCAGCTCCTGGACCACAGCCGGCCTCGGCATTGCTTTTTCCAGTGAGCGTGGGCCACCCCGGAGGCGGCTCACACCCCAAATCGAGGGTTTGGGCTCGCTCGCTCGGGGTCGGGATTCCGGCCAAAACGACAGGTCCGGGGTGGTCGTTTTTTTCACTTTCGGCGAGGTTTAATATCTCAGCTCCTGGACCACAGCCGGCCTCGGGATTGCTTTTTCCAGTGAGCGTGGGCCACCCCGGAGGCGGCTCACACCCCAAATCGAGGGTTTGGGCTCGCTCGCTCGGGGTCGGGATTCCGGCCAAAACGACAGGTCCGGGGTGGTCGTTTTTTTCACTTTCGGCGTGTGTTAATATCTCAGCTCCGGGACCACAGCCGGCCTCGGGATTGCTTTCTCCAGTGAGCGTGGGCCACCCCGGAGGCGGGTCACACCCCAAATCGAGGGTTTGGGCTCGCTCGCTCGGGGTCGGGATTCCAGCCAAAACGACAGGTCCGGGGTGGTCGTTTTTTTCACTTTCGGCGAGGTTTAATATCTCAGCTCCTGGACCACAGCCGGCCTCGGGATTGCTTTTTCCAGTGAGCGTGGGCCACCCCGGAGGCGGCTCACACCCCAAATCGAGGGTTTGGGCTCGCTCGCTCGGGGTCGGGATTCCGGCCAAAACGACAGGTCCGGGGTGGTCGTTTTTTTCACTTTCGGCGAGGTTTAATATCTCAGCTCCTGGACCACAGCCGGCCTCGGGATTGCTTTTTCCAGTGAGCGTGGGCCACCCCGGAGGCGG
Source organism: Karalla daura (assembly GCA_029224185.1). NCBI lineage: Eukaryota > Metazoa > Chordata > Actinopteri > Chaetodontiformes > Leiognathidae > Karalla > Karalla daura. Next base: position 14,821,554 of record CM055207.1, on the reverse strand, counting down.
CTCACACCCCAAATCGAGGGTTTGGGCTCGCTCGCTCGGGGTCGGGATTCCGGCAAAAACGACAGGTCCGGGGTGGTCGTTTTTTTCACTTTCGGCGTGTGTTAATATCTCAGCTCCGGGACCACAGCCGGCCTCGGGATTGCTTTTTCCAGTGAGCGTGGGCCACCCCGGAGGCGGGTCACACCCCAAATCGAGGGTTTGGGCTCGCTCGCTCGGGGTCGGGATTCCGGCCAAAACGACAGGTCCGGGGTGGTCGTTTTTTTCACTTTCGGCGTGTGTTAATATCTCAGCTCTGGGACCACAGCCGGCCTTGGGATTGCTTTCTCCAGTGAGCGTGGGCCACCCCGGAGGCGGCTCACACCCCAAATCGAGGGTTTGGGCTCGCTCGCTCAGGGTCGGGATTCCGGCCAAAACGACAGGTCCGGGGTGGTCGTTTTTTTCACTTTCGGCGTGTGTTAATATCTCAGCTCTGGGACCACAGCCGGCCTCGGGATTGCTTTTTCCAGTGAGCGTGGGCCACCCCGGAGGCGGCTCACACCCCAAATCGAGGGTTTGGGCTCGCTCGCTCGGGGTCGGGATTCCGGCCAAAACGACAGGTCCGGGGTGGTCGTTTTTTTCACTTTCGGCGAGGTTTAATATCTCAGCTCCTGGACCACAGCCGGCCTCGGGATTGCTTTTTCCAGTGAGCGTGGGCCACCCCGGAGGCGGCTCACACCCCAAATCGAGGGTTTGGGCTCGCTCGCTCGGGGTCGGGATTCCGGCAAAAACGACAGGTCCGGGGTGGTCGTTTTTTTCACTTTCGGCGTGTGTTAATATCTCAGCTCCGGGACCACAGCCGGCCTCGGGATTGCTTTTTCCAGTGAGCGTGGGCCACCCCGGAGGCGGCTCACACCCCAAATCGAGGGTTTGGGCTCGCTCGCTCGGGGTCGGGATTCCGGCCAAAACGACAGGTCCGGGGTGGTCGTTTTTTTCACTTTCGGCGTGTGTTAATATCTCAGCTCTGGGACCAAAGCCGGCCTCGGGATTGCTTTTTCCAGTGAGCGTGGGCCACCCCGGAGGCGGCTCACACCCCAAATCGAGGGTTTGGGCTCGCTCGCTCGTGGTCGGGATCCGGGCCAAAACGACAGGTCCGGGGTGGTCGTTTTTTTCACTTTCGGCGAGGGTTAATATCTCAGCTCCTGGACCACAGCCGGCCTCGGCATTGCTTTTTCCAGTGAGCGTGGGCCACCCCGGAGGCGGCTCACACCCCAAATCGAGGGTTTGGGCTCGCTCGCTCGGGGTCGGGATTCCGGCCAAAACGACAGGTCCGGGGTGGTCGTTTTTTTCACTTTCGGCGAGGTTTAATATCTCAGCTCCTGGACCACAGCCGGCCTCGGGATTGCTTTTTCCAGTGAGCGTGGGCCACCCCGGAGGCGGCTCACACCCCAAATCGAGGGTTTGGGCTCGCTCGCTCGGGGTCGGGATTCCGGCCAAAACGACAGGTCCGGGGTGGTCGTTTTTTTCACTTTCGGCGTGTGTTAATATCTCAGCTCCGGGACCACAGCCGGCCTCGGGATTGCTTTCTCCAGTGAGCGTGGGCCACCCCGGAGGCGGGTCACACCCCAAATCGAGGGTTTGGGCTCGCTCGCTCGGGGTCGGGATTCCAGCCAAAACGACAGGTCCGGGGTGGTCGTTTTTTTCACTTTCGGCGAGGTTTAATATCTCAGCTCCTGGACCACAGCCGGCCTCGGGATTGCTTTTTCCAGTGAGCGTGGGCCACCCCGGAGGCGGCTCACACCCCAAATCGAGGGTTTGGGCTCGCTCGCTCGTGGTCGGGATCCGGGCCAAAACGACAGGTCCGGGGTGGTCGTTTTTTTCACTTTCGGCGTGTGTTAATATCTCAGCTCCGGGACCACAGCCGGCCTCGGGATTGCTTTTTCCAGTGAGCGTGGGCCACCCCGGAGGCGGCTCACACCCCAAATCGAGGGTTTGGGCTCGCTCGCTCGGGGTCGGGATTCCGGCCAAAACGACAGGTCTGGGGTGGTCGTTTTTTTCACTTTCGGCGTGTGTTAATATCTCAGCTCTGGGACCAAAGCCGGCCTCGGGATTGCTTTTTCCAGTGAGCGTGGGCCACCCCGGAGGCGGCTCACACCCCAAATCGAGGGTTTGGGCTCGCTCGCTCGTGGTCGGGATCCGGGCCAAAACGACAGGTCCGGGGTGGTCGTTTTTTTCACTTTCGGCGAGGGTTAATATCTCAGCTCCTGGACCACAGCCGGCCTCGGCATTGCTTTTTCCAGTGAGCGTGGGCCACCCCGGAGGCGGCTCACACCCCAAATCGAGGGTTTGGGCTCGCTCGCTCGGGGTCGGGATTCCGGCCAAAACGACAGGTCCGGGGTGGTCGTTTTTTTCACTTTCGGCGAGGTTTAATATCTCAGCTCCTGGACCACAGCCGGCCTCGGGATTGCTTTTTCCAGTGAGCGTGGGCCACCCCGGAGGCGGCTCACACCCCAAATCGAGGGTTTGGGCTCGCTCGCTCGGGGTCGGGATTCCGGCCAAAACGACAGGTCCGGGGTGGTCGTTTTTTTCACTTTCGGCGTGTGTTAATATCTCAGCTCCGGGACCACAGCCGGCCTCGGGATTGCTTTCTCCAGTGAGCGTGGGCCACCCCGGAGGCGGGTCACACCCCAAATCGAGGGTTTGGGCTCGCTCGCTCGGGGTCGGGATTCCAGCCAAAACGACAGGTCCGGGGTGGTCGTTTTTTTCACTTTCGGCGAGGTTTAATATCTCAGCTCCTGGACCACAGCCGGCCTCGGGATTGCTTTTTCCAGTGAGCGTGGGCCACCCCGGAGGCGGCTCACACCCCAAATCGAGGGTTTGGGCTCGCTCGCTCGGGGTCGGGATTCCGGCCAAAACGACAGGTCCGGGGTGGTCGTTTTTTTCACTTTCGGCGAGGTTTAATATCTCAGCTCCTGGACCACAGCCGGCCTCGGGATTGCTTTTTCCAGTGAGCGTGGGCCACCCCGGAGGCGGCTCACACCCCAAATCGAGGGTTTGGGCTCGCTCGCTCGGGGTCGGGATTCCGGCAAAAACGACAGGTCCGGGGTGGTCGTTTTTTTCACTTTCGGCGTGTGTTAATATCTCAGCTCCGGGACCACAGCCGGCCTCGGGATTGCTTTTTCCAGTGAGCGTGGGCCACCCCGGAGGCGGCTCACACCCCAAATCGAGGGTTTGGGCTCGCTCGCTCGGGGTCGGGATTCCGGCCAAAACGACAGGTCCGGGGTGGTCGTTTTTTTCACTTTCGGCGTGTGTTAATATCTCAGCTCTGGGACCAAAGCCGGCCTCGGGATTGCTTTTTCCAGTGAGCGTGGGCCACCCCGGAGGCGGCTCACACCCCAAATCGAGGGTTTGGGCTCGCTCGCTCGTGGTCGGGATCCGGGCCAAAACGACAGGTCCGGGGTGGTCGTTTTTTTCACTTTCGGCGAGGGTTAATATCTCAGCTCCTGGACCACAGCCGGCCTCGGCATTGCTTTTTCCAGTGAGCGTGGGCCACCCCGGAGGCGGCTCACACCCCAAATCGAGGGTTTGGGCTCGCTCGCTCGGGGTCGGGATTCCGGCCAAAACGACAGGTCCGGGGTGGTCGTTTTTTTCACTTTCGGCGAGGTTTAATATCTCAGCTCCTGGACCACAGCCGGCCTCGGGATTGCTTTTTCCAGTGAGCGTGGGCCACCCCGGAGGCGGCTCACACCCCAAATCGAGGGTTTGGGCTCGCTCGCTCGGGGTCGGGATTCCGGCCAAAACGACAGGTCCGGGGTGGTCGTTTTTTTCACTTTCGGCGTGTGTTAATATCTCAGCTCCGGGACCACAGCCGGCCTCGGGATTGCTTTCTCCAGTGAGCGTGGGCCACCCCGGAGGCGGGTCACACCCCAAATCGAGGGTTTGGGCTCGCTCGCTCGGGGTCGGGATTCCAGCCAAAACGACAGGTCCGGGGTGGTCGTTTTTTTCACTTTCGGCGAGGGTTAATATCTCAGCTCCTGGACCACAGCCGGCCTCGGCATTGCTTTTTCCAGTGAGCGTGGGCCACCCCGGAGGCGGGTCACACCCCAAATCGAGGGTTTGGGCTCGCTCGCTCGGGGTCGGGATTCCGGCCAAAACGACAGGTCCGGGGTGGTCGTTTTTTTCACTTTCGGCGTGTGTTAATATCTCAGCTCTGGGACCACAGCCGGCCTTGGGATTGCTTTCTCCAGTGAGCGTGGGCCACCCCGGAGGCGGCTCACACCCCAAATCGAGGGTTTGGGCTCGCTCGCTCGGGGTCGGGATTCCGGCCAAAACGACAGGTCCGGGGTGGTCGTTTTTTTCACTTTCGGCGTGTGTTAATATCTCAGCTCTGGGACCACAGCCGGCCTTGGGATTGCTTTCTCCAGTGAGCGTGGGCCACCCCGGAGGCGGCTCACACCCCAAATCGAGGGTTTGGGCTCGCTCGCTCGGGGTCGGGATTCCGGCCAAAACGACAGGTCCGGGGTGGTCGTTTTTTTCACTTTCGGCGAGGTTTAATATCTCAGCTCCTGGACCACAGCCGGCCTCGGGATTGCTTTTTCCAGTGAGCGTGGGCCACCCCGGAGGCGGCTCACACCCCAAATCGAGGGTTTGGGCTCGCTCGCTCGGGGTCGGGATTCCGGCCAAAACGACAGGTCCGGGGTGGTCGTTTTTTTCACTTTCGGCGAGGTTTAATATCTCAGCTCCTGGACCACAGCCGGCCTCGGGATTGCTTTTTCCAGTGAGCGTGGGCCACCCCGGAGGCGGCTCACACCCCAAATCGAGGGTTTGGGCTCGCTCGCTCGGGGTCGGGATTCCGGCAAAAACGACAGGTCCGGGGTGGTCGTTTTTTTCACTTTCGGCGTGTGTTAATATCTCAGCTCCGGGACCACAGCCGGCCTCGGGATTGCTTTTTCCAGTGAGCGTGGGCCACCCCGGAGGCGGCTCACACCCCAAATCGAGGGTTTGGGCTCGCTCGCTCGGGGTCGGGATTCCGGCCAAAACGACAGGTCCGGGGTGGTCGTTTTTTTCACTTTCGGCGTGTGTTAATATCTCAGCTCTGGGACCAAAGCCGGCCTCGGGATTGCTTTTTCCAGTGAGCGTGGGCCACCCCGGAGGCGGCTCACACCCCAAATCGAGGGTTTGGGCTCGCTCGCTCGTGGTCGGGATCCGGGCCAAAACGACAGGTCCGGGGTGGTCGTTTTTTTCACTTTCGGCGAGGGTTAATATCTCAGCTCCTGGACCACAGCCGGCCTCGGCATTGCTTTTTCCAGTGAGCGTGGGCCACCCCGGAGGCGGCTCACACCCCAAATCGAGGGTTTGGGCTCGCTCGCTCGGGGTCGGGATTCCGGCCAAAACGACAGGTCCGGGGTGGTCGTTTTTTTCACTTTCGGCGAGGTTTAATATCTCAGCTCCTGGACCACAGCCGGCCTCGGGATTGCTTTTTCCAGTGAGCGTGGGCCACCCCGGAGGCGGCTCACACCCCAAATCGAGGGTTTGGGCTCGCTCGCTCGGGGTCGGGATTCCGGCCAAAACGACAGGTCCGGGGTGGTCGTTTTTTTCACTTTCGGCGTGTGTTAATATCTCAGCTCCGGGACCACAGCCGGCCTCGGGATTGCTTTCTCCAGTGAGCGTGGGCCACCCCGGAGGCGGGTCACACCCCAAATCGAGGGTTTGGGCTCGCTCGCTCGGGGTCGGGATTCCAGCCAAAACGACAGGTCCGGGGTGGTCGTTTTTTTCACTTTCGGCGAGGTTTAATATCTCAGCTCCTGGACCACAGCCGGCCTCGGGATTGCTTTTTCCAGTGAGCGTGGGCCACCCCGGAGGCGGCTCACACCCCAAATCGAGGGTTTGGGCTCGCTCGCTCGTGGTCGGGATCCGGGCCAAAACGACAGGTCCGGGGTGGTCGTTTTTTTCACTTTCGGCGAGGGTTAATATCTCAGCTCCTGGACCACAGCCGGCCTCGGCATTGCTTTTTCCAGTGAGCGTGGGCCACCCCGGAGGCGGGTCACACCCCAAATCGAGGGTTTGGGCTCGCTCGCTCGGGGTCGGGATTCCGGCCAAAACGACAGGTCCGGGGTGGTCGTTTTTTTCACTTTCGGCGTGTGTTAATATCTCAGCTCCGGGACCACAGCCGGCCTCGGGATTGCTTTCTCCAGTGAGCGTGGGCCACCCCGGAGGCGGGTCACACCCCAAATCGAGGGTTTGGGCTCGCTCGCTCGGGGTCGGGATTCCAGCCAAAACGACAGGTCCGGGGTGGTCGTTTTTTTCACTTTCGGCGAGGGTTAATATCTCAGCTCCTGGACCACAGCCGGCCTCGGCATTGCTTTTTCCAGTGAGCGTGGGCCACCCCGGAGGCGGGTCACACCCCAAATCGAGGGTTTGGGCTCGCTCGCTCGGGGTCGGGATTCCGGCCAAAACGACAGGTCCGGGGTGGTCGTTTTTTTCACTTTCGGCGTGTGTTAATATCTCAGCTCTGGGACCACAGCCGGCCTTGGGATTGCTTTCTCCAGTGAGCGTGGGCCACCCCGGAGGCGGCTCACACCCCAAATCGAGGGTTTGGGCTCGCTCGCTCGGGGTCGGGATTCCGGCCAAAACGACAGGTCCGGGGTGGTCGTTTTTTTCACTTTCGGCGTGTGTTAATATCTCAGCTCTGGGACCACAGCCGGCCTTGGGATTGCTTTCTCCAGTGAGCGTGGGCCACCCCGGAGGCGGCTCACACCCCAAATCGAGGGTTTGGGCTTTCTCGCTCGGGGTCGGGATTCCGGCCAAAACGACAGGTCCGGGGTGGTCGTTTTTTTCACTTTCGGCGTGTGTTAATATCTCAGCTCTGGGACCAAAGCCGGCCTCGGGATTGCTTTTTCCAGTGAGCGTGGGCCACCCCGGAGGCGGCTCACACCCCAAATCGAGGGTTTGGGCTCGCTCGCTCGTGGTCGGGATCCGGGCCAAAACGACAGGTCCGGGGTGGTCGTTTTTTTCACTTTCGGCGAGGGTTAATATCTCAGCTCCTGGACCACAGCCGGCCTCGGCATTGCTTTTTCCAGTGAGCGTGGGCCACCCCGGAGGCGGGTCACACCCCAAATCGAGGGTTTGGGCTCGCTCGCTCGGGGTCGGGATTCCGGCCAAAACGACAGGTCCGGGGTGGTCGTTTTTTTCACTTTCGACGAGGTTTAATATCTCAGCTCTGGGACCACAGCCGGCCTCGGGATTGCTTTTTCCAGTGAGCGTGGGCCACCCCGGAGGCGGCTCACACCCCAAATCGAGGGTTTGGGCTCGCTCGCTCGTGGTCGGGATCCGGGCCAAAACGACAGGTCCGGGGTGGTCGTTTTTTTCACTTTCGGCGAGGTTTAATATCTCAGCTCCTGGACCACAGCCGGCCTCGGGATTGCTTTTTCCAGTGAGCGTGGGCCAACCCGGAGGCGGCTCACACCCCAAATCGAGGGTTTGGGCTCGCTCGCTCGGGGTCGGGATTCCGGCCAAAACGACAGGTCCGGGGTGGTCGTTTTTTTCACTTTCGGCGTGTGTTAATATCTCAGCTCTGGGACCACAGCCGGCCTTGGGATTGCTTTCTCCAGTGAGCGTGGGCCACCCCGGAGGCGGCTCACACCCCAAATCGAGGGTTTGGGCTCGCTCGCTCGGGGTCGGGATTCCGGCCAAAACGACAGGTCCGGGGTGGTCGTTTTTTTCACTTTCGGCGTGTGTTAATATCTCAGCTCCGGGACCACAGCCGGCCTCGGGATTGCTTTCTCCAGTGAGCGTGGGCCACCCCGGAGGCGGGTCACACCCCAAATCGAGGGTTTGGGCTCGCTCGCTCGGGGTCGGGATTCCAGCCAAAACGACAGGTCCGGGGTGGTCGTTTTTTTCACTTTCGGCGAGGGTTAATATCTCAGCTCCTGGACCACAGCCGGCCTCGGCATTGCTTTTTCCAGTGAGCGTGGGCCACCCCGGAGGCGGCTCACACCCCAAATCGAGGGTTTGGGCTCGCTCGCTCGTGGTCGGGATCCGGGCCAAAACGACAGGTCCGGGGTGGTCGTTTTTTTCACTTTCGGCGTGTGTTAATATCTCAGCTCTGGGACCACAGCCGGCCTTGGGATTGCTTTCTCCAGTGAGCGTGGGCCACCCCGGAGGCGGCTCACACCCCAAATCGAGGGTTTGGGCTCGCTCGCTCGGGGTCGGGATTCCGGCCAAAACGACAGGTCCGGGGTGGTCGTTTTTTTCACTTTCGGCGTGTGTTAATATCTCAGCTCTGGGACCACAGCCGGCCTTGGGATTGCTTTCTCCAGTGAGCGTGGGCCACCCCGGAGGCGGCTCACACCCCAAATCGAGGGTTTGGGCTTTCTCGCTCGGGGTCGGGATTCCGGCCAAAACGACAGGTCCGGGGTGGTCGTTTTTTTCACTTTCGGCGTGTGTTAATATCTCAGCTCTGGGACCAAAGCCGGCCTCGGGATTGCTTTTTCCAGTGAGCGTGGGCCACCCCGGAGGCGGCTCACACCCCAAATCGAGGGTTTGGGCTCGCTCGCTCGTGGTCGGGATCCGGGCCAAAACGACAGGTCCGGGGTGGTCGTTTTTTTCACTTTCGGCGAGGGTTAATATCTCAGCTCCTGGACCACAGCCGGCCTCGGCATTGCTTTTTCCAGTGAGCGTGGGCCACCCCGGAGGCGGGTCACACCCCAAATCGAGGGTTTGGGCTCGCTCGCTCGGGGTCGGGATTCCGGCCAAAACGACAGGTCCGGGGTGGTCGTTTTTTTCACTTTCGACGAGGTTTAATATCTCAGCTCTGGGACCACAGCCGGCCTCGGGATTGCTTTTTCCAGTGAGCGTGGGCCACCCCGGAGGCGGCTCACACCCCAAATCGAGGGTTTGGGCTCGCTCGCTCGTGGTCGGGATCCGGGCCAAAACGACAGGTCCGGGGTGGTCGTTTTTTTCACTTTCGGCGAGGTTTAATATCTCAGCTCCTGGACCACAGCCGGCCTCGGGATTGCTTTTTCCAGTGAGCGTGGGCCAACCCGGAGGCGGCTCACACCCCAAATCGAGGGTTTGGGCTCGCTCGCTCGGGGTCGGGATTCCGGCCAAAACGACAGGTCCGGGGTGGTCGTTTTTTTCACTTTCGGCGTGTGTTAATATCTCAGCTCTGGGACCACAGCCGGCCTTGGGATTGCTTTCTCCAGTGAGCGTGGGCCACCCCGGAGGCGGCTCACACCCCAAATCGAGGGTTTGGGCTCGCTCGCTCGGGGTCGGGATTCCGGCCAAAACGACAGGTCCGGGGTGGTCGTTTTTTTCACTTTCGGCGTGTGTTAATATCTCAGCTCCGGGACCACAGCCGGCCTCGGGATTGCTTTCTCCAGTGAGCGTGGGCCACCCCGGAGGCGGGTCACACCCCAAATCGAGGGTTTGGGCTCGCTCGCTCGGGGTCGGGATTCCAGCCAAAACGACAGGTCCGGGGTGGTCGTTTTTTTCACTTTCGGCGAGGGTTAATATCTCAGCTCCTGGACCACAGCCGGCCTCGGCATTGCTTTTTCCAGTGAGCGTGGGCCACCCCGGAGGCGGGTCACACCCCAAATCGAGGGTTTGGGCTCGCTCGCTCGGGGTCGGGATTCCGGCCAAAACGACAGGTCCGGGGTGGTCGTTTTTTTCACTTTCGGCGTGTGTTAATATCTCAGCTCTGGGACCACAGCCGGCCTTGGGATTGCTTTCTCCAGTGAGCGTGGGCCACCCCGGAGGCGGCTCACACCCCAAATCGAGGGTTTGGGCTCGCTCGCTCGGGGTCGGGATTCCGGCCAAAACGACAGGTCCGGGGTGGTCGTTTTTTTCACTTTCGGCGTGTGTTAATATCTCAGCTCTGGGACCACAGCCGGCCTTGGGATTGCTTTCTCCAGTGAGCGTGGGCCACCCCGGAGGCGGCTCACACCCCAAATCGAGGGTTTGGGCTCGCTCGCTCGGGGTCGGGATTCCGGCCAAAACGACAGGTCCGGGGTGGTCGTTTTTTTCACTTTCGGCGTGTGTTAATATCTTAGCTCTGGGACCAAAGCCGGCCTCGGGATTGCTTTTTCCAGTGAGCGTGGGCCACCCCGGAGGCGGCTCACACCCCAAATCGAGGGTTTGGGCTCGCTCGCTCGTGGTCGGGATCCGGGCCAAAACGACAGGTCCGGGGTGGTCGTTTTTTTCACTTTCGGCGAGGGTTAATATCTCAGCTCCTGGACCACAGCCGGCCTCGGCATTGCTTTTTCCAGTGAGCGTGGGCCACCCCGGAGGCGGGTCACACCCCAAATCGAGGGTTTGGGCTCGCTCGCTCGGGGTCGGGATTCCGGCCAAAACGACAGGTCCGGGGTGGTCGTTTTTTTCACTTTCGGCGAGGTTTAATATCTCAGCTCCTGGACCACAGCCGGCCTCGGGATTGCTTTTTCCAGTGAGCGTGGGCCACCCCGGAGGCGGCTCACACCCCAAATCGAGGGTTTGGGCTCGCTCGCTCGGGGTCGGGATTCCGGCCAAAACGACAGGTCCGGGGTGGTCGTTTTTTTCACTTTCGGCGAGGTTTAATATCTCAGCTCCTGGACCACAGCCGGCCTCGGGATTGCTTTTTCCAGTGAGCGTGGGCCACCCCGGAGGCGGCTCACACCCCAAATCGAGGGTTTGGGCTCGCTCGCTCGGGGTCGGGATTCCGGCAAAAACGACAGGTCCGGGGTGGTCGTTTTTTTCACTTTCGGCGTGTGTTAATATCTCAGCTCCGGGACCACAGCCGGCCTCGGGATTGCTTTCTCCAGTGAGCGTGGGCCACCCCGGAGGCGGGTCACACCCCAAATCGAGGGTTTGGGCTCGCTCGCTCGGGGTCGGGATTCCAGCCAAAACGACAGGTCCGGGGTGGTCGTTTTTTTCACTTTCGGCGAGGTTTAATATCTCAGCTCCTGGACCACAGCCGGCCTCGGGATTGCTTTTTCCAGTGAGCGTGGGCCACCCCGGAGGCGGCTCACACCCCAAATCGAGGGTTTGGGCTCGCTCGCTCGTGGTCGGGATCCGGGCCAAAACGACAGGTCCGGGGTGGTCGTTTTTTTCACTTTCGGCGAGGGTTAATATCTCAGCTCCTGGACCACAGCCGGCCTCGGCATTGCTTTTTCCAGTGAGCGTGGGCCACCCCGGAGGCGGGTCACACCCCAAATCGAGGGTTTGGGCTCACTCGCTCGGGGTCGGGATTCCGGCCAAAACGACAGGTCCGGGGTGGTCGTTTTTTTCACTTTCGGCGTGTGTTAATATCTCAGCTCCGGGACCACAGCCGGCCTCGGGATTGCTTTCTCCAGTGAGCGTGGGCCACCCCGGAGGCGGGTCACACCCCAAATCGAGGGTTTGGGCTCGCTCGCTCGGGGTCGGGATTCCAGCCAAAACGACAGGTCCGGGGTGGTCGTTTTTTTCACTTTCGGCGAGGGTTAATATCTCAGCTCCTGGACCACAGCCGGCCTCGGCATTGCTTTTTCCAGTGAGCGTGGGCCACCCCGGAGGCGGGTCACACCCCAAATCGAGGGTTTGGGCTCGCTCGCTCGGGGTCGGGATTCCGGCCAAAACGACAGGTCCGGGGTGGTCGTTTTTTTCACTTTCGGCGTGTGTTAATATCTCAGCTCCTGGACCACAGCCGGCCTCGGCATTGCTTTTTCCAGTGAGCGTGGGCCACCCCGGAGGCGGCTCACACCCCAAATCGAGGGTTTGGGCTCGCTCGCTCGGGGTCGGGATTCCGGCCAAAACGACAGGTCCGGGGTGGTCGTTTTTTTCACTTTCGGCGAGGTTTAATATCTCAGCTCCTGGACCACAGCCGGCCTCGGGATTGCTTTTTCCAGTGAGCGTGGGCCACCCCGGAGGCGGCTCACACCCCAAATCGAGGGTTTGGGCTCGCTCGCTCGGGGTCGGGATTCCGGCCAAAACGACAGGTCCGGGGTGGTCGTTTTTTTCACTTTCGGCGTGTGTTAATATCTCAGCTCCGGGACCACAGCCGGCCTCGGGATTGCTTTCTCCAGTGAGCGTGGGCCACCCCGGAGGCGGGTCACACCCCAAATCGAGGGTTTGGGCTCGCTCGCTCGGGGTCGGGATTCCAGCCAAAACGACAGGTCCGGGGTGGTCGTTTTTTTCACTTTCGGCGAGGTTTAATATCTCAGCTCCTGGACCACAGCCGGCCTCGGGATTGCTTTTTCCAGTGAGCGTGGGCCACCCCGGAGGCGGCTCACACCCCAAATCGAGGGTTTGGGCTCGCTCGCTCGTGGTCGGGATCCGGGCCAAAACGACAGGTCCGGGGTGGTCGTTTTTTTCACTTTCGGCGAGGGTTAATATCTCAGCTCCTGGACCACAGCCGGCCTCGGCATTGCTTTTTCCAGTGAGCGTGGGCCACCCCGGAGGCGGGTCACACCCCAAATCGAGGGTTTGGGCTCGCTCGCTCGGGGTCGGGATTCCGGCCAAAACGACAGGTCCGGGGTGGTCGTTTTTTTCACTTTCGGCGTGTGTTAATATCTCAGCTCCGGGACCACAGCCGGCCTCGGGATTGCTTTCTCCAGTGAGCGTGGGCCACCCCGGAGGCGGGTCACACCCCAAATCGAGGGTTTGGGCTCGCTCGCTCGGGGTCGGGATTCCAGCCAAAACGACAGGTCCGGGGTGGTCGTTTTTTTCACTTTCGGCGAGGGTTAATATCTCAGCTCCTGGACCACAGCCGGCCTCGGCATTGCTTTTTCCAGTGAGCGTGGGCCACCCCGGAGGCGGGTCACACCCCAAATCGAGGGTTTGGGCTCGCTCGCTCGGGGTCGGGATTCCGGCCAAAACGACAGGTCCGGGGTGGTCGTTTTTTTCACTTTCGGCGTGTGTTAATATCTCAGCTCTGGGACCACAGCCGGCCTTGGGATTGCTTTCTCCAGTGAGCGTGGGCCACCCCGGAGGCGGCTCACACCCCAAATCGAGGGTTTGGGCTCGCTCGCTCGGGGTCGGGATTCCGGCCAAAACGACAGGTCCGGGGTGGTCGTTTTTTTCACTTTCGGCGTGTGTTAATATCTCAGCTCTGGGACCACAGCCGGCCTTGGGATTGCTTTCTCCAGTGAGCGTGGGCCACCCCGGAGGCGGCTCACACCCCAAATCGAGGGTTTGGGCTCGCTCGCTCGGGGTCGGGATTCCGGCCAAAACGACAGGTCCGGGGTGGTCGTTTTTTTCACTTTCGGCGTGTGTTAATATCTCAGCTCTGGGACCAAAGCCGGCCTCGGGATTGCTTTTTCCAGTGAGCGTGGGCCACCCCGGAGGCGGCTCACACCCCAAATCGAGGGTTTGGGCTCGCTCGCTCGTGGTCGGGATCCGGGCCAAAACGACAGGTCCGGGGGGTGGTCGTTTTTTTCACTTTCGGCGAGGGTTAATATCTCAGCTCCTGGACCACAGCCGGCCTCGGCATTGCTTTTTCCAGTGAGCGTGGGCCACCCCGGAGGCGGGTCACACCCCAAATCGAGGGTTTGGGCTCGCTCGCTCGGGGTCGGGATTCCGGCCAAAACGACAGGTCCGGGGTGGTCGTTTTTTTCACTTTCGGCGAGGTTTAATATCTCAGCTCCTGGACCACAGCCGGCCTCGGGATTGCTTTTTCCAGTGAGCGTGGGCCACCCCGGAGGCGGCTCACACCCCAAATCGAGGGTTTGGGCTCGCTCGCTCGGGGTCGGGATTCCGGCCAAAACGACAGGTCCGGGGTGGTCGTTTTTTTCACTTTCGGCGAGGTTTAATATCTCAGCTCTGGGACCACAGCCGGCCTCGGGATAGCTTTTTCCAGTGAGCGTGGGCCACCCCGGAGGCGGCTCACACCCCAAATCGAGGGTTTGGGCTCGCTCGCTCGTGGTCGGGATCCGGGCCAAAACGACAGGTCCGGGGTGGTCGTTTTTTTCACTTTCGGCGAGGGTTAATATCTCAGCTCCTGGACCACAGCCGGCCTCGGGATTGCTTTTTCCAGTGAGCGTGGGCCAACCCGGAGGCGGCTCACACCCCAAATCGAGGGTTTGGGCTCGCTCGCTCGGGGTCGGGATTCCGGCCAAAACGACAGGTCCGGGGTGGTCGTTTTTTTCACTTTCGGCGAGGTTTAATATCTCAGCTCCTGGACCACAGCCGGCCTCGGGATTGCTTTTTCCAGTGAGCGTGGGCCAACCCGGAGGCGGCTCACACCCCAAATCGAGGGTTTGGGCTCGCTCGCTCGGGGTCGGGATTCCGGCAAAAACGACAGGTCCGGGGTGGTCGTTTTTTTCACTTTCGGCGAGGTTTAATATCTCAGCTCCTGGACCACAGCCGGCCTCGGGATTGCTTTTTCCAGTGAGCGTGGGCCACCCCGGAGGCGGCTCACACCCCAAATCGAGGGTTTGGGCTCGCTCGCTCGGGGTCGGGATTCCGGCCAAAACGACAGGTCCGGGGTGGTCGTTTTTTTCACTTTCGGCGAGGTTTAATATCTCAGCTCCTGGACCACAGCCGGCCTCGGGATTGCTTTTTCCAGTGAGCGTGGGCCACCCCGGAGGCGGCTCACACCCCAAATCGAGGGTTTGGGCTCGCTCGCTCGGGGTCGGGATTCCGGCAAAAACGACAGGTCCGGGGTGGTCGTTTTTTTCACTTTCGGCGTGTGTTAATATCTCAGCTCCTGGACCACAGCCGGCCTCGGGATTGCTTTCTCCAGTGAGCGTGGGCCACCCCGGAGGCGGGTCACACCCCAAATCGAGGGTTTGGGCTCGCTCGCTCGGGGTCGGGATTCCGGCCAAAACGACAGGTCCGGGGTGGTCGTTTTTTTCACTTTCGGCGAGGTTTAATATCTCAGCTCCTGGACCACAGCCGGCCTCGGGATTGCTTTTTCCAGTGAGCGTGGGCCACCCCGGAGGCGGCTGACACCCCAAATCGAGGGTTTGGGCTCGCTCGCTCGGGGTCGGGATTCCGGCCAAAACGACAGGTCCGGGGTGGTCGTTTTTTTCACTTTCGGCGAGGTTTAATATCTCAGCTCCTGGACCACAGCCGGCCTCGGGATTGCTTTTTCCAGTGAGCGTGGGCCACCCCGGAGGCGGCTCACACCCCAAATCGAGGGTTTGGGCTCGCTCGCTCGTGGTCGGGATCCGGGCCAAAACGACAGGTCCGGGGTGGTCGTTTTTTTCACTTTCGGCGAGGTTTAATATCTCAGCTCCTGGACCACAGCCGGCCTCGGGATTGCTTTTTCCAGTGAGCGTGGGCCACCCCGGAGGCGGCTCACACCCCAAATCGAGGGTTTGGGCTCGCTCGCTCGTGGTCGGGATCCGGGCCAAAACGACAGGTCCGGGGTGGTCGTTTTTTTCACTTTCGGCGAGGGTTAATATCTCAGCTCCTGGACCACAGCCGGCCTCGGCATTGCTTTTTCCAGTGAGCGTGGGCCACCCCGGAGGCGGGTCACACCCCAAATCGAGGGTTTGGGCTCGCTCGCTCGGGGTCGGGATTCCGGCCAAAACGACAGGTCTGGGGTGGTCGTTTTTTTCACTTTCGGCGTGTGTTAATATCTCAGCTCTGGGACCACAGCCGGCCTCGGGATTGCTTTCTCCAGTGAGCGTGGGCCACCCCGGAGGCGGCTCACACCCCAAATCGAGGGTTTGGGCTCGCTCGCTCGGGGTCGGGATTCCGGCCAAAACGACAGGTCCGGGGTGGTCGTTTTTTTCACTTTCGGCGTGTGTTAATATCTCAGCTCCGGGACCACAGCCGGCCTCGGGATTGCTTTCTCCAGTGAGCGTGGGCCACCCCGGAGGCGGGTCACACCCCAAATCGAGGGTTTGGGCTCGCTCGCTCGGGGTCGGGATTCCGGCCAAAACGACAGGTCCGGGGTGGTCGTTTTTTTCACTTTCAGCGTGTGTTAATATCTCAGCTCCGGGACCACAGCCGGCCTCGGGATTGCTTTCTCCAGTGAGCGTGGGCCACCCCGGAGGCGGGTCACACCCCAAATCGAGGGTTTGGGCTCGCTCGCTCGGGGTCGGGATTCCAGCCAAAACGACAGGTCCGGGGTGGTCGTTTTTTTCACTTTCGGCGAGGTTTAATATCTCAGCTCCTGGACCACAGCCGGCCTCGGGATTGCTTTTTCCAGTGAGCGTGGGCCACCCCGGAGGCGGCTCACACCCCAAATCGAGGGTTTGGGCTCGCTCGCTCGGGGTCGGGATTCCGGCAAAAACGACAGGTCCGGGGTGGTCGTTTTTTTCACTTTCGGCGTGTGTTAATATCTCAGCTCCTGGACCACAGCCGGCCTCGGGATTGCTTTCTCCAGTGAGCGTGGGCCACCCCGGAGGCGGGTCACACCCCAAATCGAGGGTTTGGGCTCGCTCGCTCGGGGTCGGGATTCCGGCCAAAACGACAGGTCCGGGGTGGTCGTTTTTTTCACTTTCGGCGAGGTTTAATATCTCAGCTCCTGGACCACAGCCGGCCTCGGGATTGCTTTTTCCAGTGAGCGTGGGCCACCCCGGAGGCGGCTGACACCCCAAATCGAGGGTTTGGGCTCGCTCGCTCGGGGTCGGGATTCCGGCCAAAACGACAGGTCCGGGGTGGTCGTTTTTTTCACTTTCGGCGAGGTTTAATATCTCAGCTCCTGGACCACAGCCGGCCTCGGGATTGCTTTTTCCAGTGAGCGTGGGCCACCCCGGAGGCGGCTCACACCCCAAATCGAGGGTTTGGGCTCGCTCGCTCGTGGTCGGGATCCGGGCCAAAACGACAGGTCCGGGGTGGTCGTTTTTTTCACTTTCGGCGAGGTTTAATATCTCAGCTCCTGGACCACAGCCGGCCTCGGGATTGCTTTTTCCAGTGAGCGTGGGCCACCCCGGAGGCGGCTCACACCCCAAATCGAGGGTTTGGGCTCGCTCGCTCGTGGTCGGGATCCGGGCCAAAACGACAGGTCCGGGGTGGTCGTTTTTTTCACTTTCGGCGAGGGTTAATATCTCAGCTCCTGGACCACAGCCGGCCTCGGCATTGCTTTTTCCAGTGAGCGTGGGCCACCCCGGAGGCGGGTCACACCCCAAATCGAGGGTTTGGGCTCGCTCGCTCGGGGTCGGGATTCCGGCCAAAACGACAGGTCTGGGGTGGTCGTTTTTTTCACTTTCGGCGTGTGTTAATATCTCAGCTCTGGGACCACAGCCGGCCTCGGGATTGCTTTCTCCAGTGAGCGTGGGCCACCCCGGAGGCGGCTCACACCCCAAATCGAGGGTTTGGGCTCGCTCGCTCGGGGTCGGGATTCCGGCCAAAACGACAGGTCCGGGGTGGTCGTTTTTTTCACTTTCGGCGTGTGTTAATATCTCAGCTCCGGGACCACAGCCGGCCTCGGGATTGCTTTCTCCAGTGAGCGTGGGCCACCCCGGAGGCGGGTCACACCCCAAATCGAGGGTTTGGGCTCGCTCGCTCGGGGTCGGGATTCCAGCCAAAACGACAGGTCCGGGGTGGTCGTTTTTTTCACTTTCGGCGAGGTTTAATATCTCAGCTCCTGGACCACAGCCGGCCTCGGGATTGCTTTTTCCAGTGAGCGTGGGCCACCCCGGAGGCGGCTCACACCCCAAATCGAGGGTTTGGGCTCGCTCGCTCGGGGTCGGGATTCCGGCCAAAATGACAGGTCCGGGGTGGTCGTTTTTTTCACTTTCGGCGAGGTTTAATATCTCAGCTCTGGGACCACAGCCGGCCTCGGGATTGCTTTTTCCAGTGAGCGTGGGCCACCCCGGAGGCGGCTCACACCCCAAATCGAGGGTTTGGGCTCGCTCGCTCGGGGTCGGGATTCCGGCAAAAACGACAGGTCCGGGGTGGTCGTTTTTTTCACTTTCGGCGTGTGTTAATATCTCAGCTCCTGGACCACAGCCGGCCTCGGGATTGCTTTCTCCAGTGAGCGTGGGCCACCCCGGAGGCGGGTCACACCCCAAATCGAGGGTTTGGGCTCGCTCGCTCGGGGTCGGGATTCCGGCCAAAACGACAGGTCCGGGGTGGTCGTTTTTTTCACTTTCGGCGAGGTTTAATATCTCAGCTCCTGGACCACAGCCGGCCTCGGGATTGCTTTTTCCAGTGAGCGTGGGCCACCCCGGAGGCGGCTCACACCCCAAATCGAGGGTTTGGGCTCGCTCGCTCGGGGTCGGGATTCCGGCCAAAACGACAGGTCCGGGGTGGTCGTTTTTTTCACTTTCGGCGAGGTTTAATATCTCAGCTCCTGGACCACAGCCGGCCTCGGGATTGCTTTTTCCAGTGAGCGTGGGCCACCCCGGAGGCGGCTCACACCCCAAATCGAGGGTTTGGGCTCGCTCGCTCGTGGTCGGGATCCGGGCCAAAACGACAGGTCCGGGGTGGTCGTTTTTTTCACTTTCGGCGAGGTTTAATATCTCAGCTCCTGGACCACAGCCGGCCTCGGGATTGCTTTTTCCAGTGAGCGTGGGCCACCCCGGAGGCGGCTCACACCCCAAATCGAGGGTTTGGGCTCGCTCGCTCGTGGTCGGGATCCGGGCCAAAACGACAGGTCCGGGGTGGTCGTTTTTTTCACTTTCGGCGAGGGTTAATATCTCAGCTCCTGGACCACAGCCGGCCTCGGCATTGCTTTTTCCAGTGAGCGTGGGCCACCCCGGAGGCGGGTCACACCCCAAATCGAGGGTTTGGGCTCGCTCGCTCGGGGTCGGGATTCCGGCCAAAACGACAGGTCCGGGGTGGTCTTTTTTTTCACTTTCGGCGTGTGTTAATATCTCAGCTCTGGGACCACAGCCGGCCTCGGGATTGCTTTCTCCAGTGAGCGTGGGCCACCCCGGAGGCGGCTCACACCCCAAATCGAGGGTTTGGGCTCGCTGGCTCGGGGTCGGGATTCCGGCCAAAACGACAGGTCCGGGGTGGTCGTTTTTTTCACTTTCGGCGTGTGTTAATATCTCAGCTCTGGGACCACAGCCGGCCTCGGGATTGCTTTCTCCAGTGAGCGTGGGCCACCCCGGAGGCGGCTCACACCCCAAATCGAGGGTTTGGGCTCGCTGGCTCGTGGTCGGGATCCGGGCCAAAACGACAGGTCCGGGGTGGTCGTTTTTTTCACTTTCGGCGAGGGTTAATATCTCAGCTCCTGGACCACAGCCGGCCTCGGCATTGCTTTTTCCAGTGAGCGTGGGCCACCCCGGAGGCGGGTCACACCCCAAATCGAGGGTTTGGGCTCGCTCGCTCGGGGTCGGGATTCCGGCCAAAACGACAGGTCTGGGGTGGTCGTTTTTTTCACTTTCGGCGTGTGTTAATATCTCAGCTCTGGGACCACAGCCGGCCTCGGGATTGCTTTCTCCAGTGAGCGTGGGCCACCCCGGAGGCGGCTCACACCCCAAATCGAGGGTTTGGGCTCGCTCGCTCGGGGTCGGGATTCCGGCCAAAACGACAGGTCCAGGGTGGTCGTTTTTTTCACTTTCGGCGTGTGTTAATATCTCAGCTCCGGGACCACAGCCGGCCTCGGGATTGCTTTCTCCAGTGAGCGTGGGCCACCCCGGAGGCGGGTCACACCCCAAATCGAGGGTTTGGGCTCGCTCGCTCGGGGTCGGGATTCCGGCCAAAACGACAGGTCCGGGGTGGTCGTTTTTTTCACTTTCGGCGTGTGTTAATATCTCAGCTCTGGGACCAAAGCCGGCCTCGGGATTGCTTTTTCCAGTGAGCGTGGGCCACCCCGGAGGCGGCTCACACCCCAAATCGAGGGTTTGGGCTCGCTCGCTCGTGGTCGGGATCCGGGCCAAAACGACAGGTCCGGGGTGGTTGTTTTTTTCACTTTCGGCGAGGGTTAATATCTCAGCTCCTGGACCACAGCCGGCCTCGGCATTGCTTTTTCCAGTGAGCGTGGGCCACCCCGGAGGCCGGTCACACCCCAAATCGAGGGTTTGGGCTCGCTCGCTCGGGGTCGGGATTCCGGCCAAAACGACAGGTCCGGGGTGGTCGTTTTTTTCACTTTCGGCGAGGTTTAATATCTCAGCTCCTGGACCACAGCCGGCCTCGGGATTGCTTTTTCCAGTGAGCGTGGGCCACCCCGGAGGCGGCTCACACCCCAAATCGAGGGTTTGGGCTCGCTCGCTCGGGGTCGGGATTCCGGCCAAAACGACAGGTCCGGGGTGGTCGTTTTTTTCACTTTCGGCGAGGTTTAATATCTCAGCTCTGGGACCACAGCCGGCCTCGGGATTGCTTTTTCCAGTGAGCGTGGGCCACCCCGGAGGCGGCTCACACCCCAAATCGAGGGTTTGGGCTCGCTCGCTCGTGGTCGGGATCCGGGCCAAAACGACAGGTCCGGGGTGGTCGTTTTTTTCACTTTCGGCGAGGGTTAATATCTCAGCTCCTGGACCACAGCCGGCCTCGGGATTGCTTTTTCCAGTGAGCGTGGGCCAACCCGGAGGCGGCTCACACCCCAAATCGAGGGTTTGGGCTCGCTCGCTCGGGGTCGGGATTCCGGCCAAAACGACAGGTCCGGGGTGGTCGTTTTTTTCACTTTCGGCGAGGTTTAATATCTCAGCTCCTGGACCACAGCCGGCCTCGGGATTGCTTTTTCCAGTGAGCGTGGGCCAACCCGGAGGCGGCTCACACCCCAAATCGAGGGTTTGGGCTCGCTCGCTCGGGGTCGGGATTCCGGCAAAAACGACAGGTCCGGGGTGGTCGTTTTTTTCACTTTCGGCGAGGTTTAATATCTCAGCTCCTGGACCACAGCCGGCCTCGGGATTGCTTTTTCCAGTGAGCGTGGGCCACCCCGGAGGCGGCTCACACCCCAAATCGAGGGTTTGGGCTCGCTCGCTCGGGGTCGGGATTCCGGCAAAAACGACAGGTCCGGGGTGGTCGTTTTTTTCACTTTCGGCGAGGTTTAATATCTCAGCTCCTGGACCACAGCCGGCCTCGGGATTGCTTTTTCCAGTGAGCGTGGGCCACCCCGGAGGCGGCTCACACCCCAAATCGAGGGTTTGGGCTCGCTCGCTCGGGGTCGGGATTCCGGCCAAAACGACAGGTCCGGGGTGGTCGTTTTTTTCACTTTCGGCGAGGTTTAATATCTCAGCTCCTGGACCACAGCCGGCCTCGGGATTGCTTTTTCCAGTGAGCGTGGGCCACCCCGGAGGCGGCTCACACCCCAAATCGAGGGTTTGGGCTCGCTCGCTCGGGGTCGGGATTCCAGCCAAAACGACAGGTCCGGGGTGGTCGTTTTTTTCACTTTCGGCGAGGTTTAATATCTCAGCTCCTGGACCACAGCCGGCCTCGGGATTGCTTTTTCCAGTGAGCGTGGGCCACCCCGGAGGCGGCTCACACCCCAAATCGAGGGTTTGGGCTCGCTCGCTCGGGGTCGGGATTCCGGCCAAAATGACAGGTCCGGGGTGGTCGTTTTTTTCACTTTCGGCGAGGTTTAATATCTCAGCTCTGGGACCACAGCCGGCCTCGGGATTGCTTTTTCCAGTGAGCGTGGGCCACCCCGGAGGCGGCTCACACCCCAAATCGAGGGTTTGGGCTCGCTCGCTCGGGGTCGGGATTCCGGCAAAAACGACAGGTCCGGGGTGGTCGTTTTTTTCACTTTCGGCGTGTGTTAATATCTCAGCTCCTGGACCACAGCCGGCCTCGGGATTGCTTTCTCCAGTGAGCGTGGGCCACCCCGGAGGCGGGTCACACCCCAAATCGAGGGTTTGGGCTCGCTCGCTCGGGGTCGGGATTCCGGCCAAAACGACAGGTCCGGGGTGGTCGTTTTTTTCACTTTCGGCGAGGTTTAATATCTCAGCTCCTGGACCACAGCCGGCCTCGGGATTGCTTTTTCCAGTGAGCGTGGGCCACCCCGGAGGCGGCTCACACCCCAAATCGAGGGTTTGGGCTCGCTCGCTCGGGGTCGGGATTCCGGCCAAAACGACAGGTCCGGGGTGGTCGTTTTTTTCACTTTCGGCGAGGTTTAATATCTCAGCTCCTGGACCACAGCCGGCCTCGGGATTGCTTTTTCCAGTGAGCGTGGGCCACCCCGGAGGCGGCTCACACCCCAAATCGAGGGTTTGGGCTCGCTCGCTCGTGGTCGGGATCCGGGCCAAAACGACAGGTCCGGGGTGGTCGTTTTTTTCACTTTCGGCGAGGTCTAATATCTCAGCTCCTGGACCACAGCCGGCCTCGGGATTGCTTTTTCCAGTGAGCGTGGGCCACCCCGGAGGCGGCTCACACCCCAAATCGAGGGTTTGGGCTCGCTCGCTCGGGGTCGGGATTCCGGCAAAAACGACAGGTCCGGGGTGGTCGTTTTTTTCACTTTCGGCGAGGTTTAATATCTCAGCTCCTGGACCACAGCCGGCCTCGGGATTGCTTTTTCCAGTGAGCGTGGGCCACCCCGGAGGCGGCTCACACCCCAAATCGAGGGTTTGGGCTCGCTCGCTCGGGGTCGGGATTCCGGCCAAAACGACAGGTCCGGGGTGGTCGTTTTTTTCACTTTCGGCGAGGTTTAATATCTCAGCTCCTGGACCACAGCCGGCCTCGGGATTGCTTTTTCCAGTGAGCGTGGGCCACCCCGGAGGCGGCTCACACCCCAAATCGAGGGTTTGGGCTCGCTCGCTCGGGGTCGGGATTCCAGCCAAAACGACAGGTCCGGGGTGGTCGTTTTTTTCACTTTCGGCGAGGTTTAATATCTCAGCTCCTGGACCACAGCCGGCCTCGGGATTGCTTTTTCCAGTGAGCGTGGGCCACCCCGGAGGCGGCTCACACCCCAAATCGAGGGTTTGGGCTCGCTCGCTCGGGGTCGGGATTCCGGCCAAAATGACAGGTCCGGGGTGGTCGTTTTTTTCACTTTCGGCGAGGTTTAATATCTCAGCTCTGGGACCACAGCCGGCCTCGGGATTGCTTTTTCCAGTGAGCGTGGGCCACCCCGGAGGCGGCTCACACCCCAAATCGAGGGTTTGGGCTCGCTCGCTCGGGGTCGGGATTCCGGCAAAAACGACAGGTCCGGGGTGGTCGTTTTTTTCACTTTCGGCGTGTGTTAATATCTCAGCTCCTGGACCACAGCCGGCCTCGGGATTGCTTTCTCCAGTGAGCGTGGGCCACCCCGGAGGCGGGTCACACCCCAAATCGAGGGTTTGGGCTCGCTCGCTCGGGGTCGGGATTCCGGCCAAAACGACAGGTCCGGGGTGGTCGTTTTTTTCACTTTCGGCGAGGTTTAATATCTCAGCTCCTGGACCACAGCCGGCCTCGGGATTGCTTTTTCCAGTGAGCGTGGGCCACCCCGGAGGCGGCTCACACCCCAAATCGAGGGTTTGGGCTCGCTCGCTCGGGGTCGGGATTCCGGCCAAAACGACAGGTCCGGGGTGGTCGTTTTTTTCACTTTCGGCGAGGTTTAATATCTCAGCTCCTGGACCACAGCCGGCCTCGGGATTGCTTTTTCCAGTGAGCGTGGGCCAACCCGGAGGCGGCTCACACCCCAAATCGAGGGTTTGGGCTCGCTCGCTCGTGGTCGGGATCCGGGCCAAAACGACAGGTCCGGGGTGGTCGTTTTTTTCACTTTCGGCGAGGTTTAATATCTCAGCTCCTGGACCACAGCCGGCCTCGGGATTGCTTTTTCCAGTGAGCGTGGGCCACCCCGGAGGCGGCTCACACCCCAAATCGAGGGTTTGGGCTCGCTCGCTCGGGGTCGGGATTCCGGCAAAAACGACAGGTCCGGGGTGGTCGTTTTTTTCACTTTCGGCGAGGTTTAATATCTCAGCTCCTGGACCACAGCCGGCCTCGGGATTGCTTTTTCCAGTGAGCGTGGGCCACCCCGGAGGCGGCTCACACCCCAAATCGAGGGTTTGGGCTCGCTCGCTCGGGGTCGGGATTCCGGCCAAAACGACAGGTCCGGGGTGGTCGTTTTTTTCACTTTCGGCGAGGTTTAATATCTCAGCTCCTGGACCACAGCCGGCCTCGGGATTGCTTTTTCCAGTGAGCGTGGGCCACCCCGGAGGCGGCTCACACCCCAAATCGAGGGTTTGGGCTCGCTCGCTCGGGGTCGGGATTCCAGCCAAAACGACAGGTCCGGGGTGGTCGTTTTTTTCACTTTCGGCGAGGTTTAATATCTCAGCTCCTGGACCACAGCCGGCCTCGGGATTGCTTTTTCCAGTGAGCGTGGGCCACCCCGGAGGCGGCTCACACCCCAAATCGAGGGTTTGGGCTCGCTCGCTCGGGGTCGGGATTCCGGCCAAAATGACAGGTCCGGGGTGGTCGTTTTTTTCACTTTCGGCGAGGTTTAATATCTCAGCTCTGGGACCACAGCCGGCCTCGGGATTGCTTTTTCCAGTGAGCGTGGGCCACCCCGGAGGCGGCTCACACCCCAAATCGAGGGTTTGGGCTCGCTCGCTCGGGGTCGGGATTCCGGCAAAAACGACAGGTCCGGGGTGGTCGTTTTTTTCACTTTCGGCGTGTGTTAATATCTCAGCTCCTGGACCACAGCCGGCCTCGGGATTGCTTTCTCCAGTGAGCGTGGGCCACCCCGGAGGCGGGTCACACCCCAAATCGAGGGTTTGGGCTCGCTCGCTCGGGGTCGGGATTCCGGCCAAAACGACAGGTCCGGGGTGGTCGTTTTTTTCACTTTCGGCGAGGTTTAATATCTCAGCTCCTGGACCACAGCCGGCCTCGGGATTGCTTTTTCCAGTGAGCGTGGGCCACCCCGGAGGCGGCTCACACCCCAAATCGAGGGTTTGGGCTCGCTCGCTCGGGGTCGGGATTCCGGCCAAAACGACAGGTCCGGGGTGGTCGTTTTTTTCACTTTCGGCGAGGTTTAATATCTCAGCTCCTGGACCACAGCCGGCCTCGGGATTGCTTTTTCCAGTGAGCGTGGGCCACCCCGGAGGCGGCTCACACCCCAAATCGAGGGTTTGGGCTCGCTCGCTCGTGGTCGGGATCCGGGCCAAAACGACAGGTCCGGGGTGGTCGTTTTTTTCACTTTCGGCGAGGTTTAATATCTCAGCTCCTGGACCACAGCCGGCCTCGGGATTGCTTTTTCCAGTGAGCGTGGGCCACCCCGGAGGCGGCTCACACCCCAAATCGAGGGTTTGGGCTCGCTCGCTCGTGGTCGGGATCCGGGCCAAAACGACAGGTCCGGGGTGGTCGTTTTTTTCACTTTCGGCGAGGGTTAATATCTCAGCTCCTGGACCACAGCCGGCCTCGGCATTGCTTTTTCCAGTGAGCGTGGGCCACCCCGGAGGCGGGTCACACCCCAAATCGAGGGTTTGGGCTCGCTCGCTCGGGGTCGGGATTCCGGCCAAAACGACAGGTCCGGGGTGGTCGTTTTTTTCACTTTCGGCGTGTGTTAATATCTCAGCTCTGGGACCACAGCCGGCCTCGGGATTGCTTTCTCCAGTGAGCGTGGGCCACCCCGGAGGCGGCTCACACCCCAAATCGAGGGTTTGGGCTCGCTGGCTCGGGGTCGGGATTCCGGCCAAAACGACAGGTCCGGGGTGGTCGTTTTTTTCACTTTCGGCGTGTGTTAATATCTCAGCTCTGGGACCACAGCCGGCCTCGGGATTGCTTTCTCCAGTGAGCGTGGGCCACCCCGGAGGCGGCTCACACCCCAAATCGAGGGTTTGGGCTCGCTGGCTCGTGGTCGGGATCCGGGCCAAAACGACAGGTCCGGGGTGGTCGTTTTTTTCACTTTCGGCGAGGGTTAATATCTCAGCTCCTGGACCACAGCCGGCCTCGGCATTGCTTTTTCCAGTGAGCGTGGGCCACCCCGGAGGCGGGTCACACCCCAAATCGAGGGTTTGGGCTCGCTCGCTCGGGGTCGGGATTCCGGCCAAAACGACAGGTCTGGGGTGGTCGTTTTTTTCACTTTCGGCGTGTGTTAATATCTCAGCTCTGGGACCACAGCCGGCCTCGGGATTGCTTTCTCCAGTGAGCGTGGGCCACCCCGGAGGCGGCTCACACCCCAAATCGAGGGTTTGGGCTCGCTCGCTCGGGGTCGGGATTCCGGCCAAAACGACAGGTCCGGGGTGGTCGTTTTTTTCACTTTCGGCGTGTGTTAATATCTCAGCTCCGGGACCACAGCCGGCCTCGGGATTGCTTTCTCCAGTGAGCGTGGGCCACCCCGGAGGCGGGTCACACCCCAAATCGAGGGTTTGGGCTCGCTCGCTCGGGGTCGGGATTCCGGCCAAAACGACAGGTCCGGGGTGGTCGTTTTTTTCACTTTCGGCGTGTGTTAATATCTCAGCTCTGGGACCAAAGCCGGCCTCGGGATTGCTTTTTCCAGTGAGCGTGGGCCACCCCGGAGGCGGCTCACACCCCAAATCGAGGGTTTGGGCTCGCTCGCTCGTGGTCGGGATCCGGGCCAAAACGACAGGTCCGGGGTGGTCGTTTTTTTCACTTTCGGCGAGGGTTAATATCTCAGCTCCTGGACCACAGCCGGCCTCGGCATTGCTTTTTCCAGTGAGCGTGGGCCACCCCGGAGGCGGGTCACACCCCAAATCGAGGGTTTGGGCTCGCTCGCTCGGGGTCGGGATTCCGGCCAAAACGACAGGTCCGGGGTGGTCGTTTTTTTCACTTTCGGCGAGGTTTAATATCTCAGCTCCTGGACCACAGCCGGCCTCGGGATTGCTTTTTCCAGTGAGCGTGGGCCACCCCGGAGGCGGCTCACACCCCAAATCGAGGGTTTGGGCTCGCTCGCTCGGGGTCGGGATTCCGGCCAAAACGACAGGTCCGGGGTGGTCGTTTTTTTCACTTTCGGCGAGGTTTAATATCTCAGCTCCTGGACCACAGCCGGCCTCGGGATTGCTTTTTCCAGTGAGCGTGGGCCACCCCGGAGGCGGCTCACACCCCAAATCGAGGGTTTGGGCTCGCTCGCTCGTGGTCGGGATCCGGGCCAAAACGACAGGTCCGGGGTGGTCGTTTTTTTCACTTTCGGCGAGGGTTAATATCTCAGCTCCTGGACCACAGCCGGCCTCGGGATTGCTTTTTCCAGTGAGCGTGGGCCAACCCGGAGGCGGCTCACACCCCAAATCGAGGGTTTGGGCTCGCTCGCTCGGGGTCGGGATTCCGGCCAAAACGACAGGTCCGGGGTGGTCGTTTTTTTCACTTTCGGCGAGGTTTAATATCTCAGCTCCTGGACCACAGCCGGCCTCGGGATTGCTTTTTCCAGTGAGCGTGGGCCAACCCGGAGGCGGCTCACACCCCAAATCGAGGGTTTGGGCTCGCTCGCTCGGGGTCGGGATTCCGGCAAAAACGACAGGTCCGGGGTGGTCGTTTTTTTCACTTTCGGCGAGGTTTAATATCTCAGCTCCTGGACCACAGCCGGCCTCGGGATTGCTTTTTCCAGTGAGCGTGGGCCACCCCGGAGGCGGCTCACACCCCAAATCGAGGGTTTGGGCTCGCTCGCTCGGGGTCGGGATTCCGGCCAAAACGACAGGTCCGGGGTGGTCGTTTTTTTCACTTTCGGCGAGGGTTAATATCTCAGCTCCTGGACCACAGCCGGCCTCGGGATTGCTTTTTCCAGTGAGCGTGGGCCAACCCGGAGGCGGCTCACACCCCAAATCGAGGGTTTGGGCTCGCTCGCTCGGGGTCGGGATTCCGGCCAAAACGACAGGTCCGGGGTGGTCGTTTTTTTCACTTTCGGCGAGGTTTAATATCTCAGCTCCTGGACCACAGCCGGCCTCGGGATTGCTTTTTCCAGTGAGCGTGGGCCAACCCGGAGGCGGCTCACACCCCAAATCGAGGGTTTGGGCTCGCTCGCTCGGGGTCGGGATTCCGGCAAAAACGACAGGTCCGGGGTGGTCGTTTTTTTCACTTTCGGCGAGGTTTAATATCTCAGCTCCTGGACCACAGCCGGCCTCGGGATTGCTTTTTCCAGTGAGCGTGGGCCACCCCGGAGGCGGCTCACACCCCAAATCGAGGGTTTGGGCTCGCTCGCTCGGGGTCGGGATTCCGGCCAAAACGACAGGTCCGGGGTGGTCGTTTTTTTCACTTTCGGCGAGGTTTAATATCTCAGCTCCTGGACCACAGCCGGCCTCGGGATTGCTTTTTCCAGTGAGCGTGGGCCACCCCGGAGGCGGCTCACACCCCAAATCGAGGGTTTGGGCTCGCTCGCTCGGGGTCGGGATTCCGGCCAAAACGACAGGTCCGGGGTGGTCGTTTTTTTCACTTTCGGCGTGTGTTAATATCTCAGCTCCGGGACCACAGCCGGCCTCGGGATTGCTTTTTCCAGTGAGCGTGGGCCACCCCGGAGGCGGCTCACACCCCAAATCGAGGGTTTGGGCTCGCTCGCTCGGGGTCGGGATTCCGGCAAAAACGACAGGTCCGGGGTGGTCGTTTTTTTCACTTTCGGCGTGTGTTAATATCTCAGCTCCGGGACCACAGCCGGCCTCGGGATTGCTTTTTCCAGTGAGCGTGGGCCACCCCGGAGGCGGCTCACACCCCAAATCGAGGGTTTGGGCTCGCTCGCTCGGGGTCGGGATTCCGGCCAAAACGACAGGTCCGGGGTGGTCGTTTTTTTCACTTTCGGCGTGTGTTAATATCTCAGCTCTGGGACCAAAGCCGGCCTCGGGATTGCTTTTTCCAGTGAGCGTGGGCCACCCCGGAGGCGGCTCACACCCCAAATCGAGGGTTTGGGCTCGCTCGCTCGTGGTCGGGATCCGGGCCAAAACGACAGGTCCGGGGTGGTCGTTTTTTTCACTTTCGGCGAGGGTTAATATCTCAGCTCCTGGACCACAGCCGGCCTCGGCATTGCTTTTTCCAGTGAGCGTGGGCCACCCCGGAGGCGGCTCACACCCCAAATCGAGGGTTTGGGCTCGCTCGCTCGGGGTCGGGATTCCGGCCAAAACGACAGGTCCGGGGTGGTCGTTTTTTTCACTTTCGGCGAGGTTTAATATCTCAGCTCCTGGACCACAGCCGGCCTCGGGATTGCTTTTTCCAGTGAGCGTGGGCCACCCCGGAGGCGGCTCACACCCCAAATCGAGGGTTTGGGCTCGCTCGCTCGGGGTCGGGATTCCGGCCAAAACGACAGGTCCGGGGTGGTCGTTTTTTTCACTTTCGGCGTGTGTTAATATCTCAGCTCCGGGACCACAGCCGGCCTCGGGATTGCTTTCTCCAGTGAGCGTGGGCCACCCCGGAGGCGGGTCACACCCCAAATCGAGGGTTTGGGCTCGCTCGCTCGGGGTCGGGATTCCAGCCAAAACGACAGGTCCGGGGTGGTCGTTTTTTTCACTTTCGGCGAGGTTTAATATCTCAGCTCCTGGACCACAGCCGGCCTCGGGATTGCTTTTTCCAGTGAGCGTGGGCCACCCCGGAGGCGGCTCACACCCCAAATCGAGGGTTTGGGCTCGCTCGCTCGTGGTCGGGATCCGGGCCAAAACGACAGGTCCGGGGTGGTCGTTTTTTTCACTTTCGGCGAGGGTTAATATCTCAGCTCCTGGACCACAGCCGGCCTCGGCATTGCTTTTTCCAGTGAGCGTGGGCCACCCCGGAGGCGGGTCACACCCCAAATCGAGGGTTTGGGCTCACTCGCTCGGGGTCGGGATTCCGGCCAAAACGACAGGTCCGGGGTGGTCGTTTTTTTCACTTTCGGCGTGTGTTAATATCTCAGCTCCGGGACCACAGCCGGCCTCGGGATTGCTTTCTCCAGTGAGCGTGGGCCACCCCGGAGGCGGGTCACACCCCAAATCGAGGGTTTGGGCTCGCTCGCTCGGGGTCGGGATTCCAGCCAAAACGACAGGTCCGGGGTGGTCGTTTTTTTCACTTTCGGCGAGGGTTAATATCTCAGCTCCTGGACCACAGCCGGCCTCGGCATTGCTTTTTCCAGTGAGCGTGGGCCACCCCGGAGGCGGGTCACACCCCAAATCGAGGGTTTGGGCTCGCTCGCTCGGGGTCGGGATTCCGGCCAAAACGACAGGTCCGGGGTGGTCGTTTTTTTCACTTTCGGCGTGTGTTAATATCTCAGCTCCTGGACCACAGCCGGCCTCGGCATTGCTTTTTCCAGTGAGCGTGGGCCACCCCGGAGGCGGCTCACACCCCAAATCGAGGGTTTGGGCTCGCTCGCTCGGGGTCGGGATTCCGGCCAAAACGACAGGTCCGGGGTGGTCGTTTTTTTCACTTTCGGCGAGGTTTAATATCTCAGCTCCTGGACCACAGCCGGCCTCGGGATTGCTTTTTCCAGTGAGCGTGGGCCACCCCGGAGGCGGCTCACACCCCAAATCGAGGGTTTGGGCTCGCTCGCTCGGGGTCGGGATTCCGGCCAAAACGACAGGTCCGGGGTGGTCGTTTTTTTCACTTTCGGCGTGTGTTAATATCTCAGCTCCGGGACCACAGCCGGCCTCGGGATTGCTTTCTCCAGTGAGCGTGGGCCACCCCGGAGGCGGGTCACACCCCAAATCGAGGGTTTGGGCTCGCTCGCTCGGGGTCGGGATTCCAGCCAAAACGACAGGTCCGGGGTGGTCGTTTTTTTCACTTTCGGCGAGGTTTAATATCTCAGCTCCTGGACCACAGCCGGCCTCGGGATTGCTTTTTCCAGTGAGCGTGGGCCACCCCGGAGGCGGCTCACACCCCAAATCGAGGGTTT
Source organism: Karalla daura (assembly GCA_029224185.1). NCBI lineage: Eukaryota > Metazoa > Chordata > Actinopteri > Chaetodontiformes > Leiognathidae > Karalla > Karalla daura. The sequence goes on along the minus strand of CM055207.1, from coordinate 14,791,085 downwards.
GGGCTCGCTCGCTCGTGGTCGGGATCCGGGCCAAAACGACAGGTCCGGGGTGGTCGTTTTTTTCACTTTCGGCGAGGGTTAATATCTCAGCTCCTGGACCACAGCCGGCCTCGGCATTGCTTTTTCCAGTGAGCGTGGGCCACCCCGGAGGCGGGTCACACCCCAAATCGAGGGTTTGGGCTCGCTCGCTCGGGGTCGGGATTCCGGCCAAAACGACAGGTCCGGGGTGGTCGTTTTTTTCACTTTCGGCGTGTGTTAATATCTCAGCTCCGGGACCACAGCCGGCCTCGGGATTGCTTTCTCCAGTGAGCGTGGGCCACCCCGGAGGCGGGTCACACCCCAAATCGAGGGTTTGGGCTCGCTCGCTCGGGGTCGGGATTCCAGCCAAAACGACAGGTCCGGGGTGGTCGTTTTTTTCACTTTCGGCGAGGGTTAATATCTCAGCTCCTGGACCACAGCCGGCCTCGGCATTGCTTTTTCCAGTGAGCGTGGGCCACCCCGGAGGCGGGTCACACCCCAAATCGAGGGTTTGGGCTCGCTCGCTCGGGGTCGGGATTCCGGCCAAAACGACAGGTCCGGGGTGGTCGTTTTTTTCACTTTCGGCGTGTGTTAATATCTCAGCTCTGGGACCACAGCCGGCCTTGGGATTGCTTTCTCCAGTGAGCGTGGGCCACCCCGGAGGCGGCTCACACCCCAAATCGAGGGTTTGGGCTCGCTCGCTCGGGGTCGGGATTCCGGCCAAAACGACAGGTCCGGGGTGGTCGTTTTTTTCACTTTCGGCGTGTGTTAATATCTCAGCTCTGGGACCACAGCCGGCCTTGGGATTGCTTTCTCCAGTGAGCGTGGGCCACCCCGGAGGCGGCTCACACCCCAAATCGAGGGTTTGGGCTCGCTCGCTCGGGGTCGGGATTCCGGCCAAAACGACAGGTCCGGGGTGGTCGTTTTTTTCACTTTCGGCGTGTGTTAATATCTCAGCTCTGGGACCAAAGCCGGCCTCGGGATTGCTTTTTCCAGTGAGCGTGGGCCACCCCGGAGGCGGCTCACACCCCAAATCGAGGGTTTGGGCTCGCTCGCTCGTGGTCGGGATCCGGGCCAAAACGACAGGTCCGGGGGGTGGTCGTTTTTTTCACTTTCGGCGAGGGTTAATATCTCAGCTCCTGGACCACAGCCGGCCTCGGCATTGCTTTTTCCAGTGAGCGTGGGCCACCCCGGAGGCGGGTCACACCCCAAATCGAGGGTTTGGGCTCGCTCGCTCGGGGTCGGGATTCCGGCCAAAACGACAGGTCCGGGGTGGTCGTTTTTTTCACTTTCGGCGAGGTTTAATATCTCAGCTCCTGGACCACAGCCGGCCTCGGGATTGCTTTTTCCAGTGAGCGTGGGCCACCCCGGAGGCGGCTCACACCCCAAATCGAGGGTTTGGGCTCGCTCGCTCGGGGTCGGGATTCCGGCCAAAACGACAGGTCCGGGGTGGTCGTTTTTTTCACTTTCGGCGAGGTTTAATATCTCAGCTCTGGGACCACAGCCGGCCTCGGGATTGCTTTTTCCAGTGAGCGTGGGCCACCCCGGAGGCGGCTCACACCCCAAATCGAGGGTTTGGGCTCGCTCGCTCGTGGTCGGGATCCGGGCCAAAACGACAGGTCCGGGGTGGTCGTTTTTTTCACTTTCGGCGAGGGTTAATATCTCAGCTCCTGGACCACAGCCGGCCTCGGGATTGCTTTTTCCAGTGAGCGTGGGCCAACCCGGAGGCGGCTCACACCCCAAATCGAGGGTTTGGGCTCGCTCGCTCGGGGTCGGGATTCCGGCCAAAACGACAGGTCCGGGGTGGTCGTTTTTTTCACTTTCGGCGAGGTTTAATATCTCAGCTCCTGGACCACAGCCGGCCTCGGGATTGCTTTTTCCAGTGAGCGTGGGCCAACCCGGAGGCGGCTCACACCCCAAATCGAGGGTTTGGGCTCGCTCGCTCGGGGTCGGGATTCCGGCAAAAACGACAGGTCCGGGGTGGTCGTTTTTTTCACTTTCGGCGAGGTTTAATATCTCAGCTCCTGGACCACAGCCGGCCTCGGGATTGCTTTTTCCAGTGAGCGTGGGCCACCCCGGAGGCGGCTCACACCCCAAATCGAGGGTTTGGGCTCGCTCGCTCGGGGTCGGGATTCCGGCCAAAACGACAGGTCCGGGGTGGTCGTTTTTTTCACTTTCGGCGAGGTTTAATATCTCAGCTCCTGGACCACAGCCGGCCTCGGGATTGCTTTTTCCAGTGAGCGTGGGCCACCCCGGAGGCGGCTCACACCCCAAATCGAGGGTTTGGGCTCGCTCGCTCGGGGTCGGGATTCCGGCCAAAACGACAGGTCCGGGGTGGTCGTTTTTTTCACTTTCAGCGTGTGTTAATATCTCAGCTCCGGGACCACAGCCGGCCTCGGGATTGCTTTCTCCAGTGAGCGTGGGCCACCCCGGAGGCGGGTCACACCCCAAATCGAGGGTTTGGGCTCGCTCGCTCGGGGTCGGGATTCCAGCCAAAACGACAGGTCCGGGGTGGTCGTTTTTTTCACTTTCGGCGAGGTTTAATATCTCAGCTCCTGGACCACAGCCGGCCTCGGGATTGCTTTTTCCAGTGAGCGTGGGCCACCCCGGAGGCGGCTCACACCCCAAATCGAGGGTTTGGGCTCGCTCGCTCGGGGTCGGGATTCCGGCAAAAACGACAGGTCCGGGGTGGTCGTTTTTTTCACTTTCGGCGTGTGTTAATATCTCAGCTCCTGGACCACAGCCGGCCTCGGGATTGCTTTCTCCAGTGAGCGTGGGCCACCCCGGAGGCGGGTCACACCCCAAATCGAGGGTTTGGGCTCGCTCGCTCGGGGTCGGGATTCCGGCCAAAACGACAGGTCCGGGGTGGTCGTTTTTTTCACTTTCGGCGAGGTTTAATATCTCAGCTCCTGGACCACAGCCGGCCTCGGGATTGCTTTTTCCAGTGAGCGTGGGCCACCCCGGAGGCGGCTGACACCCCAAATCGAGGGTTTGGGCTCGCTCGCTCGGGGTCGGGATTCCGGCCAAAACGACAGGTCCGGGGTGGTCGTTTTTTTCACTTTCGGCGAGGTTTAATATCTCAGCTCCTGGACCACAGCCGGCCTCGGGATTGCTTTTTCCAGTGAGCGTGGGCCACCCCGGAGGCGGCTCACACCCCAAATCGAGGGTTTGGGCTCGCTCGCTCGTGGTCGGGATCCGGGCCAAAACGACAGGTCCGGGGTGGTCGTTTTTTTCACTTTCGGCGAGGTTTAATATCTCAGCTCCTGGACCACAGCCGGCCTCGGGATTGCTTTTTCCAGTGAGCGTGGGCCACCCCGGAGGCGGCTCACACCCCAAATCGAGGGTTTGGGCTCGCTCGCTCGTGGTCGGGATCCGGGCCAAAACGACAGGTCCGGGGTGGTCGTTTTTTTCACTTTCGGCGAGGGTTAATATCTCAGCTCCTGGACCACAGCCGGCCTCGGCATTGCTTTTTCCAGTGAGCGTGGGCCACCCCGGAGGCGGGTCACACCCCAAATCGAGGGTTTGGGCTCGCTCGCTCGGGGTCGGGATTCCGGCCAAAACGACAGGTCTGGGGTGGTCGTTTTTTTCACTTTCGGCGTGTGTTAATATCTCAGCTCTGGGACCACAGCCGGCCTCGGGATTGCTTTCTCCAGTGAGCGTGGGCCACCCCGGAGGCGGCTCACACCCCAAATCGAGGGTTTGGGCTCGCTCGCTCGGGGTCGGGATTCCGGCCAAAACGACAGGTCCGGGGTGGTCGTTTTTTTCACTTTCGGCGTGTGTTAATATCTCAGCTCCGGGACCACAGCCGGCCTCGGGATTGCTTTCTCCAGTGAGCGTGGGCCACCCCGGAGGCGGGTCACACCCCAAATCGAGGGTTTGGGCTCGCTCGCTCGGGGTCGGGATTCCGGCCAAAACGACAGGTCCGGGGTGGTCGTTTTTTTCACTTTCAGCGTGTGTTAATATCTCAGCTCCGGGACCACAGCCGGCCTCGGGATTGCTTTCTCCAGTGAGCGTGGGCCACCCCGGAGGCGGGTCACACCCCAAATCGAGGGTTTGGGCTCGCTCGCTCGGGGTCGGGATTCCAGCCAAAACGACAGGTCCGGGGTGGTCGTTTTTTTCACTTTCGGCGAGGTTTAATATCTCAGCTCCTGGACCACAGCCGGCCTCGGGATTGCTTTTTCCAGTGAGCGTGGGCCACCCCGGAGGCGGCTCACACCCCAAATCGAGGGTTTGGGCTCGCTCGCTCGGGGTCGGGATTCCGGCAAAAACGACAGGTCCGGGGTGGTCGTTTTTTTCACTTTCGGCGTGTGTTAATATCTCAGCTCCTGGACCACAGCCGGCCTCGGGATTGCTTTCTCCAGTGAGCGTGGGCCACCCCGGAGGCGGGTCACACCCCAAATCGAGGGTTTGGGCTCGCTCGCTCGGGGTCGGGATTCCGGCCAAAACGACAGGTCCGGGGTGGTCGTTTTTTTCACTTTCGGCGAGGTTTAATATCTCAGCTCCTGGACCACAGCCGGCCTCGGGATTGCTTTTTCCAGTGAGCGTGGGCCACCCCGGAGGCGGCTGACACCCCAAATCGAGGGTTTGGGCTCGCTCGCTCGGGGTCGGGATTCCGGCCAAAACGACAGGTCCGGGGTGGTCGTTTTTTTCACTTTCGGCGAGGTTTAATATCTCAGCTCCTGGACCACAGCCGGCCTCGGGATTGCTTTTTCCAGTGAGCGTGGGCCACCCCGGAGGCGGCTCACACCCCAAATCGAGGGTTTGGGCTCGCTCGCTCGTGGTCGGGATCCGGGCCAAAACGACAGGTCCGGGGTGGTCGTTTTTTTCACTTTCGGCGAGGTTTAATATCTCAGCTCCTGGACCACAGCCGGCCTCGGGATTGCTTTTTCCAGTGAGCGTGGGCCACCCCGGAGGCGGCTCACACCCCAAATCGAGGGTTTGGGCTCGCTCGCTCGTGGTCGGGATCCGGGCCAAAACGACAGGTCCGGGGTGGTCGTTTTTTTCACTTTCGGCGAGGGTTAATATCTCAGCTCCTGGACCACAGCCGGCCTCGGCATTGCTTTTTCCAGTGAGCGTGGGCCACCCCGGAGGCGGGTCACACCCCAAATCGAGGGTTTGGGCTCGCTCGCTCGGGGTCGGGATTCCGGCCAAAACGACAGGTCTGGGGTGGTCGTTTTTTTCACTTTCGGCGTGTGTTAATATCTCAGCTCTGGGACCACAGCCGGCCTCGGGATTGCTTTCTCCAGTGAGCGTGGGCCACCCCGGAGGCGGCTCACACCCCAAATCGAGGGTTTGGGCTCGCTCGCTCGGGGTCGGGATTCCGGCCAAAACGACAGGTCCGGGGTGGTCGTTTTTTTCACTTTCGGCGTGTGTTAATATCTCAGCTCCGGGACCACAGCCGGCCTCGGGATTGCTTTCTCCAGTGAGCGTGGGCCACCCCGGAGGCGGGTCACACCCCAAATCGAGGGTTTGGGCTCGCTCGCTCGGGGTCGGGATTCCAGCCAAAACGACAGGTCCGGGGTGGTCGTTTTTTTCACTTTCGGCGAGGTTTAATATCTCAGCTCCTGGACCACAGCCGGCCTCGGGATTGCTTTTTCCAGTGAGCGTGGGCCACCCCGGAGGCGGCTCACACCCCAAATCGAGGGTTTGGGCTCGCTCGCTCGGGGTCGGGATTCCGGCCAAAATGACAGGTCCGGGGTGGTCGTTTTTTTCACTTTCGGCGAGGTTTAATATCTCAGCTCTGGGACCACAGCCGGCCTCGGGATTGCTTTTTCCAGTGAGCGTGGGCCACCCCGGAGGCGGCTCACACCCCAAATCGAGGGTTTGGGCTCGCTCGCTCGGGGTCGGGATTCCGGCAAAAACGACAGGTCCGGGGTGGTCGTTTTTTTCACTTTCGGCGTGTGTTAATATCTCAGCTCCTGGACCACAGCCGGCCTCGGGATTGCTTTCTCCAGTGAGCGTGGGCCACCCCGGAGGCGGGTCACACCCCAAATCGAGGGTTTGGGCTCGCTCGCTCGGGGTCGGGATTCCGGCCAAAACGACAGGTCCGGGGTGGTCGTTTTTTTCACTTTCGGCGAGGTTTAATATCTCAGCTCCTGGACCACAGCCGGCCTCGGGATTGCTTTTTCCAGTGAGCGTGGGCCACCCCGGAGGCGGCTCACACCCCAAATCGAGGGTTTGGGCTCGCTCGCTCGGGGTCGGGATTCCGGCCAAAACGACAGGTCCGGGGTGGTCGTTTTTTTCACTTTCGGCGAGGTTTAATATCTCAGCTCCTGGACCACAGCCGGCCTCGGGATTGCTTTTTCCAGTGAGCGTGGGCCACCCCGGAGGCGGCTCACACCCCAAATCGAGGGTTTGGGCTCGCTCGCTCGTGGTCGGGATCCGGGCCAAAACGACAGGTCCGGGGTGGTCGTTTTTTTCACTTTCGGCGAGGTTTAATATCTCAGCTCCTGGACCACAGCCGGCCTCGGGATTGCTTTTTCCAGTGAGCGTGGGCCACCCCGGAGGCGGCTCACACCCCAAATCGAGGGTTTGGGCTCGCTCGCTCGTGGTCGGGATCCGGGCCAAAACGACAGGTCCGGGGTGGTCGTTTTTTTCACTTTCGGCGAGGGTTAATATCTCAGCTCCTGGACCACAGCCGGCCTCGGCATTGCTTTTTCCAGTGAGCGTGGGCCACCCCGGAGGCGGGTCACACCCCAAATCGAGGGTTTGGGCTCGCTCGCTCGGGGTCGGGATTCCGGCCAAAACGACAGGTCCGGGGTGGTCGTTTTTTTCACTTTCGGCGTGTGTTAATATCTCAGCTCTGGGACCACAGCCGGCCTCGGGATTGCTTTCTCCAGTGAGCGTGGGCCACCCCGGAGGCGGCTCACACCCCAAATCGAGGGTTTGGGCTCGCTGGCTCGGGGTCGGGATTCCGGCCAAAACGACAGGTCCGGGGTGGTCGTTTTTTTCACTTTCGGCGTGTGTTAATATCTCAGCTCTGGGACCACAGCCGGCCTCGGGATTGCTTTCTCCAGTGAGCGTGGGCCACCCCGGAGGCGGCTCACACCCCAAATCGAGGGTTTGGGCTCGCTGGCTCGTGGTCGGGATCCGGGCCAAAACGACAGGTCCGGGGTGGTCGTTTTTTTCACTTTCGGCGAGGGTTAATATCTCAGCTCCTGGACCACAGCCGGCCTCGGCATTGCTTTTTCCAGTGAGCGTGGGCCACCCCGGAGGCGGGTCACACCCCAAATCGAGGGTTTGGGCTCGCTCGCTCGGGGTCGGGATTCCGGCCAAAACGACAGGTCTGGGGTGGTCGTTTTTTTCACTTTCGGCGTGTGTTAATATCTCAGCTCTGGGACCACAGCCGGCCTCGGGATTGCTTTCTCCAGTGAGCGTGGGCCACCCCGGAGGCGGCTCACACCCCAAATCGAGGGTTTGGGCTCGCTCGCTCGGGGTCGGGATTCCGGCCAAAACGACAGGTCCAGGGTGGTCGTTTTTTTCACTTTCGGCGTGTGTTAATATCTCAGCTCCGGGACCACAGCCGGCCTCGGGATTGCTTTCTCCAGTGAGCGTGGGCCACCCCGGAGGCGGGTCACACCCCAAATCGAGGGTTTGGGCTCGCTCGCTCGGGGTCGGGATTCCGGCCAAAACGACAGGTCCGGGGTGGTCGTTTTTTTCACTTTCGGCGTGTGTTAATATCTCAGCTCTGGGACCAAAGCCGGCCTCGGGATTGCTTTTTCCAGTGAGCGTGGGCCACCCCGGAGGCGGCTCACACCCCAAATCGAGGGTTTGGGCTCGCTCGCTCGTGGTCGGGATCCGGGCCAAAACGACAGGTCCGGGGTGGTTGTTTTTTTCACTTTCGGCGAGGGTTAATATCTCAGCTCCTGGACCACAGCCGGCCTCGGCATTGCTTTTTCCAGTGAGCGTGGGCCACCCCGGAGGCCGGTCACACCCCAAATCGAGGGTTTGGGCTCGCTCGCTCGGGGTCGGGATTCCGGCCAAAACGACAGGTCCGGGGTGGTCGTTTTTTTCACTTTCGGCGAGGTTTAATATCTCAGCTCCTGGACCACAGCCGGCCTCGGGATTGCTTTTTCCAGTGAGCGTGGGCCACCCCGGAGGCGGCTCACACCCCAAATCGAGGGTTTGGGCTCGCTCGCTCGGGGTCGGGATTCCGGCCAAAACGACAGGTCCGGGGTGGTCGTTTTTTTCACTTTCGGCGAGGTTTAATATCTCAGCTCTGGGACCACAGCCGGCCTCGGGATTGCTTTTTCCAGTGAGCGTGGGCCACCCCGGAGGCGGCTCACACCCCAAATCGAGGGTTTGGGCTCGCTCGCTCGTGGTCGGGATCCGGGCCAAAACGACAGGTCCGGGGTGGTCGTTTTTTTCACTTTCGGCGAGGGTTAATATCTCAGCTCCTGGACCACAGCCGGCCTCGGGATTGCTTTTTCCAGTGAGCGTGGGCCAACCCGGAGGCGGCTCACACCCCAAATCGAGGGTTTGGGCTCGCTCGCTCGGGGTCGGGATTCCGGCCAAAACGACAGGTCCGGGGTGGTCGTTTTTTTCACTTTCGGCGAGGTTTAATATCTCAGCTCCTGGACCACAGCCGGCCTCGGGATTGCTTTTTCCAGTGAGCGTGGGCCAACCCGGAGGCGGCTCACACCCCAAATCGAGGGTTTGGGCTCGCTCGCTCGGGGTCGGGATTCCGGCAAAAACGACAGGTCCGGGGTGGTCGTTTTTTTCACTTTCGGCGAGGTTTAATATCTCAGCTCCTGGACCACAGCCGGCCTCGGGATTGCTTTTTCCAGTGAGCGTGGGCCACCCCGGAGGCGGCTCACACCCCAAATCGAGGGTTTGGGCTCGCTCGCTCGGGGTCGGGATTCCAGCCAAAACGACAGGTCCGGGGTGGTCGTTTTTTTCACTTTCGGCGAGGTTTAATATCTCAGCTCCTGGACCACAGCCGGCCTCGGGATTGCTTTTTCCAGTGAGCGTGGGCCACCCCGGAGGCGGCTCACACCCCAAATCGAGGGTTTGGGCTCGCTCGCTCGGGGTCGGGATTCCGGCCAAAATGACAGGTCCGGGGTGGTCGTTTTTTTCACTTTCGGCGAGGTTTAATATCTCAGCTCTGGGACCACAGCCGGCCTCGGGATTGCTTTTTCCAGTGAGCGTGGGCCACCCCGGAGGCGGCTCACACCCCAAATCGAGGGTTTGGGCTCGCTCGCTCGGGGTCGGGATTCCGGCAAAAACGACAGGTCCGGGGTGGTCGTTTTTTTCACTTTCGGCGTGTGTTAATATCTCAGCTCCTGGACCACAGCCGGCCTCGGGATTGCTTTCTCCAGTGAGCGTGGGCCACCCCGGAGGCGGGTCACACCCCAAATCGAGGGTTTGGGCTCGCTCGCTCGGGGTCGGGATTCCGGCCAAAACGACAGGTCCGGGGTGGTCGTTTTTTTCACTTTCGGCGAGGTTTAATATCTCAGCTCCTGGACCACAGCCGGCCTCGGGATTGCTTTTTCCAGTGAGCGTGGGCCACCCCGGAGGCGGCTCACACCCCAAATCGAGGGTTTGGGCTCGCTCGCTCGGGGTCGGGATTCCGGCCAAAACGACAGGTCCGGGGTGGTCGTTTTTTTCACTTTCGGCGAGGTTTAATATCTCAGCTCCTGGACCACAGCCGGCCTCGGGATTGCTTTTTCCAGTGAGCGTGGGCCACCCCGGAGGCGGCTCACACCCCAAATCGAGGGTTTGGGCTCGCTCGCTCGTGGTCGGGATCCGGGCCAAAACGACAGGTCCGGGGTGGTCGTTTTTTTCACTTTCGGCGAGGTTTAATATCTCAGCTCCTGGACCACAGCCGGCCTCGGGATTGCTTTTTCCAGTGAGCGTGGGCCACCCCGGAGGCGGCTCACACCCCAAATCGAGGGTTTGGGCTCGCTCGCTCGGGGTCGGGATTCCGGCAAAAACGACAGGTCCGGGGTGGTCGTTTTTTTCACTTTCGGCGAGGTTTAATATCTCAGCTCCTGGACCACAGCCGGCCTCGGGATTGCTTTTTCCAGTGAGCGTGGGCCACCCCGGAGGCGGCTCACACCCCAAATCGAGGGTTTGGGCTCGCTCGCTCGGGGTCGGGATTCCGGCCAAAACGACAGGTCCGGGGTGGTCGTTTTTTTCACTTTCGGCGAGGTTTAATATCTCAGCTCCTGGACCACAGCCGGCCTCGGGATTGCTTTTTCCAGTGAGCGTGGGCCACCCCGGAGGCGGCTCACACCCCAAATCGAGGGTTTGGGCTCGCTCGCTCGGGGTCGGGATTCCAGCCAAAACGACAGGTCCGGGGTGGTCGTTTTTTTCACTTTCGGCGAGGTTTAATATCTCAGCTCCTGGACCACAGCCGGCCTCGGGATTGCTTTTTCCAGTGAGCGTGGGCCACCCCGGAGGCGGCTCACACCCCAAATCGAGGGTTTGGGCTCGCTCGCTCGGGGTCGGGATTCCGGCCAAAATGACAGGTCCGGGGTGGTCGTTTTTTTCACTTTCGGCGAGGTTTAATATCTCAGCTCTGGGACCACAGCCGGCCTCGGGATTGCTTTTTCCAGTGAGCGTGGGCCACCCCGGAGGCGGCTCACACCCCAAATCGAGGGTTTGGGCTCGCTCGCTCGGGGTCGGGATTCCGGCAAAAACGACAGGTCCGGGGTGGTCGTTTTTTTCACTTTCGGCGTGTGTTAATATCTCAGCTCCTGGACCACAGCCGGCCTCGGGATTGCTTTCTCCAGTGAGCGTGGGCCACCCCGGAGGCGGGTCACACCCCAAATCGAGGGTTTGGGCTCGCTCGCTCGGGGTCGGGATTCCGGCCAAAACGACAGGTCCGGGGTGGTCGTTTTTTTCACTTTCGGCGAGGTTTAATATCTCAGCTCCTGGACCACAGCCGGCCTCGGGATTGCTTTTTCCAGTGAGCGTGGGCCACCCCGGAGGCGGCTCACACCCCAAATCGAGGGTTTGGGCTCGCTCGCTCGGGGTCGGGATTCCGGCCAAAACGACAGGTCCGGGGTGGTCGTTTTTTTCACTTTCGGCGAGGTTTAATATCTCAGCTCCTGGACCACAGCCGGCCTCGGGATTGCTTTTTCCAGTGAGCGTGGGCCACCCCGGAGGCGGCTCACACCCCAAATCGAGGGTTTGGGCTCGCTCGCTCGTGGTCGGGATCCGGGCCAAAACGACAGGTCCGGGGTGGTCGTTTTTTTCACTTTCGGCGAGGTTTAATATCTCAGCTCCTGGACCACAGCCGGCCTCGGGATTGCTTTTTCCAGTGAGCGTGGGCCACCCCGGAGGCGGCTCACACCCCAAATCGAGGGTTTGGGCTCGCTCGCTCGTGGTCGGGATCCGGGCCAAAACGACAGGTCCGGGGTGGTCGTTTTTTTCACTTTCGGCGAGGGTTAATATCTCAGCTCCTGGACCACAGCCGGCCTCGGCATTGCTTTTTCCAGTGAGCGTGGGCCACCCCGGAGGCGGGTCACACCCCAAATCGAGGGTTTGGGCTCGCTCGCTCGGGGTCGGGATTCCGGCCAAAACGACAGGTCCGGGGTGGTCGTTTTTTTCACTTTCGGCGTGTGTTAATATCTCAGCTCTGGGACCACAGCCGGCCTCGGGATTGCTTTCTCCAGTGAGCGTGGGCCACCCCGGAGGCGGCTCACACCCCAAATCGAGGGTTTGGGCTCGCTGGCTCGGGGTCGGGATTCCGGCCAAAACGACAGGTCCGGGGTGGTCGTTTTTTTCACTTTCGGCGTGTGTTAATATCTCAGCTCTGGGACCACAGCCGGCCTCGGGATTGCTTTCTCCAGTGAGCGTGGGCCACCCCGGAGGCGGCTCACACCCCAAATCGAGGGTTTGGGCTCGCTGGCTCGTGGTCGGGATCCGGGCCAAAACGACAGGTCCGGGGTGGTCGTTTTTTTCACTTTCGGCGAGGGTTAATATCTCAGCTCCTGGACCACAGCCGGCCTCGGCATTGCTTTTTCCAGTGAGCGTGGGCCACCCCGGAGGCGGGTCACACCCCAAATCGAGGGTTTGGGCTCGCTCGCTCGGGGTCGGGATTCCGGCCAAAACGACAGGTCTGGGGTGGTCGTTTTTTTCACTTTCGGCGTGTGTTAATATCTCAGCTCTGGGACCACAGCCGGCCTCGGGATTGCTTTCTCCAGTGAGCGTGGGCCACCCCGGAGGCGGCTCACACCCCAAATCGAGGGTTTGGGCTCGCTCGCTCGGGGTCGGGATTCCGGCCAAAACGACAGGTCCGGGGTGGTCGTTTTTTTCACTTTCGGCGTGTGTTAATATCTCAGCTCCGGGACCACAGCCGGCCTCGGGATTGCTTTCTCCAGTGAGCGTGGGCCACCCCGGAGGCGGGTCACACCCCAAATCGAGGGTTTGGGCTCGCTCGCTCGGGGTCGGGATTCCGGCCAAAACGACAGGTCCGGGGTGGTCGTTTTTTTCACTTTCGGCGTGTGTTAATATCTCAGCTCTGGGACCAAAGCCGGCCTCGGGATTGCTTTTTCCAGTGAGCGTGGGCCACCCCGGAGGCGGCTCACACCCCAAATCGAGGGTTTGGGCTCGCTCGCTCGTGGTCGGGATCCGGGCCAAAACGACAGGTCCGGGGTGGTCGTTTTTTTCACTTTCGGCGAGGGTTAATATCTCAGCTCCTGGACCACAGCCGGCCTCGGCATTGCTTTTTCCAGTGAGCGTGGGCCACCCCGGAGGCGGGTCACACCCCAAATCGAGGGTTTGGGCTCGCTCGCTCGGGGTCGGGATTCCGGCCAAAACGACAGGTCCGGGGTGGTCGTTTTTTTCACTTTCGGCGAGGTTTAATATCTCAGCTCCTGGACCACAGCCGGCCTCGGGATTGCTTTTTCCAGTGAGCGTGGGCCACCCCGGAGGCGGCTCACACCCCAAATCGAGGGTTTGGGCTCGCTCGCTCGGGGTCGGGATTCCGGCCAAAACGACAGGTCCGGGGTGGTCGTTTTTTTCACTTTCGGCGAGGTTTAATATCTCAGCTCCTGGACCACAGCCGGCCTCGGGATTGCTTTTTCCAGTGAGCGTGGGCCACCCCGGAGGCGGCTCACACCCCAAATCGAGGGTTTGGGCTCGCTCGCTCGTGGTCGGGATCCGGGCCAAAACGACAGGTCCGGGGTGGTCGTTTTTTTCACTTTCGGCGAGGGTTAATATCTCAGCTCCTGGACCACAGCCGGCCTCGGGATTGCTTTTTCCAGTGAGCGTGGGCCAACCCGGAGGCGGCTCACACCCCAAATCGAGGGTTTGGGCTCGCTCGCTCGGGGTCGGGATTCCGGCCAAAACGACAGGTCCGGGGTGGTCGTTTTTTTCACTTTCGGCGAGGTTTAATATCTCAGCTCCTGGACCACAGCCGGCCTCGGGATTGCTTTTTCCAGTGAGCGTGGGCCAACCCGGAGGCGGCTCACACCCCAAATCGAGGGTTTGGGCTCGCTCGCTCGGGGTCGGGATTCCGGCAAAAACGACAGGTCCGGGGTGGTCGTTTTTTTCACTTTCGGCGAGGTTTAATATCTCAGCTCCTGGACCACAGCCGGCCTCGGGATTGCTTTTTCCAGTGAGCGTGGGCCACCCCGGAGGCGGCTCACACCCCAAATCGAGGGTTTGGGCTCGCTCGCTCGGGGTCGGGATTCCGGCCAAAACGACAGGTCCGGGGTGGTCGTTTTTTTCACTTTCGGCGAGGGTTAATATCTCAGCTCCTGGACCACAGCCGGCCTCGGGATTGCTTTTTCCAGTGAGCGTGGGCCAACCCGGAGGCGGCTCACACCCCAAATCGAGGGTTTGGGCTCGCTCGCTCGGGGTCGGGATTCCGGCCAAAACGACAGGTCCGGGGTGGTCGTTTTTTTCACTTTCGGCGAGGTTTAATATCTCAGCTCCTGGACCACAGCCGGCCTCGGGATTGCTTTTTCCAGTGAGCGTGGGCCAACCCGGAGGCGGCTCACACCCCAAATCGAGGGTTTGGGCTCGCTCGCTCGGGGTCGGGATTCCGGCAAAAACGACAGGTCCGGGGTGGTCGTTTTTTTCACTTTCGGCGAGGTTTAATATCTCAGCTCCTGGACCACAGCCGGCCTCGGGATTGCTTTTTCCAGTGAGCGTGGGCCACCCCGGAGGCGGCTCACACCCCAAATCGAGGGTTTGGGCTCGCTCGCTCGGGGTCGGGATTCCGGCCAAAACGACAGGTCCGGGGTGGTCGTTTTTTTCACTTTCGGCGAGGTTTAATATCTCAGCTCCTGGACCACAGCCGGCCTCGGGATTGCTTTTTCCAGTGAGCGTGGGCCACCCCGGAGGCGGCTCACACCCCAAATCGAGGGTTTGGGCTCGCTCGCTCGGGGTCGGGATTCCGGCCAAAACGACAGGTCCGGGGTGGTCGTTTTTTTCACTTTCGGCGTGTGTTAATATCTCAGCTCCGGGACCACAGCCGGCCTCGGGATTGCTTTCTCCAGTGAGCGTGGGCCACCCCGGAGGCGGGTCACACCCCAAATCGAGGGTTTGGGCTCGCTCGCTCGGGGTCGGGATTCCAGCCAAAACGACAGGTCCGGGGTGGTCGTTTTTTTCACTTTCGGCGAGGTTTAATATCTCAGCTCCTGGACCACAGCCGGCCTCGGGATTGCTTTTTCCAGTGAGCGTGGGCCACCCCGGAGGCGGCTCACACCCCAAATCGAGGGTTTGGGCTCGCTCGCTCGGGGTCGGGATTCCGGCCAAAACGACAGGTCCGGGGTGGTCGTTTTTTTCACTTTCGGCGAGGTTTAATATCTCAGCTCCTGGACCACAGCCGGCCTCGGGATTGCTTTTTCCAGTGAGCGTGGGCCACCCCGGAGGCGGCTCACACCCCAAATCGAGGGTTTGGGCTCGCTCGCTCGGGGTCGGGATTCCGGCCAAAACGACAGGTCCGGGGTGGTCGTTTTTTTCACTTTCGGCGAGGTTTAATATCTCAGCTCCTGGACCACAGCCGGCCTCGGGATTGCTTTTTCCAGTGAGCGTGGGCCACCCCGGAGGCGGCTCACACCCCAAATCGAGGGTTTGGGCTCGCTCGCTCGTGGTCGGGATCCGGGCCAAAACGACAGGTCCGGGGTGGTCGTTTTTTTCACTTTCGGCGAGGTTTAATATCTCAGCTCCTGGACCACAGCCGGCCTCGGGATTGCTTTTTCCAGTGAGCGTGGGCCACCCCGGAGGCGGCTCACACCCCAAATCGAGGGTTTGGGCTCGCTCGCTCGTGGTCGGGATCCGGGCCAAAACGACAGGTCCGGGGTGGTCGTTTTTTTCACTTTCGGCGAGGGTTAATATCTCAGCTCCTGGACCACAGCCGGCCTCGGCATTGCTTTTTCCAGTGAGCGTGGGCCACCCCGGAGGCGGGTCACACCCCAAATCGAGGGTTTGGGCTCGCTCGCTCGGGGTCGGGATTCCGGCCAAAACGACAGGTCCGGGGTGGTCGTTTTTTTCACTTTCGGCGTGTGTTAATATCTCAGCTCTGGGACCACAGCCGGCCTCGGGATTGCTTTCTCCAGTGAGCGTGGGCCACCCCGGAGGCGGCTCACACCCCAAATCGAGGGTTTGGGCTCGCTGGCTCGGGGTCGGGATTCCGGCCAAAACGACAGGTCCGGGGTGGTCGTTTTTTTCACTTTCGGCGTGTGTTAATATCTCAGCTCTGGGACCACAGCCGGCCTCGGGATTGCTTTCTCCAGTGAGCGTGGGCCACCCCGGAGGCGGCTCACACCCCAAATCGAGGGTTTGGGCTCGCTGGCTCGTGGTCGGGATCCGGGCCAAAACGACAGGTCCGGGGTGGTCGTTTTTTTCACTTTCGGCGAGGGTTAATATCTCAGCTCCTGGACCACAGCCGGCCTCGGCATTGCTTTTTCCAGTGAGCGTGGGCCACCCCGGAGGCGGGTCACACCCCAAATCGAGGGTTTGGGCTCGCTCGCTCGGGGTCGGGATTCCGGCCAAAACGACAGGTCTGGGGTGGTCGTTTTTTTCACTTTCGGCGTGTGTTAATATCTCAGCTCTGGGACCACAGCCGGCCTCGGGATTGCTTTCTCCAGTGAGCGTGGGCCACCCCGGAGGCGGCTCACACCCCAAATCGAGGGTTTGGGCTCGCTGGCTCGGGGTCGGGATTCCGGCCAAAACGACAGGTCCGGGGTGGTCGTTTTTTTCACTTTCGGCGTGTGTTAATATCTCAGCTCTGGGACCACAGCCGGCCTCGGGATTGCTTTCTCCAGTGAGCGTGGGCCACCCCGGAGGCGGCTCACACCCCAAATCGAGGGTTTGGGCTCGCTGGCTCGTGGTCGGGATCCGGGCCAAAACGACAGGTCCGGGGTGGTCGTTTTTTTCACTTTCGGCGAGGGTTAATATCTCAGCTCCTGGACCACAGCCGGCCTCGGCATTGCTTTTTCCAGTGAGCGTGGGCCACCCCGGAGGCGGGTCACACCCCAAATCGAGGGTTTGGGCTCGCTCGCTCGGGGTCGGGATTCCGGCCAAAACGACAGGTCTGGGGTGGTCGTTTTTTTCACTTTCGGCGTGTGTTAATATCTCAGCTCTGGGACCACAGCCGGCCTCGGGATTGCTTTCTCCAGTGAGCGTGGGCCACCCCGGAGGCGGCTCACACCCCAAATCGAGGGTTTGGGCTCGCTCGCTCGGGGTCGGGATTCCGGCCAAAACGACAGGTCCGGGGTGGTCGTTTTTTTCACTTTCGGCGTGTGTTAATATCTCAGCTCCGGGACCACAGCCGGCCTCGGGATTGCTTTCTCCAGTGAGCGTGGGCCACCCCGGAGGCGGGTCACACCCCAAATCGAGGGTTTGGGCTCGCTCGCTCGGGGTCGGGATTCCGGCCAAAACGACAGGTCCGGGGTGGTCGTTTTTTTCACTTTCGGCGTGTGTTAATATCTCAGCTCTGGGACCAAAGCCGGCCTCGGGATTGCTTTTTCCAGTGAGCGTGGGCCACCCCGGAGGCGGCTCACACCCCAAATCGAGGGTTTGGGCTCGCTCGCTCGTGGTCGGGATCCGGGCCAAAACGACAGGTCCGGGGTGGTCGTTTTTTTCACTTTCGGCGAGGGTTAATATCTCAGCTCCTGGACCACAGCCGGCCTCGGCATTGCTTTTTCCAGTGAGCGTGGGCCACCCCGGAGGCGGGTCACACCCCAAATCGAGGGTTTGGGCTCGCTCGCTCGGGGTCGGGATTCCGGCCAAAACGACAGGTCCGGGGTGGTCGTTTTTTTCACTTTCGGCGAGGTTTAATATCTCAGCTCCTGGACCACAGCCGGCCTCGGGATTGCTTTTTCCAGTGAGCGTGGGCCACCCCGGAGGCGGCTCACACCCCAAATCGAGGGTTTGGGCTCGCTCGCTCGGGGTCGGGATTCCGGCCAAAACGACAGGTCCGGGGTGGTCGTTTTTTTCACTTTCGGCGAGGTTTAATATCTCAGCTCCTGGACCACAGCCGGCCTCGGGATTGCTTTTTCCAGTGAGCGTGGGCCACCCCGGAGGCGGCTCACACCCCAAATCGAGGGTTTGGGCTCGCTCGCTCGTGGTCGGGATCCGGGCCAAAACGACAGGTCCGGGGTGGTCGTTTTTTTCACTTTCGGCGAGGGTTAATATCTCAGCTCCTGGACCACAGCCGGCCTCGGGATTGCTTTTTCCAGTGAGCGTGGGCCAACCCGGAGGCGGCTCACACCCCAAATCGAGGGTTTGGGCTCGCTCGCTCGGGGTCGGGATTCCGGCCAAAACGACAGGTCCGGGGTGGTCGTTTTTTTCACTTTCGGCGAGGTTTAATATCTCAGCTCCTGGACCACAGCCGGCCTCGGGATTGCTTTTTCCAGTGAGCGTGGGCCAACCCGGAGGCGGCTCACACCCCAAATCGAGGGTTTGGGCTCGCTCGCTCGGGGTCGGGATTCCGGCAAAAACGACAGGTCCGGGGTGGTCGTTTTTTTCACTTTCGGCGAGGTTTAATATCTCAGCTCCTGGACCACAGCCGGCCTCGGGATTGCTTTTTCCAGTGAGCGTGGGCCACCCCGGAGGCGGCTCACACCCCAAATCGAGGGTTTGGGCTCGCTCGCTCGGGGTCGGGATTCCGGCCAAAACGACAGGTCCGGGGTGGTCGTTTTTTTCACTTTCGGCGAGGGTTAATATCTCAGCTCCTGGACCACAGCCGGCCTCGGGATTGCTTTTTCCAGTGAGCGTGGGCCAACCCGGAGGCGGCTCACACCCCAAATCGAGGGTTTGGGCTCGCTCGCTCGGGGTCGGGATTCCGGCCAAAACGACAGGTCCGGGGTGGTCGTTTTTTTCACTTTCGGCGAGGTTTAATATCTCAGCTCCTGGACCACAGCCGGCCTCGGGATTGCTTTTTCCAGTGAGCGTGGGCCAACCCGGAGGCGGCTCACACCCCAAATCGAGGGTTTGGGCTCGCTCGCTCGGGGTCGGGATTCCGGCAAAAACGACAGGTCCGGGGTGGTCGTTTTTTTCACTTTCGGCGAGGTTTAATATCTCAGCTCCTGGACCACAGCCGGCCTCGGGATTGCTTTTTCCAGTGAGCGTGGGCCACCCCGGAGGCGGCTCACACCCCAAATCGAGGGTTTGGGCTCGCTCGCTCGGGGTCGGGATTCCGGCCAAAACGACAGGTCCGGGGTGGTCGTTTTTTTCACTTTCGGCGAGGTTTAATATCTCAGCTCCTGGACCACAGCCGGCCTCGGGATTGCTTTTTCCAGTGAGCGTGGGCCACCCCGGAGGCGGCTCACACCCCAAATCGAGGGTTTGGGCTCGCTCGCTCGGGGTCGGGATTCCGGCCAAAACGACAGGTCCGGGGTGGTCGTTTTTTTCACTTTCGGCGTGTGTTAATATCTCAGCTCCGGGACCACAGCCGGCCTCGGGATTGCTTTCTCCAGTGAGCGTGGGCCACCCCGGAGGCGGGTCACACCCCAAATCGAGGGTTTGGGCTCGCTCGCTCGGGGTCGGGATTCCAGCCAAAACGACAGGTCCGGGGTGGTCGTTTTTTTCACTTTCGGCGAGGTTTAATATCTCAGCTCCTGGACCACAGCCGGCCTCGGGATTGCTTTTTCCAGTGAGCGTGGGCCACCCCGGAGGCGGCTCACACCCCAAATCGAGGGTTTGGGCTCGCTCGCTCGGGGTCGGGATTCCGGCCAAAACGACAGGTCCGGGGTGGTCGTTTTTTTCACTTTCGGCGAGGTTTAATATCTCAGCTCCTGGACCACAGCCGGCCTCGGGATTGCTTTTTCCAGTGAGCGTGGGCCACCCCGGAGGCGGCTGACACCCCAAATCGAGGGTTTGGGCTCGCTCGCTCGGGGTCGGGATTCCGGCCAAAACGACAGGTCCGGGGTGGTCGTTTTTTTCACTTTCGGCGAGGTTTAATATCTCAGCTCCTGGACCACAGCCGGCCTCGGGATTGCTTTTTCCAGTGAGCGTGGGCCACCCCGGAGGCGGCTCACACCCCAAATCGAGGGTTTGGGCTCGCTCGCTCGTGGTCGGGATCCGGGCCAAAACGACAGGTCCGGGGTGGTCGTTTTTTTCACTTTCGGCGAGGTTTAATATCTCAGCTCCTGGACCACAGCCGGCCTCGGGATTGCTTTTTCCAGTGAGCGTGGGCCACCCCGGAGGCGGCTCACACCCCAAATCGAGGGTTTGGGCTCGCTCGCTCGTGGTCGGGATCCGGGCCAAAACGACAGGTCCGGGGTGGTCGTTTTTTTCACTTTCGGCGAGGGTTAATATCTCAGCTCCTGGACCACAGCCGGCCTCGGCATTGCTTTTTCCAGTGAGCGTGGGCCACCCCGGAGGCGGGTCACACCCCAAATCGAGGGTTTGGGCTCGCTCGCTCGGGGTCGGGATTCCGGCCAAAACGACAGGTCTGGGGTGGTCGTTTTTTTCACTTTCGGCGTGTGTTAATATCTCAGCTCTGGGACCACAGCCGGCCTCGGGATTGCTTTCTCCAGTGAGCGTGGGCCACCCCGGAGGCGGCTCACACCCCAAATCGAGGGTTTGGGCTCGCTCGCTCGGGGTCGGGATTCCGGCCAAAACGACAGGTCCGGGGTGGTCGTTTTTTTCACTTTCGGCGTGTGTTAATATCTCAGCTCCGGGACCACAGCCGGCCTCGGGATTGCTTTCTCCAGTGAGCGTGGGCCACCCCGGAGGCGGGTCACACCCCAAATCGAGGGTTTGGGCTCGCTCGCTCGGGGTCGGGATTCCAGCCAAAACGACAGGTCCGGGGTGGTCGTTTTTTTCACTTTCGGCGAGGTTTAATATCTCAGCTCCTGGACCACAGCCGGCCTCGGGATTGCTTTTTCCAGTGAGCGTGGGCCACCCCGGAGGCGGCTCACACCCCAAATCGAGGGTTTGGGCTCGCTCGCTCGGGGTCGGGATTCCGGCCAAAATGACAGGTCCGGGGTGGTCGTTTTTTTCACTTTCGGCGAGGTTTAATATCTCAGCTCTGGGACCACAGCCGGCCTCGGGATTGCTTTTTCCAGTGAGCGTGGGCCACCCCGGAGGCGGCTCACACCCCAAATCGAGGGTTTGGGCTCGCTCGCTCGTGGTCGGGATCCGGGCCAAAACGACAGGTCCGGGGTGGTCGTTTTTTTCACTTTCGGCGAGGTTTAATATCTCAGCTCCTGGACCACAGCCGGCCTCGGGATTGCTTTTTCCAGTGAGCGTGGGCCAACCCGGAGGCGGCTCACACCCCAAATCGAGGGTTTGGGCTCGCTCGCTCGGGGTCGGGATTCCGGCAAAAACGACAGGTCCGGGGTGGTCGTTTTTTTCACTTTCGGCGAGGTTTAATATCTCAGCTCCTGGACCACAGCCGGCCTCGGGATTGCTTTTTCCAGTGAGCGTGGGCCACCCCGGAGGCGGCTCACACCCCAAATCGAGGGTTTGGGCTCGCTCGCTCGGGGTCGGGATTCCGGCCAAAACGACAGGTCCGGGGTGGTCGTTTTTTTCACTTTCGGCGAGGGTTAATATCTCAGCTCCTGGACCACAGCCGGCCTCGGGATTGCTTTTTCCAGTGAGCGTGGGCCAACCCGGAGGCGGCTCACACCCCAAATCGAGGGTTTGGGCTCGCTCGCTCGGGGTCGGGATTCCGGCCAAAACGACAGGTCCGGGGTGGTCGTTTTTTTCACTTTCGGCGAGGTTTAATATCTCAGCTCCTGGACCACAGCCGGCCTCGGGATTGCTTTTTCCAGTGAGCGTGGGCCAACCCGGAGGCGGCTCACACCCCAAATCGAGGGTTTGGGCTCGCTCGCTCGGGGTCGGGATTCCGGCAAAAACGACAGGTCCGGGGTGGTCGTTTTTTTCACTTTCGGCGAGGTTTAATATCTCAGCTCCTGGACCACAGCCGGCCTCGGGATTGCTTTTTCCAGTGAGCGTGGGCCACCCCGGAGGCGGCTCACACCCCAAATCGAGGGTTTGGGCTCGCTCGCTCGGGGTCGGGATTCCGGCCAAAACGACAGGTCCGGGGTGGTCGTTTTTTTCACTTTCGGCGAGGTTTAATATCTCAGCTCCTGGACCACAGCCGGCCTCGGGATTGCTTTTTCCAGTGAGCGTGGGCCACCCCGGAGGCGGCTCACACCCCAAATCGAGGGTTTGGGCTCGCTCGCTCGGGGTCGGGATTCCGGCCAAAACGACAGGTCCGGGGTGGTCGTTTTTTTCACTTTCGGCGTGTGTTAATATCTCAGCTCCGGGACCACAGCCGGCCTCGGGATTGCTTTCTCCAGTGAGCGTGGGCCACCCCGGAGGCGGGTCACACCCCAAATCGAGGGTTTGGGCTCGCTCGCTCGGGGTCGGGATTCCAGCCAAAACGACAGGTCCGGGGTGGTCGTTTTTTTCACTTTCGGCGAGGTTTAATATCTCAGCTCCTGGACCACAGCCGGCCTCGGGATTGCTTTTTCCAGTGAGCGTGGGCCACCCCGGAGGCGGCTCACACCCCAAATCGAGGGTTTGGGCTCGCTCGCTCGGGGTCGGGATTCCGGCCAAAACGACAGGTCCGGGGTGGTCGTTTTTTTCACTTTCGGCGAGGTTTAATATCTCAGCTCCTGGACCACAGCCGGCCTCGGGATTGCTTTTTCCAGTGAGCGTGGGCCACCCCGGAGGCGGCTGACACCCCAAATCGAGGGTTTGGGCTCGCTCGCTCGGGGTCGGGATTCCGGCCAAAACGACAGGTCCGGGGTGGTCGTTTTTTTCACTTTCGGCGAGGTTTAATATCTCAGCTCCTGGACCACAGCCGGCCTCGGGATTGCTTTTTCCAGTGAGCGTGGGCCACCCCGGAGGCGGCTCACACCCCAAATCGAGGGTTTGGGCTCGCTCGCTCGTGGTCGGGATCCGGGCCAAAACGACAGGTCCGGGGTGGTCGTTTTTTTCACTTTCGGCGAGGTTTAATATCTCAGCTCCTGGACCACAGCCGGCCTCGGGATTGCTTTTTCCAGTGAGCGTGGGCCACCCCGGAGGCGGCTCACACCCCAAATCGAGGGTTTGGGCTCGCTCGCTCGTGGTCGGGATCCGGGCCAAAACGACAGGTCCGGGGTGGTCGTTTTTTTCACTTTCGGCGAGGGTTAATATCTCAGCTCCTGGACCACAGCCGGCCTCGGCATTGCTTTTTCCAGTGAGCGTGGGCCACCCCGGAGGCGGGTCACACCCCAAATCGAGGGTTTGGGCTCGCTCGCTCGGGGTCGGGATTCCGGCCAAAACGACAGGTCTGGGGTGGTCGTTTTTTTCACTTTCGGCGTGTGTTAATATCTCAGCTCTGGGACCACAGCCGGCCTCGGGATTGCTTTCTCCAGTGAGCGTGGGCCACCCCGGAGGCGGCTCACACCCCAAATCGAGGGTTTGGGCTCGCTCGCTCGGGGTCGGGATTCCGGCCAAAACGACAGGTCCGGGGTGGTCGTTTTTTTCACTTTCGGCGTGTGTTAATATCTCAGCTCCGGGACCACAGCCGGCCTCGGGATTGCTTTCTCCAGTGAGCGTGGGCCACCCCGGAGGCGGGTCACACCCCAAATCGAGGGTTTGGGCTCGCTCGCTCGGGGTCGGGATTCCAGCCAAAACGACAGGTCCGGGGTGGTCGTTTTTTTCACTTTCGGCGAGGTTTAATATCTCAGCTCCTGGACCACAGCCGGCCTCGGGATTGCTTTTTCCAGTGAGCGTGGGCCACCCCGGAGGCGGCTCACACCCCAAATCGAGGGTTTGGGCTCGCTCGCTCGGGGTCGGGATTCCGGCCAAAATGACAGGTCCGGGGTGGTCGTTTTTTTCACTTTCGGCGAGGTTTAATATCTCAGCTCTGGGACCACAGCCGGCCTCGGGATTGCTTTTTCCAGTGAGCGTGGGCCACCCCGGAGGCGGCTCACACCCCAAATCGAGGGTTTGGGCTCGCTCGCTCGTGGTCGGGATCCGGGCCAAAACGACAGGTCCGGGGTGGTCGTTTTTTTCACTTTCGGCGAGGGTTAATATCTCAGCTCCTGGACCACAGCCGGCCTCGGGATTGCTTTTTCCAGTGAGCGTGGGCCAACCCGGAGGCGGCTCACACCCCAAATCGAGGGTTTGGGCTCGCTCGCTCGGGGTCGGGATTCCGGCCAAAACGACAGGTCCGGGGTGGTCGTTTTTTTCACTTTCGGCGAGGTTTAATATCTCAGCTCCTGGACCACAGCCGGCCTCGGGATTGCTTTTTCCAGTGAGCGTGGGCCACCCCGGAGGCGGCTCACACCCCAAATCGAGGGTTTGGGCTCGCTCGCTCGGGGTCGGGATTCCGGCAAAAACGACAGGTCCGGGGTGGTCGTTTTTTTCACTTTCGGCGTGTGTTAATATCTCAGCTCCTGGACCACAGCCGGCCTCGGGATTGCTTTCTCCAGTGAGCGTGGGCCACCCCGGAGGCGGGTCACACCCCAAATCGAGGGTTTGGGCTCGCTCGCTCGGGGTCGGGATTCCGGCCAAAACGACAGGTCCGGGGTGGTCGTTTTTTTCACTTTCGGCGAGGTTTAATATCTCAGCTCCTGGACCACAGCCGGCCTCGGGATTGCTTTTTCCAGTGAGCGTGGGCCACCCCGGAGGCGGCTCACACCCCAAATCGAGGGTTTGGGCTCGCTCGCTCGGGGTCGGGATTCCGGCCAAAACGACAGGTCCGGGGTGGTCGTTTTTTTCACTTTCGGCGAGGTTTAATATCTCAGCTCCTGGACCACAGCCGGCCTCGGGATTGCTTTTTCCAGTGAGCGTGGGCCACCCCGGAGGCGGCTCACACCCCAAATCGAGGGTTTGGGCTCGCTCGCTCGTGGTCGGGATCCGGGCCAAAACGACAGGTCCGGGGTGGTCGTTTTTTTCACTTTCGGCGAGGGTTAATATCTCAGCTCCTGGACCACAGCCGGCCTCGGCATTGCTTTTTCCAGTGAGCGTGGGCCACCCCGGAGGCGGGTCACACCCCAAATCGAGGGTTTGGGCTCGCTCGCTCGGGGTCGGGATTCCGGCCGAAACGACAGGTCTGGGGTGGTCGTTTTTTTCACTTTCGGCGTGTGTTAATATCTCAGCTCTGGGACCACAGCCGGCCTCTGGATTGCTTTCTCCAGTGAGCGTGGGCCACCCCGGAGGCGGCTCACACCCCAAATCGAGGGTTTGGGCTCGCTCGCTCGGGGTCGGGATTCCGGCCAAAACGACAGGTCCGGGGTGGTCGTTTTTTTCACTTTCGGCGTGTGTTAATATCTCAGCTCCGGGACCACAGCCGGCCTCGGGATTGCTTTCTCCAGTGAGCGTGGGCCACCCCGGAGGCGGGTCACACCCCAAATCGAGGGTTTGGGCTCGCTCGCTCGGGGTCGGGATTCCAGCCAAAACGACAGGTCCGGGGTGGTCGTTTTTTTCACTTTCGGCGAGGTTTAATATCTCAGCTCCTGGACCACAGCCGGCCTCGGGATTGCTTTTTCCAGTGAGCGTGGGCCACCCCGGAGGCGGCTCACACCCCAAATCGAGGGTTTGGGCTCGCTCGCTCGGGGTCGGGATTCCGGCCAAAATGACAGGTCCGGGGTGGTCGTTTTTTTCACTTTCGGCGAGGTTTAATATCTCAGCTCTGGGACCACAGCCGGCCTCGGGATTGCTTTTTCCAGTGAGCGTGGGCCACCCCGGAGGCGGCTCACACCCCAAATCGAGGGTTTGGGCTCGCTCGCTCGTGGTCGGGATCCGGGCCAAAACGACAGGTCCGGGGTGGTCGTTTTTTTCACTTTCGGCGAGGGTTAATATCTCAGCTCCTGGACCACAGCCGGCCTCGGGATTGCTTTTTCCAGTGAGCGTGGGCCAACCCGGAGGCGGCTCACACCCCAAATCGAGGGTTTGGGCTCGCTCGCTCGGGGTCGGGATTCCGGCCAAAACGACAGGTCCGGGGTGGTCGTTTTTTTCACTTTCGGCGAGGTTTAATATCTCAGCTCCTGGACCACAGCCGGCCTCGGGATTGCTTTTTCCAGTGAGCGTGGGCCACCCCGGAGGCGGCTCACACCCCAAATCGAGGGTTTGGGCTCGCTCGCTCGGGGTCGGGATTCCGGCCAAAACGACAGGTCCGGGGTGGTCGTTTTTTTCACTTTCGGCGAGGGTTAATATCTCAGCTCCTGGACCACAGCCGGTCTCGGGATTGCTTTTTCCAGTGAGCGTGGGCCAACCCGGAGGCGGCTCACACCCCAAATCGAGGGTTTGGGCTCGCTCGCTCGGGGTCGGGATTCCGGCCAAAACGACAGGTCCGGGGTGGTCGTTTTTTTCACTTTCGGCGAGGTTTAATATCTCAGCTCCTGGACCACAGCCGGCCTCGGGATTGCTTTTTCCAGTGAGCGTGGGCCAACCCGGAGGCGGCTCACACCCCAAATCGAGGGTTTGGGCTCGCTCGCTCGGGGTCGGGATTCCGGCAAAAACGACAGGTCCGGGGTGGTCGTTTTTTTCACTTTCGGCGAGGTTTAATATCTCAGCTCCTGGACCACAGCCGGCCTCGGGATTGCTTTTTCCAGTGAGCGTGGGCCACCCCGGAGGCGGCTCACACCCCAAATCGAGGGTTTGGGCTCGCTCGCTCGGGGTCGGGATTCCGGCCAAAACGACAGGTCCGGGGTGGTCGTTTTTTTCACTTTCGGCGAGGTTTAATATCTCAGCTCCTGGACCACAGCCGGCCTCGGGATTGCTTTTTCCAGTGAGCGTGGGCCACCCCGGAGGCGGCTCACACCCCAAATCGAGGGTTTGGGCTCGCTCGCTCGGGGTCGGGATTCCGGCCAAAACGACAGGTCCGGGGTGGTCGTTTTTTTCACTTTCGGCGTGTGTTAATATCTCAGCTCCGGGACCACAGCCGGCCTCGGGATTGCTTTCTCCAGTGAGCGTGGGCCACCCCGGAGGCGGGTCACACCCCAAATCGAGGGTTTGGGCTCGCTCGCTCGGGGTCGGGATTCCAGCCAAAACGACAGGTCCGGGGTGGTCGTTTTTTTCACTTTCGGCGAGGTTTAATATCTCAGCTCCTGGACCACAGCCGGCCTCGGGATTGCTTTTTCCAGTGAGCGTGGGCCACCCCGGAGGCGGCTCACACCCCAAATCGAGGGTTTGGGCTCGCTCGCTCGGGGTCGGGATTCCGGCCAAAACGACAGGTCCGGGGTGGTCGTTTTTTTCACTTTCGGCGAGGTTTAATATCTCAGCTCCTGGACCACAGCCGGCCTCGGGATTGCTTTTTCCAGTGAGCGTGGGCCACCCCGGAGGCGGCTCACACCCCAAATCGAGGGTTTGGGCTCGCTCGCTCGTGGTCGGGATCCGGGCCAAAACGACAGGTCCGGGGTGGTCGTTTTTTTCACTTTCGGCGAGGTTTAATATCTCAGCTCCTGGACCACAGCCGGCCTCGGGATTGCTTTTTCCAGTGAGCGTGGGCCACCCCGGAGGCGGCTCACACCCCAAATCGAGGGTTTGGGCTCGCTCGCTCGTGGTCGGGATCCGGGCCAAAACGACAGGTCCGGGGTGGTCGTTTTTTTCACTTTCGGCGAGGGTTAATATCTCAGCTCCTGGACCACAGCCGGCCTCGGCATTGCTTTTTCCAGTGAGCGTGGGCCACCCCGGAGGCGGGTCACACCCCAAATCGAGGGTTTGGGCTCGCTCGCTCGGGGTCGGGATTCCGGCCAAAACGACAGGTCTGGGGTGGTCGTTTTTTTCACTTTCGGCGTGTGTTAATATCTCAGCTCTGGGACCACAGCCGGCCTCGGGATTGCTTTCTCCAGTGAGCGTGGGCCACCCCGGAGGCGGCTCACACCCCAAATCGAGGGTTTGGGCTCGCTCGCTCGGGGTCGGGATTCCGGCCAAAACGACAGGTCCGGGGTGGTCGTTTTTTTCACTTTCGGCGTGTGTTAATATCTCAGCTCCGGGACCACAGCCGGCCTCGGGATTGCTTTCTCCAGTGAGCGTGGGCCACCCCGGAGGCGGGTCACACCCCAAATCGAGGGTTTGGGCTCGCTCGCTCGGGGTCGGGATTCCAGCCAAAACGACAGGTCCGGGGTGGTCGTTTTTTTCACTTTCGGCGAGGTTTAATATCTCAGCTCCTGGACCACAGCCGGCCTCGGGATTGCTTTTTCCAGTGAGCGTGGGCCACCCCGGAGGCGGCTCACACCCCAAATCGAGGGTTTGGGCTCGCTCGCTCGGGGTCGGGATTCCGGCCAAAATGACAGGTCCGGGGTGGTCGTTTTTTTCACTTTCGGCGAGGTTTAATATCTCAGCTCTGGGACCACAGCCGGCCTCGGGATTGCTTTTTCCAGTGAGCGTGGGCCACCCCGGAGGCGGCTCACACCCCAAATCGAGGGTTTGGGCTCGCTCGCTCGTGGTCGGGATCCGGGCCAAAACGACAGGTCCGGGGTGGTCGTTTTTTTCACTTTCGGCGAGGGTTAATATCTCAGCTCCTGGACCACAGCCGGCCTCGGGATTGCTTTTTCCAGTGAGCGTGGGCCAACCCGGAGGCGGCTCACACCCCAAATCGAGGGTTTGGGCTCGCTCGCTCGGGGTCGGGATTCCGGCCAAAACGACAGGTCCGGGGTGGTCGTTTTTTTCACTTTCGGCGAGGTTTAATATCTCAGCTCCTGGACCACAGCCGGCCTCGGGATTGCTTTTTCCAGTGAGCGTGGGCCACCCCGGAGGCGGCTCACACCCCAAATCGAGGGTTTGGGCTCGCTCGCTCGGGGTCGGGATTCCGGCAAAAACGACAGGTCCGGGGTGGTCGTTTTTTTCACTTTCGGCGTGTGTTAATATCTCAGCTCCTGGACCACAGCCGGCCTCGGGATTGCTTTCTCCAGTGAGCGTGGGCCACCCCGGAGGCGGGTCACACCCCAAATCGAGGGTTTGGGCTCGCTCGCTCGGGGTCGGGATTCCGGCCAAAACGACAGGTCCGGGGTGGTCGTTTTTTTCACTTTCGGCGAGGTTTAATATCTCAGCTCCTGGACCACAGCCGGCCTCGGGATTGCTTTTTCCAGTGAGCGTGGGCCACCCCGGAGGCGGCTCACACCCCAAATCGAGGGTTTGGGCTCGCTCGCTCGGGGTCGGGATTCCGGCCAAAACGACAGGTCCGGGGTGGTCGTTTTTTTCACTTTCGGCGAGGTTTAATATCTCAGCTCCTGGACCACAGCCGGCCTCGGGATTGCTTTTTCCAGTGAGCGTGGGCCACCCCGGAGGCGGCTCACACCCCAAATCGAGGGTTTGGGCTCGCTCGCTCGTGGTCGGGATCCGGGCCAAAACGACAGGTCCGGGGTGGTCGTTTTTTTCACTTTCGGCGAGGGTTAATATCTCAGCTCCTGGACCACAGCCGGCCTCGGCATTGCTTTTTCCAGTGAGCGTGGGCCACCCCGGAGGCGGGTCACACCCCAAATCGAGGGTTTGGGCTCGCTCGCTCGGGGTCGGGATTCCGGCCGAAACGACAGGTCTGGGGTGGTCGTTTTTTTCACTTTCGGCGTGTGTTAATATCTCAGCTCTGGGACCACAGCCGGCCTCTGGATTGCTTTCTCCAGTGAGCGTGGGCCACCCCGGAGGCGGCTCACACCCCAAATCGAGGGTTTGGGCTCGCTCGCTCGGGGTCGGGATTCCGGCCAAAACGACAGGTCCGGGGTGGTCGTTTTTTTCACTTTCGGCGTGTGTTAATATCTCAGCTCCGGGACCACAGCCGGCCTCGGGATTGCTTTCTCCAGTGAGCGTGGGCCACCCCGGAGGCGGGTCACACCCCAAATCGAGGGTTTGGGCTCGCTCGCTCGGGGTCGGGATTCCAGCCAAAACGACAGGTCCGGGGTGGTCGTTTTTTTCACTTTCGGCGAGGTTTAATATCTCAGCTCCTGGACCACAGCCGGCCTCGGGATTGCTTTTTCCAGTGAGCGTGGGCCACCCCGGAGGCGGCTCACACCCCAAATCGAGGGTTTGGGCTCGCTCGCTCGGGGTCGGGATTCCGGCCAAAATGACAGGTCCGGGGTGGTCGTTTTTTTCACTTTCGGCGAGGTTTAATATCTCAGCTCTGGGACCACAGCCGGCCTCGGGATTGCTTTTTCCAGTGAGCGTGGGCCACCCCGGAGGCGGCTCACACCCCAAATCGAGGGTTTGGGCTCGCTCGCTCGTGGTCGGGATCCGGGCCAAAACGACAGGTCCGGGGTGGTCGTTTTTTTCACTTTCGGCGAGGTTTAATATCTCAGCTCCTGGACCACAGCCGGCCTCGGGATTGCTTTTTCCAGTGAGCGTGGGCCACCCCGGAGGCGGCTCACACCCCAAATCGAGGGTTTGGGCTCGCTCGCTCGGGGTCGGGATTCCGGCCAAAACGACAGGTCCGGGGTGGTCGTTTTTTTCACTTTCGGCGAGGTTTAATATCTCAGCTCCTGGACCACAGCCGGCCTCGGGATTGCTTTTTCCAGTGAGCGTGGGCCACCCCGGAGGCGGCTCACACCCCAAATCGAGGGTTTGGGCTCGCTCGCTCGTGGTCGGGATCCGGGCCAAAACGACAGGTCCGGGGTGGTCGTTTTTTTCACTTTCGGCGAGGGTTAATATCTCAGCTCCTGGACCACAGCCGGCCTCGGCATTGCTTTTTCCAGTGAGCGTGGGCCACCCCGGAGGCGGGTCACACCCCAAATCGAGGGTTTGGGCTCGCTCGCTCGGGGTCGGGATTCCGGCCGAAACGACAGGTCTGGGGTGGTCGTTTTTTTCACTTTCGGCGTGTGTTAATATCTCAGCTCCGGGACCACAGCCGGCCTCGGGATTGCTTTCTCCAGTGAGCGTGGGCCACCCCGGAGGCGGGTCACACCCCAAATCGAGGGTTTGGGCTCGCTCGCTCGGGGTCGGGATTCCAGCCAAAACGACAGGTCCGGGGTGGTCGTTTTTTTCACTTTCGGCGAGGTTTAATATCTCAGCTCCTGGACCACAGCCGGCCTCGGGATTGCTTTTTCCAGTGAGCGTGGGCCACCCCGGAGGCGGCTCACACCCCAAATCGAGGGTTTGGGCTCGCTCGCTCGTGGTCGGGATCCGGGCCAAAACGACAGGTCCGGGGTGGTCGTTTTTTTCACTTTCGGCGAGGGTTAATATCTCAGCTCCTGGACCACAGCCGGCCTCGGCATTGCTTTTTCCAGTGAGCGTGGGCCACCCCGGAGGCGGGTCACACCCCAAATCGAGGGTTTGGGCTCGCTCGCTCGGGGTCGGGATTCCGGCCAAAACGACAGGTCCGGGGTGGTCGTTTTTTTCACTTTCGGCGTGTGTTAATATCTCAGCTCCGGGACCACAGCCGGCCTCGGGATTGCTTTCTCCAGTGAGCGTGGGCCACCCCGGAGGCGGGTCACACCCCAAATCGAGGGTTTGGGCTCGCTCGCTCGGGGTCGGGATTCCAGCCAAAACGACAGGTCCGGGGTGGTCGTTTTTTTCACTTTCGGCGAGGGTTAATATCTCAGCTCCTGGACCACAGCCGGCCTCGGCATTGCTTTTTCCAGTGAGCGTGGGCCACCCCGGAGGCGGGTCACACCCCAAATCGAGGGTTTGGGCTCGCTCGCTCGGGGTCGGGATTCCGGCCAAAACGACAGGTCCGGGGTGGTCGTTTTTTTCACTTTCGGCGTGTGTTAATATCTCAGCTCTGGGACCACAGCCGGCCTTGGGATTGCTTTCTCCAGTGAGCGTGGGCCACCCCGGAGGCGGCTCACACCCCAAATCGAGGGTTTGGGCTCGCTCGCTCGGGGTCGGGATTCCGGCCAAAACGACAGGTCCGGGGTGGTCGTTTTTTTCACTTTCGGCGTGTGTTAATATCTCAGCTCTGGGACCACAGCCGGCCTTGGGATTGCTTTCTCCAGTGAGCGTGGGCCACCCCGGAGGCGGCTCACACCCCAAATCGAGGGTTTGGGCTCGCTCGCTCGGGGTCGGGATTCCGGCCAAAACGACAGGTCCGGGGTGGTCGTTTTTTTCACTTTCGGCGTGTGTTAATATCTCAGCTCTGGGACCAAAGCCGGCCTCGGGATTGCTTTTTCCAGTGAGCGTGGGCCACCCCGGAGGCGGCTCACACCCCAAATCGAGGGTTTGGGCTCGCTCGCTCGTGGTCGGGATCCGGGCCAAAACGACAGGTCCGGGGGGTGGTCGTTTTTTTCACTTTCGGCGAGGGTTAATATCTCAGCTCCTGGACCACAGCCGGCCTCGGCATTGCTTTTTCCAGTGAGCGTGGGCCACCCCGGAGGCGGGTCACACCCCAAATCGAGGGTTTGGGCTCGCTCGCTCGGGGTCGGGATTCCGGCCAAAACGACAGGTCCGGGGTGGTCGTTTTTTTCACTTTCGGCGAGGTTTAATATCTCAGCTCCTGGACCACAGCCGGCCTCGGGATTGCTTTTTCCAGTGAGCGTGGGCCACCCCGGAGGCGGCTCACACCCCAAATCGAGGGTTTGGGCTCGCTCGCTCGGGGTCGGGATTCCGGCCAAAACGACAGGTCCGGGGTGGTCGTTTTTTTCACTTTCGGCGAGGTTTAATATCTCAGCTCTGGGACCACAGCCGGCCTCGGGATTGCTTTTTCCAGTGAGCGTGGGCCACCCCGGAGGCGGCTCACACCCCAAATCGAGGGTTTGGGCTCGCTCGCTCGTGGTCGGGATCCGGGCCAAAACGACAGGTCCGGGGTGGTCGTTTTTTTCACTTTCGGCGAGGGTTAATATCTCAGCTCCTGGACCACAGCCGGCCTCGGGATTGCTTTTTCCAGTGAGCGTGGGCCAACCCGGAGGCGGCTCACACCCCAAATCGAGGGTTTGGGCTCGCTCGCTCGGGGTCGGGATTCCGGCCAAAACGACAGGTCCGGGGTGGTCGTTTTTTTCACTTTCGGCGAGGTTTAATATCTCAGCTCCTGGACCACAGCCGGCCTCGGGATTGCTTTTTCCAGTGAGCGTGGGCCAACCCGGAGGCGGCTCACACCCCAAATCGAGGGTTTGGGCTCGCTCGCTCGGGGTCGGGATTCCGGCAAAAACGACAGGTCCGGGGTGGTCGTTTTTTTCACTTTCGGCGAGGTTTAATATCTCAGCTCCTGGACCACAGCCGGCCTCGGGATTGCTTTTTCCAGTGAGCGTGGGCCACCCCGGAGGCGGCTCACACCCCAAATCGAGGGTTTGGGCTCGCTCGCTCGGGGTCGGGATTCCGGCCAAAACGACAGGTCCGGGGTGGTCGTTTTTTTCACTTTCGGCGAGGTTTAATATCTCAGCTCCTGGACCACAGCCGGCCTCGGGATTGCTTTTTCCAGTGAGCGTGGGCCACCCCGGAGGCGGCTCACACCCCAAATCGAGGGTTTGGGCTCGCTCGCTCGGGGTCGGGATTCCGGCCAAAACGACAGGTCCGGGGTGGTCGTTTTTTTCACTTTCAGCGTGTGTTAATATCTCAGCTCCGGGACCACAGCCGGCCTCGGGATTGCTTTCTCCAGTGAGCGTGGGCCACCCCGGAGGCGGGTCACACCCCAAATCGAGGGTTTGGGCTCGCTCGCTCGGGGTCGGGATTCCAGCCAAAACGACAGGTCCGGGGTGGTCGTTTTTTTCACTTTCGGCGAGGTTTAATATCTCAGCTCCTGGACCACAGCCGGCCTCGGGATTGCTTTTTCCAGTGAGCGTGGGCCACCCCGGAGGCGGCTCACACCCCAAATCGAGGGTTTGGGCTCGCTCGCTCGGGGTCGGGATTCCGGCAAAAACGACAGGTCCGGGGTGGTCGTTTTTTTCACTTTCGGCGTGTGTTAATATCTCAGCTCCTGGACCACAGCCGGCCTCGGGATTGCTTTCTCCAGTGAGCGTGGGCCACCCCGGAGGCGGGTCACACCCCAAATCGAGGGTTTGGGCTCGCTCGCTCGGGGTCGGGATTCCGGCCAAAACGACAGGTCCGGGGTGGTCGTTTTTTTCACTTTCGGCGAGGTTTAATATCTCAGCTCCTGGACCACAGCCGGCCTCGGGATTGCTTTTTCCAGTGAGCGTGGGCCACCCCGGAGGCGGCTGACACCCCAAATCGAGGGTTTGGGCTCGCTCGCTCGGGGTCGGGATTCCGGCCAAAACGACAGGTCCGGGGTGGTCGTTTTTTTCACTTTCGGCGAGGTTTAATATCTCAGCTCCTGGACCACAGCCGGCCTCGGGATTGCTTTTTCCAGTGAGCGTGGGCCACCCCGGAGGCGGCTCACACCCCAAATCGAGGGTTTGGGCTCGCTCGCTCGTGGTCGGGATCCGGGCCAAAACGACAGGTCCGGGGTGGTCGTTTTTTTCACTTTCGGCGAGGTTTAATATCTCAGCTCCTGGACCACAGCCGGCCTCGGGATTGCTTTTTCCAGTGAGCGTGGGCCACCCCGGAGGCGGCTCACACCCCAAATCGAGGGTTTGGGCTCGCTCGCTCGTGGTCGGGATCCGGGCCAAAACGACAGGTCCGGGGTGGTCGTTTTTTTCACTTTCGGCGAGGGTTAATATCTCAGCTCCTGGACCACAGCCGGCCTCGGCATTGCTTTTTCCAGTGAGCGTGGGCCACCCCGGAGGCGGGTCACACCCCAAATCGAGGGTTTGGGCTCGCTCGCTCGGGGTCGGGATTCCGGCCAAAACGACAGGTCTGGGGTGGTCGTTTTTTTCACTTTCGGCGTGTGTTAATATCTCAGCTCTGGGACCACAGCCGGCCTCGGGATTGCTTTCTCCAGTGAGCGTGGGCCACCCCGGAGGCGGCTCACACCCCAAATCGAGGGTTTGGGCTCGCTCGCTCGGGGTCGGGATTCCGGCCAAAACGACAGGTCCGGGGTGGTCGTTTTTTTCACTTTCGGCGTGTGTTAATATCTCAGCTCCGGGACCACAGCCGGCCTCGGGATTGCTTTCTCCAGTGAGCGTGGGCCACCCCGGAGGCGGGTCACACCCCAAATCGAGGGTTTGGGCTCGCTCGCTCGGGGTCGGGATTCCGGCCAAAACGACAGGTCCGGGGTGGTCGTTTTTTTCACTTTCAGCGTGTGTTAATATCTCAGCTCCGGGACCACAGCCGGCCTCGGGATTGCTTTCTCCAGTGAGCGTGGGCCACCCCGGAGGCGGGTCACACCCCAAATCGAGGGTTTGGGCTCGCTCGCTCGGGGTCGGGATTCCAGCCAAAACGACAGGTCCGGGGTGGTCGTTTTTTTCACTTTCGGCGAGGTTTAATATCTCAGCTCCTGGACCACAGCCGGCCTCGGGATTGCTTTTTCCAGTGAGCGTGGGCCACCCCGGAGGCGGCTCACACCCCAAATCGAGGGTTTGGGCTCGCTCGCTCGGGGTCGGGATTCCGGCAAAAACGACAGGTCCGGGGTGGTCGTTTTTTTCACTTTCGGCGTGTGTTAATATCTCAGCTCCTGGACCACAGCCGGCCTCGGGATTGCTTTCTCCAGTGAGCGTGGGCCACCCCGGAGGCGGGTCACACCCCAAATCGAGGGTTTGGGCTCGCTCGCTCGGGGTCGGGATTCCGGCCAAAACGACAGGTCCGGGGTGGTCGTTTTTTTCACTTTCGGCGAGGTTTAATATCTCAGCTCCTGGACCACAGCCGGCCTCGGGATTGCTTTTTCCAGTGAGCGTGGGCCACCCCGGAGGCGGCTGACACCCCAAATCGAGGGTTTGGGCTCGCTCGCTCGGGGTCGGGATTCCGGCCAAAACGACAGGTCCGGGGTGGTCGTTTTTTTCACTTTCGGCGAGGTTTAATATCTCAGCTCCTGGACCACAGCCGGCCTCGGGATTGCTTTTTCCAGTGAGCGTGGGCCACCCCGGAGGCGGCTCACACCCCAAATCGAGGGTTTGGGCTCGCTCGCTCGTGGTCGGGATCCGGGCCAAAACGACAGGTCCGGGGTGGTCGTTTTTTTCACTTTCGGCGAGGTTTAATATCTCAGCTCCTGGACCACAGCCGGCCTCGGGATTGCTTTTTCCAGTGAGCGTGGGCCACCCCGGAGGCGGCTCACACCCCAAATCGAGGGTTTGGGCTCGCTCGCTCGTGGTCGGGATCCGGGCCAAAACGACAGGTCCGGGGTGGTCGTTTTTTTCACTTTCGGCGAGGGTTAATATCTCAGCTCCTGGACCACAGCCGGCCTCGGCATTGCTTTTTCCAGTGAGCGTGGGCCACCCCGGAGGCGGGTCACACCCCAAATCGAGGGTTTGGGCTCGCTCGCTCGGGGTCGGGATTCCGGCCAAAACGACAGGTCTGGGGTGGTCGTTTTTTTCACTTTCGGCGTGTGTTAATATCTCAGCTCTGGGACCACAGCCGGCCTCGGGATTGCTTTCTCCAGTGAGCGTGGGCCACCCCGGAGGCGGCTCACACCCCAAATCGAGGGTTTGGGCTCGCTCGCTCGGGGTCGGGATTCCGGCCAAAACGACAGGTCCGGGGTGGTCGTTTTTTTCACTTTCGGCGTGTGTTAATATCTCAGCTCCGGGACCACAGCCGGCCTCGGGATTGCTTTCTCCAGTGAGCGTGGGCCACCCCGGAGGCGGGTCACACCCCAAATCGAGGGTTTGGGCTCGCTCGCTCGGGGTCGGGATTCCAGCCAAAACGACAGGTCCGGGGTGGTCGTTTTTTTCACTTTCGGCGAGGTTTAATATCTCAGCTCCTGGACCACAGCCGGCCTCGGGATTGCTTTTTCCAGTGAGCGTGGGCCACCCCGGAGGCGGCTCACACCCCAAATCGAGGGTTTGGGCTCGCTCGCTCGGGGTCGGGATTCCGGCCAAAATGACAGGTCCGGGGTGGTCGTTTTTTTCACTTTCGGCGAGGTTTAATATCTCAGCTCTGGGACCACAGCCGGCCTCGGGATTGCTTTTTCCAGTGAGCGTGGGCCACCCCGGAGGCGGCTCACACCCCAAATCGAGGGTTTGGGCTCGCTCGCTCGGGGTCGGGATTCCGGCAAAAACGACAGGTCCGGGGTGGTCGTTTTTTTCACTTTCGGCGTGTGTTAATATCTCAGCTCCTGGACCACAGCCGGCCTCGGGATTGCTTTCTCCAGTGAGCGTGGGCCACCCCGGAGGCGGGTCACACCCCAAATCGAGGGTTTGGGCTCGCTCGCTCGGGGTCGGGATTCCGGCCAAAACGACAGGTCCGGGGTGGTCGTTTTTTTCACTTTCGGCGAGGTTTAATATCTCAGCTCCTGGACCACAGCCGGCCTCGGGATTGCTTTTTCCAGTGAGCGTGGGCCACCCCGGAGGCGGCTCACACCCCAAATCGAGGGTTTGGGCTCGCTCGCTCGGGGTCGGGATTCCGGCCAAAACGACAGGTCCGGGGTGGTCGTTTTTTTCACTTTCGGCGAGGTTTAATATCTCAGCTCCTGGACCACAGCCGGCCTCGGGATTGCTTTTTCCAGTGAGCGTGGGCCACCCCGGAGGCGGCTCACACCCCAAATCGAGGGTTTGGGCTCGCTCGCTCGTGGTCGGGATCCGGGCCAAAACGACAGGTCCGGGGTGGTCGTTTTTTTCACTTTCGGCGAGGTTTAATATCTCAGCTCCTGGACCACAGCCGGCCTCGGGATTGCTTTTTCCAGTGAGCGTGGGCCACCCCGGAGGCGGCTCACACCCCAAATCGAGGGTTTGGGCTCGCTCGCTCGTGGTCGGGATCCGGGCCAAAACGACAGGTCCGGGGTGGTCGTTTTTTTCACTTTCGGCGAGGGTTAATATCTCAGCTCCTGGACCACAGCCGGCCTCGGCATTGCTTTTTCCAGTGAGCGTGGGCCACCCCGGAGGCGGGTCACACCCCAAATCGAGGGTTTGGGCTCGCTCGCTCGGGGTCGGGATTCCGGCCAAAACGACAGGTCCGGGGTGGTCGTTTTTTTCACTTTCGGCGTGTGTTAATATCTCAGCTCTGGGACCACAGCCGGCCTCGGGATTGCTTTCTCCAGTGAGCGTGGGCCACCCCGGAGGCGGCTCACACCCCAAATCGAGGGTTTGGGCTCGCTGGCTCGGGGTCGGGATTCCGGCCAAAACGACAGGTCCGGGGTGGTCGTTTTTTTCACTTTCGGCGTGTGTTAATATCTCAGCTCTGGGACCACAGCCGGCCTCGGGATTGCTTTCTCCAGTGAGCGTGGGCCACCCCGGAGGCGGCTCACACCCCAAATCGAGGGTTTGGGCTCGCTGGCTCGTGGTCGGGATCCGGGCCAAAACGACAGGTCCGGGGTGGTCGTTTTTTTCACTTTCGGCGAGGGTTAATATCTCAGCTCCTGGACCACAGCCGGCCTCGGCATTGCTTTTTCCAGTGAGCGTGGGCCACCCCGGAGGCGGGTCACACCCCAAATCGAGGGTTTGGGCTCGCTCGCTCGGGGTCGGGATTCCGGCCAAAACGACAGGTCTGGGGTGGTCGTTTTTTTCACTTTCGGCGTGTGTTAATATCTCAGCTCTGGGACCACAGCCGGCCTCGGGATTGCTTTCTCCAGTGAGCGTGGGCCACCCCGGAGGCGGCTCACACCCCAAATCGAGGGTTTGGGCTCGCTCGCTCGGGGTCGGGATTCCGGCCAAAACGACAGGTCCAGGGTGGTCGTTTTTTTCACTTTCGGCGTGTGTTAATATCTCAGCTCCGGGACCACAGCCGGCCTCGGGATTGCTTTCTCCAGTGAGCGTGGGCCACCCCGGAGGCGGGTCACACCCCAAATCGAGGGTTTGGGCTCGCTCGCTCGGGGTCGGGATTCCGGCCAAAACGACAGGTCCGGGGTGGTCGTTTTTTTCACTTTCGGCGTGTGTTAATATCTCAGCTCTGGGACCAAAGCCGGCCTCGGGATTGCTTTTTCCAGTGAGCGTGGGCCACCCCGGAGGCGGCTCACACCCCAAATCGAGGGTTTGGGCTCGCTCGCTCGTGGTCGGGATCCGGGCCAAAACGACAGGTCCGGGGTGGTTGTTTTTTTCACTTTCGGCGAGGGTTAATATCTCAGCTCCTGGACCACAGCCGGCCTCGGCATTGCTTTTTCCAGTGAGCGTGGGCCACCCCGGAGGCCGGTCACACCCCAAATCGAGGGTTTGGGCTCGCTCGCTCGGGGTCGGGATTCCGGCCAAAACGACAGGTCCGGGGTGGTCGTTTTTTTCACTTTCGGCGAGGTTTAATATCTCAGCTCCTGGACCACAGCCGGCCTCGGGATTGCTTTTTCCAGTGAGCGTGGGCCACCCCGGAGGCGGCTCACACCCCAAATCGAGGGTTTGGGCTCGCTCGCTCGGGGTCGGGATTCCGGCCAAAACGACAGGTCCGGGGTGGTCGTTTTTTTCACTTTCGGCGAGGTTTAATATCTCAGCTCTGGGACCACAGCCGGCCTCGGGATTGCTTTTTCCAGTGAGCGTGGGCCACCCCGGAGGCGGCTCACACCCCAAATCGAGGGTTTGGGCTCGCTCGCTCGTGGTCGGGATCCGGGCCAAAACGACAGGTCCGGGGTGGTCGTTTTTTTCACTTTCGGCGAGGGTTAATATCTCAGCTCCTGGACCACAGCCGGCCTCGGGATTGCTTTTTCCAGTGAGCGTGGGCCAACCCGGAGGCGGCTCACACCCCAAATCGAGGGTTTGGGCTCGCTCGCTCGGGGTCGGGATTCCGGCCAAAACGACAGGTCCGGGGTGGTCGTTTTTTTCACTTTCGGCGAGGTTTAATATCTCAGCTCCTGGACCACAGCCGGCCTCGGGATTGCTTTTTCCAGTGAGCGTGGGCCAACCCGGAGGCGGCTCACACCCCAAATCGAGGGTTTGGGCTCGCTCGCTCGGGGTCGGGATTCCGGCAAAAACGACAGGTCCGGGGTGGTCGTTTTTTTCACTTTCGGCGAGGTTTAATATCTCAGCTCCTGGACCACAGCCGGCCTCGGGATTGCTTTTTCCAGTGAGCGTGGGCCACCCCGGAGGCGGCTCACACCCCAAATCGAGGGTTTGGGCTCGCTCGCTCGGGGTCGGGATTCCAGCCAAAACGACAGGTCCGGGGTGGTCGTTTTTTTCACTTTCGGCGAGGTTTAATATCTCAGCTCCTGGACCACAGCCGGCCTCGGGATTGCTTTTTCCAGTGAGCGTGGGCCACCCCGGAGGCGGCTCACACCCCAAATCGAGGGTTTGGGCTCGCTCGCTCGGGGTCGGGATTCCGGCCAAAATGACAGGTCCGGGGTGGTCGTTTTTTTCACTTTCGGCGAGGTTTAATATCTCAGCTCTGGGACCACAGCCGGCCTCGGGATTGCTTTTTCCAGTGAGCGTGGGCCACCCCGGAGGCGGCTCACACCCCAAATCGAGGGTTTGGGCTCGCTCGCTCGGGGTCGGGATTCCGGCAAAAACGACAGGTCCGGGGTGGTCGTTTTTTTCACTTTCGGCGTGTGTTAATATCTCAGCTCCTGGACCACAGCCGGCCTCGGGATTGCTTTCTCCAGTGAGCGTGGGCCACCCCGGAGGCGGGTCACACCCCAAATCGAGGGTTTGGGCTCGCTCGCTCGGGGTCGGGATTCCGGCCAAAACGACAGGTCCGGGGTGGTCGTTTTTTTCACTTTCGGCGAGGTTTAATATCTCAGCTCCTGGACCACAGCCGGCCTCGGGATTGCTTTTTCCAGTGAGCGTGGGCCACCCCGGAGGCGGCTCACACCCCAAATCGAGGGTTTGGGCTCGCTCGCTCGGGGTCGGGATTCCGGCCAAAACGACAGGTCCGGGGTGGTCGTTTTTTTCACTTTCGGCGAGGTTTAATATCTCAGCTCCTGGACCACAGCCGGCCTCGGGATTGCTTTTTCCAGTGAGCGTGGGCCACCCCGGAGGCGGCTCACACCCCAAATCGAGGGTTTGGGCTCGCTCGCTCGTGGTCGGGATCCGGGCCAAAACGACAGGTCCGGGGTGGTCGTTTTTTTCACTTTCGGCGAGGTTTAATATCTCAGCTCCTGGACCACAGCCGGCCTCGGGATTGCTTTTTCCAGTGAGCGTGGGCCACCCCGGAGGCGGCTCACACCCCAAATCGAGGGTTTGGGCTCGCTCGCTCGGGGTCGGGATTCCGGCAAAAACGACAGGTCCGGGGTGGTCGTTTTTTTCACTTTCGGCGAGGTTTAATATCTCAGCTCCTGGACCACAGCCGGCCTCGGGATTGCTTTTTCCAGTGAGCGTGGGCCACCCCGGAGGCGGCTCACACCCCAAATCGAGGGTTTGGGCTCGCTCGCTCGGGGTCGGGATTCCGGCCAAAACGACAGGTCCGGGGTGGTCGTTTTTTTCACTTTCGGCGAGGTTTAATATCTCAGCTCCTGGACCACAGCCGGCCTCGGGATTGCTTTTTCCAGTGAGCGTGGGCCACCCCGGAGGCGGCTCACACCCCAAATCGAGGGTTTGGGCTCGCTCGCTCGGGGTCGGGATTCCAGCCAAAACGACAGGTCCGGGGTGGTCGTTTTTTTCACTTTCGGCGAGGTTTAATATCTCAGCTCCTGGACCACAGCCGGCCTCGGGATTGCTTTTTCCAGTGAGCGTGGGCCACCCCGGAGGCGGCTCACACCCCAAATCGAGGGTTTGGGCTCGCTCGCTCGGGGTCGGGATTCCGGCCAAAATGACAGGTCCGGGGTGGTCGTTTTTTTCACTTTCGGCGAGGTTTAATATCTCAGCTCTGGGACCACAGCCGGCCTCGGGATTGCTTTTTCCAGTGAGCGTGGGCCACCCCGGAGGCGGCTCACACCCCAAATCGAGGGTTTGGGCTCGCTCGCTCGGGGTCGGGATTCCGGCAAAAACGACAGGTCCGGGGTGGTCGTTTTTTTCACTTTCGGCGTGTGTTAATATCTCAGCTCCTGGACCACAGCCGGCCTCGGGATTGCTTTCTCCAGTGAGCGTGGGCCACCCCGGAGGCGG
The DNA here is from genome assembly GCA_029224185.1 of Karalla daura. Taxonomy (NCBI): domain Eukaryota; kingdom Metazoa; phylum Chordata; class Actinopteri; order Chaetodontiformes; family Leiognathidae; genus Karalla; species Karalla daura. The sequence goes on along the minus strand of CM055207.1, from coordinate 14,749,863 downwards.
GTCACACCCCAAATCGAGGGTTTGGGCTCGCTCGCTCGGGGTCGGGATTCCGGCCAAAACGACAGGTCCGGGGTGGTCGTTTTTTTCACTTTCGGCGAGGTTTAATATCTCAGCTCCTGGACCACAGCCGGCCTCGGGATTGCTTTTTCCAGTGAGCGTGGGCCACCCCGGAGGCGGCTCACACCCCAAATCGAGGGTTTGGGCTCGCTCGCTCGGGGTCGGGATTCCGGCCAAAACGACAGGTCCGGGGTGGTCGTTTTTTTCACTTTCGGCGAGGTTTAATATCTCAGCTCCTGGACCACAGCCGGCCTCGGGATTGCTTTTTCCAGTGAGCGTGGGCCACCCCGGAGGCGGCTCACACCCCAAATCGAGGGTTTGGGCTCGCTCGCTCGTGGTCGGGATCCGGGCCAAAACGACAGGTCCGGGGTGGTCGTTTTTTTCACTTTCGGCGAGGTTTAATATCTCAGCTCCTGGACCACAGCCGGCCTCGGGATTGCTTTTTCCAGTGAGCGTGGGCCACCCCGGAGGCGGCTCACACCCCAAATCGAGGGTTTGGGCTCGCTCGCTCGTGGTCGGGATCCGGGCCAAAACGACAGGTCCGGGGTGGTCGTTTTTTTCACTTTCGGCGAGGGTTAATATCTCAGCTCCTGGACCACAGCCGGCCTCGGCATTGCTTTTTCCAGTGAGCGTGGGCCACCCCGGAGGCGGGTCACACCCCAAATCGAGGGTTTGGGCTCGCTCGCTCGGGGTCGGGATTCCGGCCAAAACGACAGGTCCGGGGTGGTCGTTTTTTTCACTTTCGGCGTGTGTTAATATCTCAGCTCTGGGACCACAGCCGGCCTCGGGATTGCTTTCTCCAGTGAGCGTGGGCCACCCCGGAGGCGGCTCACACCCCAAATCGAGGGTTTGGGCTCGCTGGCTCGGGGTCGGGATTCCGGCCAAAACGACAGGTCCGGGGTGGTCGTTTTTTTCACTTTCGGCGTGTGTTAATATCTCAGCTCTGGGACCACAGCCGGCCTCGGGATTGCTTTCTCCAGTGAGCGTGGGCCACCCCGGAGGCGGCTCACACCCCAAATCGAGGGTTTGGGCTCGCTGGCTCGTGGTCGGGATCCGGGCCAAAACGACAGGTCCGGGGTGGTCGTTTTTTTCACTTTCGGCGAGGGTTAATATCTCAGCTCCTGGACCACAGCCGGCCTCGGCATTGCTTTTTCCAGTGAGCGTGGGCCACCCCGGAGGCGGGTCACACCCCAAATCGAGGGTTTGGGCTCGCTCGCTCGGGGTCGGGATTCCGGCCAAAACGACAGGTCTGGGGTGGTCGTTTTTTTCACTTTCGGCGTGTGTTAATATCTCAGCTCTGGGACCACAGCCGGCCTCGGGATTGCTTTCTCCAGTGAGCGTGGGCCACCCCGGAGGCGGCTCACACCCCAAATCGAGGGTTTGGGCTCGCTCGCTCGGGGTCGGGATTCCGGCCAAAACGACAGGTCCGGGGTGGTCGTTTTTTTCACTTTCGGCGTGTGTTAATATCTCAGCTCCGGGACCACAGCCGGCCTCGGGATTGCTTTCTCCAGTGAGCGTGGGCCACCCCGGAGGCGGGTCACACCCCAAATCGAGGGTTTGGGCTCGCTCGCTCGGGGTCGGGATTCCGGCCAAAACGACAGGTCCGGGGTGGTCGTTTTTTTCACTTTCGGCGTGTGTTAATATCTCAGCTCTGGGACCAAAGCCGGCCTCGGGATTGCTTTTTCCAGTGAGCGTGGGCCACCCCGGAGGCGGCTCACACCCCAAATCGAGGGTTTGGGCTCGCTCGCTCGTGGTCGGGATCCGGGCCAAAACGACAGGTCCGGGGTGGTCGTTTTTTTCACTTTCGGCGAGGGTTAATATCTCAGCTCCTGGACCACAGCCGGCCTCGGCATTGCTTTTTCCAGTGAGCGTGGGCCACCCCGGAGGCGGGTCACACCCCAAATCGAGGGTTTGGGCTCGCTCGCTCGGGGTCGGGATTCCGGCCAAAACGACAGGTCCGGGGTGGTCGTTTTTTTCACTTTCGGCGAGGTTTAATATCTCAGCTCCTGGACCACAGCCGGCCTCGGGATTGCTTTTTCCAGTGAGCGTGGGCCACCCCGGAGGCGGCTCACACCCCAAATCGAGGGTTTGGGCTCGCTCGCTCGGGGTCGGGATTCCGGCCAAAACGACAGGTCCGGGGTGGTCGTTTTTTTCACTTTCGGCGAGGTTTAATATCTCAGCTCCTGGACCACAGCCGGCCTCGGGATTGCTTTTTCCAGTGAGCGTGGGCCACCCCGGAGGCGGCTCACACCCCAAATCGAGGGTTTGGGCTCGCTCGCTCGTGGTCGGGATCCGGGCCAAAACGACAGGTCCGGGGTGGTCGTTTTTTTCACTTTCGGCGAGGGTTAATATCTCAGCTCCTGGACCACAGCCGGCCTCGGGATTGCTTTTTCCAGTGAGCGTGGGCCAACCCGGAGGCGGCTCACACCCCAAATCGAGGGTTTGGGCTCGCTCGCTCGGGGTCGGGATTCCGGCCAAAACGACAGGTCCGGGGTGGTCGTTTTTTTCACTTTCGGCGAGGTTTAATATCTCAGCTCCTGGACCACAGCCGGCCTCGGGATTGCTTTTTCCAGTGAGCGTGGGCCAACCCGGAGGCGGCTCACACCCCAAATCGAGGGTTTGGGCTCGCTCGCTCGGGGTCGGGATTCCGGCAAAAACGACAGGTCCGGGGTGGTCGTTTTTTTCACTTTCGGCGAGGTTTAATATCTCAGCTCCTGGACCACAGCCGGCCTCGGGATTGCTTTTTCCAGTGAGCGTGGGCCACCCCGGAGGCGGCTCACACCCCAAATCGAGGGTTTGGGCTCGCTCGCTCGGGGTCGGGATTCCGGCCAAAACGACAGGTCCGGGGTGGTCGTTTTTTTCACTTTCGGCGAGGGTTAATATCTCAGCTCCTGGACCACAGCCGGCCTCGGGATTGCTTTTTCCAGTGAGCGTGGGCCAACCCGGAGGCGGCTCACACCCCAAATCGAGGGTTTGGGCTCGCTCGCTCGGGGTCGGGATTCCGGCCAAAACGACAGGTCCGGGGTGGTCGTTTTTTTCACTTTCGGCGAGGTTTAATATCTCAGCTCCTGGACCACAGCCGGCCTCGGGATTGCTTTTTCCAGTGAGCGTGGGCCAACCCGGAGGCGGCTCACACCCCAAATCGAGGGTTTGGGCTCGCTCGCTCGGGGTCGGGATTCCGGCAAAAACGACAGGTCCGGGGTGGTCGTTTTTTTCACTTTCGGCGAGGTTTAATATCTCAGCTCCTGGACCACAGCCGGCCTCGGGATTGCTTTTTCCAGTGAGCGTGGGCCACCCCGGAGGCGGCTCACACCCCAAATCGAGGGTTTGGGCTCGCTCGCTCGGGGTCGGGATTCCGGCCAAAACGACAGGTCCGGGGTGGTCGTTTTTTTCACTTTCGGCGAGGTTTAATATCTCAGCTCCTGGACCACAGCCGGCCTCGGGATTGCTTTTTCCAGTGAGCGTGGGCCACCCCGGAGGCGGCTCACACCCCAAATCGAGGGTTTGGGCTCGCTCGCTCGGGGTCGGGATTCCGGCCAAAACGACAGGTCCGGGGTGGTCGTTTTTTTCACTTTCGGCGTGTGTTAATATCTCAGCTCCGGGACCACAGCCGGCCTCGGGATTGCTTTCTCCAGTGAGCGTGGGCCACCCCGGAGGCGGGTCACACCCCAAATCGAGGGTTTGGGCTCGCTCGCTCGGGGTCGGGATTCCAGCCAAAACGACAGGTCCGGGGTGGTCGTTTTTTTCACTTTCGGCGAGGTTTAATATCTCAGCTCCTGGACCACAGCCGGCCTCGGGATTGCTTTTTCCAGTGAGCGTGGGCCACCCCGGAGGCGGCTCACACCCCAAATCGAGGGTTTGGGCTCGCTCGCTCGGGGTCGGGATTCCGGCCAAAACGACAGGTCCGGGGTGGTCGTTTTTTTCACTTTCGGCGAGGTTTAATATCTCAGCTCCTGGACCACAGCCGGCCTCGGGATTGCTTTTTCCAGTGAGCGTGGGCCACCCCGGAGGCGGCTCACACCCCAAATCGAGGGTTTGGGCTCGCTCGCTCGGGGTCGGGATTCCGGCCAAAACGACAGGTCCGGGGTGGTCGTTTTTTTCACTTTCGGCGAGGTTTAATATCTCAGCTCCTGGACCACAGCCGGCCTCGGGATTGCTTTTTCCAGTGAGCGTGGGCCACCCCGGAGGCGGCTCACACCCCAAATCGAGGGTTTGGGCTCGCTCGCTCGTGGTCGGGATCCGGGCCAAAACGACAGGTCCGGGGTGGTCGTTTTTTTCACTTTCGGCGAGGTTTAATATCTCAGCTCCTGGACCACAGCCGGCCTCGGGATTGCTTTTTCCAGTGAGCGTGGGCCACCCCGGAGGCGGCTCACACCCCAAATCGAGGGTTTGGGCTCGCTCGCTCGTGGTCGGGATCCGGGCCAAAACGACAGGTCCGGGGTGGTCGTTTTTTTCACTTTCGGCGAGGGTTAATATCTCAGCTCCTGGACCACAGCCGGCCTCGGCATTGCTTTTTCCAGTGAGCGTGGGCCACCCCGGAGGCGGGTCACACCCCAAATCGAGGGTTTGGGCTCGCTCGCTCGGGGTCGGGATTCCGGCCAAAACGACAGGTCCGGGGTGGTCGTTTTTTTCACTTTCGGCGTGTGTTAATATCTCAGCTCTGGGACCACAGCCGGCCTCGGGATTGCTTTCTCCAGTGAGCGTGGGCCACCCCGGAGGCGGCTCACACCCCAAATCGAGGGTTTGGGCTCGCTGGCTCGGGGTCGGGATTCCGGCCAAAACGACAGGTCCGGGGTGGTCGTTTTTTTCACTTTCGGCGTGTGTTAATATCTCAGCTCTGGGACCACAGCCGGCCTCGGGATTGCTTTCTCCAGTGAGCGTGGGCCACCCCGGAGGCGGCTCACACCCCAAATCGAGGGTTTGGGCTCGCTGGCTCGTGGTCGGGATCCGGGCCAAAACGACAGGTCCGGGGTGGTCGTTTTTTTCACTTTCGGCGAGGGTTAATATCTCAGCTCCTGGACCACAGCCGGCCTCGGCATTGCTTTTTCCAGTGAGCGTGGGCCACCCCGGAGGCGGGTCACACCCCAAATCGAGGGTTTGGGCTCGCTCGCTCGGGGTCGGGATTCCGGCCAAAACGACAGGTCTGGGGTGGTCGTTTTTTTCACTTTCGGCGTGTGTTAATATCTCAGCTCTGGGACCACAGCCGGCCTCGGGATTGCTTTCTCCAGTGAGCGTGGGCCACCCCGGAGGCGGCTCACACCCCAAATCGAGGGTTTGGGCTCGCTGGCTCGGGGTCGGGATTCCGGCCAAAACGACAGGTCCGGGGTGGTCGTTTTTTTCACTTTCGGCGTGTGTTAATATCTCAGCTCTGGGACCACAGCCGGCCTCGGGATTGCTTTCTCCAGTGAGCGTGGGCCACCCCGGAGGCGGCTCACACCCCAAATCGAGGGTTTGGGCTCGCTGGCTCGTGGTCGGGATCCGGGCCAAAACGACAGGTCCGGGGTGGTCGTTTTTTTCACTTTCGGCGAGGGTTAATATCTCAGCTCCTGGACCACAGCCGGCCTCGGCATTGCTTTTTCCAGTGAGCGTGGGCCACCCCGGAGGCGGGTCACACCCCAAATCGAGGGTTTGGGCTCGCTCGCTCGGGGTCGGGATTCCGGCCAAAACGACAGGTCTGGGGTGGTCGTTTTTTTCACTTTCGGCGTGTGTTAATATCTCAGCTCTGGGACCACAGCCGGCCTCGGGATTGCTTTCTCCAGTGAGCGTGGGCCACCCCGGAGGCGGCTCACACCCCAAATCGAGGGTTTGGGCTCGCTCGCTCGGGGTCGGGATTCCGGCCAAAACGACAGGTCCGGGGTGGTCGTTTTTTTCACTTTCGGCGTGTGTTAATATCTCAGCTCCGGGACCACAGCCGGCCTCGGGATTGCTTTCTCCAGTGAGCGTGGGCCACCCCGGAGGCGGGTCACACCCCAAATCGAGGGTTTGGGCTCGCTCGCTCGGGGTCGGGATTCCGGCCAAAACGACAGGTCCGGGGTGGTCGTTTTTTTCACTTTCGGCGTGTGTTAATATCTCAGCTCTGGGACCAAAGCCGGCCTCGGGATTGCTTTTTCCAGTGAGCGTGGGCCACCCCGGAGGCGGCTCACACCCCAAATCGAGGGTTTGGGCTCGCTCGCTCGTGGTCGGGATCCGGGCCAAAACGACAGGTCCGGGGTGGTCGTTTTTTTCACTTTCGGCGAGGGTTAATATCTCAGCTCCTGGACCACAGCCGGCCTCGGCATTGCTTTTTCCAGTGAGCGTGGGCCACCCCGGAGGCGGGTCACACCCCAAATCGAGGGTTTGGGCTCGCTCGCTCGGGGTCGGGATTCCGGCCAAAACGACAGGTCCGGGGTGGTCGTTTTTTTCACTTTCGGCGAGGTTTAATATCTCAGCTCCTGGACCACAGCCGGCCTCGGGATTGCTTTTTCCAGTGAGCGTGGGCCACCCCGGAGGCGGCTCACACCCCAAATCGAGGGTTTGGGCTCGCTCGCTCGGGGTCGGGATTCCGGCCAAAACGACAGGTCCGGGGTGGTCGTTTTTTTCACTTTCGGCGAGGTTTAATATCTCAGCTCCTGGACCACAGCCGGCCTCGGGATTGCTTTTTCCAGTGAGCGTGGGCCACCCCGGAGGCGGCTCACACCCCAAATCGAGGGTTTGGGCTCGCTCGCTCGTGGTCGGGATCCGGGCCAAAACGACAGGTCCGGGGTGGTCGTTTTTTTCACTTTCGGCGAGGGTTAATATCTCAGCTCCTGGACCACAGCCGGCCTCGGGATTGCTTTTTCCAGTGAGCGTGGGCCAACCCGGAGGCGGCTCACACCCCAAATCGAGGGTTTGGGCTCGCTCGCTCGGGGTCGGGATTCCGGCCAAAACGACAGGTCCGGGGTGGTCGTTTTTTTCACTTTCGGCGAGGTTTAATATCTCAGCTCCTGGACCACAGCCGGCCTCGGGATTGCTTTTTCCAGTGAGCGTGGGCCAACCCGGAGGCGGCTCACACCCCAAATCGAGGGTTTGGGCTCGCTCGCTCGGGGTCGGGATTCCGGCAAAAACGACAGGTCCGGGGTGGTCGTTTTTTTCACTTTCGGCGAGGTTTAATATCTCAGCTCCTGGACCACAGCCGGCCTCGGGATTGCTTTTTCCAGTGAGCGTGGGCCACCCCGGAGGCGGCTCACACCCCAAATCGAGGGTTTGGGCTCGCTCGCTCGGGGTCGGGATTCCGGCCAAAACGACAGGTCCGGGGTGGTCGTTTTTTTCACTTTCGGCGAGGGTTAATATCTCAGCTCCTGGACCACAGCCGGCCTCGGGATTGCTTTTTCCAGTGAGCGTGGGCCAACCCGGAGGCGGCTCACACCCCAAATCGAGGGTTTGGGCTCGCTCGCTCGGGGTCGGGATTCCGGCCAAAACGACAGGTCCGGGGTGGTCGTTTTTTTCACTTTCGGCGAGGTTTAATATCTCAGCTCCTGGACCACAGCCGGCCTCGGGATTGCTTTTTCCAGTGAGCGTGGGCCAACCCGGAGGCGGCTCACACCCCAAATCGAGGGTTTGGGCTCGCTCGCTCGGGGTCGGGATTCCGGCAAAAACGACAGGTCCGGGGTGGTCGTTTTTTTCACTTTCGGCGAGGTTTAATATCTCAGCTCCTGGACCACAGCCGGCCTCGGGATTGCTTTTTCCAGTGAGCGTGGGCCACCCCGGAGGCGGCTCACACCCCAAATCGAGGGTTTGGGCTCGCTCGCTCGGGGTCGGGATTCCGGCCAAAACGACAGGTCCGGGGTGGTCGTTTTTTTCACTTTCGGCGAGGTTTAATATCTCAGCTCCTGGACCACAGCCGGCCTCGGGATTGCTTTTTCCAGTGAGCGTGGGCCACCCCGGAGGCGGCTCACACCCCAAATCGAGGGTTTGGGCTCGCTCGCTCGGGGTCGGGATTCCGGCCAAAACGACAGGTCCGGGGTGGTCGTTTTTTTCACTTTCGGCGTGTGTTAATATCTCAGCTCCGGGACCACAGCCGGCCTCGGGATTGCTTTCTCCAGTGAGCGTGGGCCACCCCGGAGGCGGGTCACACCCCAAATCGAGGGTTTGGGCTCGCTCGCTCGGGGTCGGGATTCCAGCCAAAACGACAGGTCCGGGGTGGTCGTTTTTTTCACTTTCGGCGAGGTTTAATATCTCAGCTCCTGGACCACAGCCGGCCTCGGGATTGCTTTTTCCAGTGAGCGTGGGCCACCCCGGAGGCGGCTCACACCCCAAATCGAGGGTTTGGGCTCGCTCGCTCGGGGTCGGGATTCCGGCCAAAACGACAGGTCCGGGGTGGTCGTTTTTTTCACTTTCGGCGAGGTTTAATATCTCAGCTCCTGGACCACAGCCGGCCTCGGGATTGCTTTTTCCAGTGAGCGTGGGCCACCCCGGAGGCGGCTGACACCCCAAATCGAGGGTTTGGGCTCGCTCGCTCGGGGTCGGGATTCCGGCCAAAACGACAGGTCCGGGGTGGTCGTTTTTTTCACTTTCGGCGAGGTTTAATATCTCAGCTCCTGGACCACAGCCGGCCTCGGGATTGCTTTTTCCAGTGAGCGTGGGCCACCCCGGAGGCGGCTCACACCCCAAATCGAGGGTTTGGGCTCGCTCGCTCGTGGTCGGGATCCGGGCCAAAACGACAGGTCCGGGGTGGTCGTTTTTTTCACTTTCGGCGAGGTTTAATATCTCAGCTCCTGGACCACAGCCGGCCTCGGGATTGCTTTTTCCAGTGAGCGTGGGCCACCCCGGAGGCGGCTCACACCCCAAATCGAGGGTTTGGGCTCGCTCGCTCGTGGTCGGGATCCGGGCCAAAACGACAGGTCCGGGGTGGTCGTTTTTTTCAATTTCGGCGAGGGTTAATATCTCAGCTCCTGGACCACAGCCGGCCTCGGCATTGCTTTTTCCAGTGAGCGTGGGCCACCCCGGAGGCGGGTCACACCCCAAATCGAGGGTTTGGGCTCGCTCGCTCGGGGTCGGGATTCCGGCCAAAACGACAGGTCTGGGGTGGTCGTTTTTTTCACTTTCGGCGTGTGTTAATATCTCAGCTCTGGGACCACAGCCGGCCTCGGGATTGCTTTCTCCAGTGAGCGTGGGCCACCCCGGAGGCGGCTCACACCCCAAATCGAGGGTTTGGGCTCGCTCGCTCGGGGTCGGGATTCCGGCCAAAACGACAGGTCCGGGGTGGTCGTTTTTTTCACTTTCGGCGTGTGTTAATATCTCAGCTCCGGGACCACAGCCGGCCTCGGGATTGCTTTCTCCAGTGAGCGTGGGCCACCCCGGAGGCGGGTCACACCCCAAATCGAGGGTTTGGGCTCGCTCGCTCGGGGTCGGGATTCCAGCCAAAACGACAGGTCCGGGGTGGTCGTTTTTTTCACTTTCGGCGAGGTTTAATATCTCAGCTCCTGGACCACAGCCGGCCTCGGGATTGCTTTTTCCAGTGAGCGTGGGCCACCCCGGAGGCGGCTCACACCCCAAATCGAGGGTTTGGGCTCGCTCGCTCGGGGTCGGGATTCCGGCCAAAATGACAGGTCCGGGGTGGTCGTTTTTTTCACTTTCGGCGAGGTTTAATATCTCAGCTCTGGGACCACAGCCGGCCTCGGGATTGCTTTTTCCAGTGAGCGTGGGCCACCCCGGAGGCGGCTCACACCCCAAATCGAGGGTTTGGGCTCGCTCGCTCGTGGTCGGGATCCGGGCCAAAACGACAGGTCCGGGGTGGTCGTTTTTTTCACTTTCGGCGAGGTTTAATATCTCAGCTCCTGGACCACAGCCGGCCTCGGGATTGCTTTTTCCAGTGAGCGTGGGCCAACCCGGAGGCGGCTCACACCCCAAATCGAGGGTTTGGGCTCGCTCGCTCGGGGTCGGGATTCCGGCAAAAACGACAGGTCCGGGGTGGTCGTTTTTTTCACTTTCGGCGAGGTTTAATATCTCAGCTCCTGGACCACAGCCGGCCTCGGGATTGCTTTTTCCAGTGAGCGTGGGCCACCCCGGAGGCGGCTCACACCCCAAATCGAGGGTTTGGGCTCGCTCGCTCGGGGTCGGGATTCCGGCCAAAACGACAGGTCCGGGGTGGTCGTTTTTTTCACTTTCGGCGAGGGTTAATATCTCAGCTCCTGGACCACAGCCGGCCTCGGGATTGCTTTTTCCAGTGAGCGTGGGCCAACCCGGAGGCGGCTCACACCCCAAATCGAGGGTTTGGGCTCGCTCGCTCGGGGTCGGGATTCCGGCCAAAACGACAGGTCCGGGGTGGTCGTTTTTTTCACTTTCGGCGAGGTTTAATATCTCAGCTCCTGGACCACAGCCGGCCTCGGGATTGCTTTTTCCAGTGAGCGTGGGCCAACCCGGAGGCGGCTCACACCCCAAATCGAGGGTTTGGGCTCGCTCGCTCGGGGTCGGGATTCCGGCAAAAACGACAGGTCCGGGGTGGTCGTTTTTTTCACTTTCGGCGAGGTTTAATATCTCAGCTCCTGGACCACAGCCGGCCTCGGGATTGCTTTTTCCAGTGAGCGTGGGCCACCCCGGAGGCGGCTCACACCCCAAATCGAGGGTTTGGGCTCGCTCGCTCGGGGTCGGGATTCCGGCCAAAACGACAGGTCCGGGGTGGTCGTTTTTTTCACTTTCGGCGAGGTTTAATATCTCAGCTCCTGGACCACAGCCGGCCTCGGGATTGCTTTTTCCAGTGAGCGTGGGCCACCCCGGAGGCGGCTCACACCCCAAATCGAGGGTTTGGGCTCGCTCGCTCGGGGTCGGGATTCCGGCCAAAACGACAGGTCCGGGGTGGTCGTTTTTTTCACTTTCGGCGTGTGTTAATATCTCAGCTCCGGGACCACAGCCGGCCTCGGGATTGCTTTCTCCAGTGAGCGTGGGCCACCCCGGAGGCGGGTCACACCCCAAATCGAGGGTTTGGGCTCGCTCGCTCGGGGTCGGGATTCCAGCCAAAACGACAGGTCCGGGGTGGTCGTTTTTTTCACTTTCGGCGAGGTTTAATATCTCAGCTCCTGGACCACAGCCGGCCTCGGGATTGCTTTTTCCAGTGAGCGTGGGCCACCCCGGAGGCGGCTCACACCCCAAATCGAGGGTTTGGGCTCGCTCGCTCGGGGTCGGGATTCCGGCCAAAACGACAGGTCCGGGGTGGTCGTTTTTTTCACTTTCGGCGAGGTTTAATATCTCAGCTCCTGGACCACAGCCGGCCTCGGGATTGCTTTTTCCAGTGAGCGTGGGCCACCCCGGAGGCGGCTGACACCCCAAATCGAGGGTTTGGGCTCGCTCGCTCGGGGTCGGGATTCCGGCCAAAACGACAGGTCCGGGGTGGTCGTTTTTTTCACTTTCGGCGAGGTTTAATATCTCAGCTCCTGGACCACAGCCGGCCTCGGGATTGCTTTTTCCAGTGAGCGTGGGCCACCCCGGAGGCGGCTCACACCCCAAATCGAGGGTTTGGGCTCGCTCGCTCGTGGTCGGGATCCGGGCCAAAACGACAGGTCCGGGGTGGTCGTTTTTTTCACTTTCGGCGAGGTTTAATATCTCAGCTCCTGGACCACAGCCGGCCTCGGGATTGCTTTTTCCAGTGAGCGTGGGCCACCCCGGAGGCGGCTCACACCCCAAATCGAGGGTTTGGGCTCGCTCGCTCGTGGTCGGGATCCGGGCCAAAACGACAGGTCCGGGGTGGTCGTTTTTTTCACTTTCGGCGAGGGTTAATATCTCAGCTCCTGGACCACAGCCGGCCTCGGCATTGCTTTTTCCAGTGAGCGTGGGCCACCCCGGAGGCGGGTCACACCCCAAATCGAGGGTTTGGGCTCGCTCGCTCGGGGTCGGGATTCCGGCCAAAACGACAGGTCTGGGGTGGTCGTTTTTTTCACTTTCGGCGTGTGTTAATATCTCAGCTCTGGGACCACAGCCGGCCTCGGGATTGCTTTCTCCAGTGAGCGTGGGCCACCCCGGAGGCGGCTCACACCCCAAATCGAGGGTTTGGGCTCGCTCGCTCGGGGTCGGGATTCCGGCCAAAACGACAGGTCCGGGGTGGTCGTTTTTTTCACTTTCGGCGTGTGTTAATATCTCAGCTCCGGGACCACAGCCGGCCTCGGGATTGCTTTCTCCAGTGAGCGTGGGCCACCCCGGAGGCGGGTCACACCCCAAATCGAGGGTTTGGGCTCGCTCGCTCGGGGTCGGGATTCCAGCCAAAACGACAGGTCCGGGGTGGTCGTTTTTTTCACTTTCGGCGAGGTTTAATATCTCAGCTCCTGGACCACAGCCGGCCTCGGGATTGCTTTTTCCAGTGAGCGTGGGCCACCCCGGAGGCGGCTCACACCCCAAATCGAGGGTTTGGGCTCGCTCGCTCGGGGTCGGGATTCCGGCCAAAATGACAGGTCCGGGGTGGTCGTTTTTTTCACTTTCGGCGAGGTTTAATATCTCAGCTCTGGGACCACAGCCGGCCTCGGGATTGCTTTTTCCAGTGAGCGTGGGCCACCCCGGAGGCGGCTCACACCCCAAATCGAGGGTTTGGGCTCGCTCGCTCGTGGTCGGGATCCGGGCCAAAACGACAGGTCCGGGGTGGTCGTTTTTTTCACTTTCGGCGAGGGTTAATATCTCAGCTCCTGGACCACAGCCGGCCTCGGGATTGCTTTTTCCAGTGAGCGTGGGCCAACCCGGAGGCGGCTCACACCCCAAATCGAGGGTTTGGGCTCGCTCGCTCGGGGTCGGGATTCCGGCCAAAACGACAGGTCCGGGGTGGTCGTTTTTTTCACTTTCGGCGAGGTTTAATATCTCAGCTCCTGGACCACAGCCGGCCTCGGGATTGCTTTTTCCAGTGAGCGTGGGCCACCCCGGAGGCGGCTCACACCCCAAATCGAGGGTTTGGGCTCGCTCGCTCGGGGTCGGGATTCCGGCAAAAACGACAGGTCCGGGGTGGTCGTTTTTTTCACTTTCGGCGTGTGTTAATATCTCAGCTCCTGGACCACAGCCGGCCTCGGGATTGCTTTCTCCAGTGAGCGTGGGCCACCCCGGAGGCGGGTCACACCCCAAATCGAGGGTTTGGGCTCGCTCGCTCGGGGTCGGGATTCCGGCCAAAACGACAGGTCCGGGGTGGTCGTTTTTTTCACTTTCGGCGAGGTTTAATATCTCAGCTCCTGGACCACAGCCGGCCTCGGGATTGCTTTTTCCAGTGAGCGTGGGCCACCCCGGAGGCGGCTCACACCCCAAATCGAGGGTTTGGGCTCGCTCGCTCGGGGTCGGGATTCCGGCCAAAACGACAGGTCCGGGGTGGTCGTTTTTTTCACTTTCGGCGAGGTTTAATATCTCAGCTCCTGGACCACAGCCGGCCTCGGGATTGCTTTTTCCAGTGAGCGTGGGCCACCCCGGAGGCGGCTCACACCCCAAATCGAGGGTTTGGGCTCGCTCGCTCGTGGTCGGGATCCGGGCCAAAACGACAGGTCCGGGGTGGTCGTTTTTTTCACTTTCGGCGAGGGTTAATATCTCAGCTCCTGGACCACAGCCGGCCTCGGCATTGCTTTTTCCAGTGAGCGTGGGCCACCCCGGAGGCGGGTCACACCCCAAATCGAGGGTTTGGGCTCGCTCGCTCGGGGTCGGGATTCCGGCCGAAACGACAGGTCTGGGGTGGTCGTTTTTTTCACTTTCGGCGTGTGTTAATATCTCAGCTCTGGGACCACAGCCGGCCTCTGGATTGCTTTCTCCAGTGAGCGTGGGCCACCCCGGAGGCGGCTCACACCCCAAATCGAGGGTTTGGGCTCGCTCGCTCGGGGTCGGGATTCCGGCCAAAACGACAGGTCCGGGGTGGTCGTTTTTTTCACTTTCGGCGTGTGTTAATATCTCAGCTCCGGGACCACAGCCGGCCTCGGGATTGCTTTCTCCAGTGAGCGTGGGCCACCCCGGAGGCGGGTCACACCCCAAATCGAGGGTTTGGGCTCGCTCGCTCGGGGTCGGGATTCCAGCCAAAACGACAGGTCCGGGGTGGTCGTTTTTTTCACTTTCGGCGAGGTTTAATATCTCAGCTCCTGGACCACAGCCGGCCTCGGGATTGCTTTTTCCAGTGAGCGTGGGCCACCCCGGAGGCGGCTCACACCCCAAATCGAGGGTTTGGGCTCGCTCGCTCGGGGTCGGGATTCCGGCCAAAATGACAGGTCCGGGGTGGTCGTTTTTTTCACTTTCGGCGAGGTTTAATATCTCAGCTCTGGGACCACAGCCGGCCTCGGGATTGCTTTTTCCAGTGAGCGTGGGCCACCCCGGAGGCGGCTCACACCCCAAATCGAGGGTTTGGGCTCGCTCGCTCGTGGTCGGGATCCGGGCCAAAACGACAGGTCCGGGGTGGTCGTTTTTTTCACTTTCGGCGAGGGTTAATATCTCAGCTCCTGGACCACAGCCGGCCTCGGGATTGCTTTTTCCAGTGAGCGTGGGCCAACCCGGAGGCGGCTCACACCCCAAATCGAGGGTTTGGGCTCGCTCGCTCGGGGTCGGGATTCCGGCCAAAACGACAGGTCCGGGGTGGTCGTTTTTTTCACTTTCGGCGAGGTTTAATATCTCAGCTCCTGGACCACAGCCGGCCTCGGGATTGCTTTTTCCAGTGAGCGTGGGCCACCCCGGAGGCGGCTCACACCCCAAATCGAGGGTTTGGGCTCGCTCGCTCGGGGTCGGGATTCCGGCCAAAACGACAGGTCCGGGGTGGTCGTTTTTTTCACTTTCGGCGAGGGTTAATATCTCAGCTCCTGGACCACAGCCGGCCTCGGGATTGCTTTTTCCAGTGAGCGTGGGCCAACCCGGAGGCGGCTCACACCCCAAATCGAGGGTTTGGGCTCGCTCGCTCGGGGTCGGGATTCCGGCCAAAACGACAGGTCCGGGGTGGTCGTTTTTTTCACTTTCGGCGAGGTTTAATATCTCAGCTCCTGGACCACAGCCGGCCTCGGGATTGCTTTTTCCAGTGAGCGTGGGCCAACCCGGAGGCGGCTCACACCCCAAATCGAGGGTTTGGGCTCGCTCGCTCGGGGTCGGGATTCCGGCAAAAACGACAGGTCCGGGGTGGTCGTTTTTTTCACTTTCGGCGAGGTTTAATATCTCAGCTCCTGGACCACAGCCGGCCTCGGGATTGCTTTTTCCAGTGAGCGTGGGCCACCCCGGAGGCGGCTCACACCCCAAATCGAGGGTTTGGGCTCGCTCGCTCGGGGTCGGGATTCCGGCCAAAACGACAGGTCCGGGGTGGTCGTTTTTTTCACTTTCGGCGAGGTTTAATATCTCAGCTCCTGGACCACAGCCGGCCTCGGGATTGCTTTTTCCAGTGAGCGTGGGCCACCCCGGAGGCGGCTCACACCCCAAATCGAGGGTTTGGGCTCGCTCGCTCGGGGTCGGGATTCCGGCCAAAACGACAGGTCCGGGGTGGTCGTTTTTTTCACTTTCGGCGTGTGTTAATATCTCAGCTCCGGGACCACAGCCGGCCTCGGGATTGCTTTCTCCAGTGAGCGTGGGCCACCCCGGAGGCGGGTCACACCCCAAATCGAGGGTTTGGGCTCGCTCGCTCGGGGTCGGGATTCCAGCCAAAACGACAGGTCCGGGGTGGTCGTTTTTTTCACTTTCGGCGAGGTTTAATATCTCAGCTCCTGGACCACAGCCGGCCTCGGGATTGCTTTTTCCAGTGAGCGTGGGCCACCCCGGAGGCGGCTCACACCCCAAATCGAGGGTTTGGGCTCGCTCGCTCGGGGTCGGGATTCCGGCCAAAACGACAGGTCCGGGGTGGTCGTTTTTTTCACTTTCGGCGAGGTTTAATATCTCAGCTCCTGGACCACAGCCGGCCTCGGGATTGCTTTTTCCAGTGAGCGTGGGCCACCCCGGAGGCGGCTCACACCCCAAATCGAGGGTTTGGGCTCGCTCGCTCGTGGTCGGGATCCGGGCCAAAACGACAGGTCCGGGGTGGTCGTTTTTTTCACTTTCGGCGAGGTTTAATATCTCAGCTCCTGGACCACAGCCGGCCTCGGGATTGCTTTTTCCAGTGAGCGTGGGCCACCCCGGAGGCGGCTCACACCCCAAATCGAGGGTTTGGGCTCGCTCGCTCGTGGTCGGGATCCGGGCCAAAACGACAGGTCCGGGGTGGTCGTTTTTTTCACTTTCGGCGAGGGTTAATATCTCAGCTCCTGGACCACAGCCGGCCTCGGCATTGCTTTTTCCAGTGAGCGTGGGCCACCCCGGAGGCGGGTCACACCCCAAATCGAGGGTTTGGGCTCGCTCGCTCGGGGTCGGGATTCCGGCCAAAACGACAGGTCTGGGGTGGTCGTTTTTTTCACTTTCGGCGTGTGTTAATATCTCAGCTCTGGGACCACAGCCGGCCTCGGGATTGCTTTCTCCAGTGAGCGTGGGCCACCCCGGAGGCGGCTCACACCCCAAATCGAGGGTTTGGGCTCGCTCGCTCGGGGTCGGGATTCCGGCCAAAACGACAGGTCCGGGGTGGTCGTTTTTTTCACTTTCGGCGTGTGTTAATATCTCAGCTCCGGGACCACAGCCGGCCTCGGGATTGCTTTCTCCAGTGAGCGTGGGCCACCCCGGAGGCGGGTCACACCCCAAATCGAGGGTTTGGGCTCGCTCGCTCGGGGTCGGGATTCCAGCCAAAACGACAGGTCCGGGGTGGTCGTTTTTTTCACTTTCGGCGAGGTTTAATATCTCAGCTCCTGGACCACAGCCGGCCTCGGGATTGCTTTTTCCAGTGAGCGTGGGCCACCCCGGAGGCGGCTCACACCCCAAATCGAGGGTTTGGGCTCGCTCGCTCGGGGTCGGGATTCCGGCCAAAATGACAGGTCCGGGGTGGTCGTTTTTTTCACTTTCGGCGAGGTTTAATATCTCAGCTCTGGGACCACAGCCGGCCTCGGGATTGCTTTTTCCAGTGAGCGTGGGCCACCCCGGAGGCGGCTCACACCCCAAATCGAGGGTTTGGGCTCGCTCGCTCGTGGTCGGGATCCGGGCCAAAACGACAGGTCCGGGGTGGTCGTTTTTTTCACTTTCGGCGAGGGTTAATATCTCAGCTCCTGGACCACAGCCGGCCTCGGGATTGCTTTTTCCAGTGAGCGTGGGCCAACCCGGAGGCGGCTCACACCCCAAATCGAGGGTTTGGGCTCGCTCGCTCGGGGTCGGGATTCCGGCCAAAACGACAGGTCCGGGGTGGTCGTTTTTTTCACTTTCGGCGAGGTTTAATATCTCAGCTCCTGGACCACAGCCGGCCTCGGGATTGCTTTTTCCAGTGAGCGTGGGCCACCCCGGAGGCGGCTCACACCCCAAATCGAGGGTTTGGGCTCGCTCGCTCGGGGTCGGGATTCCGGCAAAAACGACAGGTCCGGGGTGGTCGTTTTTTTCACTTTCGGCGTGTGTTAATATCTCAGCTCCTGGACCACAGCCGGCCTCGGGATTGCTTTCTCCAGTGAGCGTGGGCCACCCCGGAGGCGGGTCACACCCCAAATCGAGGGTTTGGGCTCGCTCGCTCGGGGTCGGGATTCCGGCCAAAACGACAGGTCCGGGGTGGTCGTTTTTTTCACTTTCGGCGAGGTTTAATATCTCAGCTCCTGGACCACAGCCGGCCTCGGGATTGCTTTTTCCAGTGAGCGTGGGCCACCCCGGAGGCGGCTCACACCCCAAATCGAGGGTTTGGGCTCGCTCGCTCGGGGTCGGGATTCCGGCCAAAACGACAGGTCCGGGGTGGTCGTTTTTTTCACTTTCGGCGAGGTTTAATATCTCAGCTCCTGGACCACAGCCGGCCTCGGGATTGCTTTTTCCAGTGAGCGTGGGCCACCCCGGAGGCGGCTCACACCCCAAATCGAGGGTTTGGGCTCGCTCGCTCGTGGTCGGGATCCGGGCCAAAACGACAGGTCCGGGGTGGTCGTTTTTTTCACTTTCGGCGAGGGTTAATATCTCAGCTCCTGGACCACAGCCGGCCTCGGCATTGCTTTTTCCAGTGAGCGTGGGCCACCCCGGAGGCGGGTCACACCCCAAATCGAGGGTTTGGGCTCGCTCGCTCGGGGTCGGGATTCCGGCCGAAACGACAGGTCTGGGGTGGTCGTTTTTTTCACTTTCGGCGTGTGTTAATATCTCAGCTCTGGGACCACAGCCGGCCTCTGGATTGCTTTCTCCAGTGAGCGTGGGCCACCCCGGAGGCGGCTCACACCCCAAATCGAGGGTTTGGGCTCGCTCGCTCGGGGTCGGGATTCCGGCCAAAACGACAGGTCCGGGGTGGTCGTTTTTTTCACTTTCGGCGTGTGTTAATATCTCAGCTCCGGGACCACAGCCGGCCTCGGGATTGCTTTCTCCAGTGAGCGTGGGCCACCCCGGAGGCGGGTCACACCCCAAATCGAGGGTTTGGGCTCGCTCGCTCGGGGTCGGGATTCCAGCCAAAACGACAGGTCCGGGGTGGTCGTTTTTTTCACTTTCGGCGAGGTTTAATATCTCAGCTCCTGGACCACAGCCGGCCTCGGGATTGCTTTTTCCAGTGAGCGTGGGCCACCCCGGAGGCGGCTCACACCCCAAATCGAGGGTTTGGGCTCGCTCGCTCGGGGTCGGGATTCCGGCCAAAATGACAGGTCCGGGGTGGTCGTTTTTTTCACTTTCGGCGAGGTTTAATATCTCAGCTCTGGGACCACAGCCGGCCTCGGGATTGCTTTTTCCAGTGAGCGTGGGCCACCCCGGAGGCGGCTCACACCCCAAATCGAGGGTTTGGGCTCGCTCGCTCGTGGTCGGGATCCGGGCCAAAACGACAGGTCCGGGGTGGTCGTTTTTTTCACTTTCGGCGAGGTTTAATATCTCAGCTCCTGGACCACAGCCGGCCTCGGGATTGCTTTTTCCAGTGAGCGTGGGCCACCCCGGAGGCGGCTCACACCCCAAATCGAGGGTTTGGGCTCGCTCGCTCGGGGTCGGGATTCCGGCCAAAACGACAGGTCCGGGGTGGTCGTTTTTTTCACTTTCGGCGAGGTTTAATATCTCAGCTCCTGGACCACAGCCGGCCTCGGGATTGCTTTTTCCAGTGAGCGTGGGCCACCCCGGAGGCGGCTCACACCCCAAATCGAGGGTTTGGGCTCGCTCGCTCGGGGTCGGGATTCCGGCCAAAACGACAGGTCCGGGGTGGTCGTTTTTTTCACTTTCGGCGAGGTTTAATATCTCAGCTCCTGGACCACAGCCGGCCTCGGGATTGCTTTTTCCAGTGAGCGTGGGCCACCCCGGAGGCGGCTCACACCCCAAATCGAGGGTTTGGGCTCGCTCGCTCGTGGTCGGGATCCGGGCCAAAACGACAGGTCCGGGGTGGTCGTTTTTTTCACTTTCGGCGAGGTTTAATATCTCAGCTCCTGGACCACAGCCGGCCTCGGGATTGCTTTTTCCAGTGAGCGTGGGCCACCCCGGAGGCGGCTCACACCCCAAATCGAGGGTTTGGGCTCGCTCGCTCGGGGTCGGGATTCCGGCAAAAACGACAGGTCCGGGGTGGTCGTTTTTTTCACTTTCGGCGAGGTTTAATATCTCAGCTCCTGGACCACAGCCGGCCTCGGGATTGCTTTTTCCAGTGAGCGTGGGCCACCCCGGAGGCGGCTCACACCCCAAATCGAGGGTTTGGGCTCGCTCGCTCGGGGTCGGGATTCCGGCCAAAACGACAGGTCCGGGGTGGTCGTTTTTTTCACTTTCGGCGAGGTTTAATATCTCAGCTCCTGGACCACAGCCGGCCTCGGGATTGCTTTTTCCAGTGAGCGTGGGCCACCCCGGAGGCGGCTCACACCCCAAATCGAGGGTTTGGGCTCGCTCGCTCGGGGTCGGGATTCCAGCCAAAACGACAGGTCCGGGGTGGTCGTTTTTTTCACTTTCGGCGAGGTTTAATATCTCAGCTCCTGGACCACAGCCGGCCTCGGGATTGCTTTTTCCAGTGAGCGTGGGCCACCCCGGAGGCGGCTCACACCCCAAATCGAGGGTTTGGGCTCGCTCGCTCGGGGTCGGGATTCCGGCCAAAATGACAGGTCCGGGGTGGTCGTTTTTTTCACTTTCGGCGAGGTTTAATATCTCAGCTCTGGGACCACAGCCGGCCTCGGGATTGCTTTTTCCAGTGAGCGTGGGCCACCCCGGAGGCGGCTCACACCCCAAATCGAGGGTTTGGGCTCGCTCGCTCGGGGTCGGGATTCCGGCAAAAACGACAGGTCCGGGGTGGTCGTTTTTTTCACTTTCGGCGTGTGTTAATATCTCAGCTCCTGGACCACAGCCGGCCTCGGGATTGCTTTCTCCAGTGAGCGTGGGCCACCCCGGAGGCGGGTCACACCCCAAATCGAGGGTTTGGGCTCGCTCGCTCGGGGTCGGGATTCCGGCCAAAACGACAGGTCCGGGGTGGTCGTTTTTTTCACTTTCGGCGAGGTTTAATATCTCAGCTCCTGGACCACAGCCGGCCTCGGGATTGCTTTTTCCAGTGAGCGTGGGCCACCCCGGAGGCGGCTCACACCCCAAATCGAGGGTTTGGGCTCGCTCGCTCGGGGTCGGGATTCCGGCCAAAACGACAGGTCCGGGGTGGTCGTTTTTTTCACTTTCGGCGAGGTTTAATATCTCAGCTCCTGGACCACAGCCGGCCTCGGGATTGCTTTTTCCAGTGAGCGTGGGCCACCCCGGAGGCGGCTCACACCCCAAATCGAGGGTTTGGGCTCGCTCGCTCGTGGTCGGGATCCGGGCCAAAACGACAGGTCCGGGGTGGTCGTTTTTTTCACTTTCGGCGAGGTTTAATATCTCAGCTCCTGGACCACAGCCGGCCTCGGGATTGCTTTTTCCAGTGAGCGTGGGCCACCCCGGAGGCGGCTCACACCCCAAATCGAGGGTTTGGGCTCGCTCGCTCGTGGTCGGGATCCGGGCCAAAACGACAGGTCCGGGGTGGTCGTTTTTTTCACTTTCGGCGAGGGTTAATATCTCAGCTCCTGGACCACAGCCGGCCTCGGCATTGCTTTTTCCAGTGAGCGTGGGCCACCCCGGAGGCGGGTCACACCCCAAATCGAGGGTTTGGGCTCGCTCGCTCGGGGTCGGGATTCCGGCCAAAACGACAGGTCCGGGGTGGTCGTTTTTTTCACTTTCGGCGTGTGTTAATATCTCAGCTCTGGGACCACAGCCGGCCTCGGGATTGCTTTCTCCAGTGAGCGTGGGCCACCCCGGAGGCGGCTCACACCCCAAATCGAGGGTTTGGGCTCGCTGGCTCGGGGTCGGGATTCCGGCCAAAACGACAGGTCCGGGGTGGTCGTTTTTTTCACTTTCGGCGTGTGTTAATATCTCAGCTCTGGGACCACAGCCGGCCTCGGGATTGCTTTCTCCAGTGAGCGTGGGCCACCCCGGAGGCGGCTCACACCCCAAATCGAGGGTTTGGGCTCGCTGGCTCGTGGTCGGGATCCGGGCCAAAACGACAGGTCCGGGGTGGTCGTTTTTTTCACTTTCGGCGAGGGTTAATATCTCAGCTCCTGGACCACAGCCGGCCTCGGCATTGCTTTTTCCAGTGAGCGTGGGCCACCCCGGAGGCGGGTCACACCCCAAATCGAGGGTTTGGGCTCGCTCGCTCGGGGTCGGGATTCCGGCCAAAACGACAGGTCTGGGGTGGTCGTTTTTTTCACTTTCGGCGTGTGTTAATATCTCAGCTCTGGGACCACAGCCGGCCTCGGGATTGCTTTCTCCAGTGAGCGTGGGCCACCCCGGAGGCGGCTCACACCCCAAATCGAGGGTTTGGGCTCGCTCGCTCGGGGTCGGGATTCCGGCCAAAACGACAGGTCCGGGGTGGTCGTTTTTTTCACTTTCGGCGTGTGTTAATATCTCAGCTCCGGGACCACAGCCGGCCTCGGGATTGCTTTCTCCAGTGAGCGTGGGCCACCCCGGAGGCGGGTCACACCCCAAATCGAGGGTTTGGGCTCGCTCGCTCGGGGTCGGGATTCCGGCCAAAACGACAGGTCCGGGGTGGTCGTTTTTTTCACTTTCGGCGTGTGTTAATATCTCAGCTCTGGGACCAAAGCCGGCCTCGGGATTGCTTTTTCCAGTGAGCGTGGGCCACCCCGGAGGCGGCTCACACCCCAAATCGAGGGTTTGGGCTCGCTCGCTCGTGGTCGGGATCCGGGCCAAAACGACAGGTCCGGGGTGGTCGTTTTTTTCACTTTCGGCGAGGGTTAATATCTCAGCTCCTGGACCACAGCCGGCCTCGGCATTGCTTTTTCCAGTGAGCGTGGGCCACCCCGGAGGCGGGTCACACCCCAAATCGAGGGTTTGGGCTCGCTCGCTCGGGGTCGGGATTCCGGCCAAAACGACAGGTCCGGGGTGGTCGTTTTTTTCACTTTCGGCGAGGTTTAATATCTCAGCTCCTGGACCACAGCCGGCCTCGGGATTGCTTTTTCCAGTGAGCGTGGGCCACCCCGGAGGCGGCTCACACCCCAAATCGAGGGTTTGGGCTCGCTCGCTCGGGGTCGGGATTCCGGCCAAAACGACAGGTCCGGGGTGGTCGTTTTTTTCACTTTCGGCGAGGTTTAATATCTCAGCTCCTGGACCACAGCCGGCCTCGGGATTGCTTTTTCCAGTGAGCGTGGGCCACCCCGGAGGCGGCTCACACCCCAAATCGAGGGTTTGGGCTCGCTCGCTCGTGGTCGGGATCCGGGCCAAAACGACAGGTCCGGGGTGGTCGTTTTTTTCACTTTCGGCGAGGGTTAATATCTCAGCTCCTGGACCACAGCCGGCCTCGGGATTGCTTTTTCCAGTGAGCGTGGGCCAACCCGGAGGCGGCTCACACCCCAAATCGAGGGTTTGGGCTCGCTCGCTCGGGGTCGGGATTCCGGCCAAAACGACAGGTCCGGGGTGGTCGTTTTTTTCACTTTCGGCGAGGTTTAATATCTCAGCTCCTGGACCACAGCCGGCCTCGGGATTGCTTTTTCCAGTGAGCGTGGGCCAACCCGGAGGCGGCTCACACCCCAAATCGAGGGTTTGGGCTCGCTCGCTCGGGGTCGGGATTCCGGCAAAAACGACAGGTCCGGGGTGGTCGTTTTTTTCACTTTCGGCGAGGTTTAATATCTCAGCTCCTGGACCACAGCCGGCCTCGGGATTGCTTTTTCCAGTGAGCGTGGGCCACCCCGGAGGCGGCTCACACCCCAAATCGAGGGTTTGGGCTCGCTCGCTCGGGGTCGGGATTCCGGCCAAAACGACAGGTCCGGGGTGGTCGTTTTTTTCACTTTCGGCGAGGGTTAATATCTCAGCTCCTGGACCACAGCCGGCCTCGGGATTGCTTTTTCCAGTGAGCGTGGGCCAACCCGGAGGCGGCTCACACCCCAAATCGAGGGTTTGGGCTCGCTCGCTCGGGGTCGGGATTCCGGCCAAAACGACAGGTCCGGGGTGGTCGTTTTTTTCACTTTCGGCGAGGTTTAATATCTCAGCTCCTGGACCACAGCCGGCCTCGGGATTGCTTTTTCCAGTGAGCGTGGGCCAACCCGGAGGCGGCTCACACCCCAAATCGAGGGTTTGGGCTCGCTCGCTCGGGGTCGGGATTCCGGCAAAAACGACAGGTCCGGGGTGGTCGTTTTTTTCACTTTCGGCGAGGTTTAATATCTCAGCTCCTGGACCACAGCCGGCCTCGGGATTGCTTTTTCCAGTGAGCGTGGGCCACCCCGGAGGCGGCTCACACCCCAAATCGAGGGTTTGGGCTCGCTCGCTCGGGGTCGGGATTCCGGCCAAAACGACAGGTCCGGGGTGGTCGTTTTTTTCACTTTCGGCGAGGTTTAATATCTCAGCTCCTGGACCACAGCCGGCCTCGGGATTGCTTTTTCCAGTGAGCGTGGGCCACCCCGGAGGCGGCTCACACCCCAAATCGAGGGTTTGGGCTCGCTCGCTCGGGGTCGGGATTCCGGCCAAAACGACAGGTCCGGGGTGGTCGTTTTTTTCACTTTCGGCGTGTGTTAATATCTCAGCTCCGGGACCACAGCCGGCCTCGGGATTGCTTTCTCCAGTGAGCGTGGGCCACCCCGGAGGCGGGTCACACCCCAAATCGAGGGTTTGGGCTCGCTCGCTCGGGGTCGGGATTCCAGCCAAAACGACAGGTCCGGGGTGGTCGTTTTTTTCACTTTCGGCGAGGTTTAATATCTCAGCTCCTGGACCACAGCCGGCCTCGGGATTGCTTTTTCCAGTGAGCGTGGGCCACCCCGGAGGCGGCTCACACCCCAAATCGAGGGTTTGGGCTCGCTCGCTCGGGGTCGGGATTCCGGCCAAAACGACAGGTCCGGGGTGGTCGTTTTTTTCACTTTCGGCGAGGTTTAATATCTCAGCTCCTGGACCACAGCCGGCCTCGGGATTGCTTTTTCCAGTGAGCGTGGGCCACCCCGGAGGCGGCTCACACCCCAAATCGAGGGTTTGGGCTCGCTCGCTCGGGGTCGGGATTCCGGCCAAAACGACAGGTCCGGGGTGGTCGTTTTTTTCACTTTCGGCGAGGTTTAATATCTCAGCTCCTGGACCACAGCCGGCCTCGGGATTGCTTTTTCCAGTGAGCGTGGGCCACCCCGGAGGCGGCTCACACCCCAAATCGAGGGTTTGGGCTCGCTCGCTCGTGGTCGGGATCCGGGCCAAAACGACAGGTCCGGGGTGGTCGTTTTTTTCACTTTCGGCGAGGTTTAATATCTCAGCTCCTGGACCACAGCCGGCCTCGGGATTGCTTTTTCCAGTGAGCGTGGGCCACCCCGGAGGCGGCTCACACCCCAAATCGAGGGTTTGGGCTCGCTCGCTCGTGGTCGGGATCCGGGCCAAAACGACAGGTCCGGGGTGGTCGTTTTTTTCACTTTCGGCGAGGGTTAATATCTCAGCTCCTGGACCACAGCCGGCCTCGGCATTGCTTTTTCCAGTGAGCGTGGGCCACCCCGGAGGCGGGTCACACCCCAAATCGAGGGTTTGGGCTCGCTCGCTCGGGGTCGGGATTCCGGCCAAAACGACAGGTCCGGGGTGGTCGTTTTTTTCACTTTCGGCGTGTGTTAATATCTCAGCTCTGGGACCACAGCCGGCCTCGGGATTGCTTTCTCCAGTGAGCGTGGGCCACCCCGGAGGCGGCTCACACCCCAAATCGAGGGTTTGGGCTCGCTGGCTCGGGGTCGGGATTCCGGCCAAAACGACAGGTCCGGGGTGGTCGTTTTTTTCACTTTCGGCGTGTGTTAATATCTCAGCTCTGGGACCACAGCCGGCCTCGGGATTGCTTTCTCCAGTGAGCGTGGGCCACCCCGGAGGCGGCTCACACCCCAAATCGAGGGTTTGGGCTCGCTGGCTCGTGGTCGGGATCCGGGCCAAAACGACAGGTCCGGGGTGGTCGTTTTTTTCACTTTCGGCGAGGGTTAATATCTCAGCTCCTGGACCACAGCCGGCCTCGGCATTGCTTTTTCCAGTGAGCGTGGGCCACCCCGGAGGCGGGTCACACCCCAAATCGAGGGTTTGGGCTCGCTCGCTCGGGGTCGGGATTCCGGCCAAAACGACAGGTCTGGGGTGGTCGTTTTTTTCACTTTCGGCGTGTGTTAATATCTCAGCTCTGGGACCACAGCCGGCCTCGGGATTGCTTTCTCCAGTGAGCGTGGGCCACCCCGGAGGCGGCTCACACCCCAAATCGAGGGTTTGGGCTCGCTGGCTCGGGGTCGGGATTCCGGCCAAAACGACAGGTCCGGGGTGGTCGTTTTTTTCACTTTCGGCGTGTGTTAATATCTCAGCTCTGGGACCACAGCCGGCCTCGGGATTGCTTTCTCCAGTGAGCGTGGGCCACCCCGGAGGCGGCTCACACCCCAAATCGAGGGTTTGGGCTCGCTGGCTCGTGGTCGGGATCCGGGCCAAAACGACAGGTCCGGGGTGGTCGTTTTTTTCACTTTCGGCGAGGGTTAATATCTCAGCTCCTGGACCACAGCCGGCCTCGGCATTGCTTTTTCCAGTGAGCGTGGGCCACCCCGGAGGCGGGTCACACCCCAAATCGAGGGTTTGGGCTCGCTCGCTCGGGGTCGGGATTCCGGCCAAAACGACAGGTCTGGGGTGGTCGTTTTTTTCACTTTCGGCGTGTGTTAATATCTCAGCTCTGGGACCACAGCCGGCCTCGGGATTGCTTTCTCCAGTGAGCGTGGGCCACCCCGGAGGCGGCTCACACCCCAAATCGAGGGTTTGGGCTCGCTCGCTCGGGGTCGGGATTCCGGCCAAAACGACAGGTCCGGGGTGGTCGTTTTTTTCACTTTCGGCGTGTGTTAATATCTCAGCTCCGGGACCACAGCCGGCCTCGGGATTGCTTTCTCCAGTGAGCGTGGGCCACCCCGGAGGCGGGTCACACCCCAAATCGAGGGTTTGGGCTCGCTCGCTCGGGGTCGGGATTCCGGCCAAAACGACAGGTCCGGGGTGGTCGTTTTTTTCACTTTCGGCGTGTGTTAATATCTCAGCTCTGGGACCAAAGCCGGCCTCGGGATTGCTTTTTCCAGTGAGCGTGGGCCACCCCGGAGGCGGCTCACACCCCAAATCGAGGGTTTGGGCTCGCTCGCTCGTGGTCGGGATCCGGGCCAAAACGACAGGTCCGGGGTGGTCGTTTTTTTCACTTTCGGCGAGGGTTAATATCTCAGCTCCTGGACCACAGCCGGCCTCGGCATTGCTTTTTCCAGTGAGCGTGGGCCACCCCGGAGGCGGGTCACACCCCAAATCGAGGGTTTGGGCTCGCTCGCTCGGGGTCGGGATTCCGGCCAAAACGACAGGTCCGGGGTGGTCGTTTTTTTCACTTTCGGCGAGGTTTAATATCTCAGCTCCTGGACCACAGCCGGCCTCGGGATTGCTTTTTCCAGTGAGCGTGGGCCACCCCGGAGGCGGCTCACACCCCAAATCGAGGGTTTGGGCTCGCTCGCTCGGGGTCGGGATTCCGGCCAAAACGACAGGTCCGGGGTGGTCGTTTTTTTCACTTTCGGCGAGGTTTAATATCTCAGCTCCTGGACCACAGCCGGCCTCGGGATTGCTTTTTCCAGTGAGCGTGGGCCACCCCGGAGGCGGCTCACACCCCAAATCGAGGGTTTGGGCTCGCTCGCTCGTGGTCGGGATCCGGGCCAAAACGACAGGTCCGGGGTGGTCGTTTTTTTCACTTTCGGCGAGGGTTAATATCTCAGCTCCTGGACCACAGCCGGCCTCGGGATTGCTTTTTCCAGTGAGCGTGGGCCAACCCGGAGGCGGCTCACACCCCAAATCGAGGGTTTGGGCTCGCTCGCTCGGGGTCGGGATTCCGGCCAAAACGACAGGTCCGGGGTGGTCGTTTTTTTCACTTTCGGCGAGGTTTAATATCTCAGCTCCTGGACCACAGCCGGCCTCGGGATTGCTTTTTCCAGTGAGCGTGGGCCAACCCGGAGGCGGCTCACACCCCAAATCGAGGGTTTGGGCTCGCTCGCTCGGGGTCGGGATTCCGGCAAAAACGACAGGTCCGGGGTGGTCGTTTTTTTCACTTTCGGCGAGGTTTAATATCTCAGCTCCTGGACCACAGCCGGCCTCGGGATTGCTTTTTCCAGTGAGCGTGGGCCACCCCGGAGGCGGCTCACACCCCAAATCGAGGGTTTGGGCTCGCTCGCTCGGGGTCGGGATTCCGGCCAAAACGACAGGTCCGGGGTGGTCGTTTTTTTCACTTTCGGCGAGGGTTAATATCTCAGCTCCTGGACCACAGCCGGCCTCGGGATTGCTTTTTCCAGTGAGCGTGGGCCAACCCGGAGGCGGCTCACACCCCAAATCGAGGGTTTGGGCTCGCTCGCTCGGGGTCGGGATTCCGGCCAAAACGACAGGTCCGGGGTGGTCGTTTTTTTCACTTTCGGCGAGGTTTAATATCTCAGCTCCTGGACCACAGCCGGCCTCGGGATTGCTTTTTCCAGTGAGCGTGGGCCAACCCGGAGGCGGCTCACACCCCAAATCGAGGGTTTGGGCTCGCTCGCTCGGGGTCGGGATTCCGGCAAAAACGACAGGTCCGGGGTGGTCGTTTTTTTCACTTTCGGCGAGGTTTAATATCTCAGCTCCTGGACCACAGCCGGCCTCGGGATTGCTTTTTCCAGTGAGCGTGGGCCACCCCGGAGGCGGCTCACACCCCAAATCGAGGGTTTGGGCTCGCTCGCTCGGGGTCGGGATTCCGGCCAAAACGACAGGTCCGGGGTGGTCGTTTTTTTCACTTTCGGCGAGGTTTAATATCTCAGCTCCTGGACCACAGCCGGCCTCGGGATTGCTTTTTCCAGTGAGCGTGGGCCACCCCGGAGGCGGCTCACACCCCAAATCGAGGGTTTGGGCTCGCTCGCTCGGGGTCGGGATTCCGGCCAAAACGACAGGTCCGGGGTGGTCGTTTTTTTCACTTTCGGCGTGTGTTAATATCTCAGCTCCGGGACCACAGCCGGCCTCGGGATTGCTTTCTCCAGTGAGCGTGGGCCACCCCGGAGGCGGGTCACACCCCAAATCGAGGGTTTGGGCTCGCTCGCTCGGGGTCGGGATTCCAGCCAAAACGACAGGTCCGGGGTGGTCGTTTTTTTCACTTTCGGCGAGGTTTAATATCTCAGCTCCTGGACCACAGCCGGCCTCGGGATTGCTTTTTCCAGTGAGCGTGGGCCACCCCGGAGGCGGCTCACACCCCAAATCGAGGGTTTGGGCTCGCTCGCTCGGGGTCGGGATTCCGGCCAAAACGACAGGTCCGGGGTGGTCGTTTTTTTCACTTTCGGCGAGGTTTAATATCTCAGCTCCTGGACCACAGCCGGCCTCGGGATTGCTTTTTCCAGTGAGCGTGGGCCACCCCGGAGGCGGCTGACACCCCAAATCGAGGGTTTGGGCTCGCTCGCTCGGGGTCGGGATTCCGGCCAAAACGACAGGTCCGGGGTGGTCGTTTTTTTCACTTTCGGCGAGGTTTAATATCTCAGCTCCTGGACCACAGCCGGCCTCGGGATTGCTTTTTCCAGTGAGCGTGGGCCACCCCGGAGGCGGCTCACACCCCAAATCGAGGGTTTGGGCTCGCTCGCTCGTGGTCGGGATCCGGGCCAAAACGACAGGTCCGGGGTGGTCGTTTTTTTCACTTTCGGCGAGGTTTAATATCTCAGCTCCTGGACCACAGCCGGCCTCGGGATTGCTTTTTCCAGTGAGCGTGGGCCACCCCGGAGGCGGCTCACACCCCAAATCGAGGGTTTGGGCTCGCTCGCTCGTGGTCGGGATCCGGGCCAAAACGACAGGTCCGGGGTGGTCGTTTTTTTCACTTTCGGCGAGGGTTAATATCTCAGCTCCTGGACCACAGCCGGCCTCGGCATTGCTTTTTCCAGTGAGCGTGGGCCACCCCGGAGGCGGGTCACACCCCAAATCGAGGGTTTGGGCTCGCTCGCTCGGGGTCGGGATTCCGGCCAAAACGACAGGTCTGGGGTGGTCGTTTTTTTCACTTTCGGCGTGTGTTAATATCTCAGCTCTGGGACCACAGCCGGCCTCGGGATTGCTTTCTCCAGTGAGCGTGGGCCACCCCGGAGGCGGCTCACACCCCAAATCGAGGGTTTGGGCTCGCTCGCTCGGGGTCGGGATTCCGGCCAAAACGACAGGTCCGGGGTGGTCGTTTTTTTCACTTTCGGCGTGTGTTAATATCTCAGCTCCGGGACCACAGCCGGCCTCGGGATTGCTTTCTCCAGTGAGCGTGGGCCAC
Source organism: Karalla daura (assembly GCA_029224185.1). Lineage (NCBI taxonomy): Eukaryota > Metazoa > Chordata > Actinopteri > Chaetodontiformes > Leiognathidae > Karalla > Karalla daura. The sequence continues at coordinate 14,720,138 of CM055207.1, read as the reverse complement.
CCCGGAGGCGGGTCACACCCCAAATCGAGGGTTTGGGCTCGCTCGCTCGGGGTCGGGATTCCAGCCAAAACGACAGGTCCGGGGTGGTCGTTTTTTTCACTTTCGGCGAGGTTTAATATCTCAGCTCCTGGACCACAGCCGGCCTCGGGATTGCTTTTTCCAGTGAGCGTGGGCCACCCCGGAGGCGGCTCACACCCCAAATCGAGGGTTTGGGCTCGCTCGCTCGGGGTCGGGATTCCGGCCAAAATGACAGGTCCGGGGTGGTCGTTTTTTTCACTTTCGGCGAGGTTTAATATCTCAGCTCTGGGACCACAGCCGGCCTCGGGATTGCTTTTTCCAGTGAGCGTGGGCCACCCCGGAGGCGGCTCACACCCCAAATCGAGGGTTTGGGCTCGCTCGCTCGTGGTCGGGATCCGGGCCAAAACGACAGGTCCGGGGTGGTCGTTTTTTTCACTTTCGGCGAGGTTTAATATCTCAGCTCCTGGACCACAGCCGGCCTCGGGATTGCTTTTTCCAGTGAGCGTGGGCCAACCCGGAGGCGGCTCACACCCCAAATCGAGGGTTTGGGCTCGCTCGCTCGGGGTCGGGATTCCGGCAAAAACGACAGGTCCGGGGTGGTCGTTTTTTTCACTTTCGGCGAGGTTTAATATCTCAGCTCCTGGACCACAGCCGGCCTCGGGATTGCTTTTTCCAGTGAGCGTGGGCCACCCCGGAGGCGGCTCACACCCCAAATCGAGGGTTTGGGCTCGCTCGCTCGGGGTCGGGATTCCGGCCAAAACGACAGGTCCGGGGTGGTCGTTTTTTTCACTTTCGGCGAGGGTTAATATCTCAGCTCCTGGACCACAGCCGGCCTCGGGATTGCTTTTTCCAGTGAGCGTGGGCCAACCCGGAGGCGGCTCACACCCCAAATCGAGGGTTTGGGCTCGCTCGCTCGGGGTCGGGATTCCGGCCAAAACGACAGGTCCGGGGTGGTCGTTTTTTTCACTTTCGGCGAGGTTTAATATCTCAGCTCCTGGACCACAGCCGGCCTCGGGATTGCTTTTTCCAGTGAGCGTGGGCCAACCCGGAGGCGGCTCACACCCCAAATCGAGGGTTTGGGCTCGCTCGCTCGGGGTCGGGATTCCGGCAAAAACGACAGGTCCGGGGTGGTCGTTTTTTTCACTTTCGGCGAGGTTTAATATCTCAGCTCCTGGACCACAGCCGGCCTCGGGATTGCTTTTTCCAGTGAGCGTGGGCCACCCCGGAGGCGGCTCACACCCCAAATCGAGGGTTTGGGCTCGCTCGCTCGGGGTCGGGATTCCGGCCAAAACGACAGGTCCGGGGTGGTCGTTTTTTTCACTTTCGGCGAGGTTTAATATCTCAGCTCCTGGACCACAGCCGGCCTCGGGATTGCTTTTTCCAGTGAGCGTGGGCCACCCCGGAGGCGGCTCACACCCCAAATCGAGGGTTTGGGCTCGCTCGCTCGGGGTCGGGATTCCGGCCAAAACGACAGGTCCGGGGTGGTCGTTTTTTTCACTTTCGGCGTGTGTTAATATCTCAGCTCCGGGACCACAGCCGGCCTCGGGATTGCTTTCTCCAGTGAGCGTGGGCCACCCCGGAGGCGGGTCACACCCCAAATCGAGGGTTTGGGCTCGCTCGCTCGGGGTCGGGATTCCAGCCAAAACGACAGGTCCGGGGTGGTCGTTTTTTTCACTTTCGGCGAGGTTTAATATCTCAGCTCCTGGACCACAGCCGGCCTCGGGATTGCTTTTTCCAGTGAGCGTGGGCCACCCCGGAGGCGGCTCACACCCCAAATCGAGGGTTTGGGCTCGCTCGCTCGGGGTCGGGATTCCGGCCAAAACGACAGGTCCGGGGTGGTCGTTTTTTTCACTTTCGGCGAGGTTTAATATCTCAGCTCCTGGACCACAGCCGGCCTCGGGATTGCTTTTTCCAGTGAGCGTGGGCCACCCCGGAGGCGGCTGACACCCCAAATCGAGGGTTTGGGCTCGCTCGCTCGGGGTCGGGATTCCGGCCAAAACGACAGGTCCGGGGTGGTCGTTTTTTTCACTTTCGGCGAGGTTTAATATCTCAGCTCCTGGACCACAGCCGGCCTCGGGATTGCTTTTTCCAGTGAGCGTGGGCCACCCCGGAGGCGGCTCACACCCCAAATCGAGGGTTTGGGCTCGCTCGCTCGTGGTCGGGATCCGGGCCAAAACGACAGGTCCGGGGTGGTCGTTTTTTTCACTTTCGGCGAGGTTTAATATCTCAGCTCCTGGACCACAGCCGGCCTCGGGATTGCTTTTTCCAGTGAGCGTGGGCCACCCCGGAGGCGGCTCACACCCCAAATCGAGGGTTTGGGCTCGCTCGCTCGTGGTCGGGATCCGGGCCAAAACGACAGGTCCGGGGTGGTCGTTTTTTTCACTTTCGGCGAGGGTTAATATCTCAGCTCCTGGACCACAGCCGGCCTCGGCATTGCTTTTTCCAGTGAGCGTGGGCCACCCCGGAGGCGGGTCACACCCCAAATCGAGGGTTTGGGCTCGCTCGCTCGGGGTCGGGATTCCGGCCAAAACGACAGGTCTGGGGTGGTCGTTTTTTTCACTTTCGGCGTGTGTTAATATCTCAGCTCTGGGACCACAGCCGGCCTCGGGATTGCTTTCTCCAGTGAGCGTGGGCCACCCCGGAGGCGGCTCACACCCCAAATCGAGGGTTTGGGCTCGCTCGCTCGGGGTCGGGATTCCGGCCAAAACGACAGGTCCGGGGTGGTCGTTTTTTTCACTTTCGGCGTGTGTTAATATCTCAGCTCCGGGACCACAGCCGGCCTCGGGATTGCTTTCTCCAGTGAGCGTGGGCCACCCCGGAGGCGGGTCACACCCCAAATCGAGGGTTTGGGCTCGCTCGCTCGGGGTCGGGATTCCAGCCAAAACGACAGGTCCGGGGTGGTCGTTTTTTTCACTTTCGGCGAGGTTTAATATCTCAGCTCCTGGACCACAGCCGGCCTCGGGATTGCTTTTTCCAGTGAGCGTGGGCCACCCCGGAGGCGGCTCACACCCCAAATCGAGGGTTTGGGCTCGCTCGCTCGGGGTCGGGATTCCGGCCAAAATGACAGGTCCGGGGTGGTCGTTTTTTTCACTTTCGGCGAGGTTTAATATCTCAGCTCTGGGACCACAGCCGGCCTCGGGATTGCTTTTTCCAGTGAGCGTGGGCCACCCCGGAGGCGGCTCACACCCCAAATCGAGGGTTTGGGCTCGCTCGCTCGTGGTCGGGATCCGGGCCAAAACGACAGGTCCGGGGTGGTCGTTTTTTTCACTTTCGGCGAGGGTTAATATCTCAGCTCCTGGACCACAGCCGGCCTCGGGATTGCTTTTTCCAGTGAGCGTGGGCCAACCCGGAGGCGGCTCACACCCCAAATCGAGGGTTTGGGCTCGCTCGCTCGGGGTCGGGATTCCGGCCAAAACGACAGGTCCGGGGTGGTCGTTTTTTTCACTTTCGGCGAGGTTTAATATCTCAGCTCCTGGACCACAGCCGGCCTCGGGATTGCTTTTTCCAGTGAGCGTGGGCCACCCCGGAGGCGGCTCACACCCCAAATCGAGGGTTTGGGCTCGCTCGCTCGGGGTCGGGATTCCGGCAAAAACGACAGGTCCGGGGTGGTCGTTTTTTTCACTTTCGGCGTGTGTTAATATCTCAGCTCCTGGACCACAGCCGGCCTCGGGATTGCTTTCTCCAGTGAGCGTGGGCCACCCCGGAGGCGGGTCACACCCCAAATCGAGGGTTTGGGCTCGCTCGCTCGGGGTCGGGATTCCGGCCAAAACGACAGGTCCGGGGTGGTCGTTTTTTTCACTTTCGGCGAGGTTTAATATCTCAGCTCCTGGACCACAGCCGGCCTCGGGATTGCTTTTTCCAGTGAGCGTGGGCCACCCCGGAGGCGGCTCACACCCCAAATCGAGGGTTTGGGCTCGCTCGCTCGGGGTCGGGATTCCGGCCAAAACGACAGGTCCGGGGTGGTCGTTTTTTTCACTTTCGGCGAGGTTTAATATCTCAGCTCCTGGACCACAGCCGGCCTCGGGATTGCTTTTTCCAGTGAGCGTGGGCCACCCCGGAGGCGGCTCACACCCCAAATCGAGGGTTTGGGCTCGCTCGCTCGTGGTCGGGATCCGGGCCAAAACGACAGGTCCGGGGTGGTCGTTTTTTTCACTTTCGGCGAGGGTTAATATCTCAGCTCCTGGACCACAGCCGGCCTCGGCATTGCTTTTTCCAGTGAGCGTGGGCCACCCCGGAGGCGGGTCACACCCCAAATCGAGGGTTTGGGCTCGCTCGCTCGGGGTCGGGATTCCGGCCGAAACGACAGGTCTGGGGTGGTCGTTTTTTTCACTTTCGGCGTGTGTTAATATCTCAGCTCTGGGACCACAGCCGGCCTCTGGATTGCTTTCTCCAGTGAGCGTGGGCCACCCCGGAGGCGGCTCACACCCCAAATCGAGGGTTTGGGCTCGCTCGCTCGGGGTCGGGATTCCGGCCAAAACGACAGGTCCGGGGTGGTCGTTTTTTTCACTTTCGGCGTGTGTTAATATCTCAGCTCCGGGACCACAGCCGGCCTCGGGATTGCTTTCTCCAGTGAGCGTGGGCCACCCCGGAGGCGGGTCACACCCCAAATCGAGGGTTTGGGCTCGCTCGCTCGGGGTCGGGATTCCAGCCAAAACGACAGGTCCGGGGTGGTCGTTTTTTTCACTTTCGGCGAGGTTTAATATCTCAGCTCCTGGACCACAGCCGGCCTCGGGATTGCTTTTTCCAGTGAGCGTGGGCCACCCCGGAGGCGGCTCACACCCCAAATCGAGGGTTTGGGCTCGCTCGCTCGGGGTCGGGATTCCGGCCAAAATGACAGGTCCGGGGTGGTCGTTTTTTTCACTTTCGGCGAGGTTTAATATCTCAGCTCTGGGACCACAGCCGGCCTCGGGATTGCTTTTTCCAGTGAGCGTGGGCCACCCCGGAGGCGGCTCACACCCCAAATCGAGGGTTTGGGCTCGCTCGCTCGTGGTCGGGATCCGGGCCAAAACGACAGGTCCGGGGTGGTCGTTTTTTTCACTTTCGGCGAGGGTTAATATCTCAGCTCCTGGACCACAGCCGGCCTCGGGATTGCTTTTTCCAGTGAGCGTGGGCCAACCCGGAGGCGGCTCACACCCCAAATCGAGGGTTTGGGCTCGCTCGCTCGGGGTCGGGATTCCGGCCAAAACGACAGGTCCGGGGTGGTCGTTTTTTTCACTTTCGGCGAGGTTTAATATCTCAGCTCCTGGACCACAGCCGGCCTCGGGATTGCTTTTTCCAGTGAGCGTGGGCCACCCCGGAGGCGGCTCACACCCCAAATCGAGGGTTTGGGCTCGCTCGCTCGGGGTCGGGATTCCGGCCAAAACGACAGGTCCGGGGTGGTCGTTTTTTTCACTTTCGGCGAGGGTTAATATCTCAGCTCCTGGACCACAGCCGGCCTCGGGATTGCTTTTTCCAGTGAGCGTGGGCCAACCCGGAGGCGGCTCACACCCCAAATCGAGGGTTTGGGCTCGCTCGCTCGGGGTCGGGATTCCGGCCAAAACGACAGGTCCGGGGTGGTCGTTTTTTTCACTTTCGGCGAGGTTTAATATCTCAGCTCCTGGACCACAGCCGGCCTCGGGATTGCTTTTTCCAGTGAGCGTGGGCCAACCCGGAGGCGGCTCACACCCCAAATCGAGGGTTTGGGCTCGCTCGCTCGGGGTCGGGATTCCGGCAAAAACGACAGGTCCGGGGTGGTCGTTTTTTTCACTTTCGGCGAGGTTTAATATCTCAGCTCCTGGACCACAGCCGGCCTCGGGATTGCTTTTTCCAGTGAGCGTGGGCCACCCCGGAGGCGGCTCACACCCCAAATCGAGGGTTTGGGCTCGCTCGCTCGGGGTCGGGATTCCGGCCAAAACGACAGGTCCGGGGTGGTCGTTTTTTTCACTTTCGGCGAGGTTTAATATCTCAGCTCCTGGACCACAGCCGGCCTCGGGATTGCTTTTTCCAGTGAGCGTGGGCCACCCCGGAGGCGGCTCACACCCCAAATCGAGGGTTTGGGCTCGCTCGCTCGGGGTCGGGATTCCGGCCAAAACGACAGGTCCGGGGTGGTCGTTTTTTTCACTTTCGGCGTGTGTTAATATCTCAGCTCCGGGACCACAGCCGGCCTCGGGATTGCTTTCTCCAGTGAGCGTGGGCCACCCCGGAGGCGGGTCACACCCCAAATCGAGGGTTTGGGCTCGCTCGCTCGGGGTCGGGATTCCAGCCAAAACGACAGGTCCGGGGTGGTCGTTTTTTTCACTTTCGGCGAGGTTTAATATCTCAGCTCCTGGACCACAGCCGGCCTCGGGATTGCTTTTTCCAGTGAGCGTGGGCCACCCCGGAGGCGGCTCACACCCCAAATCGAGGGTTTGGGCTCGCTCGCTCGGGGTCGGGATTCCGGCCAAAACGACAGGTCCGGGGTGGTCGTTTTTTTCACTTTCGGCGAGGTTTAATATCTCAGCTCCTGGACCACAGCCGGCCTCGGGATTGCTTTTTCCAGTGAGCGTGGGCCACCCCGGAGGCGGCTCACACCCCAAATCGAGGGTTTGGGCTCGCTCGCTCGTGGTCGGGATCCGGGCCAAAACGACAGGTCCGGGGTGGTCGTTTTTTTCACTTTCGGCGAGGTTTAATATCTCAGCTCCTGGACCACAGCCGGCCTCGGGATTGCTTTTTCCAGTGAGCGTGGGCCACCCCGGAGGCGGCTCACACCCCAAATCGAGGGTTTGGGCTCGCTCGCTCGTGGTCGGGATCCGGGCCAAAACGACAGGTCCGGGGTGGTCGTTTTTTTCACTTTCGGCGAGGGTTAATATCTCAGCTCCTGGACCACAGCCGGCCTCGGCATTGCTTTTTCCAGTGAGCGTGGGCCACCCCGGAGGCGGGTCACACCCCAAATCGAGGGTTTGGGCTCGCTCGCTCGGGGTCGGGATTCCGGCCAAAACGACAGGTCTGGGGTGGTCGTTTTTTTCACTTTCGGCGTGTGTTAATATCTCAGCTCTGGGACCACAGCCGGCCTCGGGATTGCTTTCTCCAGTGAGCGTGGGCCACCCCGGAGGCGGCTCACACCCCAAATCGAGGGTTTGGGCTCGCTCGCTCGGGGTCGGGATTCCGGCCAAAACGACAGGTCCGGGGTGGTCGTTTTTTTCACTTTCGGCGTGTGTTAATATCTCAGCTCCGGGACCACAGCCGGCCTCGGGATTGCTTTCTCCAGTGAGCGTGGGCCACCCCGGAGGCGGGTCACACCCCAAATCGAGGGTTTGGGCTCGCTCGCTCGGGGTCGGGATTCCAGCCAAAACGACAGGTCCGGGGTGGTCGTTTTTTTCACTTTCGGCGAGGTTTAATATCTCAGCTCCTGGACCACAGCCGGCCTCGGGATTGCTTTTTCCAGTGAGCGTGGGCCACCCCGGAGGCGGCTCACACCCCAAATCGAGGGTTTGGGCTCGCTCGCTCGGGGTCGGGATTCCGGCCAAAATGACAGGTCCGGGGTGGTCGTTTTTTTCACTTTCGGCGAGGTTTAATATCTCAGCTCTGGGACCACAGCCGGCCTCGGGATTGCTTTTTCCAGTGAGCGTGGGCCACCCCGGAGGCGGCTCACACCCCAAATCGAGGGTTTGGGCTCGCTCGCTCGTGGTCGGGATCCGGGCCAAAACGACAGGTCCGGGGTGGTCGTTTTTTTCACTTTCGGCGAGGGTTAATATCTCAGCTCCTGGACCACAGCCGGCCTCGGGATTGCTTTTTCCAGTGAGCGTGGGCCAACCCGGAGGCGGCTCACACCCCAAATCGAGGGTTTGGGCTCGCTCGCTCGGGGTCGGGATTCCGGCCAAAACGACAGGTCCGGGGTGGTCGTTTTTTTCACTTTCGGCGAGGTTTAATATCTCAGCTCCTGGACCACAGCCGGCCTCGGGATTGCTTTTTCCAGTGAGCGTGGGCCACCCCGGAGGCGGCTCACACCCCAAATCGAGGGTTTGGGCTCGCTCGCTCGGGGTCGGGATTCCGGCAAAAACGACAGGTCCGGGGTGGTCGTTTTTTTCACTTTCGGCGTGTGTTAATATCTCAGCTCCTGGACCACAGCCGGCCTCGGGATTGCTTTCTCCAGTGAGCGTGGGCCACCCCGGAGGCGGGTCACACCCCAAATCGAGGGTTTGGGCTCGCTCGCTCGGGGTCGGGATTCCGGCCAAAACGACAGGTCCGGGGTGGTCGTTTTTTTCACTTTCGGCGAGGTTTAATATCTCAGCTCCTGGACCACAGCCGGCCTCGGGATTGCTTTTTCCAGTGAGCGTGGGCCACCCCGGAGGCGGCTCACACCCCAAATCGAGGGTTTGGGCTCGCTCGCTCGGGGTCGGGATTCCGGCCAAAACGACAGGTCCGGGGTGGTCGTTTTTTTCACTTTCGGCGAGGTTTAATATCTCAGCTCCTGGACCACAGCCGGCCTCGGGATTGCTTTTTCCAGTGAGCGTGGGCCACCCCGGAGGCGGCTCACACCCCAAATCGAGGGTTTGGGCTCGCTCGCTCGTGGTCGGGATCCGGGCCAAAACGACAGGTCCGGGGTGGTCGTTTTTTTCACTTTCGGCGAGGGTTAATATCTCAGCTCCTGGACCACAGCCGGCCTCGGCATTGCTTTTTCCAGTGAGCGTGGGCCACCCCGGAGGCGGGTCACACCCCAAATCGAGGGTTTGGGCTCGCTCGCTCGGGGTCGGGATTCCGGCCGAAACGACAGGTCTGGGGTGGTCGTTTTTTTCACTTTCGGCGTGTGTTAATATCTCAGCTCTGGGACCACAGCCGGCCTCTGGATTGCTTTCTCCAGTGAGCGTGGGCCACCCCGGAGGCGGCTCACACCCCAAATCGAGGGTTTGGGCTCGCTCGCTCGGGGTCGGGATTCCGGCCAAAACGACAGGTCCGGGGTGGTCGTTTTTTTCACTTTCGGCGTGTGTTAATATCTCAGCTCCGGGACCACAGCCGGCCTCGGGATTGCTTTCTCCAGTGAGCGTGGGCCACCCCGGAGGCGGGTCACACCCCAAATCGAGGGTTTGGGCTCGCTCGCTCGGGGTCGGGATTCCAGCCAAAACGACAGGTCCGGGGTGGTCGTTTTTTTCACTTTCGGCGAGGTTTAATATCTCAGCTCCTGGACCACAGCCGGCCTCGGGATTGCTTTTTCCAGTGAGCGTGGGCCACCCCGGAGGCGGCTCACACCCCAAATCGAGGGTTTGGGCTCGCTCGCTCGGGGTCGGGATTCCGGCCAAAATGACAGGTCCGGGGTGGTCGTTTTTTTCACTTTCGGCGAGGTTTAATATCTCAGCTCTGGGACCACAGCCGGCCTCGGGATTGCTTTTTCCAGTGAGCGTGGGCCACCCCGGAGGCGGCTCACACCCCAAATCGAGGGTTTGGGCTCGCTCGCTCGTGGTCGGGATCCGGGCCAAAACGACAGGTCCGGGGTGGTCGTTTTTTTCACTTTCGGCGAGGTTTAATATCTCAGCTCCTGGACCACAGCCGGCCTCGGGATTGCTTTTTCCAGTGAGCGTGGGCCACCCCGGAGGCGGCTCACACCCCAAATCGAGGGTTTGGGCTCGCTCGCTCGGGGTCGGGATTCCGGCCAAAACGACAGGTCCGGGGTGGTCGTTTTTTTCACTTTCGGCGAGGTTTAATATCTCAGCTCCTGGACCACAGCCGGCCTCGGGATTGCTTTTTCCAGTGAGCGTGGGCCACCCCGGAGGCGGCTCACACCCCAAATCGAGGGTTTGGGCTCGCTCGCTCGTGGTCGGGATCCGGGCCAAAACGACAGGTCCGGGGTGGTCGTTTTTTTCACTTTCGGCGAGGGTTAATATCTCAGCTCCTGGACCACAGCCGGCCTCGGCATTGCTTTTTCCAGTGAGCGTGGGCCACCCCGGAGGCGGGTCACACCCCAAATCGAGGGTTTGGGCTCGCTCGCTCGGGGTCGGGATTCCGGCCGAAACGACAGGTCTGGGGTGGTCGTTTTTTTCACTTTCGGCGTGTGTTAATATCTCAGCTCTGGGACCACAGCCGGCCTCTGGATTGCTTTCTCCAGTGAGCGTGGGCCACCCCGGAGGCGGCTCACACCCCAAATCGAGGGTTTGGGCTCGCTCGCTCGGGGTCGGGATTCCGGCCAAAACGACAGGTCCGGGGTGGTCGTTTTTTTCACTTTCGGCGTGTGTTAATATCTCAGCTCCGGGACCACAGCCGGCCTCGGGATTGCTTTCTCCAGTGAGCGTGGGCCACCCCGGAGGCGGGTCACACCCCAAATCGAGGGTTTGGGCTCGCTCGCTCGGGGTCGGGATTCCAGCCAAAACGACAGGTCCGGGGTGGTCGTTTTTTTCACTTTCGGCGTGTGTTAATATCTCAGCTCTGGGACCAAAGCCGGCCTCGGGATTGCTTTTTCCAGTGAGCGTGGGCCACCCCGGAGGCGGCTCACACCCCAAATCGAGGGTTTGGGCTCGCTCGCTCGGGGTCGGGATTCCGGCCAAAACGACAGGTCCGGGGTGGTCGTTTTTTTCACTTTCGGCGAGGTTTAATATCTCAGCTCCTGGACCACAGCCGGCCTCGGGATTGCTTTTTCCAGTGAGCGTGGGCCACCCCGGAGGCGGCTCACACCCCAAATCGAGGGTTTGGGCTCGCTCGCTCGTGGTCGGGATCCGGGCCAAAACGACAGGTCCGGGGTGGTCGTTTTTTTCACTTTCGGCGAGGGTTAATATCTCAGCTCCTGGACCACAGCCGGCCTCGGCATTGCTTTTTCCAGTGAGCGTGGGCCACCCCGGAGGCGGGTCACACCCCAAATCGAGGGTTTGGGCTCGCTCGCTCGGGGTCGGGATTCCGGCCGAAACGACAGGTCTGGGGTGGTCGTTTTTTTCACTTTCGGCGTGTGTTAATATCTCAGCTCTGGGACCACAGCCGGCCTCTGGATTGCTTTCTCCAGTGAGCGTGGGCCACCCCGGAGGCGGCTCACACCCCAAATCGAGGGTTTGGGCTCGCTCGCTCGGGGTCGGGATTCCGGCCAAAACGACAGGTCCGGGGTGGTCGTTTTTTTCACTTTCGGCGTGTGTTAATATCTCAGCTCCGGGACCACAGCCGGCCTCGGGATTGCTTTCTCCAGTGAGCGTGGGCCACCCCGGAGGCGGGTCACACCCCAAATCGAGGGTTTGGGCTCGCTCGCTCGGGGTCGGGATTCCAGCCAAAACGACAGGTCCGGGGTGGTCGTTTTTTTCACTTTCGGCGAGGTTTAATATCTCAGCTCCTGGACCACAGCCGGCCTCGGGATTGCTTTTTCCAGTGAGCGTGGGCCACCCCGGAGGCGGCTCACACCCCAAATCGAGGGTTTGGGCTCGCTCGCTCGGGGTCGGGATTCCGGCCAAAATGACAGGTCCGGGGTGGTCGTTTTTTTCACTTTCGGCGAGGTTTAATATCTCAGCTCTGGGACCACAGCCGGCCTCGGGATTGCTTTTTCCAGTGAGCGTGGGCCACCCCGGAGGCGGCTCACACCCCAAATCGAGGGTTTGGGCTCGCTCGCTCGTGGTCGGGATCCGGGCCAAAACGACAGGTCCGGGGTGGTCGTTTTTTTCACTTTCGGCGAGGGTTAATATCTCAGCTCCTGGACCACAGCCGGCCTCGGGATTGCTTTTTCCAGTGAGCGTGGGCCAACCCGGAGGCGGCTCACACCCCAAATCGAGGGTTTGGGCTCGCTCGCTCGGGGTCGGGATTCCGGCCAAAACGACAGGTCCGGGGTGGTCGTTTTTTTCACTTTCGGCGAGGTTTAATATCTCAGCTCCTGGACCACAGCCGGCCTCGGGATTGCTTTTTCCAGTGAGCGTGGGCCACCCCGGAGGCGGCTCACACCCCAAATCGAGGGTTTGGGCTCGCTCGCTCGGGGTCGGGATTCCGGCCAAAACGACAGGTCCGGGGTGGTCGTTTTTTTCACTTTCGGCGAGGGTTAATATCTCAGCTCCTGGACCACAGCCGGCCTCGGGATTGCTTTTTCCAGTGAGCGTGGGCCAACCCGGAGGCGGCTCACACCCCAAATCGAGGGTTTGGGCTCGCTCGCTCGGGGTCGGGATTCCGGCCAAAACGACAGGTCCGGGGTGGTCGTTTTTTTCACTTTCGGCGAGGTTTAATATCTCAGCTCCTGGACCACAGCCGGCCTCGGGATTGCTTTTTCCAGTGAGCGTGGGCCAACCCGGAGGCGGCTCACACCCCAAATCGAGGGTTTGGGCTCGCTCGCTCGGGGTCGGGATTCCGGCAAAAACGACAGGTCCGGGGTGGTCGTTTTTTTCACTTTCGGCGAGGTTTAATATCTCAGCTCCTGGACCACAGCCGGCCTCGGGATTGCTTTTTCCAGTGAGCGTGGGCCACCCCGGAGGCGGCTCACACCCCAAATCGAGGGTTTGGGCTCGCTCGCTCGGGGTCGGGATTCCGGCCAAAACGACAGGTCCGGGGTGGTCGTTTTTTTCACTTTCGGCGAGGTTTAATATCTCATCTCCTGGACCACAGCCGGCCTCGGGATTGCTTTTTCCAGTGAGCGTGGGCCACCCCGGAGGCGGCTCACACCCCAAATCGAGGGTTTGGGCTCGCTCGCTCGGGGTCGGGATTCCGGCCAAAACGACAGGTCCGGGGTGGTCGTTTTTTTCACTTTCGGCGTGTGTTAATATCTCAGCTCCGGGACCACAGCCGGCCTCGGGATTGCTTTCTCCAGTGAGCGTGGGCCACCCCGGAGGCGGGTCACACCCCAAATCGAGGGTTTGGGCTCGCTCGCTCGGGGTCGGGATTCCAGCCAAAACGACAGGTCCGGGGTGGTCGTTTTTTTCACTTTCGGCGAGGTTTAATATCTCAGCTCCTGGACCACAGCCGGCCTCGGGATTGCTTTTTCCAGTGAGCGTGGGCCACCCCGGAGGCGGCTCACACCCCAAATCGAGGGTTTGGGCTCGCTCGCTCGGGGTCGGGATTCCGGCCAAAACGACAGGTCCGGGGTGGTCGTTTTTTTCACTTTCGGCGAGGTTTAATATCTCAGCTCCTGGACCACAGCCGGCCTCGGGATTGCTTTTTCCAGTGAGCGTGGGCCACCCCGGAGGCGGCTGACACCCCAAATCGAGGGTTTGGGCTCGCTCGCTCGGGGTCGGGATTCCGGCCAAAACGACAGGTCCGGGGTGGTCGTTTTTTTCACTTTCGGCGAGGTTTAATATCTCAGCTCCTGGACCACAGCCGGCCTCGGGATTGCTTTTTCCAGTGAGCGTGGGCCACCCCGGAGGCGGCTCACACCCCAAATCGAGGGTTTGGGCTCGCTCGCTCGTGGTCGGGATCCGGGCCAAAACGACAGGTCCGGGGTGGTCGTTTTTTTCACTTTCGGCGAGGTTTAATATCTCAGCTCCTGGACCACAGCCGGCCTCGGGATTGCTTTTTCCAGTGAGCGTGGGCCACCCCGGAGGCGGCTCACACCCCAAATCGAGGGTTTGGGCTCGCTCGCTCGTGGTCGGGATCCGGGCCAAAACGACAGGTCCGGGGTGGTCGTTTTTTTCACTTTCGGCGAGGGTTAATATCTCAGCTCCTGGACCACAGCCGGCCTCGGCATTGCTTTTTCCAGTGAGCGTGGGCCACCCCGGAGGCGGGTCACACCCCAAATCGAGGGTTTGGGCTCGCTCGCTCGGGGTCGGGATTCCGGCCGAAACGACAGGTCTGGGGTGGTCGTTTTTTTCACTTTCGGCGTGTGTTAATATCTCAGCTCTGGGACCACAGCCGGCCTCTGGATTGCTTTCTCCAGTGAGCGTGGGCCACCCCGGAGGCGGCTCACACCCCAAATCGAGGGTTTGGGCTCGCTCGCTCGGGGTCGGGATTCCGGCCAAAACGACAGGTCCGGGGTGGTCGTTTTTTTCACTTTCGGCGTGTGTTAATATCTCAGCTCCGGGACCACAGCCGGCCTCGGGATTGCTTTCTCCAGTGAGCGTGGGCCACCCCGGAGGCGGGTCACACCCCAAATCGAGGGTTTGGGCTCGCTCGCTCGGGGTCGGGATTCCAGCCAAAACGACAGGTCCGGGGTGGTCGTTTTTTTCACTTTCGGCGAGGTTTAATATCTCAGCTCCTGGACCACAGCCGGCCTCGGGATTGCTTTTTCCAGTGAGCGTGGGCCACCCCGGAGGCGGCTCACACCCCAAATCGAGGGTTTGGGCTCGCTCGCTCGGGGTCGGGATTCCGGCCAAAATGACAGGTCCGGGGTGGTCGTTTTTTTCACTTTCGGCGAGGTTTAATATCTCAGCTCTGGGACCACAGCCGGCCTCGGGATTGCTTTTTCCAGTGAGCGTGGGCCACCCCGGAGGCGGCTCACACCCCAAATCGAGGGTTTGGGCTCGCTCGCTCGTGGTCGGGATCCGGGCCAAAACGACAGGTCCGGGGTGGTCGTTTTTTTCACTTTCGGCGAGGGTTAATATCTCAGCTCCTGGACCACAGCCGGCCTCGGGATTGCTTTTTCCAGTGAGCGTGGGCCAACCCGGAGGCGGCTCACACCCCAAATCGAGGGTTTGGGCTCGCTCGCTCGGGGTCGGGATTCCGGCCAAAACGACAGGTCCGGGGTGGTCGTTTTTTTCACTTTCGGCGAGGTTTAATATCTCAGCTCCTGGACCACAGCCGGCCTCGGGATTGCTTTTTCCAGTGAGCGTGGGCCACCCCGGAGGCGGCTCACACCCCAAATCGAGGGTTTGGGCTCGCTCGCTCGGGGTCGGGATTCCGGCAAAAACGACAGGTCCGGGGTGGTCGTTTTTTTCACTTTCGGCGTGTGTTAATATCTCAGCTCCTGGACCACAGCCGGCCTCGGGATTGCTTTCTCCAGTGAGCGTGGGCCACCCCGGAGGCGGGTCACACCCCAAATCGAGGGTTTGGGCTCGCTCGCTCGGGGTCGGGATTCCGGCCAAAACGACAGGTCCGGGGTGGTCGTTTTTTTCACTTTCGGCGAGGTTTAATATCTCAGCTCCTGGACCACAGCCGGCCTCGGGATTGCTTTTTCCAGTGAGCGTGGGCCACCCCGGAGGCGGCTCACACCCCAAATCGAGGGTTTGGGCTCGCTCGCTCGGGGTCGGGATTCCGGCCAAAACGACAGGTCCGGGGTGGTCGTTTTTTTCACTTTCGGCGAGGTTTAATATCTCAGCTCCTGGACCACAGCCGGCCTCGGGATTGCTTTTTCCAGTGAGCGTGGGCCACCCCGGAGGCGGCTCACACCCCAAATCGAGGGTTTGGGCTCGCTCGCTCGTGGTCGGGATCCGGGCCAAAACGACAGGTCCGGGGTGGTCGTTTTTTTCACTTTCGGCGAGGGTTAATATCTCAGCTCCTGGACCACAGCCGGCCTCGGGATTGCTTTTTCCAGTGAGCGTGGGCCACCCCGGAGGCGGCTCACACCCCAAATCGAGGGTTTGGGCTCGCTCGCTCGTGGTCGGGATCCGGGCCAAAACGACAGGTCCGGGGTGGTCGTTTTTTTCACTTTCGGCGAGGTTTAATATCTCAGCTCCTGGACCACAGCCGGCCTCGGGATTGCTTTTTCCAGTGAGCGTGGGCCACCCCGGAGGCGGCTCACACCCCAAATCGAGGGTTTGGGCTCGCTCGCTCGTGGTCGGGATCCGGGCCAAAACGACAGGTCCGGGGTGGTCGTTTTTTTCACTTTCGGCGAGGGTTAATATCTCAGCTCCTGGACCACAGCCGGCCTCGGCATTGCTTTTTCCAGTGAGCGTGGGCCACCCCGGAGGCGGGTCACACCCCAAATCGAGGGTTTGGGCTCGCTCGCTCGGGGTCGGGATTCCGGCCAAAACGACAGGTCCGGGGTGGTCGTTTTTTTCACTTTCGGCGTGTGTTAATATCTCAGCTCTGGGACCACAGCCGGCCTCGGGATTGCTTTCTCCAGTGAGCGTGGGCCACCCCGGAGGCGGCTCACACCCCAAATCGAGGGTTTGGGCTCGCTCGCTCGGGGTCGGGATTCCGGCCAAAACGACAGGTCCGGGGTGGTCGTTTTTTTCACTTTCGGCGTGTGTTAATATCTCAGCTCCGGGACCACAGCCGGCCTCGGGATTGCTTTCTCCAGTGAGCGTGGGCCACCCCGGAGGCGGGTCACACCCCAAATCGAGGGTTTGGGCTCGCTCGCTCGGGGTCGGGATTCCGGCCAAAACGACAGGTCCGGGGTGGTCGTTTTTTTCACTTTCGGCGAGGTTTAATATCTCAGCTCCTGGACCACAGCCGGCCTCGGGATTGCTTTTTCCAGTGAGCGTGGGCCACCCCGGAGGCGGCTCACACCCCAAATCGAGGGTTTGGGCTCGCTCGCTCGGGGTCGGGATTCCGGCCAAAACGACAGGTCCGGGGTGGTCGTTTTTTTCACTTTCGGCGAGGTTTAATATCTCAGCTCCTGGACCACAGCCGGCCTCGGGATTGCTTTTTCCAGTGAGCGTGGGCCACCCCGGAGGCGGCTCACACCCCAAATCGAGGGTTTGGGCTCGCTCGCTCGTGGTCGGGATCCGGGCCAAAACGACAGGTCCGGGGTGGTCGTTTTTTTCACTTTCGGCGAGGGTTAATATCTCAGCTCCTGGACCACAGCCGGCCTCGGCATTGCTTTTTCCAGTGAGCGTGGGCCACCCCGGAGGCGGGTCACACCCCAAATCGAGGGTTTGGGCTCGCTCGCTCGGGGTCGGGATTCCGGCCAAAACGACAGGTCCGGGGTGGTCGTTTTTTTCACTTTCGGCGTGTGTTAATATCTCAGCTCTGGGACCACAGCCGGCCTCGGGATTGCTTTCTCCAGTGAGCGTGGGCCACCCCGGAGGCGGCTCACACCCCAAATCGAGGGTTTGGGCTCGCTGGCTCGGGGTCGGGATTCCGGCCAAAACGACAGGTCCGGGGTGGTCGTTTTTTTCACTTTCGGCGTGTGTTAATATCTCAGCTCTGGGACCACAGCCGGCCTCGGGATTGCTTTCTCCAGTGAGCGTGGGCCACCCCGGAGGCGGCTCACACCCCAAATCGAGGGTTTGGGCTCGCTGGCTCGGGGTCGGGATTCCGGCCAAAACGACAGGTCCGGGGTGGTCGTTTTTTTCACTTTCGGCGTGTGTTAATATCTCAGCTCTGGGACCACAGCCGGCCTCGGGATTGCTTTTTCCAGTGAGCGTGGGCCACCCCGGAGGCGGCTCACACCCCAAATCGAGGGTTTGGGCTCGCTCGCTCGGGGTCGGGATTCCGGCCAAAACGACAGGTCCGGGGTGGTCGTTTTTTTCACTTTCGGCGAGGTTTAATATCTCAGCTCCTGGACCACAGCCGGCCTCGGGATTGCTTTTTCCAGTGAGCGTGGGCCACCCCGGAGGCGGCTCACACCCCAAATCGAGGGTTTGGGCTCGCTCGCTCGGGGTCGGGATTCCGGCCAAAACGACAGGTCCGGGGTGGTCGTTTTTTTCACTTTCGGCGTGTGTTAATATCTCAGCTCCGGGACCACAGCCGGCCTCGGGATTGCTTTCTCCAGTGAGCGTGGGCCACCCCGGAGGCGGGTCACACCCCAAATCGAGGGTTTGGGCTCGCTCGCTCGGGGTCGGGATTCCAGCCAAAACGACAGGTCCGGGGTGGTCGTTTTTTTCACTTTCGGCGAGGTTTAATATCTCAGCTCCTGGACCACAGCCGGCCTCGGGATTGCTTTTTCCAGTGAGCGTGGGCCACCCCGGAGGCGGCTCACACCCCAAATCGAGGGTTTGGGCTCGCTCGCTCGGGGTCGGGATTCCGGCCAAAACGACAGGTCCGGGGTGGTCGTTTTTTTCACTTTCGGCGAGGTTTAATATCTCAGCTCTGGGACCACAGCCGGCCTCGGGATTGCTTTTTCCAGTGAGCGTGGGCCACCCCGGAGGCGGCTCACACCCCAAATCGAGGGTTTGGGCTCGCTCGCTCGTGGTCGGGATCCGGGCCAAAACGACAGGTCCGGGGTGGTCGTTTTTTTCACTTTCGGCGAGGGTTAATATCTCAGCTCCTGGACCACAGCCGGCCTCGGGATTGCTTTTTCCAGTGAGCGTGGGCCAACCCGGAGGCGGCTCACACCCCAAATCGAGGGTTTGGGCTCGCTCGCTCGGGGTCGGGATTCCGGCAAAAACGACAGGTCCGGGGTGGTCGTTTTTTTCACTTTCGGCGAGGTTTAATATCTCAGCTCCTGGACCACAGCCGGCCTCGGGATTGCTTTTTCCAGTGAGCGTGGGCCACCCCGGAGGCGGCTCACACCCCAAATCGAGGGTTTGGGCTCGCTCGCTCGGGGTCGGGATTCCGGCCAAAACGACAGGTCCGGGGTGGTCGTTTTTTTCACTTTCGGCGAGGTTTAATATCTCAGCTCCTGGACCACAGCCGGCCTCGGGATTGCTTTTTCCAGTGAGCGTGGGCCACCCCGGAGGCGGCTCACACCCCAAATCGAGGGTTTGGGCTCGCTCGCTCGGGGTCGGGATTCCGGCCAAAACGACAGGTCCGGGGTGGTCGTTTTTTTCACTTTCGGCGTGTGTTAATATCTCAGCTCCGGGACCACAGCCGGCCTCGGGATTGCTTTCTCCAGTGAGCGTGGGCCACCCCGGAGGCGGGTCACACCCCAAATCGAGGGTTTGGGCTCGCTCGCTCGGGGTCGGGATTCCAGCCAAAACGACAGGTCCGGGGTGGTCGTTTTTTTCACTTTCGGCGAGGTTTAATATCTCAGCTCCTGGACCACAGCCGGCCTCGGGATTGCTTTTTCCAGTGAGCGTGGGCCACCCCGGAGGCGGCTCACACCCCAAATCGAGGGTTTGGGCTCGCTCGCTCGGGGTCGGGATTCCGGCCAAAACGACAGGTCCGGGGTGGTCGTTTTTTTCACTTTCGGCGAGGTTTAATATCTCAGCTCTGGGACCACAGCCGGCCTCGGGATTGCTTTTTCCAGTGAGCGTGGGCCACCCCGGAGGCGGCTCACACCCCAAATCGAGGGTTTGGGCTCGCTCGCTCGTGGTCGGGATCCGGGCCAAAACGACAGGTCCGGGGTGGTCGTTTTTTTCACTTTCGGCGAGGGTTAATATCTCAGCTCCTGGACCACAGCCGGCCTCGGGATTGCTTTTTCCAGTGAGCGTGGGCCAACCCGGAGGCGGCTCACACCCCAAATCGAGGGTTTGGGCTCGCTCGCTCGGGGTCGGGATTCCGGCCAAAACGACAGGTCCGGGGTGGTCGTTTTTTTCACTTTCGGCGAGGTTTAATATCTCAGCTCCTGGACCACAGCCGGCCTCGGGATTGCTTTTTCCAGTGAGCGTGGGCCACCCCGGAGGCGGCTCACACCCCAAATCGAGGGTTTGGGCTCGCTCGCTCGGGGTCGGGATTCCGGCAAAAACGACAGGTCCGGGGTGGTCGTTTTTTTCACTTTCGGCGAGGTTTAATATCTCAGCTCCTGGACCACAGCCGGCCTCGGGATTGCTTTTTCCAGTGAGCGTGGGCCACCCCGGAGGCGGCTCACACCCCAAATCGAGGGTTTGGGCTCGCTCGCTCGGGGTCGGGATTCCGGCCAAAACGACAGGTCCGGGGTGGTCGTTTTTTTCACTTTCGGCGAGGTTTAATATCTCAGCTCCTGGACCACAGCCGGCCTCGGGATTGCTTTTTCCAGTGAGCGTGGGCCACCCCGGAGGCGGCTCACACCCCAAATCGAGGGTTTGGGCTCGCTCGCTCGGGGTCGGGATTCCGGCCAAAACGACAGGTCCGGGGTGGTCGTTTTTTTCACTTTCGGCGTGTGTTAATATCTCAGCTCCGGGACCACAGCCGGCCTCGGGATTGCTTTCTCCAGTGAGCGTGGGCCACCCCGGAGGCGGGTCACACCCCAAATCGAGGGTTTGGGCTCGCTCGCTCGGGGTCGGGATTCCAGCCAAAACGACAGGTCCGGGGTGGTCGTTTTTTTCACTTTCGGCGAGGTTTAATATCTCAGCTCCTGGACCACAGCCGGCCTCGGGATTGCTTTTTCCAGTGAGCGTGGGCCACCCCGGAGGCGGCTCACACCCCAAATCGAGGGTTTGGGCTCGCTCGCTTGGGGTCGGGATTCCGGCCAAAACGACAGGTCCGGGGTGGTCGTTTTTTTCACTTTCGGCGAGGTTTAATATCTCAGCTCCTGGACCACAGCCGGCCTCGGGATTGCTTTTTCCAGTGAGCGTGGGCCACCCCGGAGGCGGCTCACACCCCAAATCGAGGGTTTGGGCTCGCTCGCTCGTGGTCGGGATCCGGGCCAAAACGACAGGTCCGGGGTGGTCGTTTTTTTCACTTTCGGCGAGGGTTAATATCTCAGCTCCTGGACCACAGCCGGCCTCGGCATTGCTTTTTCCAGTGAGCGTGGGCCACCCCGGAGGCGGGTCACACCCCAAATCGAGGGTTTGGGCTCGCTCGCTCGGGGTCGGGATTCCGGCCAAAACGACAGGTCTGGGGTGGTCGTTTTTTTCACTTTCGGCGTGTGTTAATATCTCAGCTCTGGGACCACAGCCGGCCTCGGGATTGCTTTCTCCAGTGAGCGTGGGCCACCCCGGAGGCGGCTCACACCCCAAATCGAGGGTTTGGGCTCGCTCGCTCGGGGTCGGGATTCCGGCCAAAACGACAGGTCCGGGGTGGTCGTTTTTTTCACTTTCGGCGTGTGTTAATATCTCAGCTCTGGGACCACAGCCGGCCTCGGGATTGCTTTCTCCAGTGAGCGTGGGCCACCCCGGAGGCGGGTCACACCCCAAATCGAGGGTTTGGGCTCGCTCGCTCGGGGTCGGTATTCCAGCCAAAAGGACAGGTCCGGGGTGGTCGTTTTTTTCACTTTCGGCGAGGGTTAATATCTCAGCTCCTGGACCACAGCCGGCCTCGGCATTGCTTTTTCCAGTGAGCGTGGGCCACCCCGGAGGCGGGTCACACCCCAAATCGAGGGTTTGGGCTCGCTCGCTCGGGGTCGGGATTCCGGCCAAAACGACAGGTCTGGGGTGGTCGTTTTTTTCACTTTCGGCGTGTGTTAATATCTCAGCTCTGGGACCACAGCCGGCCTCGGGATTGCTTTCTCCAGTGAGCGTGGGCCACCCCGGAGGCGGCTCACACCCCAAATCGAGGGTTTGGGCTCGCTCGCTCGGGGTCGGGATTCCGGCCAAAACGACAGGTCCGGGGTGGTCGTTTTTTTCACTTTCGGCGTGTGTTAATATCTCAGCTCTGGGACCACAGCCGGCCTCGGGATTGCTTTCTCCAGTGAGCGTGGGCCACCCCGGAGGCGGGTCACACCCCAAATCGAGGGTTTGGGCTCGCTCGCTCGGGGTCGGTATTCCAGCCAAAAGGACAGGTCCGGGGTGGTCGTTTTTTTCACTTTCGGCGAGGGTTAATATCTCAGCTCCTGGACCACAGCCGGCCTCGGCATTGCTTTTTCCAGTGAGCGTGGGCCACCCCGGAGGCGGGTCACACCCCAAATCGAGGGTTTGGGCTCGCTCGCTCGGGGTCGGGATTCCGGCCAAAACGACAGGTCCGGGGTGGTCGTTTTTTTCACTTTCGGCGTGTGTTAATATCTCAGCTCTGGGACCACAGCCGGCCTTGGGATTGCTTTCTCCAGTGAGCGTGGGCCACCCCGGAGGCGGCTCACACCCCAAATCGAGGGTTTGGGCTCGCTCGCTCGGGGTCGGGATTCCGGCCAAAACGACAGGTCCGGGGTGGTCGTTTTTTTCACTTTCGGCGTGTGTTAATATCTCAGCTCTGGGACCACAGCCGGCCTTGGGATTGCTTTCTCCAGTGAGCGTGGGCCACCCCGGAGGCGGCTCACACCCCAAATCGAGGGTTTGGGCTCGCTCGCTCGGGGTCGGGATTCCGGCCAAAACGACAGGTCCGGGGTGGTCGTTTTTTTCACTTTCGGCGTGTGTTAATATCTCAGCTCTGGGACCAAAGCCGGCCTCGGGATTGCTTTTTCCAGTGAGCGTGGGCCACCCCGGAGGCGGCTCACACCCCAAATCGAGGGTTTGGGCTCGCTCGCTCGTGGTCGGGATCCGGGCCAAAACGACAGGTCCGGGGTGGTCGTTTTTTTCACTTTCGGCGAGGGTTAATATCTCAGCTCCTGGACCACAGCCGGCCTCGGCATTGCTTTTTCCAGTGAGCGTGGGCCACCCCGGAGGCGGGTCACACCCCAAATCGAGGGTTTGGGCTCGCTCGCTCGGGGTCGGGATTCCGGCCAAAACGACAGGTCCGGGGTGGTCGTTTTTTTCACTTTCGGCGAGGTTTAATATCTCAGCTCCTGGACCACAGCCGGCCTCGGGATTGCTTTTTCCAGTGAGCGTGGGCCACCCCGGAGGCGGCTCACACCCCAAATCGAGGGTTTGGGCTCGCTCGCTCGGGGTCGGGATTCCGGCCAAAACGACAGGTCCGGGGTGGTCGTTTTTTTCACTTTCGGCGAGGTTTAATATCTCAGCTCCTGGACCACAGCCGGCCTCGGGATTGCTTTTTCCAGTGAGCGTGGGCCACCCCGGAGGCGGCTCACACCCCAAATCGAGGGTTTGGGCTCGCTCGCTCGGGGTCGGGATTCCGGCCAAAACGACAGGTCCGGGGTGGTCGTTTTTTTCACTTTCGGCGAGGTTTAATATCTCAGCTCCTGGACCACAGCCGGCCTCGGGATTGCTTTTTCCAGTGAGCGTGGGCCACCCCGGAGGCGGCTCACACCCCAAATCGAGGGTTTGGGCTCGCTCGCTCGTGGTCGGGATCCGGGCCAAAACGACAGGTCCGGGGTGGTCGTTTTTTTCACTTTCGGCGAGGTTTAATATCTCAGCTCCTGGACCACAGCCGGCCTCGGGATTGCTTTTTCCAGTGAGCGTGGGCCACCCCGGAGGCGGCTCACACCCCAAATCGAGGGTTTGGGCTCGCTCGCTCGTGGTCGGGATCCGGGCCAAAACGACAGGTCCGGGGTGGTCGTTTTTTTCACTTTCGGCGAGGGTTAATATCTCAGCTCCTGGACCACAGCCGGCCTCGGCATTGCTTTTTCCAGTGAGCGTGGGCCACCCCGGAGGCGGGTCACACCCCAAATCGAGGGTTTGGGCTCGCTCGCTCGGGGTCGGGATTCCGGCCAAAACGACAGGTCCGGGGTGGTCGTTTTTTTCACTTTCGGCGTGTGTTAATATCTCAGCTCTGGGACCACAGCCGGCCTCGGGATTGCTTTCTCCAGTGAGCGTGGGCCACCCCGGAGGCGGCTCACACCCCAAATCGAGGGTTTGGGCTCGCTGGCTCGGGGTCGGGATTCCGGCCAAAACGACAGGTCCGGGGTGGTCGTTTTTTTCACTTTCGGCGTGTGTTAATATCTCAGCTCTGGGACCACAGCCGGCCTCGGGATTGCTTTTTCCAGTGAGCGTGGGCCACCCCGGAGGCGGCTCACACCCCAAATCGAGGGTTTGGGCTCGCTCGCTCGGGGTCGGGATTCCGGCCAAAACGACAGGTCCGGGGTGGTCGTTTTTTTCACTTTCGGCGAGGTTTAATATCTCAGCTCCTGGACCACAGCCGGCCTCGGGATTGCTTTTTCCAGTGAGCGTGGGCCACCCCGGAGGCGGCTCACACCCCAAATCGAGGGTTTGGGCTCGCTCGCTCGTGGTCGGGATCCGGGCCAAAACGACAGGTCCGGGGTGGTCGTTTTTTTCACTTTCGGCGAGGTTTAATATCTCAGCTCCTGGACCACAGCCGGCCTCGGGATTGCTTTTTCCAGTGAGCGTGGGCC
This sequence comes from Karalla daura, assembly GCA_029224185.1. NCBI lineage: Eukaryota > Metazoa > Chordata > Actinopteri > Chaetodontiformes > Leiognathidae > Karalla > Karalla daura. The sequence goes on along the minus strand of CM055207.1, from coordinate 14,696,422 downwards.
ACCCCGGAGGCGGCTCACACCCCAAATCGAGGGTTTGGGCTCGCTCGCTCGTGGTCGGGATCCGGGCCAAAACGACAGGTCCGGGGTGGTCGTTTTTTTCACTTTCGGCGAGGGTTAATATCTCAGCTCCTGGACCACAGCCGGCCTCGGCATTGCTTTTTCCAGTGAGCGTGGGCCACCCCGGAGGCGGGTCACACCCCAAATCGAGGGTTTGGGCTCGCTCGCTCGGGGTCGGGATTCCGGCCAAAACGACAGGTCCGGGGTGGTCGTTTTTTTCACTTTCGGCGTGTGTTAATATCTCAGCTCTGGGACCACAGCCGGCCTCGGGATTGCTTTCTCCAGTGAGCGTGGGCCACCCCGGAGGCGGCTCACACCCCAAATCGAGGGTTTGGGCTCGCTGGCTCGGGGTCGGGATTCCGGCCAAAACGACAGGTCCGGGGTGGTCGTTTTTTTCACTTTCGGCGTGTGTTAATATCTCAGCTCTGGGACCACAGCCGGCCTCGGGATTGCTTTTTCCAGTGAGCGTGGGCCACCCCGGAGGCGGCTCACACCCCAAATCGAGGGTTTGGGCTCGCTCGCTCGGGGTCGGGATTCCGGCCAAAACGACAGGTCCGGGGTGGTCGTTTTTTTCACTTTCGGCGTGTGTTAATATCTCAGCTCCGGGACCACAGCCGGCCTCGGGATTGCTTTCTCCAGTGAGCGTGGGCCACCCCGGAGGCGGGTCACACCCCAAATCGAGGGTTTGGGCTCGCTCGCTCGGGGTCGGGATTCCAGCCAAAACGACAGGTCCGGGGTGGTCGTTTTTTTCACTTTCGGCGAGGTTTAATATCTCAGCTCCTGGACCACAGCCGGCCTCGGGATTGCTTTTTCCAGTGAGCGTGGGCCACCCCGGAGGCGGCTCACACCCCAAATCGAGGGTTTGGGCTCGCTCGCTTGGGGTCGGGATTCCGGCCAAAACGACAGGTCCGGGGTGGTCGTTTTTTTCACTTTCGGCGAGGTTTAATATCTCAGCTCCTGGACCACAGCCGGCCTCGGGATTGCTTTTTCCAGTGAGCGTGGGCCACCCCGGAGGCGGCTGACACCCCAAATCGAGGGTTTGGGCTCGCTCGCTCGGGGTCGGGATTCCGGCCAAAACGACAGGTCCGGGGTGGTCGTTTTTTTCACTTTCGGCGAGGTTTAATATCTCAGCTCCTGGACCACAGCCGGCCTCGGGATTGCTTTTTCCAGTGAGCGTGGGCCACCCCGGAGGCGGCTCACACCCCAAATCGAGGGTTTGGGCTCGCTCGCTCGTGGTCGGGATCCGGGCCAAAACGACAGGTCCGGGGTGGTCGTTTTTTTCACTTTCGGCGAGGGTTAATATCTCAGCTCCTGGACCACAGCCGGCCTCGGCATTGCTTTTTCCAGTGAGCGTGGGCCACCCCGGAGGCGGGTCACACCCCAAATCGAGGGTTTGGGCTCGCTCGCTCGGGGTCGGGATTCCGGCCAAAACGACAGGTCTGGGGTGGTCGTTTTTTTCACTTTCGGCGTGTGTTAATATCTCAGCTCTGGGACCACAGCCGGCCTCGGGATTGCTTTCTCCAGTGAGCGTGGGCCACCCCGGAGGCGGCTCACACCCCAAATCGAGGGTTTGGGCTCGCTCGCTCGGGGTCGGGATTCCGGCCAAAACGACAGGTCCGGGGTGGTCGTTTTTTTCACTTTCGGCGTGTGTTAATATCTCAGCTCTGGGACCACAGCCGGCCTCGGGATTGCTTTCTCCAGTGAGCGTGGGCCACCCCGGAGGCGGGTCACACCCCAAATCGAGGGTTTGGGCTCGCTCGCTCGGGGTCGGGATTCCAGCCAAAACGACAGGTCCGGGGTGGTCGTTTTTTTCACTTTCGGCGAGGGTTAATATCTCAGCTCCTGGACCACAGCCGGCCTCGGCATTGCTTTTTCCAGTGAGCGTGGGCCACCCCGGAGGCGGGTCACACCCCAAATCGAGGGTTTGGGCTCGCTCGCTCGGGGTCGGGATTCCGGCCAAAACGACAGGTCCGGGGTGGTCGTTTTTTTCACTTTCGGCGTGTGTTAATATCTCAGCTCTGGGACCACAGCCGGCCTTGGGATTGCTTTCTCCAGTGAGCGTGGGCCACCCCGGAGGCGGCTCACACCCCAAATCGAGGGTTTGGGCTCGCTCGCTCGGGGTCGGGATTCCGGCCAAAACGACAGGTCCGGGGTGGTCGTTTTTTTCACTTTCGGCGTGTGTTAATATCTCAGCTCTGGGACCACAGCCGGCCTTGGGATTGCTTTCTCCAGTGAGCGTGGGCCACCCCGGAGGCGGCTCACACCCCAAATCGAGGGTTTGGGCTCGCTCGCTCGGGGTCGGGATTCCGGCCAAAACGACAGGTCCGGGGTGGTCGTTTTTTTCACTTTCGGCGTGTGTTAATATCTCAGCTCTGGGACCAAAGCCGGCCTCGGGATTGCTTTTTCCAGTGAGCGTGGGCCACCCCGGAGGCGGCTCACACCCCAAATCGAGGGTTTGGGCTCGCTCGCTCGTGGTCGGGATCCGGGCCAAAACGACAGGTCCGGGGTGGTCGTTTTTTTCACTTTCGGCGAGGGTTAATATCTCAGCTCCTGGACCACAGCCGGCCTCGGCATTGCTTTTTCCAGTGAGCGTGGGCCACCCCGGAGGCGGGTCACACCCCAAATCGAGGGTTTGGGCTCGCTCGCTCGGGGTCGGGATTCCGGCCAAAACGACAGGTCCGGGGTGGTCGTTTTTTTCACTTTCGGCGAGGTTTAATATCTCAGCTCCTGGACCACAGCCGGCCTCGGGATTGCTTTTTCCAGTGAGCGTGGGCCACCCCGGAGGCGGCTCACACCCCAAATCGAGGGTTTGGGCTCGCTCGCTCGGGGTCGGGATTCCGGCCAAAACGACAGGTCCGGGGTGGTCGTTTTTTTCACTTTCGGCGAGGTTTAATATCTCAGCTCCTGGACCACAGCCGGCCTCGGGATTGCTTTTTCCAGTGAGCGTGGGCCACCCCGGAGGCGGCTCACACCCCAAATCGAGGGTTTGGGCTCGCTCGCTCGGGGTCGGGATTCCGGCCAAAACGACAGGTCCGGGGTGGTCGTTTTTTTCACTTTCGGCGAGGTTTAATATCTCAGCTCCTGGACCACAGCCGGCCTCGGGATTGCTTTTTCCAGTGAGCGTGGGCCACCCCGGAGGCGGCTCACACCCCAAATCGAGGGTTTGGGCTCGCTCGCTCGTGGTCGGGATCCGGGCCAAAACGACAGGTCCGGGGTGGTCGTTTTTTTCACTTTCGGCGTGTGTTAATATCTCAGCTCTGGGACCACAGCCGGCCTCGGGATTGCTTTCTCCAGTGAGCGTGGGCCACCCCGGAGGCGGCTCACACCCCAAATCGAGGGTTTGGGCTCGCTGGCTCGGGGTCGGGATTCCGGCCAAAACGACAGGTCCGGGGTGGTCGTTTTTTTCACTTTCGGCGTGTGTTAATATCTCAGCTCTGGGACCACAGCCGGCCTCGGGATTGCTTTTTCCAGTGAGCGTGGGCCACCCCGGAGGCGGCTCACACCCCAAATCGAGGGTTTGGGCTCGCTCGCTCGGGGTCGGGATTCCGGCCAAAACGACAGGTCCGGGGTGGTCGTTTTTTTCACTTTCGGCGAGGTTTAATATCTCAGCTCCTGGACCACAGCCGGCCTCGGGATTGCTTTTTCCAGTGAGCGTGGGCCACCCCGGAGGCGGCTCACACCCCAAATCGAGGGTTTGGGCTCGCTGGCTCGGGGTCGGGATTCCGGCCAAAACGACAGGTCCGGGGTGGTCGTTTTTTTCACTTTCGGCGTGTGTTAATATCTCAGCTCTGGGACCACAGCCGGCCTCGGGATTGCTTTCTCCAGTGAGCGTGGGCCACCCCGGAGGCGGCTCACACCCCAAATCGAGGGTTTGGGCTCGCTGGCTCGGGGTCGGGATTCCGGCCAAAACGACAGGTCCGGGGTGGTCGTTTTTTTCACTTTCGGCGTGTGTTAATATCTCAGCTCTGGGACCACAGCCGGCCTCGGGATTGCTTTTTCCAGTGAGCGTGGGCCACCCCGGAGGCGGCTCACACCCCAAATCGAGGGTTTGGGCTCGCTCGCTCGGGGTCGGGATTCCGGCCAAAACGACAGGTCCGGGGTGGTCGTTTTTTTCACTTTCGGCGTGTGTTAATATCTCAGCTCCGGGACCACAGCCGGCCTCGGGATTGCTTTCTCCAGTGAGCGTGGGCCACCCCGGAGGCGGGTCACACCCCAAATCGAGGGTTTGGGCTCGCTCGCTCGGGGTCGGGATTCCAGCCAAAACGACAGGTCCGGGGTGGTCGTTTTTTTCACTTTCGGCGAGGTTTAATATCTCAGCTCCTGGACCACAGCCGGCCTCGGGATTGCTTTTTCCAGTGAGCGTGGGCCACCCCGGAGGCGGCTCACACCCCAAATCGAGGGTTTGGGCTCGCTCGCTTGGGGTCGGGATTCCGGCCAAAACGACAGGTCCGGGGTGGTCGTTTTTTTCACTTTCGGCGAGGTTTAATATCTCAGCTCCTGGACCACAGCCGGCCTCGGGATTGCTTTTTCCAGTGAGCGTGGGCCACCCCGGAGGCGGCTGACACCCCAAATCGAGGGTTTGGGCTCGCTCGCTCGGGGTCGGGATTCCGGCCAAAACGACAGGTCCGGGGTGGTCGTTTTTTTCACTTTCGGCGAGGTTTAATATCTCAGCTCCTGGACCACAGCCGGCCTCGGGATTGCTTTTTCCAGTGAGCGTGGGCCACCCCGGAGGCGGCTCACACCCCAAATCGAGGGTTTGGGCTCGCTCGCTCGTGGTCGGGATCCGGGCCAAAACGACAGGTCCGGGGTGGTCGTTTTTTTCACTTTCGGCGAGGGTTAATATCTCAGCTCCTGGACCACAGCCGGCCTCGGCATTGCTTTTTCCAGTGAGCGTGGGCCACCCCGGAGGCGGGTCACACCCCAAATCGAGGGTTTGGGCTCGCTCGCTCGGGGTCGGGATTCCGGCCAAAACGACAGGTCTGGGGTGGTCGTTTTTTTCACTTTCGGCGTGTGTTAATATCTCAGCTCTGGGACCACAGCCGGCCTCGGGATTGCTTTCTCCAGTGAGCGTGGGCCACCCCGGAGGCGGCTCACACCCCAAATCGAGGGTTTGGGCTCGCTCGCTCGGGGTCGGGATTCCGGCCAAAACGACAGGTCCGGGGTGGTCGTTTTTTTCACTTTCGGCGTGTGTTAATATCTCAGCTCTGGGACCACAGCCGGCCTCGGGATTGCTTTCTCCAGTGAGCGTGGGCCACCCCGGAGGCGGGTCACACCCCAAATCGAGGGTTTGGGCTCGCTCGCTCGGGGTCGGGATTCCAGCCAAAACGACAGGTCCGGGGTGGTCGTTTTTTTCACTTTCGGCGAGGGTTAATATCTCAGCTCCTGGACCACAGCCGGCCTCGGCATTGCTTTTTCCAGTGAGCGTGGGCCACCCCGGAGGCGGGTCACACCCCAAATCGAGGGTTTGGGCTCGCTCGCTCGGGGTCGGGATTCCGGCCAAAACGACAGGTCCGGGGTGGTCGTTTTTTTCACTTTCGGCGTGTGTTAATATCTCAGCTCTGGGACCACAGCCGGCCTTGGGATTGCTTTCTCCAGTGAGCGTGGGCCACCCCGGAGGCGGCTCACACCCCAAATCGAGGGTTTGGGCTCGCTCGCTCGGGGTCGGGATTCCGGCCAAAACGACAGGTCCGGGGTGGTCGTTTTTTTCACTTTCGGCGTGTGTTAATATCTCAGCTCTGGGACCACAGCCGGCCTTGGGATTGCTTTCTCCAGTGAGCGTGGGCCACCCCGGAGGCGGCTCACACCCCAAATCGAGGGTTTGGGCTCGCTCGCTCGGGGTCGGGATTCCGGCCAAAACGACAGGTCCGGGGTGGTCGTTTTTTTCACTTTCGGCGTGTGTTAATATCTCAGCTCTGGGACCAAAGCCGGCCTCGGGATTGCTTTTTCCAGTGAGCGTGGGCCACCCCGGAGGCGGCTCACACCCCAAATCGAGGGTTTGGGCTCGCTCGCTCGTGGTCGGGATCCGGGCCAAAACGACAGGTCCGGGGTGGTCGTTTTTTTCACTTTCGGCGAGGGTTAATATCTCAGCTCCTGGACCACAGCCGGCCTCGGCATTGCTTTTTCCAGTGAGCGTGGGCCACCCCGGAGGCGGGTCACACCCCAAATCGAGGGTTTGGGCTCGCTCGCTCGGGGTCGGGATTCCGGCCAAAACGACAGGTCCGGGGTGGTCGTTTTTTTCACTTTCGGCGAGGTTTAATATCTCAGCTCCTGGACCACAGCCGGCCTCGGGATTGCTTTTTCCAGTGAGCGTGGGCCACCCCGGAGGCGGCTCACACCCCAAATCGAGGGTTTGGGCTCGCTCGCTCGGGGTCGGGATTCCGGCCAAAACGACAGGTCCGGGGTGGTCGTTTTTTTCACTTTCGGCGAGGTTTAATATCTCAGCTCCTGGACCACAGCCGGCCTCGGGATTGCTTTTTCCAGTGAGCGTGGGCCACCCCGGAGGCGGCTCACACCCCAAATCGAGGGTTTGGGCTCGCTCGCTCGGGGTCGGGATTCCGGCCAAAACGACAGGTCCGGGGTGGTCGTTTTTTTCACTTTCGGCGAGGTTTAATATCTCAGCTCCTGGACCACAGCCGGCCTCGGGATTGCTTTTTCCAGTGAGCGTGGGCCACCCCGGAGGCGGCTCACACCCCAAATCGAGGGTTTGGGCTCGCTCGCTCGTGGTCGGGATCCGGGCCAAAACGACAGGTCCGGGGTGGTCGTTTTTTTCACTTTCGGCGAGGGTTAATATCTCAGCTCCTGGACCACAGCCGGCCTCGGGATTGCTTTTTCCAGTGAGCGTGGGCCAACCCGGAGGCGGCTCACACCCCAAATCGAGGGTTTGGGCTCGCTCGCTCGGGGTCGGGATTCCGGCCAAAACGACAGGTCCGGGGTGGTCGTTTTTTTCACTTTCGGCGAGGTTTAATATCTCAGCTCCTGGACCACAGCCGGCCTCGGGATTGCTTTTTCCAGTGAGCGTGGGCCACCCCGGAGGCGGCTCACACCCCAAATCGAGGGTTTGGGCTCGCTCGCTCGGGGTCGGGATTCCGGCCAAAACGACAGGTCCGGGGTGGTCGTTTTTTTCACTTTCGGCGTGTGTTAATATCTCAGCTCTGGGACCACAGCCGGCCTCGGGATTGCTTTCTCCAGTGAGCGTGGGCCACCCCGGAGGCGGCTCACACCCCAAATCGAGGGTTTGGGCTCGCTGGCTCGGGGTCGGGATTCCGGCCAAAACGACAGGTCCGGGGTGGTCGTTTTTTTCACTTTCGGCGTGTGTTAATATCTCAGCTCTGGGACCACAGCCGGCCTCGGGATTGCTTTCTCCAGTGAGCGTGGGCCACCCCGGAGGCGGCTCACACCCCAAATCGAGGGTTTGGGCTCGCTGGCTCGGGGTCGGGATTCCGGCCAAAACGACAGGTCCGGGGTGGTCGTTTTTTTCACTTTCGGCGTGTGTTAATATCTCAGCTCTGGGACCACAGCCGGCCTCGGGATTGCTTTTTCCAGTGAGCGTGGGCCACCCCGGAGGCGGCTCACACCCCAAATCGAGGGTTTGGGCTCGCTCGCTCGGGGTCGGGATTCCGGCCAAAACGACAGGTCCGGGGTGGTCGTTTTTTTCACTTTCGGCGAGGTTTAATATCTCAGCTCCTGGACCACAGCCGGCCTCGGGATTGCTTTTTCCAGTGAGCGTGGGCCACCCCGGAGGCGGCTCACACCCCAAATCGAGGGTTTGGGCTCGCTCGCTCGGGGTCGGGATTCCGGCCAAAACGACAGGTCCGGGGTGGTCGTTTTTTTCACTTTCGGCGTGTGTTAATATCTCAGCTCCGGGACCACAGCCGGCCTCGGGATTGCTTTCTCCAGTGAGCGTGGGCCACCCCGGAGGCGGGTCACACCCCAAATCGAGGGTTTGGGCTCGCTCGCTCGGGGTCGGGATTCCAGCCAAAACGACAGGTCCGGGGTGGTCGTTTTTTTCACTTTCGGCGAGGTTTAATATCTCAGCTCCTGGACCACAGCCGGCCTCGGGATTGCTTTTTCCAGTGAGCGTGGGCCACCCCGGAGGCGGCTCACACCCCAAATCGAGGGTTTGGGCTCGCTCGCTCGGGGTCGGGATTCCGGCCAAAACGACAGGTCCGGGGTGGTCGTTTTTTTCACTTTCGGCGAGGTTTAATATCTCAGCTCTGGGACCACAGCCGGCCTCGGGATTGCTTTTTCCAGTGAGCGTGGGCCACCCCGGAGGCGGCTCACACCCCAAATCGAGGGTTTGGGCTCGCTCGCTCGTGGTCGGGATCCGGGCCAAAACGACAGGTCCGGGGTGGTCGTTTTTTTCACTTTCGGCGAGGGTTAATATCTCAGCTCCTGGACCACAGCCGGCCTCGGGATTGCTTTTTCCAGTGAGCGTGGGCCAACCCGGAGGCGGCTCACACCCCAAATCGAGGGTTTGGGCTCGCTCGCTCGGGGTCGGGATTCCGGCCAAAACGACAGGTCCGGGGTGGTCGTTTTTTTCACTTTCGGCGAGGTTTAATATCTCAGCTCCTGGACCACAGCCGGCCTCGGGATTGCTTTTTCCAGTGAGCGTGGGCCACCCCGGAGGCGGCTCACACCCCAAATCGAGGGTTTGGGCTCGCTCGCTCGGGGTCGGGATTCCGGCAAAAACGACAGGTCCGGGGTGGTCGTTTTTTTCACTTTCGGCGAGGTTTAATATCTCAGCTCCTGGACCACAGCCGGCCTCGGGATTGCTTTTTCCAGTGAGCGTGGGCCACCCCGGAGGCGGCTCACACCCCAAATCGAGGGTTTGGGCTCGCTCGCTCGGGGTCGGGATCCGGGCCAAAACGACAGGTCCGGGGTGGTCGTTTTTTTCACTTTCGGCGAGGGTTAATATCTCAGCTCCTGGACCACAGCCGGCCTCGGGATTGCTTTTTCCAGTGAGCGTGGGCCAACCCGGAGGCGGCTCACACCCCAAATCGAGGGTTTGGGCTCGCTCGCTCGGGGTCGGGATTCCGGCCAAAACGACAGGTCCGGGGTGGTCGTTTTTTTCACTTTCGGCGAGGTTTAATATCTCAGCTCCTGGACCACAGCCGGCCTCGGGATTGCTTTTTCCAGTGAGCGTGGGCCACCCCGGAGGCGGCTCACACCCCAAATCGAGGGTTTGGGCTCGCTCGCTCGGGGTCGGGATTCCGGCAAAAACGACAGGTCCGGGGTGGTCGTTTTTTTCACTTTCGGCGAGGTTTAATATCTCAGCTCCTGGACCACAGCCGGCCTCGGGATTGCTTTTTCCAGTGAGCGTGGGCCACCCCGGAGGCGGCTCACACCCCAAATCGAGGGTTTGGGCTCGCTCGCTCGGGGTCGGGATCCGGGCCAAAACGACAGGTCCGGGGTGGTCGTTTTTTTCACTTTCGGCGAGGGTTAATATCTCAGCTCCTGGACCACAGCCGGCCTCGGGATTGCTTTTTCCAGTGAGCGTGGGCCAACCCGGAGGCGGCTCACACCCCAAATCGAGGGTTTGGGCTCGCTCGCTCGGGGTCGGGATTCCGGCCAAAACGACAGGTCCGGGGTGGTCGTTTTTTTCACTTTCGGCGAGGTTTAATATCTCAGCTCCTGGACCACAGCCGGCCTCGGGATTGCTTTTTCCAGTGAGCGTGGGCCACCCCGGAGGCGGGTCACACCCCAAATCGAGGGTTTGGGCTCGCTCGCTCGGGGTCGGGATTCCGGCAAAAACGACAGGTCCGGGGTGGTCGTTTTTTTCACTTTCGGCGAGGTTTAATATCTCAGCTCCTGGACCACAGCCGGCCTCGGGATTGCTTTTTCCAGTGAGCGTGGGCCACCCCGGAGGCGGCTCACACCCCAAATCGAGGGTTTGGGCTCGCTCGCTCGGGGTCGGGATTCCGGCCAAAACGACAGGTCCGGGGTGGTCGTTTTTTTCACTTTCGGCGAGGTTTAATATCTCAGCTCCTGGACCACAGCCGGCCTCGGGATTGCTTTTTCCAGTGAGCGTGGGCCACCCCGGAGGCGGCTCACACCCCAAATCGAGGGTTTGGGCTCGCTCGCTCGGGGTCGGGATTCCGGCCAAAACGACAGGTCCGGGGTGGTCGTTTTTTTCACTTTCGGCGTGTGTTAATATCTCAGCTCCGGGACCACAGCCGGCCTCGGGATTGCTTTCTCCAGTGAGCGTGGGCCACCCCGGAGGCGGGTCACACCCCAAATCGAGGGTTTGGGCTCGCTCGCTCGGGGTCGGGATTCCAGCCAAAACGACAGGTCCGGGGTGGTCGTTTTTTTCACTTTCGGCGAGGTTTAATATCTCAGCTCCTGGACCACAGCCGGCCTCGGGATTGCTTTTTCCAGTGAGCGTGGGCCACCCCGGAGGCGGCTCACACCCCAAATCGAGGGTTTGGGCTCGCTCGCTCGGGGTCGGGATTCCGGCCAAAACGACAGGTCCGGGGTGGTCGTTTTTTTCACTTTCGGCGAGGTTTAATATCTCAGCTCTGGGACCACAGCCGGCCTCGGGATTGCTTTTTCCAGTGAGCGTGGGCCACCCCGGAGGCGGCTCACACCCCAAATCGAGGGTTTGGGCTCGCTCGCTCGTGGTCGGGATCCGGGCCAAAACGACAGGTCCGGGGTGGTCGTTTTTTTCACTTTCGGCGAGGGTTAATATCTCAGCTCCTGGACCACAGCCGGCCTCGGGATTGCTTTTTCCAGTGAGCGTGGGCCAACCCGGAGGCGGCTCACACCCCAAATCGAGGGTTTGGGCTCGCTCGCTCGGGGTCGGGATTCCGGCCAAAACGACAGGTCCGGGGTGGTCGTTTTTTTCACTTTCGGCGAGGTTTAATATCTCAGCTCCTGGACCACAGCCGGCCTCGGGATTGCTTTTTCCAGTGAGCGTGGGCCACCCCGGAGGCGGCTCACACCCCAAATCGAGGGTTTGGGCTCGCTCGCTCGGGGTCGGGATTCCGGCAAAAACGACAGGTCCGGGGTGGTCGTTTTTTTCACTTTCGGCGAGGTTTAATATCTCAGCTCCTGGACCACAGCCGGCCTCGGGATTGCTTTTTCCAGTGAGCGTGGGCCACCCCGGAGGCGGCTCACACCCCAAATCGAGGGTTTGGGCTCGCTCGCTCGGGGTCGGGATTCCGGCCAAAACGACAGGTCCGGGGTGGTCGTTTTTTTCACTTTCGGCGAGGTTTAATATCTCAGCTCCTGGACCACAGCCGGCCTCGGGATTGCTTTTTCCAGTGAGCGTGGGCCACCCCGGAGGCGGCTCACACCCCAAATCGAGGGTTTGGGCTCGCTCGCTCGGGGTCGGGATTCCGGCCAAAACGACAGGTCCGGGGTGGTCGTTTTTTTCACTTTCGGCGTGTGTTAATATCTCAGCTCTGGGACCACAGCCGGCCTCGGGATTGCTTTTTCCAGTGAGCGTGGGCCACCCCGGAGGCGGCTCACACCCCAAATCGAGGGTTTGGGCTCGCTCGCTCGGGGTCGGGATTCCGGCCAAAACGACAGGTCCGGGGTGGTCGTTTTTTTCACTTTCGGCGAGGTTTAATATCTCAGCTCCTGGACCACAGCCGGCCTCGGGATTGCTTTTTCCAGTGAGCGTGGGCCAACCCGGAGGCGGCTCACACCCCAAATCGAGGGTTTGGGCTCGCTCGCTCGGGGTCGGGATTCCGGCCAAAACGACAGGTCCGGGGTGGTCGTTTTTTTCACTTTCGGCGAGGTTTAATATCTCAGCTCCTGGACCACAGCCGGCCTCGGGATTGCTTTTTCCAGTGAGCGTGGGCCAACCCGGAGGCGGCTCACACCCCAAATCGAGGGTTTGGGCTCGCTCGCTCGGGGTCGGGATTCCGGCAAAAACGACAGGTCCGGGGTGGTCGTTTTTTTCACTTTCGGCGAGGTTTAATATCTCAGCTCCTGGACCACAGCCGGCCTCGGGATTGCTTTTTCCAGTGAGCGTGGGCCACCCCGGAGGCGGCTCACACCCCAAATCGAGGGTTTGGGCTCGCTCGCTCGGGGTCGGGATTCCGGCCAAAACGACAGGTCCGGGGTGGTCGTTTTTTTCACTTTCGGCGAGGTTTAATATCTCAGCTCCTGGACCACAGCCGGCCTCGGGATTGCTTTTTCCAGTGAGCGTGGGCCACCCCGGAGGCGGCTCACACCCCAAATCGAGGGTTTGGGCTCGCTCGCTCGGGGTCGGGATTCCGGCCAAAACGACAGGTCCGGGGTGGTCGTTTTTTTCACTTTCGGCGTGTGTTAATATCTCAGCTCCGGGACCACAGCCGGCCTCGGGATTGCTTTCTCCAGTGAGCGTGGGCCACCCCGGAGGCGGGTCACACCCCAAATCGAGGGTTTGGGCTCGCTCGCTAGGGGTCGGGATTCCAGCCAAAACGACAGGTCCGGGGTGGTCGTTTTTTTCACTTTCGGCGAGGTTTAATATCTCAGCTCCTGGACCACAGCCGGCCTCGGGATTGCTTTTTCCAGTGAGCGTGGGCCACCCCGGAGGCGGCTCAAACCCCAAATCGAGGGTTTGGGCTCGCTCGCTCGGGGTCGGGATTCCGGCCAAAACGACAGGTCCGGGGTGGTCGTTTTTTTCACTTTCGGCGAGGTTTAATATCTCAGCTCCTGGACCACAGCCGGCCTCGGGATTGCTTTTTCCAGTGAGCGTGGGCCACCCCGGAGGCGGCTGACACCCCAAATCGAGGGTTTGGGCTCGCTCGCTCGGGGTCGGGATTCCGGCCAAAACGACAGGTCCGGGGTGGTCGTTTTTTTCACTTTCGGCGAGGTTTAATATCTCAGCTCCTGGACCACAGCCGGCCTCGGGATTGCTTTTTCCAGTGAGCGTGGGCCACCCCGGAGGCGGCTCACACCCCAAATCGAGGGTTTGGGCTCGCTCGCTCGGGGTCGGGATTCCGGCCAAAACGACAGGTCCGGGGTGGTCGTTTTTTTCACTTTCGGCGAGGTTTAATATCTCAGCTCTGGGACCACAGCCGGCCTCGGGATTGCTTTTTCCAGTGAGCGTGGGCCACCCCGGAGGCGGCTCACACCCCAAATCGAGGGTTTGGGCTCGCTCGCTCGTGGTCGGGATCCGGGCCAAAACGACAGGTCCGGGGTGGTCGTTTTTTTCACTTTCGGCGAGGGTTAATATCTCAGCTCCTGGACCACAGCCGGCCTCGGGATTGCTTTTTCCAGTGAGCGTGGGCCAACCCGGAGGCGGCTCACACCCCAAATCGAGGGTTTGGGCTCGCTCGCTCGGGGTCGGGATTCCGGCCAAAACGACAGGTCCGGGGTGGTCGTTTTTTTCACTTTCGGCGAGGTTTAATATCTCAGCTCCTGGACCACAGCCGGCCTCGGGATTGCTTTTTCCAGTGAGCGTGGGCCACCCCGGAGGCGGCTCACACCCCAAATCGAGGGTTTGGGCTCGCTCGCTCGGGGTCGGGATTCCGGCAAAAACGACAGGTCCGGGGTGGTCGTTTTTTTCACTTTCGGCGAGGTTTAATATCTCAGCTCCTGGACCACAGCCGGCCTCGGGATTGCTTTTTCCAGTGAGCGTGGGCCACCCCGGAGGCGGCTCACACCCCAAATCGAGGGTTTGGGCTCGCTCGCTCGGGGTCGGGATCCGGGCCAAAACGACAGGTCCGGGGTGGTCGTTTTTTTCACTTTCGGCGAGGGTTAATATCTCAGCTCCTGGACCACAGCCGGCCTCGGGATTGCTTTTTCCAGTGAGCGTGGGCCAACCCGGAGGCGGCTCACACCCCAAATCGAGGGTTTGGGCTCGCTCGCTCGGGGTCGGGATTCCGGCCAAAACGACAGGTCCGGGGTGGTCGTTTTTTTCACTTTCGGCGAGGTTTAATATCTCAGCTCCTGGACCACAGCCGGCCTCGGGATTGCTTTTTCCAGTGAGCGTGGGCCACCCCGGAGGCGGGTCACACCCCAAATCGAGGGTTTGGGCTCGCTCGCTCGGGGTCGGGATTCCGGCAAAAACGACAGGTCCGGGGTGGTCGTTTTTTTCACTTTCGGCGAGGTTTAATATCTCAGCTCCTGGACCACAGCCGGCCTCGGGATTGCTTTTTCCAGTGAGCGTGGGCCACCCCGGAGGCGGCTCACACCCCAAATCGAGGGTTTGGGCTCGCTCGCTCGGGGTCGGGATTCCGGCCAAAACGACAGGTCCGGGGTGGTCGTTTTTTTCACTTTCGGCGAGGTTTAATATCTCAGCTCCTGGACCACAGCCGGCCTCGGGATTGCTTTTTCCAGTGAGCGTGGGCCACCCCGGAGGCGGCTCACACCCCAAATCGAGGGTTTGGGCTCGCTCGCTCGGGGTCGGGATTCCGGCCAAAACGACAGGTCCGGGGTGGTCGTTTTTTTCACTTTCGGCGTGTGTTAATATCTCAGCTCCGGGACCACAGCCGGCCTCGGGATTGCTTTCTCCAGTGAGCGTGGGCCACCCCGGAGGCGGGTCACACCCCAAATCGAGGGTTTGGGCTCGCTCGCTCGGGGTCGGGATTCCAGCCAAAACGACAGGTCCGGGGTGGTCGTTTTTTTCACTTTCGGCGAGGTTTAATATCTCAGCTCCTGGACCACAGCCGGCCTCGGGATTGCTTTTTCCAGTGAGCGTGGGCCACCCCGGAGGCGGCTCACACCCCAAATCGAGGGTTTGGGCTCGCTCGCTCGGGGTCGGGATTCCGGCCAAAACGACAGGTCCGGGGTGGTCGTTTTTTTCACTTTCGGCGAGGTTTAATATCTCAGCTCTGGGACCACAGCCGGCCTCGGGATTGCTTTTTCCAGTGAGCGTGGGCCACCCCGGAGGCGGCTCACACCCCAAATCGAGGGTTTGGGCTCGCTCGCTCGTGGTCGGGATCCGGGCCAAAACGACAGGTCCGGGGTGGTCGTTTTTTTCACTTTCGGCGAGGGTTAATATCTCAGCTCCTGGACCACAGCCGGCCTCGGGATTGCTTTTTCCAGTGAGCGTGGGCCAACCCGGAGGCGGCTCACACCCCAAATCGAGGGTTTGGGCTCGCTCGCTCGGGGTCGGGATTCCGGCCAAAACGACAGGTCCGGGGTGGTCGTTTTTTTCACTTTCGGCGAGGTTTAATATCTCAGCTCCTGGACCACAGCCGGCCTCGGGATTGCTTTTTCCAGTGAGCGTGGGCCACCCCGGAGGCGGCTCACACCCCAAATCGAGGGTTTGGGCTCGCTCGCTCGGGGTCGGGATTCCGGCAAAAACGACAGGTCCGGGGTGGTCGTTTTTTTCACTTTCGGCGAGGTTTAATATCTCAGCTCCTGGACCACAGCCGGCCTCGGGATTGCTTTTTCCAGTGAGCGTGGGCCACCCCGGAGGCGGCTCACACCCCAAATCGAGGGTTTGGGCTCGCTCGCTCGGGGTCGGGATTCCGGCCAAAACGACAGGTCCGGGGTGGTCGTTTTTTTCACTTTCGGCGAGGTTTAATATCTCAGCTCCTGGACCACAGCCGGCCTCGGGATTGCTTTTTCCAGTGAGCGTGGGCCACCCCGGAGGCGGCTCACACCCCAAATCGAGGGTTTGGGCTCGCTCGCTCGGGGTCGGGATTCCGGCCAAAACGACAGGTCCGGGGTGGTCGTTTTTTTCACTTTCGGCGTGTGTTAATATCTCAGCTCTGGGACCACAGCCGGCCTCGGGATTGCTTTTTCCAGTGAGCGTGGGCCACCCCGGAGGCGGCTCACACCCCAAATCGAGGGTTTGGGCTCGCTCGCTCGGGGTCGGGATTCCGGCCAAAACGACAGGTCCGGGGTGGTCGTTTTTTTCACTTTCGGCGAGGTTTAATATCTCAGCTCCTGGACCACAGCCGGCCTCGGGATTGCTTTTTCCAGTGAGCGTGGGCCAACCCGGAGGCGGCTCACACCCCAAATCGAGGGTTTGGGCTCGCTCGCTCGGGGTCGGGATTCCGGCCAAAACGACAGGTCCGGGGTGGTCGTTTTTTTCACTTTCGGCGAGGTTTAATATCTCAGCTCCTGGACCACAGCCGGCCTCGGGATTGCTTTTTCCAGTGAGCGTGGGCCAACCCGGAGGCGGCTCACACCCCAAATCGAGGGTTTGGGCTCGCTCGCTCGGGGTCGGGATTCCGGCAAAAACGACAGGTCCGGGGTGGTCGTTTTTTTCACTTTCGGCGAGGTTTAATATCTCAGCTCCTGGACCACAGCCGGCCTCGGGATTGCTTTTTCCAGTGAGCGTGGGCCACCCCGGAGGCGGCTCACACCCCAAATCGAGGGTTTGGGCTCGCTCGCTCGGGGTCGGGATTCCGGCCAAAACGACAGGTCCGGGGTGGTCGTTTTTTTCACTTTCGGCGAGGTTTAATATCTCAGCTCCTGGACCACAGCCGGCCTCGGGATTGCTTTTTCCAGTGAGCGTGGGCCACCCCGGAGGCGGCTCACACCCCAAATCGAGGGTTTGGGCTCGCTCGCTCGGGGTCGGGATTCCGGCCAAAACGACAGGTCCGGGGTGGTCGTTTTTTTCACTTTCGGCGTGTGTTAATATCTCAGCTCCGGGACCACAGCCGGCCTCGGGATTGCTTTCTCCAGTGAGCGTGGGCCACCCCGGAGGCGGGTCACACCCCAAATCGAGGGTTTGGGCTCGCTCGCTAGGGGTCGGGATTCCAGCCAAAACGACAGGTCCGGGGTGGTCGTTTTTTTCACTTTCGGCGAGGTTTAATATCTCAGCTCCTGGACCACAGCCGGCCTCGGGATTGCTTTTTCCAGTGAGCGTGGGCCACCCCGGAGGCGGCTCAAACCCCAAATCGAGGGTTTGGGCTCGCTCGCTCGGGGTCGGGATTCCGGCCAAAACGACAGGTCCGGGGTGGTCGTTTTTTTCACTTTCGGCGAGGTTTAATATCTCAGCTCCTGGACCACAGCCGGCCTCGGGATTGCTTTTTCCAGTGAGCGTGGGCCACCCCGGAGGCGGCTGACACCCCAAATCGAGGGTTTGGGCTCGCTCGCTCGGGGTCGGGATTCCGGCCAAAACGACAGGTCCGGGGTGGTCGTTTTTTTCACTTTCGGCGAGGTTTAATATCTCAGCTCCTGGACCACAGCCGGCCTCGGGATTGCTTTTTCCAGTGAGCGTGGGCCACCCCGGAGGCGGCTCACACCCCAAATCGAGGGTTTGGGCTCGCTCGCTCGTGGTCGGGATCCGGGCCAAAACGACAGGTCCGGGGTGGTCGTTTTTTTCACTTTCGGCGAGGTTTAATATCTCAGCTCCTGGACCACAGCCGGCCTCGGGATTGCTTTTTCCAGTGAGCGTGGGCCACCCCGGAGGCGGCTCACACCCCAAATCGAGGGTTTGGGCTCGCTCGCTCGTGGTCGGGATCCGGGCCAAAACGACAGGTCCGGGGTGGTCGTTTTTTTCACTTTCGGCGAGGGTTAATATCTCAGCTCCTGGACCACAGCCGGCCTCGGCATTGCTTTTTCCAGTGAGCGTGGGCCACCCCGGAGGCGGGTCACACCCCAAATCGAGGGTTTGGGCTCGCTCGCTCGGGGTCGGGATTCCGGCCAAAACGACAGGTCTGGGGTGGTCGTTTTTTTCACTTTCGGCGTGTGTTAATATCTCAGCTCTGGGACCACAGCCGGCCTCGGGATTGCTTTCTCCAGTGAGCGTGGGCCACCCCGGAGGCGGCTCACACCCCAAATCGAGGGTTTGGGCTCGCTCGCTCGGGGTCGGGATTCCGGCCAAAACGACAGGTCCGGGGTGGTCGTTTTTTTCACTTTCGGCGTGTGTTAATATCTCAGCTCCGGGACCACAGCCGGCCTCGGGATTGCTTTCTCCAGTGAGCGTGGGCCACCCCGGAGGCGGGTCACACCCCAAATCGAGGGTTTGGGCTCGCTCGCTCGGGGTCGGGATTCCAGCCAAAACGACAGGTCCGGGGTGGTCGTTTTTTTCACTTTCGGCGAGGTTTAATATCTCAGCTCCTGGACCACAGCCGGCCTCGGGATTGCTTTTTCCAGTGAGCGTGGGCCACCCCGGAGGCGGCTCACACCCCAAATCGAGGGTTTGGGCTCGCTCGCTCGGGGTCGGGATTCCGGCCAAAATGACAGGTCCGGGGTGGTCGTTTTTTTCACTTTCGGCGAGGTTTAATATCTCAGCTCTGGGACCACAGCCGGCCTCGGGATTGCTTTTTCCAGTGAGCGTGGGCCACCCCGGAGGCGGCTCACACCCCAAATCGAGGGTTTGGGCTCGCTCGCTCGTGGTCGGGATCCGGGCCAAAACGACAGGTCCGGGGTGGTCGTTTTTTTCACTTTCGGCGAGGGTTAATATCTCAGCTCCTGGACCACAGCCGGCCTCGGGATTGCTTTTTCCAGTGAGCGTGGGCCAACCCGGAGGCGGCTCACACCCCAAATCGAGGGTTTGGGCTCGCTCGCTCGGGGTCGGGATTCCGGCCAAAACGACAGGTCCGGGGTGGTCGTTTTTTTCACTTTCGGCGAGGTTTAATATCTCAGCTCCTGGACCACAGCCGGCCTCGGGATTGCTTTTTCCAGTGAGCGTGGGCCACCCCGGAGGCGGCTCACACCCCAAATCGAGGGTTTGGGCTCGCTCGCTCGGGGTCGGGATTCCGGCAAAAACGACAGGTCCGGGGTGGTCGTTTTTTTCACTTTCGGCGTGTGTTAATATCTCAGCTCCTGGACCACAGCCGGCCTCGGGATTGCTTTCTCCAGTGAGCGTGGGCCACCCCGGAGGCGGGTCACACCCCAAATCGAGGGTTTGGGCTCGCTCGCTCGGGGTCGGGATTCCGGCCAAAACGACAGGTCCGGGGTGGTCGTTTTTTTCACTTTCGGCGAGGTTTAATATCTCAGCTCCTGGACCACAGCCGGCCTCGGGATTGCTTTTTCCAGTGAGCGTGGGCCACCCCGGAGGCGGCTCACACCCCAAATCGAGGGTTTGGGCTCGCTCGCTCGGGGTCGGGATTCCGGCCAAAACGACAGGTCCGGGGTGGTCGTTTTTTTCACTTTCGGCGAGGTTTAATATCTCAGCTCCTGGACCACAGCCGGCCTCGGGATTGCTTTTTCCAGTGAGCGTGGGCCACCCCGGAGGCGGCTCACACCCCAAATCGAGGGTTTGGGCTCGCTCGCTCGTGGTCGGGATCCGGGCCAAAACGACAGGTCCGGGGTGGTCGTTTTTTTCACTTTCGGCGAGGGTTAATATCTCAGCTCCTGGACCACAGCCGGCCTCGGCATTGCTTTTTCCAGTGAGCGTGGGCCACCCCGGAGGCGGGTCACACCCCAAATCGAGGGTTTGGGCTCGCTCGCTCGGGGTCGGGATTCCGGCCGAAACGACAGGTCTGGGGTGGTCGTTTTTTTCACTTTCGGCGTGTGTTAATATCTCAGCTCTGGGACCACAGCCGGCCTCTGGATTGCTTTCTCCAGTGAGCGTGGGCCACCCCGGAGGCGGCTCACACCCCAAATCGAGGGTTTGGGCTCGCTCGCTCGGGGTCGGGATTCCGGCCAAAACGACAGGTCCGGGGTGGTCGTTTTTTTCACTTTCGGCGTGTGTTAATATCTCAGCTCCGGGACCACAGCCGGCCTCGGGATTGCTTTCTCCAGTGAGCGTGGGCCACCCCGGAGGCGGGTCACACCCCAAATCGAGGGTTTGGGCTCGCTCGCTCGGGGTCGGGATTCCAGCCAAAACGACAGGTCCGGGGTGGTCGTTTTTTTCACTTTCGGCGAGGTTTAATATCTCAGCTCCTGGACCACAGCCGGCCTCGGGATTGCTTTTTCCAGTGAGCGTGGGCCACCCCGGAGGCGGCTCACACCCCAAATCGAGGGTTTGGGCTCGCTCGCTCGGGGTCGGGATTCCGGCCAAAATGACAGGTCCGGGGTGGTCGTTTTTTTCACTTTCGGCGAGGTTTAATATCTCAGCTCTGGGACCACAGCCGGCCTCGGGATTGCTTTTTCCAGTGAGCGTGGGCCACCCCGGAGGCGGCTCACACCCCAAATCGAGGGTTTGGGCTCGCTCGCTCGTGGTCGGGATCCGGGCCAAAACGACAGGTCCGGGGTGGTCGTTTTTTTCACTTTCGGCGAGGGTTAATATCTCAGCTCCTGGACCACAGCCGGCCTCGGGATTGCTTTTTCCAGTGAGCGTGGGCCAACCCGGAGGCGGCTCACACCCCAAATCGAGGGTTTGGGCTCGCTCGCTCGGGGTCGGGATTCCGGCCAAAACGACAGGTCCGGGGTGGTCGTTTTTTTCACTTTCGGCGAGGTTTAATATCTCAGCTCCTGGACCACAGCCGGCCTCGGGATTGCTTTTTCCAGTGAGCGTGGGCCACCCCGGAGGCGGCTCACACCCCAAATCGAGGGTTTGGGCTCGCTCGCTCGGGGTCGGGATTCCGGCAAAAACGACAGGTCCGGGGTGGTCGTTTTTTTCACTTTCGGCGTGTGTTAATATCTCAGCTCCTGGACCACAGCCGGCCTCGGGATTGCTTTCTCCAGTGAGCGTGGGCCACCCCGGAGGCGGGTCACACCCCAAATCGAGGGTTTGGGCTCGCTCGCTCGGGGTCGGGATTCCGGCCAAAACGACAGGTCCGGGGTGGTCGTTTTTTTCACTTTCGGCGAGGTTTAATATCTCAGCTCCTGGACCACAGCCGGCCTCGGGATTGCTTTTTCCAGTGAGCGTGGGCCACCCCGGAGGCGGCTCACACCCCAAATCGAGGGTTTGGGCTCGCTCGCTCGGGGTCGGGATTCCGGCCAAAACGACAGGTCCGGGGTGGTCGTTTTTTTCACTTTCGGCGAGGTTTAATATCTCAGCTCCTGGACCACAGCCGGCCTCGGGATTGCTTTTTCCAGTGAGCGTGGGCCACCCCGGAGGCGGCTCACACCCCAAATCGAGGGTTTGGGCTCGCTCGCTCGTGGTCGGGATCCGGGCCAAAACGACAGGTCCGGGGTGGTCGTTTTTTTCACTTTCGGCGAGGGTTAATATCTCAGCTCCTGGACCACAGCCGGCCTCGGGATTGCTTTTTCCAGTGAGCGTGGGCCACCCCGGAGGCGGCTCACACCCCAAATCGAGGGTTTGGGCTCGCTCGCTCGTGGTCGGGATCCGGGCCAAAACGACAGGTCCGGGGTGGTCGTTTTTTTCACTTTCGGCGAGGTTTAATATCTCAGCTCCTGGACCACAGCCGGCCTCGGGATTGCTTTTTCCAGTGAGCGTGGGCCACCCCGGAGGCGGCTCACACCCCAAATCGAGGGTTTGGGCTCGCTCGCTCGTGGTCGGGATCCGGGCCAAAACGACAGGTCCGGGGTGGTCGTTTTTTTCACTTTCGGCGAGGGTTAATATCTCAGCTCCTGGACCACAGCCGGCCTCGGCATTGCTTTTTCCAGTGAGCGTGGGCCACCCCGGAGGCGGGTCACACCCCAAATCGAGGGTTTGGGCTCGCTCGCTCGGGGTCGGGATTCCGGCCAAAACGACAGGTCCGGGGTGGTCGTTTTTTTCACTTTCGGCGTGTGTTAATATCTCAGCTCTGGGACCACAGCCGGCCTCGGGATTGCTTTCTCCAGTGAGCGTGGGCCACCCCGGAGGCGGCTCACACCCCAAATCGAGGGTTTGGGCTCGCTCGCTCGGGGTCGGGATTCCGGCCAAAACGACAGGTCCGGGGTGGTCGTTTTTTTCACTTTCGGCGTGTGTTAATATCTCAGCTCCGGGACCACAGCCGGCCTCGGGATTGCTTTCTCCAGTGAGCGTGGGCCACCCCGGAGGCGGGTCACACCCCAAATCGAGGGTTTGGGCTCGCTCGCTCGGGGTCGGGATTCCGGCCAAAACGACAGGTCCGGGGTGGTCGTTTTTTTCACTTTCGGCGAGGTTTAATATCTCAGCTCCTGGACCACAGCCGGCCTCGGGATTGCTTTTTCCAGTGAGCGTGGGCCACCCCGGAGGCGGCTCACACCCCAAATCGAGGGTTTGGGCTCGCTCGCTCGGGGTCGGGATTCCGGCCAAAACGACAGGTCCGGGGTGGTCGTTTTTTTCACTTTCGGCGAGGTTTAATATCTCAGCTCCTGGACCACAGCCGGCCTCGGGATTGCTTTTTCCAGTGAGCGTGGGCCACCCCGGAGGCGGCTCACACCCCAAATCGAGGGTTTGGGCTCGCTCGCTCGTGGTCGGGATCCGGGCCAAAACGACAGGTCCGGGGTGGTCGTTTTTTTCACTTTCGGCGAGGGTTAATATCTCAGCTCCTGGACCACAGCCGGCCTCGGCATTGCTTTTTCCAGTGAGCGTGGGCCACCCCGGAGGCGGGTCACACCCCAAATCGAGGGTTTGGGCTCGCTCGCTCGGGGTCGGGATTCCGGCCAAAACGACAGGTCCGGGGTGGTCGTTTTTTTCACTTTCGGCGTGTGTTAATATCTCAGCTCTGGGACCACAGCCGGCCTCGGGATTGCTTTCTCCAGTGAGCGTGGGCCACCCCGGAGGCGGCTCACACCCCAAATCGAGGGTTTGGGCTCGCTCGCTCGGGGTCGGGATTCCGGCCAAAACGACAGGTCCGGGGTGGTCGTTTTTTTCACTTTCGGCGTGTGTTAATATCTCAGCTCCGGGACCACAGCCGGCCTCGGGATTGCTTTCTCCAGTGAGCGTGGGCCACCCCGGAGGCGGGTCACACCCCAAATCGAGGGTTTGGGCTCGCTCGCTCGGGGTCGGGATTCCGGCCAAAACGACAGGTCCGGGGTGGTCGTTTTTTTCACTTTCGGCGAGGTTTAATATCTCAGCTCCTGGACCACAGCCGGCCTCGGGATTGCTTTTTCCAGTGAGCGTGGGCCACCCCGGAGGCGGCTCACACCCCAAATCGAGGGTTTGGGCTCGCTCGCTCGGGGTCGGGATTCCGGCCAAAACGACAGGTCCGGGGTGGTCGTTTTTTTCACTTTCGGCGAGGTTTAATATCTCAGCTCCTGGACCACAGCCGGCCTCGGGATTGCTTTTTCCAGTGAGCGTGGGCCACCCCGGAGGCGGCTCACACCCCAAATCGAGGGTTTGGGCTCGCTCGCTCGTGGTCGGGATCCGGGCCAAAACGACAGGTCCGGGGTGGTCGTTTTTTTCACTTTCGGCGAGGGTTAATATCTCAGCTCCTGGACCACAGCCGGCCTCGGCATTGCTTTTTCCAGTGAGCGTGGGCCACCCCGGAGGCGGGTCACACCCCAAATCGAGGGTTTGGGCTCGCTCGCTCGGGGTCGGGATTCCGGCCAAAACGACAGGTCCGGGGTGGTCGTTTTTTTCACTTTCGGCGTGTGTTAATATCTCAGCTCTGGGACCACAGCCGGCCTCGGGATTGCTTTCTCCAGTGAGCGTGGGCCACCCCGGAGGCGGCTCACACCCCAAATCGAGGGTTTGGGCTCGCTGGCTCGGGGTCGGGATTCCGGCCAAAACGACAGGTCCGGGGTGGTCGTTTTTTTCACTTTCGGCGTGTGTTAATATCTCAGCTCTGGGACCACAGCCGGCCTCGGGATTGCTTTCTCCAGTGAGCGTGGGCCACCCCGGAGGCGGCTCACACCCCAAATCGAGGGTTTGGGCTCGCTGGCTCGGGGTCGGGATTCCGGCCAAAACGACAGGTCCGGGGTGGTCGTTTTTTTCACTTTCGGCGTGTGTTAATATCTCAGCTCTGGGACCACAGCCGGCCTCGGGATTGCTTTTTCCAGTGAGCGTGGGCCACCCCGGAGGCGGCTCACACCCCAAATCGAGGGTTTGGGCTCGCTCGCTCGGGGTCGGGATTCCGGCCAAAACGACAGGTCCGGGGTGGTCGTTTTTTTCACTTTCGGCGAGGTTTAATATCTCAGCTCCTGGACCACAGCCGGCCTCGGGATTGCTTTTTCCAGTGAGCGTGGGCCACCCCGGAGGCGGCTCACACCCCAAATCGAGGGTTTGGGCTCGCTCGCTCGGGGTCGGGATTCCGGCCAAAACGACAGGTCCGGGGTGGTCGTTTTTTTCACTTTCGGCGTGTGTTAATATCTCAGCTCCGGGACCACAGCCGGCCTCGGGATTGCTTTCTCCAGTGAGCGTGGGCCACCCCGGAGGCGGGTCACACCCCAAATCGAGGGTTTGGGCTCGCTCGCTCGGGGTCGGGATTCCAGCCAAAACGACAGGTCCGGGGTGGTCGTTTTTTTCACTTTCGGCGAGGTTTAATATCTCAGCTCCTGGACCACAGCCGGCCTCGGGATTGCTTTTTCCAGTGAGCGTGGGCCACCCCGGAGGCGGCTCACACCCCAAATCGAGGGTTTGGGCTCGCTCGCTCGGGGTCGGGATTCCGGCCAAAACGACAGGTCCGGGGTGGTCGTTTTTTTCACTTTCGGCGAGGTTTAATATCTCAGCTCTGGGACCACAGCCGGCCTCGGGATTGCTTTTTCCAGTGAGCGTGGGCCACCCCGGAGGCGGCTCACACCCCAAATCGAGGGTTTGGGCTCGCTCGCTCGTGGTCGGGATCCGGGCCAAAACGACAGGTCCGGGGTGGTCGTTTTTTTCACTTTCGGCGAGGGTTAATATCTCAGCTCCTGGACCACAGCCGGCCTCGGGATTGCTTTTTCCAGTGAGCGTGGGCCAACCCGGAGGCGGCTCACACCCCAAATCGAGGGTTTGGGCTCGCTCGCTCGGGGTCGGGATTCCGGCAAAAACGACAGGTCCGGGGTGGTCGTTTTTTTCACTTTCGGCGAGGTTTAATATCTCAGCTCCTGGACCACAGCCGGCCTCGGGATTGCTTTTTCCAGTGAGCGTGGGCCACCCCGGAGGCGGCTCACACCCCAAATCGAGGGTTTGGGCTCGCTCGCTCGGGGTCGGGATTCCGGCCAAAACGACAGGTCCGGGGTGGTCGTTTTTTTCACTTTCGGCGAGGTTTAATATCTCAGCTCCTGGACCACAGCCGGCCTCGGGATTGCTTTTTCCAGTGAGCGTGGGCCACCCCGGAGGCGGCTCACACCCCAAATCGAGGGTTTGGGCTCGCTCGCTCGGGGTCGGGATTCCGGCCAAAACGACAGGTCCGGGGTGGTCGTTTTTTTCACTTTCGGCGTGTGTTAATATCTCAGCTCCGGGACCACAGCCGGCCTCGGGATTGCTTTCTCCAGTGAGCGTGGGCCACCCCGGAGGCGGGTCACACCCCAAATCGAGGGTTTGGGCTCGCTCGCTCGGGGTCGGGATTCCAGCCAAAACGACAGGTCCGGGGTGGTCGTTTTTTTCACTTTCGGCGAGGTTTAATATCTCAGCTCCTGGACCACAGCCGGCCTCGGGATTGCTTTTTCCAGTGAGCGTGGGCCACCCCGGAGGCGGCTCACACCCCAAATCGAGGGTTTGGGCTCGCTCGCTCGGGGTCGGGATTCCGGCCAAAACGACAGGTCCGGGGTGGTCGTTTTTTTCACTTTCGGCGAGGTTTAATATCTCAGCTCTGGGACCACAGCCGGCCTCGGGATTGCTTTTTCCAGTGAGCGTGGGCCACCCCGGAGGCGGCTCACACCCCAAATCGAGGGTTTGGGCTCGCTCGCTCGTGGTCGGGATCCGGGCCAAAACGACAGGTCCGGGGTGGTCGTTTTTTTCACTTTCGGCGAGGGTTAATATCTCAGCTCCTGGACCACAGCCGGCCTCGGGATTGCTTTTTCCAGTGAGCGTGGGCCAACCCGGAGGCGGCTCACACCCCAAATCGAGGGTTTGGGCTCGCTCGCTCGGGGTCGGGATTCCGGCCAAAACGACAGGTCCGGGGTGGTCGTTTTTTTCACTTTCGGCGAGGTTTAATATCTCAGCTCCTGGACCACAGCCGGCCTCGGGATTGCTTTTTCCAGTGAGCGTGGGCCACCCCGGAGGCGGCTCACACCCCAAATCGAGGGTTTGGGCTCGCTCGCTCGGGGTCGGGATTCCGGCAAAAACGACAGGTCCGGGGTGGTCGTTTTTTTCACTTTCGGCGAGGTTTAATATCTCAGCTCCTGGACCACAGCCGGCCTCGGGATTGCTTTTTCCAGTGAGCGTGGGCCACCCCGGAGGCGGCTCACACCCCAAATCGAGGGTTTGGGCTCGCTCGCTCGGGGTCGGGATTCCGGCCAAAACGACAGGTCCGGGGTGGTCGTTTTTTTCACTTTCGGCGAGGTTTAATATCTCAGCTCCTGGACCACAGCCGGCCTCGGGATTGCTTTTTCCAGTGAGCGTGGGCCACCCCGGAGGCGGCTCACACCCCAAATCGAGGGTTTGGGCTCGCTCGCTCGGGGTCGGGATTCCGGCCAAAACGACAGGTCCGGGGTGGTCGTTTTTTTCACTTTCGGCGTGTGTTAATATCTCAGCTCCGGGACCACAGCCGGCCTCGGGATTGCTTTCTCCAGTGAGCGTGGGCCACCCCGGAGGCGGGTCACACCCCAAATCGAGGGTTTGGGCTCGCTCGCTCGGGGTCGGGATTCCAGCCAAAACGACAGGTCCGGGGTGGTCGTTTTTTTCACTTTCGGCGAGGTTTAATATCTCAGCTCCTGGACCACAGCCGGCCTCGGGATTGCTTTTTCCAGTGAGCGTGGGCCACCCCGGAGGCGGCTCACACCCCAAATCGAGGGTTTGGGCTCGCTCGCTCGGGGTCGGGATTCCGGCCAAAACGACAGGTCCGGGGTGGTCGTTTTTTTCACTTTCGGCGAGGTTTAATATCTCAGCTCCTGGACCACAGCCGGCCTCGGGATTGCTTTTTCCAGTGAGCGTGGGCCACCCCGGAGGCGGCTCACACCCCAAATCGAGGGTTTGGGCTCGCTCGCTCGGGGTCGGGATTCCGGCAAAAACGACAGGTCCGGGGTGGTCGTTTTTTTCACTTTCGGCGTGTGTTAATATCTCAGCTCCTGGACCACAGCCGGCCTCGGGATTGCTTTCTCCAGTGAGCGTGGGCCACCCCGGAGGCGGGTCACACCCCAAATCGAGGGTTTGGGCTCGCTCGCTCGGGGTCGGGATTCCGGCCAAAACGAC
Organism: Karalla daura; assembly: GCA_029224185.1. NCBI lineage: Eukaryota > Metazoa > Chordata > Actinopteri > Chaetodontiformes > Leiognathidae > Karalla > Karalla daura. Next base: position 14,669,442 of record CM055207.1, on the reverse strand, counting down.
AGGTCCGGGGTGGTCGTTTTTTTCACTTTCGGCGAGGTTTAATATCTCAGCTCCTGGACCACAGCCGGCCTCGGGATTGCTTTTTCCAGTGAGCGTGGGCCACCCCGGAGGCGGCTCACACCCCAAATCGAGGGTTTGGGCTCGCTCGCTCGGGGTCGGGATTCCGGCCAAAACGACAGGTCCGGGGTGGTCGTTTTTTTCACTTTCGGCGAGGTTTAATATCTCAGCTCCTGGACCACAGCCGGCCTCGGGATTGCTTTTTCCAGTGAGCGTGGGCCACCCCGGAGGCGGCTCACACCCCAAATCGAGGGTTTGGGCTCGCTCGCTCGTGGTCGGGATCCGGGCCAAAACGACAGGTCCGGGGTGGTCGTTTTTTTCACTTTCGGCGAGGGTTAATATCTCAGCTCCTGGACCACAGCCGGCCTCGGCATTGCTTTTTCCAGTGAGCGTGGGCCACCCCGGAGGCGGGTCACACCCCAAATCGAGGGTTTGGGCTCGCTCGCTCGGGGTCGGGATTCCGGCCGAAACGACAGGTCTGGGGTGGTCGTTTTTTTCACTTTCGGCGTGTGTTAATATCTCAGCTCTGGGACCACAGCCGGCCTCTGGATTGCTTTCTCCAGTGAGCGTGGGCCACCCCGGAGGCGGCTCACACCCCAAATCGAGGGTTTGGGCTCGCTCGCTCGGGGTCGGGATTCCGGCCAAAACGACAGGTCCGGGGTGGTCGTTTTTTTCACTTTCGGCGTGTGTTAATATCTCAGCTCCGGGACCACAGCCGGCCTCGGGATTGCTTTCTCCAGTGAGCGTGGGCCACCCCGGAGGCGGGTCACACCCCAAATCGAGGGTTTGGGCTCGCTCGCTCGGGGTCGGGATTCCAGCCAAAACGACAGGTCCGGGGTGGTCGTTTTTTTCACTTTCGGCGAGGTTTAATATCTCAGCTCCTGGACCACAGCCGGCCTCGGGATTGCTTTTTCCAGTGAGCGTGGGCCACCCCGGAGGCGGCTCACACCCCAAATCGAGGGTTTGGGCTCGCTCGCTCGGGGTCGGGATTCCGGCCAAAATGACAGGTCCGGGGTGGTCGTTTTTTTCACTTTCGGCGAGGTTTAATATCTCAGCTCTGGGACCACAGCCGGCCTCGGGATTGCTTTTTCCAGTGAGCGTGGGCCACCCCGGAGGCGGCTCACACCCCAAATCGAGGGTTTGGGCTCGCTCGCTCGTGGTCGGGATCCGGGCCAAAACGACAGGTCCGGGGTGGTCGTTTTTTTCACTTTCGGCGAGGGTTAATATCTCAGCTCCTGGACCACAGCCGGCCTCGGGATTGCTTTTTCCAGTGAGCGTGGGCCAACCCGGAGGCGGCTCACACCCCAAATCGAGGGTTTGGGCTCGCTCGCTCGGGGTCGGGATTCCGGCCAAAACGACAGGTCCGGGGTGGTCGTTTTTTTCACTTTCGGCGAGGTTTAATATCTCAGCTCCTGGACCACAGCCGGCCTCGGGATTGCTTTTTCCAGTGAGCGTGGGCCACCCCGGAGGCGGCTCACACCCCAAATCGAGGGTTTGGGCTCGCTCGCTCGGGGTCGGGATTCCGGCAAAAACGACAGGTCCGGGGTGGTCGTTTTTTTCACTTTCGGCGTGTGTTAATATCTCAGCTCCTGGACCACAGCCGGCCTCGGGATTGCTTTCTCCAGTGAGCGTGGGCCACCCCGGAGGCGGGTCACACCCCAAATCGAGGGTTTGGGCTCGCTCGCTCGGGGTCGGGATTCCGGCCAAAACGACAGGTCCGGGGTGGTCGTTTTTTTCACTTTCGGCGAGGTTTAATATCTCAGCTCCTGGACCACAGCCGGCCTCGGGATTGCTTTTTCCAGTGAGCGTGGGCCACCCCGGAGGCGGCTCACACCCCAAATCGAGGGTTTGGGCTCGCTCGCTCGGGGTCGGGATTCCGGCCAAAACGACAGGTCCGGGGTGGTCGTTTTTTTCACTTTCGGCGAGGTTTAATATCTCAGCTCCTGGACCACAGCCGGCCTCGGGATTGCTTTTTCCAGTGAGCGTGGGCCACCCCGGAGGCGGCTCACACCCCAAATCGAGGGTTTGGGCTCGCTCGCTCGTGGTCGGGATCCGGGCCAAAACGACAGGTCCGGGGTGGTCGTTTTTTTCACTTTCGGCGAGGGTTAATATCTCAGCTCCTGGACCACAGCCGGCCTCGGGATTGCTTTTTCCAGTGAGCGTGGGCCACCCCGGAGGCGGCTCACACCCCAAATCGAGGGTTTGGGCTCGCTCGCTCGTGGTCGGGATCCGGGCCAAAACGACAGGTCCGGGGTGGTCGTTTTTTTCACTTTCGGCGAGGTTTAATATCTCAGCTCCTGGACCACAGCCGGCCTCGGGATTGCTTTTTCCAGTGAGCGTGGGCCACCCCGGAGGCGGCTCACACCCCAAATCGAGGGTTTGGGCTCGCTCGCTCGTGGTCGGGATCCGGGCCAAAACGACAGGTCCGGGGTGGTCGTTTTTTTCACTTTCGGCGAGGGTTAATATCTCAGCTCCTGGACCACAGCCGGCCTCGGCATTGCTTTTTCCAGTGAGCGTGGGCCACCCCGGAGGCGGGTCACACCCCAAATCGAGGGTTTGGGCTCGCTCGCTCGGGGTCGGGATTCCGGCCAAAACGACAGGTCCGGGGTGGTCGTTTTTTTCACTTTCGGCGTGTGTTAATATCTCAGCTCTGGGACCACAGCCGGCCTCGGGATTGCTTTCTCCAGTGAGCGTGGGCCACCCCGGAGGCGGCTCACACCCCAAATCGAGGGTTTGGGCTCGCTCGCTCGGGGTCGGGATTCCGGCCAAAACGACAGGTCCGGGGTGGTCGTTTTTTTCACTTTCGGCGTGTGTTAATATCTCAGCTCCGGGACCACAGCCGGCCTCGGGATTGCTTTCTCCAGTGAGCGTGGGCCACCCCGGAGGCGGGTCACACCCCAAATCGAGGGTTTGGGCTCGCTCGCTCGGGGTCGGGATTCCGGCCAAAACGACAGGTCCGGGGTGGTCGTTTTTTTCACTTTCGGCGAGGTTTAATATCTCAGCTCCTGGACCACAGCCGGCCTCGGGATTGCTTTTTCCAGTGAGCGTGGGCCACCCCGGAGGCGGCTCACACCCCAAATCGAGGGTTTGGGCTCGCTCGCTCGGGGTCGGGATTCCGGCCAAAACGACAGGTCCGGGGTGGTCGTTTTTTTCACTTTCGGCGAGGTTTAATATCTCAGCTCCTGGACCACAGCCGGCCTCGGGATTGCTTTTTCCAGTGAGCGTGGGCCACCCCGGAGGCGGCTCACACCCCAAATCGAGGGTTTGGGCTCGCTCGCTCGTGGTCGGGATCCGGGCCAAAACGACAGGTCCGGGGTGGTCGTTTTTTTCACTTTCGGCGAGGGTTAATATCTCAGCTCCTGGACCACAGCCGGCCTCGGCATTGCTTTTTCCAGTGAGCGTGGGCCACCCCGGAGGCGGGTCACACCCCAAATCGAGGGTTTGGGCTCGCTCGCTCGGGGTCGGGATTCCGGCCAAAACGACAGGTCCGGGGTGGTCGTTTTTTTCACTTTCGGCGTGTGTTAATATCTCAGCTCTGGGACCACAGCCGGCCTCGGGATTGCTTTCTCCAGTGAGCGTGGGCCACCCCGGAGGCGGCTCACACCCCAAATCGAGGGTTTGGGCTCGCTCGCTCGGGGTCGGGATTCCGGCCAAAACGACAGGTCCGGGGTGGTCGTTTTTTTCACTTTCGGCGTGTGTTAATATCTCAGCTCCGGGACCACAGCCGGCCTCGGGATTGCTTTCTCCAGTGAGCGTGGGCCACCCCGGAGGCGGGTCACACCCCAAATCGAGGGTTTGGGCTCGCTCGCTCGGGGTCGGGATTCCGGCCAAAACGACAGGTCCGGGGTGGTCGTTTTTTTCACTTTCGGCGAGGTTTAATATCTCAGCTCCTGGACCACAGCCGGCCTCGGGATTGCTTTTTCCAGTGAGCGTGGGCCACCCCGGAGGCGGCTCACACCCCAAATCGAGGGTTTGGGCTCGCTCGCTCGGGGTCGGGATTCCGGCCAAAACGACAGGTCCGGGGTGGTCGTTTTTTTCACTTTCGGCGAGGTTTAATATCTCAGCTCCTGGACCACAGCCGGCCTCGGGATTGCTTTTTCCAGTGAGCGTGGGCCACCCCGGAGGCGGCTCACACCCCAAATCGAGGGTTTGGGCTCGCTCGCTCGTGGTCGGGATCCGGGCCAAAACGACAGGTCCGGGGTGGTCGTTTTTTTCACTTTCGGCGAGGGTTAATATCTCAGCTCCTGGACCACAGCCGGCCTCGGCATTGCTTTTTCCAGTGAGCGTGGGCCACCCCGGAGGCGGGTCACACCCCAAATCGAGGGTTTGGGCTCGCTCGCTCGGGGTCGGGATTCCGGCCAAAACGACAGGTCCGGGGTGGTCGTTTTTTTCACTTTCGGCGTGTGTTAATATCTCAGCTCTGGGACCACAGCCGGCCTCGGGATTGCTTTCTCCAGTGAGCGTGGGCCACCCCGGAGGCGGCTCACACCCCAAATCGAGGGTTTGGGCTCGCTGGCTCGGGGTCGGGATTCCGGCCAAAACGACAGGTCCGGGGTGGTCGTTTTTTTCACTTTCGGCGTGTGTTAATATCTCAGCTCTGGGACCACAGCCGGCCTCGGGATTGCTTTCTCCAGTGAGCGTGGGCCACCCCGGAGGCGGCTCACACCCCAAATCGAGGGTTTGGGCTCGCTGGCTCGGGGTCGGGATTCCGGCCAAAACGACAGGTCCGGGGTGGTCGTTTTTTTCACTTTCGGCGTGTGTTAATATCTCAGCTCTGGGACCACAGCCGGCCTCGGGATTGCTTTTTCCAGTGAGCGTGGGCCACCCCGGAGGCGGCTCACACCCCAAATCGAGGGTTTGGGCTCGCTCGCTCGGGGTCGGGATTCCGGCCAAAACGACAGGTCCGGGGTGGTCGTTTTTTTCACTTTCGGCGAGGTTTAATATCTCAGCTCCTGGACCACAGCCGGCCTCGGGATTGCTTTTTCCAGTGAGCGTGGGCCACCCCGGAGGCGGCTCACACCCCAAATCGAGGGTTTGGGCTCGCTCGCTCGGGGTCGGGATTCCGGCCAAAACGACAGGTCCGGGGTGGTCGTTTTTTTCACTTTCGGCGTGTGTTAATATCTCAGCTCCGGGACCACAGCCGGCCTCGGGATTGCTTTCTCCAGTGAGCGTGGGCCACCCCGGAGGCGGGTCACACCCCAAATCGAGGGTTTGGGCTCGCTCGCTCGGGGTCGGGATTCCAGCCAAAACGACAGGTCCGGGGTGGTCGTTTTTTTCACTTTCGGCGAGGTTTAATATCTCAGCTCCTGGACCACAGCCGGCCTCGGGATTGCTTTTTCCAGTGAGCGTGGGCCACCCCGGAGGCGGCTCACACCCCAAATCGAGGGTTTGGGCTCGCTCGCTCGGGGTCGGGATTCCGGCCAAAACGACAGGTCCGGGGTGGTCGTTTTTTTCACTTTCGGCGAGGTTTAATATCTCAGCTCTGGGACCACAGCCGGCCTCGGGATTGCTTTTTCCAGTGAGCGTGGGCCACCCCGGAGGCGGCTCACACCCCAAATCGAGGGTTTGGGCTCGCTCGCTCGTGGTCGGGATCCGGGCCAAAACGACAGGTCCGGGGTGGTCGTTTTTTTCACTTTCGGCGAGGGTTAATATCTCAGCTCCTGGACCACAGCCGGCCTCGGGATTGCTTTTTCCAGTGAGCGTGGGCCAACCCGGAGGCGGCTCACACCCCAAATCGAGGGTTTGGGCTCGCTCGCTCGGGGTCGGGATTCCGGCAAAAACGACAGGTCCGGGGTGGTCGTTTTTTTCACTTTCGGCGAGGTTTAATATCTCAGCTCCTGGACCACAGCCGGCCTCGGGATTGCTTTTTCCAGTGAGCGTGGGCCACCCCGGAGGCGGCTCACACCCCAAATCGAGGGTTTGGGCTCGCTCGCTCGGGGTCGGGATTCCGGCCAAAACGACAGGTCCGGGGTGGTCGTTTTTTTCACTTTCGGCGAGGTTTAATATCTCAGCTCCTGGACCACAGCCGGCCTCGGGATTGCTTTTTCCAGTGAGCGTGGGCCACCCCGGAGGCGGCTCACACCCCAAATCGAGGGTTTGGGCTCGCTCGCTCGGGGTCGGGATTCCGGCCAAAACGACAGGTCCGGGGTGGTCGTTTTTTTCACTTTCGGCGTGTGTTAATATCTCAGCTCCGGGACCACAGCCGGCCTCGGGATTGCTTTCTCCAGTGAGCGTGGGCCACCCCGGAGGCGGGTCACACCCCAAATCGAGGGTTTGGGCTCGCTCGCTCGGGGTCGGGATTCCAGCCAAAACGACAGGTCCGGGGTGGTCGTTTTTTTCACTTTCGGCGAGGTTTAATATCTCAGCTCCTGGACCACAGCCGGCCTCGGGATTGCTTTTTCCAGTGAGCGTGGGCCACCCCGGAGGCGGCTCACACCCCAAATCGAGGGTTTGGGCTCGCTCGCTCGGGGTCGGGATTCCGGCCAAAACGACAGGTCCGGGGTGGTCGTTTTTTTCACTTTCGGCGAGGTTTAATATCTCAGCTCTGGGACCACAGCCGGCCTCGGGATTGCTTTTTCCAGTGAGCGTGGGCCACCCCGGAGGCGGCTCACACCCCAAATCGAGGGTTTGGGCTCGCTCGCTCGTGGTCGGGATCCGGGCCAAAACGACAGGTCCGGGGTGGTCGTTTTTTTCACTTTCGGCGAGGGTTAATATCTCAGCTCCTGGACCACAGCCGGCCTCGGGATTGCTTTTTCCAGTGAGCGTGGGCCAACCCGGAGGCGGCTCACACCCCAAATCGAGGGTTTGGGCTCGCTCGCTCGGGGTCGGGATTCCGGCCAAAACGACAGGTCCGGGGTGGTCGTTTTTTTCACTTTCGGCGAGGTTTAATATCTCAGCTCCTGGACCACAGCCGGCCTCGGGATTGCTTTTTCCAGTGAGCGTGGGCCACCCCGGAGGCGGCTCACACCCCAAATCGAGGGTTTGGGCTCGCTCGCTCGGGGTCGGGATTCCGGCAAAAACGACAGGTCCGGGGTGGTCGTTTTTTTCACTTTCGGCGAGGTTTAATATCTCAGCTCCTGGACCACAGCCGGCCTCGGGATTGCTTTTTCCAGTGAGCGTGGGCCACCCCGGAGGCGGCTCACACCCCAAATCGAGGGTTTGGGCTCGCTCGCTCGGGGTCGGGATTCCGGCCAAAACGACAGGTCCGGGGTGGTCGTTTTTTTCACTTTCGGCGAGGTTTAATATCTCAGCTCCTGGACCACAGCCGGCCTCGGGATTGCTTTTTCCAGTGAGCGTGGGCCACCCCGGAGGCGGCTCACACCCCAAATCGAGGGTTTGGGCTCGCTCGCTCGGGGTCGGGATTCCGGCCAAAACGACAGGTCCGGGGTGGTCGTTTTTTTCACTTTCGGCGTGTGTTAATATCTCAGCTCCGGGACCACAGCCGGCCTCGGGATTGCTTTCTCCAGTGAGCGTGGGCCACCCCGGAGGCGGGTCACACCCCAAATCGAGGGTTTGGGCTCGCTCGCTCGGGGTCGGGATTCCAGCCAAAACGACAGGTCCGGGGTGGTCGTTTTTTTCACTTTCGGCGAGGTTTAATATCTCAGCTCCTGGACCACAGCCGGCCTCGGGATTGCTTTTTCCAGTGAGCGTGGGCCACCCCGGAGGCGGCTCACACCCCAAATCGAGGGTTTGGGCTCGCTCGCTTGGGGTCGGGATTCCGGCCAAAACGACAGGTCCGGGGTGGTCGTTTTTTTCACTTTCGGCGAGGTTTAATATCTCAGCTCCTGGACCACAGCCGGCCTCGGGATTGCTTTTTCCAGTGAGCGTGGGCCACCCCGGAGGCGGCTGACACCCCAAATCGAGGGTTTGGGCTCGCTCGCTCGGGGTCGGGATTCCGGCCAAAACGACAGGTCCGGGGTGGTCGTTTTTTTCACTTTCGGCGAGGTTTAATATCTCAGCTCCTGGACCACAGCCGGCCTCGGGATTGCTTTTTCCAGTGAGCGTGGGCCACCCCGGAGGCGGCTCACACCCCAAATCGAGGGTTTGGGCTCGCTCGCTCGTGGTCGGGATCCGGGCCAAAACGACAGGTCCGGGGTGGTCGTTTTTTTCACTTTCGGCGAGGGTTAATATCTCAGCTCCTGGACCACAGCCGGCCTCGGCATTGCTTTTTCCAGTGAGCGTGGGCCACCCCGGAGGCGGGTCACACCCCAAATCGAGGGTTTGGGCTCGCTCGCTCGGGGTCGGGATTCCGGCCAAAACGACAGGTCTGGGGTGGTCGTTTTTTTCACTTTCGGCGTGTGTTAATATCTCAGCTCTGGGACCACAGCCGGCCTCGGGATTGCTTTCTCCAGTGAGCGTGGGCCACCCCGGAGGCGGCTCACACCCCAAATCGAGGGTTTGGGCTCGCTCGCTCGGGGTCGGGATTCCGGCCAAAACGACAGGTCCGGGGTGGTCGTTTTTTTCACTTTCGGCGTGTGTTAATATCTCAGCTCTGGGACCACAGCCGGCCTCGGGATTGCTTTCTCCAGTGAGCGTGGGCCACCCCGGAGGCGGGTCACACCCCAAATCGAGGGTTTGGGCTCGCTCGCTCGGGGTCGGTATTCCAGCCAAAAGGACAGGTCCGGGGTGGTCGTTTTTTTCACTTTCGGCGAGGGTTAATATCTCAGCTCCTGGACCACAGCCGGCCTCGGCATTGCTTTTTCCAGTGAGCGTGGGCCACCCCGGAGGCGGGTCACACCCCAAATCGAGGGTTTGGGCTCGCTCGCTCGGGGTCGGGATTCCGGCCAAAACGACAGGTCCGGGGTGGTCGTTTTTTTCACTTTCGGCGTGTGTTAATATCTCAGCTCTGGGACCACAGCCGGCCTTGGGATTGCTTTCTCCAGTGAGCGTGGGCCACCCCGGAGGCGGCTCACACCCCAAATCGAGGGTTTGGGCTCGCTCGCTCGGGGTCGGGATTCCGGCCAAAACGACAGGTCCGGGGTGGTCGTTTTTTTCACTTTCGGCGTGTGTTAATATCTCAGCTCTGGGACCACAGCCGGCCTTGGGATTGCTTTCTCCAGTGAGCGTGGGCCACCCCGGAGGCGGCTCACACCCCAAATCGAGGGTTTGGGCTCGCTCGCTCGGGGTCGGGATTCCGGCCAAAACGACAGGTCCGGGGTGGTCGTTTTTTTCACTTTCGGCGTGTGTTAATATCTCAGCTCTGGGACCAAAGCCGGCCTCGGGATTGCTTTTTCCAGTGAGCGTGGGCCACCCCGGAGGCGGCTCACACCCCAAATCGAGGGTTTGGGCTCGCTCGCTCGTGGTCGGGATCCGGGCCAAAACGACAGGTCCGGGGTGGTCGTTTTTTTCACTTTCGGCGAGGGTTAATATCTCAGCTCCTGGACCACAGCCGGCCTCGGCATTGCTTTTTCCAGTGAGCGTGGGCCACCCCGGAGGCGGGTCACACCCCAAATCGAGGGTTTGGGCTCGCTCGCTCGGGGTCGGGATTCCGGCCAAAACGACAGGTCCGGGGTGGTCGTTTTTTTCACTTTCGGCGAGGTTTAATATCTCAGCTCCTGGACCACAGCCGGCCTCGGGATTGCTTTTTCCAGTGAGCGTGGGCCACCCCGGAGGCGGCTCACACCCCAAATCGAGGGTTTGGGCTCGCTCGCTCGGGGTCGGGATTCCGGCCAAAACGACAGGTCCGGGGTGGTCGTTTTTTTCACTTTCGGCGAGGTTTAATATCTCAGCTCCTGGACCACAGCCGGCCTCGGGATTGCTTTTTCCAGTGAGCGTGGGCCACCCCGGAGGCGGCTCACACCCCAAATCGAGGGTTTGGGCTCGCTCGCTCGGGGTCGGGATTCCGGCCAAAACGACAGGTCCGGGGTGGTCGTTTTTTTCACTTTCGGCGAGGTTTAATATCTCAGCTCCTGGACCACAGCCGGCCTCGGGATTGCTTTTTCCAGTGAGCGTGGGCCACCCCGGAGGCGGCTCACACCCCAAATCGAGGGTTTGGGCTCGCTCGCTCGTGGTCGGGATCCGGGCCAAAACGACAGGTCCGGGGTGGTCGTTTTTTTCACTTTCGGCGAGGTTTAATATCTCAGCTCCTGGACCACAGCCGGCCTCGGGATTGCTTTTTCCAGTGAGCGTGGGCCACCCCGGAGGCGGCTCACACCCCAAATCGAGGGTTTGGGCTCGCTCGCTCGTGGTCGGGATCCGGGCCAAAACGACAGGTCCGGGGTGGTCGTTTTTTTCACTTTCGGCGAGGGTTAATATCTCAGCTCCTGGACCACAGCCGGCCTCGGCATTGCTTTTTCCAGTGAGCGTGGGCCACCCCGGAGGCGGGTCACACCCCAAATCGAGGGTTTGGGCTCGCTCGCTCGGGGTCGGGATTCCGGCCAAAACGACAGGTCCGGGGTGGTCGTTTTTTTCACTTTCGGCGTGTGTTAATATCTCAGCTCTGGGACCACAGCCGGCCTCGGGATTGCTTTCTCCAGTGAGCGTGGGCCACCCCGGAGGCGGCTCACACCCCAAATCGAGGGTTTGGGCTCGCTGGCTCGGGGTCGGGATTCCGGCCAAAACGACAGGTCCGGGGTGGTCGTTTTTTTCACTTTCGGCGTGTGTTAATATCTCAGCTCTGGGACCACAGCCGGCCTCGGGATTGCTTTCTCCAGTGAGCGTGGGCCACCCCGGAGGCGGCTCACACCCCAAATCGAGGGTTTGGGCTCGCTGGCTCGGGGTCGGGATTCCGGCCAAAACGACAGGTCCGGGGTGGTCGTTTTTTTCACTTTCGGCGTGTGTTAATATCTCAGCTCTGGGACCACAGCCGGCCTCGGGATTGCTTTTTCCAGTGAGCGTGGGCCACCCCGGAGGCGGCTCACACCCCAAATCGAGGGTTTGGGCTCGCTCGCTCGGGGTCGGGATTCCGGCCAAAACGACAGGTCCGGGGTGGTCGTTTTTTTCACTTTCGGCGAGGTTTAATATCTCAGCTCCTGGACCACAGCCGGCCTCGGGATTGCTTTTTCCAGTGAGCGTGGGCCACCCCGGAGGCGGCTCACACCCCAAATCGAGGGTTTGGGCTCGCTGGCTCGGGGTCGGGATTCCGGCCAAAACGACAGGTCCGGGGTGGTCGTTTTTTTCACTTTCGGCGTGTGTTAATATCTCAGCTCTGGGACCACAGCCGGCCTCGGGATTGCTTTCTCCAGTGAGCGTGGGCCACCCCGGAGGCGGCTCACACCCCAAATCGAGGGTTTGGGCTCGCTGGCTCGGGGTCGGGATTCCGGCCAAAACGACAGGTCCGGGGTGGTCGTTTTTTTCACTTTCGGCGTGTGTTAATATCTCAGCTCTGGGACCACAGCCGGCCTCGGGATTGCTTTTTCCAGTGAGCGTGGGCCACCCCGGAGGCGGCTCACACCCCAAATCGAGGGTTTGGGCTCGCTCGCTCGGGGTCGGGATTCCGGCCAAAACGACAGGTCCAGGGTGGTCGTTTTTTTCACTTTCGGCGTGTGTTAATATCTCAGCTCCGGGACCACAGCCGGCCTCGGGATTGCTTTCTCCAGTGAGCGTGGGCCACCCCGGAGGCGGGTCACACCCCAAATCGAGGGTTTGGGCTCGCTCGCTCGGGGTCGGGATTCCAGCCAAAACGACAGGTCCGGGGTGGTCGTTTTTTTCACTTTCGGCGAGGTTTAATATCTCAGCTCCTGGACCACAGCCGGCCTCGGGATTGCTTTTTCCAGTGAGCGTGGGCCACCCCGGAGGCGGCTCACACCCCAAATCGAGGGTTTGGGCTCGCTCGCTTGGGGTCGGGATTCCGGCCAAAACGACAGGTCCGGGGTGGTCGTTTTTTTCACTTTCGGCGAGGTTTAATATCTCAGCTCCTGGACCACAGCCGGCCTCGGGATTGCTTTTTCCAGTGAGCGTGGGCCACCCCGGAGGCGGCTGACACCCCAAATCGAGGGTTTGGGCTCGCTCGCTCGGGGTCGGGATTCCGGCCAAAACGACAGGTCCGGGGTGGTCGTTTTTTTCACTTTCGGCGAGGTTTAATATCTCAGCTCCTGGACCACAGCCGGCCTCGGGATTGCTTTTTCCAGTGAGCGTGGGCCACCCCGGAGGCGGCTCACACCCCAAATCGAGGGTTTGGGCTCGCTCGCTCGTGGTCGGGATCCGGGCCAAAACGACAGGTCCGGGGTGGTCGTTTTTTTCACTTTCGGCGAGGGTTAATATCTCAGCTCCTGGACCACAGCCGGCCTCGGCATTGCTTTTTCCAGTGAGCGTGGGCCACCCCGGAGGCGGGTCACACCCCAAATCGAGGGTTTGGGCTCGCTCGCTCGGGGTCGGGATTCCGGCCAAAACGACAGGTCTGGGGTGGTCGTTTTTTTCACTTTCGGCGTGTGTTAATATCTCAGCTCTGGGACCACAGCCGGCCTCGGGATTGCTTTCTCCAGTGAGCGTGGGCCACCCCGGAGGCGGCTCACACCCCAAATCGAGGGTTTGGGCTCGCTCGCTCGGGGTCGGGATTCCGGCCAAAACGACAGGTCCGGGGTGGTCGTTTTTTTCACTTTCGGCGTGTGTTAATATCTCAGCTCTGGGACCACAGCCGGCCTCGGGATTGCTTTCTCCAGTGAGCGTGGGCCACCCCGGAGGCGGCTCACACCCCAAATCGAGGGTTTGGGCTCGCTCGCTCGGGGTCGGGATTCCAGCCAAAACGACAGGTCCGGGGTGGTCGTTTTTTTCACTTTCGGCGAGGGTTAATATCTCAGCTCCTGGACCACAGCCGGCCTCGGCATTGCTTTTTCCAGTGAGCGTGGGCCACCCCGGAGGCGGGTCACACCCCAAATCGAGGGTTTGGGCTCGCTCGCTCGGGGTCGGGATTCCGGCCAAAACGACAGGTCCGGGGTGGTCGTTTTTTTCACTTTCGGCGTGTGTTAATATCTCAGCTCTGGGACCACAGCCGGCCTTGGGATTGCTTTCTCCAGTGAGCGTGGGCCACCCCGGAGGCGGCTCACACCCCAAATCGAGGGTTTGGGCTCGCTCGCTCGGGGTCGGGATTCCGGCCAAAACGACAGGTCCGGGGTGGTCGTTTTTTTCACTTTCGGCGTGTGTTAATATCTCAGCTCTGGGACCACAGCCGGCCTTGGGATTGCTTTCTCCAGTGAGCGTGGGCCACCCCGGAGGCGGCTCACACCCCAAATCGAGGGTTTGGGCTCGCTCGCTCGGGGTCGGGATTCCGGCCAAAACGACAGGTCCGGGGTGGTCGTTTTTTTCACTTTCGGCGTGTGTTAATATCTCAGCTCTGGGACCAAAGCCGGCCTCGGGATTGCTTTTTCCAGTGAGCGTGGGCCACCCCGGAGGCGGCTCACACCCCAAATCGAGGGTTTGGGCTCGCTCGCTCGTGGTCGGGATCCGGGCCAAAACGACAGGTCCGGGGTGGTCGTTTTTTTCACTTTCGGCGAGGGTTAATATCTCAGCTCCTGGACCACAGCCGGCCTCGGCATTGCTTTTTCCAGTGAGCGTGGGCCACCCCGGAGGCGGGTCACACCCCAAATCGAGGGTTTGGGCTCGCTCGCTCGGGGTCGGGATTCCGGCCAAAACGACAGGTCCGGGGTGGTCGTTTTTTTCACTTTCGGCGAGGTTTAATATCTCAGCTCCTGGACCACAGCCGGCCTCGGGATTGCTTTTTCCAGTGAGCGTGGGCCACCCCGGAGGCGGCTCACACCCCAAATCGAGGGTTTGGGCTCGCTCGCTCGGGGTCGGGATTCCGGCCAAAACGACAGGTCCGGGGTGGTCGTTTTTTTCACTTTCGGCGAGGTTTAATATCTCAGCTCCTGGACCACAGCCGGCCTCGGGATTGCTTTTTCCAGTGAGCGTGGGCCACCCCGGAGGCGGCTCACACCCCAAATCGAGGGTTTGGGCTCGCTCGCTCGGGGTCGGGATTCCGGCCAAAACGACAGGTCCGGGGTGGTCGTTTTTTTCACTTTCGGCGAGGTTTAATATCTCAGCTCCTGGACCACAGCCGGCCTCGGGATTGCTTTTTCCAGTGAGCGTGGGCCACCCCGGAGGCGGCTCACACCCCAAATCGAGGGTTTGGGCTCGCTCGCTCGTGGTCGGGATCCGGGCCAAAACGACAGGTCCGGGGTGGTCGTTTTTTTCACTTTCGGCGAGGTTTAATATCTCAGCTCCTGGACCACAGCCGGCCTCGGGATTGCTTTTTCCAGTGAGCGTGGGCCACCCCGGAGGCGGCTCACACCCCAAATCGAGGGTTTGGGCTCGCTCGCTCGTGGTCGGGATCCGGGCCAAAACGACAGGTCCGGGGTGGTCGTTTTTTTCACTTTCGGCGAGGGTTAATATCTCAGCTCCTGGACCACAGCCGGCCTCGGCATTGCTTTTTCCAGTGAGCGTGGGCCACCCCGGAGGCGGGTCACACCCCAAATCGAGGGTTTGGGCTCGCTCGCTCGGGGTCGGGATTCCGGCCAAAACGACAGGTCCGGGGTGGTCGTTTTTTTCACTTTCGGCGTGTGTTAATATCTCAGCTCTGGGACCACAGCCGGCCTCGGGATTGCTTTCTCCAGTGAGCGTGGGCCACCCCGGAGGCGGCTCACACCCCAAATCGAGGGTTTGGGCTCGCTGGCTCGGGGTCGGGATTCCGGCCAAAACGACAGGTCCGGGGTGGTCGTTTTTTTCACTTTCGGCGTGTGTTAATATCTCAGCTCTGGGACCACAGCCGGCCTCGGGATTGCTTTCTCCAGTGAGCGTGGGCCACCCCGGAGGCGGCTCACACCCCAAATCGAGGGTTTGGGCTCGCTGGCTCGGGGTCGGGATTCCGGCCAAAACGACAGGTCCGGGGTGGTCGTTTTTTTCACTTTCGGCGTGTGTTAATATCTCAGCTCTGGGACCACAGCCGGCCTCGGGATTGCTTTTTCCAGTGAGCGTGGGCCACCCCGGAGGCGGCTCACACCCCAAATCGAGGGTTTGGGCTCGCTCGCTCGGGGTCGGGATTCCGGCCAAAACGACAGGTCCGGGGTGGTCGTTTTTTTCACTTTCGGCGAGGTTTAATATCTCAGCTCCTGGACCACAGCCGGCCTCGGGATTGCTTTTTCCAGTGAGCGTGGGCCACCCCGGAGGCGGCTCACACCCCAAATCGAGGGTTTGGGCTCGCTGGCTCGGGGTCGGGATTCCGGCCAAAACGACAGGTCCGGGGTGGTCGTTTTTTTCACTTTCGGCGTGTGTTAATATCTCAGCTCTGGGACCACAGCCGGCCTCGGGATTGCTTTCTCCAGTGAGCGTGGGCCACCCCGGAGGCGGCTCACACCCCAAATCGAGGGTTTGGGCTCGCTGGCTCGGGGTCGGGATTCCGGCCAAAACGACAGGTCCGGGGTGGTCGTTTTTTTCACTTTCGGCGTGTGTTAATATCTCAGCTCTGGGACCACAGCCGGCCTCGGGATTGCTTTTTCCAGTGAGCGTGGGCCACCCCGGAGGCGGCTCACACCCCAAATCGAGGGTTTGGGCTCGCTCGCTCGGGGTCGGGATTCCGGCCAAAACGACAGGTCCAGGGTGGTCGTTTTTTTCACTTTCGGCGTGTGTTAATATCTCAGCTCCGGGACCACAGCCGGCCTCGGGATTGCTTTCTCCAGTGAGCGTGGGCCACCCCGGAGGCGGGTCACACCCCAAATCGAGGGTTTGGGCTCGCTCGCTCGGGGTCGGGATTCCAGCCAAAACGACAGGTCCGGGGTGGTCGTTTTTTTCACTTTCGGCGAGGTTTAATATCTCAGCTCCTGGACCACAGCCGGCCTCGGGATTGCTTTTTCCAGTGAGCGTGGGCCACCCCGGAGGCGGCTCACACCCCAAATCGAGGGTTTGGGCTCGCTCGCTTGGGGTCGGGATTCCGGCCAAAACGACAGGTCCGGGGTGGTCGTTTTTTTCACTTTCGGCGAGGTTTAATATCTCAGCTCCTGGACCACAGCCGGCCTCGGGATTGCTTTTTCCAGTGAGCGTGGGCCACCCCGGAGGCGGCTGACACCCCAAATCGAGGGTTTGGGCTCGCTCGCTCGGGGTCGGGATTCCGGCCAAAACGACAGGTCCGGGGTGGTCGTTTTTTTCACTTTCGGCGAGGTTTAATATCTCAGCTCCTGGACCACAGCCGGCCTCGGGATTGCTTTTTCCAGTGAGCGTGGGCCACCCCGGAGGCGGCTCACACCCCAAATCGAGGGTTTGGGCTCGCTCGCTCGTGGTCGGGATCCGGGCCAAAACGACAGGTCCGGGGTGGTCGTTTTTTTCACTTTCGGCGAGGGTTAATATCTCAGCTCCTGGACCACAGCCGGCCTCGGCATTGCTTTTTCCAGTGAGCGTGGGCCACCCCGGAGGCGGGTCACACCCCAAATCGAGGGTTTGGGCTCGCTCGCTCGGGGTCGGGATTCCGGCCAAAACGACAGGTCTGGGGTGGTCGTTTTTTTCACTTTCGGCGTGTGTTAATATCTCAGCTCTGGGACCACAGCCGGCCTCGGGATTGCTTTCTCCAGTGAGCGTGGGCCACCCCGGAGGCGGCTCACACCCCAAATCGAGGGTTTGGGCTCGCTCGCTCGGGGTCGGGATTCCGGCCAAAACGACAGGTCCGGGGTGGTCGTTTTTTTCACTTTCGGCGTGTGTTAATATCTCAGCTCTGGGACCACAGCCGGCCTCGGGATTGCTTTCTCCAGTGAGCGTGGGCCACCCCGGAGGCGGCTCACACCCCAAATCGAGGGTTTGGGCTCGCTCGCTCGGGGTCGGGATTCCAGCCAAAACGACAGGTCCGGGGTGGTCGTTTTTTTCACTTTCGGCGAGGGTTAATATCTCAGCTCCTGGACCACAGCCGGCCTCGGCATTGCTTTTTCCAGTGAGCGTGGGCCACCCCGGAGGCGGGTCACACCCCAAATCGAGGGTTTGGGCTCGCTCGCTCGGGGTCGGGATTCCGGCCAAAACGACAGGTCCGGGGTGGTCGTTTTTTTCACTTTCGGCGTGTGTTAATATCTCAGCTCTGGGACCACAGCCGGCCTTGGGATTGCTTTCTCCAGTGAGCGTGGGCCACCCCGGAGGCGGCTCACACCCCAAATCGAGGGTTTGGGCTCGCTCGCTCGGGGTCGGGATTCCGGCCAAAACGACAGGTCCGGGGTGGTCGTTTTTTTCACTTTCGGCGTGTGTTAATATCTCAGCTCTGGGACCACAGCCGGCCTTGGGATTGCTTTCTCCAGTGAGCGTGGGCCACCCCGGAGGCGGCTCACACCCCAAATCGAGGGTTTGGGCTCGCTCGCTCGGGGTCGGGATTCCGGCCAAAACGACAGGTCCGGGGTGGTCGTTTTTTTCACTTTCGGCGTGTGTTAATATCTCAGCTCTGGGACCAAAGCCGGCCTCGGGATTGCTTTTTCCAGTGAGCGTGGGCCACCCCGGAGGCGGCTCACACCCCAAATCGAGGGTTTGGGCTCGCTCGCTCGTGGTCGGGATCCGGGCCAAAACGACAGGTCCGGGGTGGTCGTTTTTTTCACTTTCGGCGAGGGTTAATATCTCAGCTCCTGGACCACAGCCGGCCTCGGCATTGCTTTTTCCAGTGAGCGTGGGCCACCCCGGAGGCGGGTCACACCCCAAATCGAGGGTTTGGGCTCGCTCGCTCGGGGTCGGGATTCCGGCCAAAACGACAGGTCCGGGGTGGTCGTTTTTTTCACTTTCGGCGAGGTTTAATATCTCAGCTCCTGGACCACAGCCGGCCTCGGGATTGCTTTTTCCAGTGAGCGTGGGCCACCCCGGAGGCGGCTCACACCCCAAATCGAGGGTTTGGGCTCGCTCGCTCGGGGTCGGGATTCCGGCCAAAACGACAGGTCCGGGGTGGTCGTTTTTTTCACTTTCGGCGAGGTTTAATATCTCAGCTCCTGGACCACAGCCGGCCTCGGGATTGCTTTTTCCAGTGAGCGTGGGCCACCCCGGAGGCGGCTCACACCCCAAATCGAGGGTTTGGGCTCGCTCGCTCGGGGTCGGGATTCCGGCCAAAACGACAGGTCCGGGGTGGTCGTTTTTTTCACTTTCGGCGAGGTTTAATATCTCAGCTCCTGGACCACAGCCGGCCTCGGGATTGCTTTTTCCAGTGAGCGTGGGCCACCCCGGAGGCGGCTCACACCCCAAATCGAGGGTTTGGGCTCGCTCGCTCGTGGTCGGGATCCGGGCCAAAACGACAGGTCCGGGGTGGTCGTTTTTTTCACTTTCGGCGTGTGTTAATATCTCAGCTCTGGGACCACAGCCGGCCTCGGGATTGCTTTCTCCAGTGAGCGTGGGCCACCCCGGAGGCGGCTCACACCCCAAATCGAGGGTTTGGGCTCGCTGGCTCGGGGTCGGGATTCCGGCCAAAACGACAGGTCCGGGGTGGTCGTTTTTTTCACTTTCGGCGTGTGTTAATATCTCAGCTCTGGGACCACAGCCGGCCTTGGGATTGCTTTCTCCAGTGAGCGTGGGCCACCCCGGAGGCGGCTCACACCCCAAATCGAGGGTTTGGGCTCGCTCGCTCGGGGTCGGGATTCCGGCCAAAACGACAGGTCCGGGGTGGTCGTTTTTTTCACTTTCGGCGTGTGTTAATATCTCAGCTCTGGGACCAAAGCCGGCCTCGGGATTGCTTTTTCCAGTGAGCGTGGGCCACCCCGGAGGCGGCTCACACCCCAAATCGAGGGTTTGGGCTCGCTCGCTCGTGGTCGGGATCCGGGCCAAAACGACAGGTCCGGGGTGGTCGTTTTTTTCACTTTCGGCGAGGGTTAATATCTCAGCTCCTGGACCACAGCCGGCCTCGGCATTGCTTTTTCCAGTGAGCGTGGGCCACCCCGGAGGCGGGTCACACCCCAAATCGAGGGTTTGGGCTCGCTCGCTCGGGGTCGGGATTCCGGCCAAAACGACAGGTCCGGGGTGGTCGTTTTTTTCACTTTCGGCGAGGTTTAATATCTCAGCTCCTGGACCACAGCCGGCCTCGGGATTGCTTTTTCCAGTGAGCGTGGGCCACCCCGGAGGCGGCTCACACCCCAAATCGAGGGTTTGGGCTCGCTCGCTCGGGGTCGGGATTCCGGCCAAAACGACAGGTCCGGGGTGGTCGTTTTTTTCACTTTCGGCGAGGTTTAATATCTCAGCTCCTGGACCACAGCCGGCCTCGGGATTGCTTTTTCCAGTGAGCGTGGGCCACCCCGGAGGCGGCTCACACCCCAAATCGAGGGTTTGGGCTCGCTCGCTCGGGGTCGGGATTCCGGCCAAAACGACAGGTCCGGGGTGGTCGTTTTTTTCACTTTCGGCGAGGTTTAATATCTCAGCTCCTGGACCACAGCCGGCCTCGGGATTGCTTTTTCCAGTGAGCGTGGGCCACCCCGGAGGCGGCTCACACCCCAAATCGAGGGTTTGGGCTCGCTCGCTCGTGGTCGGGATCCGGGCCAAAACGACAGGTCCGGGGTGGTCGTTTTTTTCACTTTCGGCGAGGTTTAATATCTCAGCTCCTGGACCACAGCCGGCCTCGGGATTGCTTTTTCCAGTGAGCGTGGGCCACCCCGGAGGCGGCTCACACCCCAAATCGAGGGTTTGGGCTCGCTCGCTCGTGGTCGGGATCCGGGCCAAAACGACAGGTCCGGGGTGGTCGTTTTTTTCACTTTCGGCGAGGGTTAATATCTCAGCTCCTGGACCACAGCCGGCCTCGGCATTGCTTTTTCCAGTGAGCGTGGGCCACCCCGGAGGCGGGTCACACCCCAAATCGAGGGTTTGGGCTCGCTCGCTCGGGGTCGGGATTCCGGCCAAAACGACAGGTCCGGGGTGGTCGTTTTTTTCACTTTCGGCGTGTGTTAATATCTCAGCTCTGGGACCACAGCCGGCCTCGGGATTGCTTTCTCCAGTGAGCGTGGGCCACCCCGGAGGCGGCTCACACCCC
Organism: Karalla daura; assembly: GCA_029224185.1. Classification (NCBI taxonomy): domain Eukaryota; kingdom Metazoa; phylum Chordata; class Actinopteri; order Chaetodontiformes; family Leiognathidae; genus Karalla; species Karalla daura. The sequence goes on along the minus strand of CM055207.1, from coordinate 14,649,494 downwards.
AAATCGAGGGTTTGGGCTCGCTGGCTCGGGGTCGGGATTCCGGCCAAAACGACAGGTCCGGGGTGGTCGTTTTTTTCACTTTCGGCGTGTGTTAATATCTCAGCTCTGGGACCACAGCCGGCCTCGGGATTGCTTTCTCCAGTGAGCGTGGGCCACCCCGGAGGCGGCTCACACCCCAAATCGAGGGTTTGGGCTCGCTGGCTCGGGGTCGGGATTCCGGCCAAAACGACAGGTCCGGGGTGGTCGTTTTTTTCACTTTCGGCGTGTGTTAATATCTCAGCTCTGGGACCACAGCCGGCCTCGGGATTGCTTTTTCCAGTGAGCGTGGGCCACCCCGGAGGCGGCTCACACCCCAAATCGAGGGTTTGGGCTCGCTCGCTCGGGGTCGGGATTCCGGCCAAAACGACAGGTCCGGGGTGGTCGTTTTTTTCACTTTCGGCGAGGTTTAATATCTCAGCTCCTGGACCACAGCCGGCCTCGGGATTGCTTTTTCCAGTGAGCGTGGGCCACCCCGGAGGCGGCTCACACCCCAAATCGAGGGTTTGGGCTCGCTGGCTCGGGGTCGGGATTCCGGCCAAAACGACAGGTCCGGGGTGGTCGTTTTTTTCACTTTCGGCGTGTGTTAATATCTCAGCTCTGGGACCACAGCCGGCCTCGGGATTGCTTTCTCCAGTGAGCGTGGGCCACCCCGGAGGCGGCTCACACCCCAAATCGAGGGTTTGGGCTCGCTGGCTCGGGGTCGGGATTCCGGCCAAAACGACAGGTCCGGGGTGGTCGTTTTTTTCACTTTCGGCGTGTGTTAATATCTCAGCTCTGGGACCACAGCCGGCCTCGGGATTGCTTTTTCCAGTGAGCGTGGGCCACCCCGGAGGCGGCTCACACCCCAAATCGAGGGTTTGGGCTCGCTCGCTCGGGGTCGGGATTCCGGCCAAAACGACAGGTCCAGGGTGGTCGTTTTTTTCACTTTCGGCGTGTGTTAATATCTCAGCTCCGGGACCACAGCCGGCCTCGGGATTGCTTTCTCCAGTGAGCGTGGGCCACCCCGGAGGCGGGTCACACCCCAAATCGAGGGTTTGGGCTCGCTCGCTCGGGGTCGGGATTCCAGCCAAAACGACAGGTCCGGGGTGGTCGTTTTTTTCACTTTCGGCGAGGTTTAATATCTCAGCTCCTGGACCACAGCCGGCCTCGGGATTGCTTTTTCCAGTGAGCGTGGGCCACCCCGGAGGCGGCTCACACCCCAAATCGAGGGTTTGGGCTCGCTCGCTTGGGGTCGGGATTCCGGCCAAAACGACAGGTCCGGGGTGGTCGTTTTTTTCACTTTCGGCGAGGTTTAATATCTCAGCTCCTGGACCACAGCCGGCCTCGGGATTGCTTTTTCCAGTGAGCGTGGGCCACCCCGGAGGCGGCTGACACCCCAAATCGAGGGTTTGGGCTCGCTCGCTCGGGGTCGGGATTCCGGCCAAAACGACAGGTCCGGGGTGGTCGTTTTTTTCACTTTCGGCGAGGTTTAATATCTCAGCTCCTGGACCACAGCCGGCCTCGGGATTGCTTTTTCCAGTGAGCGTGGGCCACCCCGGAGGCGGCTCACACCCCAAATCGAGGGTTTGGGCTCGCTCGCTCGTGGTCGGGATCCGGGCCAAAACGACAGGTCCGGGGTGGTCGTTTTTTTCACTTTCGGCGAGGGTTAATATCTCAGCTCCTGGACCACAGCCGGCCTCGGCATTGCTTTTTCCAGTGAGCGTGGGCCACCCCGGAGGCGGGTCACACCCCAAATCGAGGGTTTGGGCTCGCTCGCTCGGGGTCGGGATTCCGGCCAAAACGACAGGTCTGGGGTGGTCGTTTTTTTCACTTTCGGCGTGTGTTAATATCTCAGCTCTGGGACCACAGCCGGCCTCGGGATTGCTTTCTCCAGTGAGCGTGGGCCACCCCGGAGGCGGCTCACACCCCAAATCGAGGGTTTGGGCTCGCTCGCTCGGGGTCGGGATTCCGGCCAAAACGACAGGTCCGGGGTGGTCGTTTTTTTCACTTTCGGCGTGTGTTAATATCTCAGCTCTGGGACCACAGCCGGCCTCGGGATTGCTTTCTCCAGTGAGCGTGGGCCACCCCGGAGGCGGCTCACACCCCAAATCGAGGGTTTGGGCTCGCTCGCTCGGGGTCGGGATTCCAGCCAAAACGACAGGTCCGGGGTGGTCGTTTTTTTCACTTTCGGCGAGGGTTAATATCTCAGCTCCTGGACCACAGCCGGCCTCGGCATTGCTTTTTCCAGTGAGCGTGGGCCACCCCGGAGGCGGGTCACACCCCAAATCGAGGGTTTGGGCTCGCTCGCTCGGGGTCGGGATTCCGGCCAAAACGACAGGTCCGGGGTGGTCGTTTTTTTCACTTTCGGCGTGTGTTAATATCTCAGCTCTGGGACCACAGCCGGCCTTGGGATTGCTTTCTCCAGTGAGCGTGGGCCACCCCGGAGGCGGCTCACACCCCAAATCGAGGGTTTGGGCTCGCTCGCTCGGGGTCGGGATTCCGGCCAAAACGACAGGTCCGGGGTGGTCGTTTTTTTCACTTTCGGCGTGTGTTAATATCTCAGCTCTGGGACCACAGCCGGCCTTGGGATTGCTTTCTCCAGTGAGCGTGGGCCACCCCGGAGGCGGCTCACACCCCAAATCGAGGGTTTGGGCTCGCTCGCTCGGGGTCGGGATTCCGGCCAAAACGACAGGTCCGGGGTGGTCGTTTTTTTCACTTTCGGCGTGTGTTAATATCTCAGCTCTGGGACCAAAGCCGGCCTCGGGATTGCTTTTTCCAGTGAGCGTGGGCCACCCCGGAGGCGGCTCACACCCCAAATCGAGGGTTTGGGCTCGCTCGCTCGTGGTCGGGATCCGGGCCAAAACGACAGGTCCGGGGTGGTCGTTTTTTTCACTTTCGGCGAGGGTTAATATCTCAGCTCCTGGACCACAGCCGGCCTCGGCATTGCTTTTTCCAGTGAGCGTGGGCCACCCCGGAGGCGGGTCACACCCCAAATCGAGGGTTTGGGCTCGCTCGCTCGGGGTCGGGATTCCGGCCAAAACGACAGGTCCGGGGTGGTCGTTTTTTTCACTTTCGGCGAGGTTTAATATCTCAGCTCCTGGACCACAGCCGGCCTCGGGATTGCTTTTTCCAGTGAGCGTGGGCCACCCCGGAGGCGGCTCACACCCCAAATCGAGGGTTTGGGCTCGCTCGCTCGGGGTCGGGATTCCGGCCAAAACGACAGGTCCGGGGTGGTCGTTTTTTTCACTTTCGGCGAGGTTTAATATCTCAGCTCCTGGACCACAGCCGGCCTCGGGATTGCTTTTTCCAGTGAGCGTGGGCCACCCCGGAGGCGGCTCACACCCCAAATCGAGGGTTTGGGCTCGCTCGCTCGGGGTCGGGATTCCGGCCAAAACGACAGGTCCGGGGTGGTCGTTTTTTTCACTTTCGGCGAGGTTTAATATCTCAGCTCCTGGACCACAGCCGGCCTCGGGATTGCTTTTTCCAGTGAGCGTGGGCCACCCCGGAGGCGGCTCACACCCCAAATCGAGGGTTTGGGCTCGCTCGCTCGTGGTCGGGATCCGGGCCAAAACGACAGGTCCGGGGTGGTCGTTTTTTTCACTTTCGGCGTGTGTTAATATCTCAGCTCTGGGACCACAGCCGGCCTCGGGATTGCTTTCTCCAGTGAGCGTGGGCCACCCCGGAGGCGGCTCACACCCCAAATCGAGGGTTTGGGCTCGCTGGCTCGGGGTCGGGATTCCGGCCAAAACGACAGGTCTGGGGTGGTCGTTTTTTTCACTTTCGGCGTGTGTTAATATCTCAGCTCTGGGACCACAGCCGGCCTCGGGATTGCTTTTTCCAGTGAGCGTGGGCCACCCCGGAGGCGGCTCACACCCCAAATCGAGGGTTTGGGCTCGCTCGCTCGGGGTCGGGATTCCGGCCAAAACGACAGGTCCGGGGTGGTCGTTTTTTTCACTTTCGGCGAGGTTTAATATCTCAGCTCCTGGACCACAGCCGGCCTCGGGATTGCTTTTTCCAGTGAGCGTGGGCCACCCCGGAGGCGGCTCACACCCCAAATCGAGGGTTTGGGCTCGCTGGCTCGGGGTCGGGATTCCGGCCAAAACGACAGGTCCGGGGTGGTCGTTTTTTTCACTTTCGGCGTGTGTTAATATCTCAGCTCTGGGACCACAGCCGGCCTCGGGATTGCTTTCTCCAGTGAGCGTGGGCCACCCCGGAGGCGGCTCACACCCCAAATCGAGGGTTTGGGCTCGCTGGCTCGGGGTCGGGATTCCGGCCAAAACGACAGGTCCGGGGTGGTCGTTTTTTTCACTTTCGGCGTGTGTTAATATCTCAGCTCTGGGACCACAGCCGGCCTCGGGATTGCTTTTTCCAGTGAGCGTGGGCCACCCCGGAGGCGGCTCACACCCCAAATCGAGGGTTTGGGCTCGCTCGCTCGGGGTCGGGATTCCGGCCAAAACGACAGGTCCGGGGTGGTCGTTTTTTTCACTTTCGGCGTGTGTTAATATCTCAGCTCCGGGACCACAGCCGGCCTCGGGATTGCTTTCTCCAGTGAGCGTGGGCCACCCCGGAGGCGGGTCACACCCCAAATCGAGGGTTTGGGCTCGCTCGCTCGGGGTCGGGATTCCAGCCAAAACGACAGGTCCGGGGTGGTCGTTTTTTTCACTTTCGGCGAGGTTTAATATCTCAGCTCCTGGACCACAGCCGGCCTCGGGATTGCTTTTTCCAGTGAGCGTGGGCCACCCCGGAGGCGGCTCACACCCCAAATCGAGGGTTTGGGCTCGCTCGCTTGGGGTCGGGATTCCGGCCAAAACGACAGGTCCGGGGTGGTCGTTTTTTTCACTTTCGGCGAGGTTTAATATCTCAGCTCCTGGACCACAGCCGGCCTCGGGATTGCTTTTTCCAGTGAGCGTGGGCCACCCCGGAGGCGGCTGACACCCCAAATCGAGGGTTTGGGCTCGCTCGCTCGGGGTCGGGATTCCGGCCAAAACGACAGGTCCGGGGTGGTCGTTTTTTTCACTTTCGGCGAGGTTTAATATCTCAGCTCCTGGACCACAGCCGGCCTCGGGATTGCTTTTTCCAGTGAGCGTGGGCCACCCCGGAGGCGGCTCACACCCCAAATCGAGGGTTTGGGCTCGCTCGCTCGTGGTCGGGATCCGGGCCAAAACGACAGGTCCGGGGTGGTCGTTTTTTTCACTTTCGGCGAGGGTTAATATCTCAGCTCCTGGACCACAGCCGGCCTCGGCATTGCTTTTTCCAGTGAGCGTGGGCCACCCCGGAGGCGGGTCACACCCCAAATCGAGGGTTTGGGCTCGCTCGCTCGGGGTCGGGATTCCGGCCAAAACGACAGGTCTGGGGTGGTCGTTTTTTTCACTTTCGGCGTGTGTTAATATCTCAGCTCTGGGACCACAGCCGGCCTCGGGATTGCTTTCTCCAGTGAGCGTGGGCCACCCCGGAGGCGGCTCACACCCCAAATCGAGGGTTTGGGCTCGCTCGCTCGGGGTCGGGATTCCGGCCAAAACGACAGGTCCGGGGTGGTCGTTTTTTTCACTTTCGGCGTGTGTTAATATCTCAGCTCTGGGACCACAGCCGGCCTTGGGATTGCTTTCTCCAGTGAGCGTGGGCCACCCCGGAGGCGGGTCACACCCCAAATCGAGGGTTTGGGCTCGCTCGCTCGGGGTCGGGATTCCAGCCAAAACGACAGGTCCGGGGTGGTCGTTTTTTTCACTTTCGGCGAGGGTTAATATCTCAGCTCCTGGACCACAGCCGGCCTCGGCATTGCTTTTTCCAGTGAGCGTGGGCCACCCCGGAGGCGGGTCACACCCCAAATCGAGGGTTTGGGCTCGCTCGCTCGGGGTCGGGATTCCGGCCAAAACGACAGGTCCGGGGTGGTCGTTTTTTTCACTTTCGGCGTGTGTTAATATCTCAGCTCTGGGACCACAGCCGGCCTTGGGATTGCTTTCTCCAGTGAGCGTGGGCCACCCCGGAGGCGGCTCACACCCCAAATCGAGGGTTTGGGCTCGCTCGCTCGGGGTCGGGATTCCGGCCAAAACGACAGGTCCGGGGTGGTCGTTTTTTTCACTTTCGGCGTGTGTTAATATCTCAGCTCTGGGACCACAGCCGGCCTTGGGATTGCTTTCTCCAGTGAGCGTGGGCCACCCCGGAGGCGGCTCACACCCCAAATCGAGGGTTTGGGCTCGCTCGCTCGGGGTCGGGATTCCGGCCAAAACGACAGGTCCGGGGTGGTCGTTTTTTTCACTTTCGGCGTGTGTTAATATCTCAGCTCTGGGACCAAAGCCGGCCTCGGGATTGCTTTTTCCAGTGAGCGTGGGCCACCCCGGAGGCGGCTCACACCCCAAATCGAGGGTTTGGGCTCGCTCGCTCGTGGTCGGGATCCGGGCCAAAACGACAGGTCCGGGGTGGTCGTTTTTTTCACTTTCGGCGAGGGTTAATATCTCAGCTCCTGGACCACAGCCGGCCTCGGCATTGCTTTTTCCAGTGAGCGTGGGCCACCCCGGAGGCGGGTCACACCCCAAATCGAGGGTTTGGGCTCGCTCGCTCGGGGTCGGGATTCCGGCCAAAACGACAGGTCCGGGGTGGTCGTTTTTTTCACTTTCGGCGAGGTTTAATATCTCAGCTCCTGGACCACAGCCGGCCTCGGGATTGCTTTTTCCAGTGAGCGTGGGCCACCCCGGAGGCGGCTCACACCCCAAATCGAGGGTTTGGGCTCGCTCGCTCGGGGTCGGGATTCCGGCCAAAACGACAGGTCCGGGGTGGTCGTTTTTTTCACTTTCGGCGAGGTTTAATATCTCAGCTCCTGGACCACAGCCGGCCTCGGGATTGCTTTTTCCAGTGAGCGTGGGCCACCCCGGAGGCGGCTCACACCCCAAATCGAGGGTTTGGGCTCGCTCGCTCGGGGTCGGGATTCCGGCCAAAACGACAGGTCCGGGGTGGTCGTTTTTTTCACTTTCGGCGAGGTTTAATATCTCAGCTCCTGGACCACAGCCGGCCTCGGGATTGCTTTTTCCAGTGAGCGTGGGCCACCCCGGAGGCGGCTCACACCCCAAATCGAGGGTTTGGGCTCGCTCGCTCGTGGTCGGGATCCGGGCCAAAACGACAGGTCCGGGGTGGTCGTTTTTTTCACTTTCGGCGAGGTTTAATATCTCAGCTCCTGGACCACAGCCGGCCTCGGGATTGCTTTTTCCAGTGAGCGTGGGCCACCCCGGAGGCGGCTCACACCCCAAATCGAGGGTTTGGGCTCGCTCGCTCGTGGTCGGGATCCGGGCCAAAACGACAGGTCCGGGGTGGTCGTTTTTTTCACTTTCGGCGAGGGTTAATATCTCAGCTCCTGGACCACAGCCGGCCTCGGCATTGCTTTTTCCAGTGAGCGTGGGCCACCCCGGAGGCGGGTCACACCCCAAATCGAGGGTTTGGGCTCGCTCGCTCGGGGTCGGGATTCCGGCCAAAACGACAGGTCCGGGGTGGTCGTTTTTTTCACTTTCGGCGTGTGTTAATATCTCAGCTCTGGGACCACAGCCGGCCTCGGGATTGCTTTCTCCAGTGAGCGTGGGCCACCCCGGAGGCGGCTCACACCCCAAATCGAGGGTTTGGGCTCGCTGGCTCGGGGTCGGGATTCCGGCCAAAACGACAGGTCCGGGGTGGTCGTTTTTTTCACTTTCGGCGTGTGTTAATATCTCAGCTCTGGGACCACAGCCGGCCTCGGGATTGCTTTCTCCAGTGAGCGTGGGCCACCCCGGAGGCGGCTCACACCCCAAATCGAGGGTTTGGGCTCGCTGGCTCGGGGTCGGGATTCCGGCCAAAACGACAGGTCCGGGGTGGTCGTTTTTTTCACTTTCGGCGTGTGTTAATATCTCAGCTCTGGGACCACAGCCGGCCTCGGGATTGCTTTTTCCAGTGAGCGTGGGCCACCCCGGAGGCGGCTCACACCCCAAATCGAGGGTTTGGGCTCGCTCGCTCGGGGTCGGGATTCCGGCCAAAACGACAGGTCCGGGGTGGTCGTTTTTTTCACTTTCGGCGAGGTTTAATATCTCAGCTCCTGGACCACAGCCGGCCTCGGGATTGCTTTTTCCAGTGAGCGTGGGCCACCCCGGAGGCGGCTCACACCCCAAATCGAGGGTTTGGGCTCGCTCGCTCGGGGTCGGGATTCCGGCCAAAACGACAGGTCCGGGGTGGTCGTTTTTTTCACTTTCGGCGTGTGTTAATATCTCAGCTCCGGGACCACAGCCGGCCTCGGGATTGCTTTCTCCAGTGAGCGTGGGCCACCCCGGAGGCGGGTCACACCCCAAATCGAGGGTTTGGGCTCGCTCGCTCGGGGTCGGGATTCCAGCCAAAACGACAGGTCCGGGGTGGTCGTTTTTTTCACTTTCGGCGAGGTTTAATATCTCAGCTCCTGGACCACAGCCGGCCTCGGGATTGCTTTTTCCAGTGAGCGTGGGCCACCCCGGAGGCGGCTCACACCCCAAATCGAGGGTTTGGGCTCGCTCGCTCGGGGTCGGGATTCCGGCCAAAACGACAGGTCCGGGGTGGTCGTTTTTTTCACTTTCGGCGAGGTTTAATATCTCAGCTCTGGGACCACAGCCGGCCTCGGGATTGCTTTTTCCAGTGAGCGTGGGCCACCCCGGAGGCGGCTCACACCCCAAATCGAGGGTTTGGGCTCGCTCGCTCGTGGTCGGGATCCGGGCCAAAACGACAGGTCCGGGGTGGTCGTTTTTTTCACTTTCGGCGAGGGTTAATATCTCAGCTCCTGGACCACAGCCGGCCTCGGGATTGCTTTTTCCAGTGAGCGTGGGCCAACCCGGAGGCGGCTCACACCCCAAATCGAGGGTTTGGGCTCGCTCGCTCGGGGTCGGGATTCCGGCCAAAACGACAGGTCCGGGGTGGTCGTTTTTTTCACTTTCGGCGAGGTTTAATATCTCAGCTCCTGGACCACAGCCGGCCTCGGGATTGCTTTTTCCAGTGAGCGTGGGCCACCCCGGAGGCGGCTCACACCCCAAATCGAGGGTTTGGGCTCGCTCGCTCGGGGTCGGGATTCCGGCAAAAACGACAGGTCCGGGGTGGTCGTTTTTTTCACTTTCGGCGAGGTTTAATATCTCAGCTCCTGGACCACAGCCGGCCTCGGGATTGCTTTTTCCAGTGAGCGTGGGCCACCCCGGAGGCGGCTCACACCCCAAATCGAGGGTTTGGGCTCGCTCGCTCGGGGTCGGGATTCCGGCCAAAACGACAGGTCCGGGGTGGTCGTTTTTTTCACTTTCGGCGAGGTTTAATATCTCAGCTCCTGGACCACAGCCGGCCTCGGGATTGCTTTTTCCAGTGAGCGTGGGCCACCCCGGAGGCGGCTCACACCCCAAATCGAGGGTTTGGGCTCGCTCGCTCGGGGTCGGGATTCCGGCCAAAACGACAGGTCCGGGGTGGTCGTTTTTTTCACTTTCGGCGTGTGTTAATATCTCAGCTCCGGGACCACAGCCGGCCTCGGGATTGCTTTCTCCAGTGAGCGTGGGCCACCCCGGAGGCGGGTCACACCCCAAATCGAGGGTTTGGGCTCGCTCGCTCGGGGTCGGGATTCCAGCCAAAACGACAGGTCCGGGGTGGTCGTTTTTTTCACTTTCGGCGAGGTTTAATATCTCAGCTCCTGGACCACAGCCGGCCTCGGGATTGCTTTTTCCAGTGAGCGTGGGCCACCCCGGAGGCGGCTCACACCCCAAATCGAGGGTTTGGGCTCGCTCGCTCGGGGTCGGGATTCCGGCCAAAACGACAGGTCCGGGGTGGTCGTTTTTTTCACTTTCGGCGAGGTTTAATATCTCAGCTCTGGGACCACAGCCGGCCTCGGGATTGCTTTTTCCAGTGAGCGTGGGCCACCCCGGAGGCGGCTCACACCCCAAATCGAGGGTTTGGGCTCGCTCGCTCGTGGTCGGGATCCGGGCCAAAACGACAGGTCCGGGGTGGTCGTTTTTTTCACTTTCGGCGAGGGTTAATATCTCAGCTCCTGGACCACAGCCGGCCTCGGGATTGCTTTTTCCAGTGAGCGTGGGCCAACCCGGAGGCGGCTCACACCCCAAATCGAGGGTTTGGGCTCGCTCGCTCGGGGTCGGGATTCCGGCCAAAACGACAGGTCCGGGGTGGTCGTTTTTTTCACTTTCGGCGAGGTTTAATATCTCAGCTCCTGGACCACAGCCGGCCTCGGGATTGCTTTTTCCAGTGAGCGTGGGCCACCCCGGAGGCGGCTCACACCCCAAATCGAGGGTTTGGGCTCGCTCGCTCGGGGTCGGGATTCCGGCAAAAACGACAGGTCCGGGGTGGTCGTTTTTTTCACTTTCGGCGAGGTTTAATATCTCAGCTCCTGGACCACAGCCGGCCTCGGGATTGCTTTTTCCAGTGAGCGTGGGCCACCCCGGAGGCGGCTCACACCCCAAATCGAGGGTTTGGGCTCGCTCGCTCGGGGTCGGGATTCCGGCCAAAACGACAGGTCCGGGGTGGTCGTTTTTTTCACTTTCGGCGAGGTTTAATATCTCAGCTCCTGGACCACAGCCGGCCTCGGGATTGCTTTTTCCAGTGAGCGTGGGCCACCCCGGAGGCGGCTCACACCCCAAATCGAGGGTTTGGGCTCGCTCGCTCGGGGTCGGGATTCCGGCCAAAACGACAGGTCCGGGGTGGTCGTTTTTTTCACTTTCGGCGTGTGTTAATATCTCAGCTCCGGGACCACAGCCGGCCTCGGGATTGCTTTCTCCAGTGAGCGTGGGCCACCCCGGAGGCGGGTCACACCCCAAATCGAGGGTTTGGGCTCGCTCGCTCGGGGTCGGGATTCCAGCCAAAACGACAGGTCCGGGGTGGTCGTTTTTTTCACTTTCGGCGAGGTTTAATATCTCAGCTCCTGGACCACAGCCGGCCTCGGGATTGCTTTTTCCAGTGAGCGTGGGCCACCCCGGAGGCGGCTCACACCCCAAATCGAGGGTTTGGGCTCGCTCGCTCGGGGTCGGGATTCCGGCCAAAACGACAGGTCCGGGGTGGTCGTTTTTTTCACTTTCGGCGAGGTTTAATATCTCAGCTCCTGGACCACAGCCGGCCTCGGGATTGCTTTTTCCAGTGAGCGTGGGCCACCCCGGAGGCGGCTGACACCCCAAATCGAGGGTTTGGGCTCGCTCGCTCGGGGTCGGGATTCCGGCCAAAACGACAGGTCCGGGGTGGTCGTTTTTTTCACTTTCGGCGAGGTTTAATATCTCAGCTCCTGGACCACAGCCGGCCTCGGGATTGCTTTTTCCAGTGAGCGTGGGCCACCCCGGAGGCGGCTCACACCCCAAATCGAGGGTTTGGGCTCGCTCGCTCGTGGTCGGGATCCGGGCCAAAACGACAGGTCCGGGGTGGTCGTTTTTTTCACTTTCGGCGAGGGTTAATATCTCAGCTCCTGGACCACAGCCGGCCTCGGCATTGCTTTTTCCAGTGAGCGTGGGCCACCCCGGAGGCGGGTCACACCCCAAATCGAGGGTTTGGGCTCGCTCGCTCGGGGTCGGGATTCCGGCCAAAACGACAGGTCTGGGGTGGTCGTTTTTTTCACTTTCGGCGTGTGTTAATATCTCAGCTCTGGGACCACAGCCGGCCTCGGGATTGCTTTCTCCAGTGAGCGTGGGCCACCCCGGAGGCGGCTCACACCCCAAATCGAGGGTTTGGGCTCGCTCGCTCGGGGTCGGGATTCCGGCCAAAACGACAGGTCCGGGGTGGTCGTTTTTTTCACTTTCGGCGTGTGTTAATATCTCAGCTCTGGGACCACAGCCGGCCTCGGGATTGCTTTTTCCAGTGAGCGTGGGCCACCCCGGAGGCGGCTCACACCCCAAATCGAGGGTTTGGGCTCGCTCGCTCGGGGTCGGGATTCCGGCCAAAACGACAGGTCCGGGGTGGTCGTTTTTTTCACTTTCGGCGAGGTTTAATATCTCAGCTCCTGGACCACAGCCGGCCTCGGGATTGCTTTTTCCAGTGAGCGTGGGCCAACCCGGAGGCGGCTCACACCCCAAATCGAGGGTTTGGGCTCGCTCGCTCGGGGTCGGGATTCCGGCCAAAACGACAGGTCCGGGGTGGTCGTTTTTTTCACTTTCGGCGAGGTTTAATATCTCAGCTCCTGGACCACAGCCGGCCTCGGGATTGCTTTTTCCAGTGAGCGTGGGCCACCCCGGAGGCGGCTCACACCCCAAATCGAGGGTTTGGGCTCGCTCGCTCGGGGTCGGGATTCCGGCCAAAACGACAGGTCCGGGGTGGTCGTTTTTTTCACTTTCGGCGTGTGTTAATATCTCAGCTCCGGGACCACAGCCGGCCTCGGGATTGCTTTCTCCAGTGAGCGTGGGCCACCCCGGAGGCGGGTCACACCCCAAATCGAGGGTTTGGGCTCGCTCGCTCGGGGTCGGGATTCCAGCCAAAACGACAGGTCCGGGGTGGTCGTTTTTTTCACTTTCGGCGAGGGTTAATATCTCAGCTCCTGGACCACAGCCGGCCTCGGCATTGCTTTTTCCAGTGAGCGTGGGCCACCCCGGAGGCGGGTCACACCCCAAATCGAGGGTTTGGGCTCGCTCGCTCGGGGTCGGGATTCCGGCCAAAACGACAGGTCCGGGGTGGTCGTTTTTTTCACTTTCGGCGTGTGTTAATATCTCAGCTCTGGGACCACAGCCGGCCTTGGGATTGCTTTCTCCAGTGAGCGTGGGCCACCCCGGAGGCGGCTCACACCCCAAATCGAGGGTTTGGGCTCGCTCGCTCGGGGTCGGGATTCCGGCCAAAACGACAGGTCCGGGGTGGTCGTTTTTTTCACTTTCGGCGTGTGTTAATATCTCAGCTCTGGGACCACAGCCGGCCTTGGGATTGCTTTCTCCAGTGAGCGTGGGCCACCCCGGAGGCGGCTCACACCCCAAATCGAGGGTTTGGGCTCGCTCGCTCGGGGTCGGGATTCCGGCCAAAACGACAGGTCCGGGGTGGTCGTTTTTTTCACTTTCGGCGTGTGTTAATATCTCAGCTCTGGGACCAAAGCCGGCCTCGGGATTGCTTTTTCCAGTGAGCGTGGGCCACCCCGGAGGCGGCTCACACCCCAAATCGAGGGTTTGGGCTCGCTCGCTCGTGGTCGGGATCCGGGCCAAAACGACAGGTCCGGGGTGGTCGTTTTTTTCACTTTCGGCGAGGGTTAATATCTCAGCTCCTGGACCACAGCCGGCCTCGGCATTGCTTTTTCCAGTGAGCGTGGGCCACCCCGGAGGCGGGTCACACCCCAAATCGAGGGTTTGGGCTCGCTCGCTCGGGGTCGGGATTCCGGCCAAAACGACAGGTCCGGGGTGGTCGTTTTTTTCACTTTCGGCGAGGTTTAATATCTCAGCTCCTGGACCACAGCCGGCCTCGGGATTGCTTTTTCCAGTGAGCGTGGGCCACCCCGGAGGCGGCTCACACCCCAAATCGAGGGTTTGGGCTCGCTCGCTCGGGGTCGGGATTCCGGCCAAAACGACAGGTCCGGGGTGGTCGTTTTTTTCACTTTCGGCGAGGTTTAATATCTCAGCTCCTGGACCACAGCCGGCCTCGGGATTGCTTTTTCCAGTGAGCGTGGGCCACCCCGGAGGCGGCTCACACCCCAAATCGAGGGTTTGGGCTCGCTCGCTCGGGGTCGGGATTCCGGCCAAAACGACAGGTCCGGGGTGGTCGTTTTTTTCACTTTCGGCGTGTGTTAATATCTCAGCTCTGGGACCACAGCCGGCCTCGGGATTGCTTTTTCCAGTGAGCGTGGGCCACCCCGGAGGCGGCTCACACCCCAAATCGAGGGTTTGGGCTCGCTCGCTCGGGGTCGGGATTCCGGCCAAAACGACAGGTCCGGGGTGGTCGTTTTTTTCACTTTCGGCGAGGTTTAATATCTCAGCTCCTGGACCACAGCCGGCCTCGGGATTGCTTTTTCCAGTGAGCGTGGGCCAACCCGGAGGCGGCTCACACCCCAAATCGAGGGTTTGGGCTCGCTCGCTCGGGGTCGGGATTCCGGCCAAAACGACAGGTCCGGGGTGGTCGTTTTTTTCACTTTCGGCGAGGTTTAATATCTCAGCTCCTGGACCACAGCCGGCCTCGGGATTGCTTTTTCCAGTGAGCGTGGGCCACCCCGGAGGCGGCTCACACCCCAAATCGAGGGTTTGGGCTCGCTCGCTCGGGGTCGGGATTCCGGCCAAAACGACAGGTCCGGGGTGGTCGTTTTTTTCACTTTCGGCGTGTGTTAATATCTCAGCTCCGGGACCACAGCCGGCCTCGGGATTGCTTTCTCCAGTGAGCGTGGGCCACCCCGGAGGCGGGTCACACCCCAAATCGAGGGTTTGGGCTCGCTCGCTCGGGGTCGGGATTCCAGCCAAAACGACAGGTCCGGGGTGGTCGTTTTTTTCACTTTCGGCGAGGGTTAATATCTCAGCTCCTGGACCACAGCCGGCCTCGGCATTGCTTTTTCCAGTGAGCGTGGGCCACCCCGGAGGCGGGTCACACCCCAAATCGAGGGTTTGGGCTCGCTCGCTCGGGGTCGGGATTCCGGCCAAAACGACAGGTCCGGGGTGGTCGTTTTTTTCACTTTCGGCGTGTGTTAATATCTCAGCTCTGGGACCACAGCCGGCCTTGGGATTGCTTTCTCCAGTGAGCGTGGGCGACCCCGGAGGCGGCTCACACCCCAAATCGAGGGTTTGGGCTCGCTCGCTCGGGGTCGGGATTCCGGCCAAAACGACAGGTCCGGGGTGGTCGTTTTTTTCACTTTCGGCGTGTGTTAATATCTCAGCTCTGGGACCACAGCCGGCCTTGGGATTGCTTTCTCCAGTGAGCGTGGGCCACCCCGGAGGCGGCTCACACCCCAAATCGAGGGTTTGGGCTCGCTCGCTCGGGGTCGGGATTCCGGCCAAAACGACAGGTCCGGGGTGGTCGTTTTTTTCACTTTCGGCGTGTGTTAATATCTCAGCTCTGGGACCAAAGCCGGCCTCGGGATTGCTTTTTCCAGTGAGCGTGGGCCACCCCGGAGGCGGCTCACACCCCAAATCGAGGGTTTGGGCTCGCTCGCTCGTGGTCGGGATCCGGGCCAAAACGACAGGTCCGGGGTGGTCGTTTTTTTCACTTTCGGCGAGGGTTAATATCTCAGCTCCTGGACCACAGCCGGCCTCGGCATTGCTTTTTCCAGTGAGCGTGGGCCACCCCAGAGGCGGGTCACACCCCAAATCGAGGGTTTGGGCTCGCTCGCTCGGGGTCGGGATTCCGGCCAAAACGACAGGTCCGGGGTGGTCGTTTTTTTCACTTTCGGCGAGGTTTAATATCTCAGCTCCTGGACCACAGCCGGCCTCGGGATTGCTTTTTCCAGTGAGCGTGGGCCACCCCGGAGGCGGCTCACACCCCAAATCGAGGGTTTGGGCTCGCTCGCTCGGGGTCGGGATTCCGGCCAAAACGACAGGTCCGGGGTGGTCGTTTTTTTCACTTTCGGCGAGGTTTAATATCTCAGCTCCTGGACCACAGCCGGCCTCGGGATTGCTTTTTCCAGTGAGCGTGGGCCACCCCGGAGGCGGCTCACACCCCAAATCGAGGGTTTGGGCTCGCTCGCTCGGGGTCGGGATTCCGGCCAAAACGACAGGTCCGGGGTGGTCGTTTTTTTCACTTTCGGCGTGTGTTAATATCTCAGCTCTGGGACCACAGCCGGCCTTGGGATTGCTTTCTCCAGTGAGCGTGGGCCACCCCGGAGGCGGCTCACACCCCAAATCGAGGGTTTGGGCTCGCTCGCTCGGGGTCGGGATTCCGGCCAAAACGACAGGTCCGGGGTGGTCGTTTTTTTCACTTTCGGCGTGTGTTAATATCTCAGCTCTGGGACCAAAGCCGGCCTCGGGATTGCTTTTTCCAGTGAGCGTGGGCCACCCCGGAGGCGGCTCACACCCCAAATCGAGGGTTTGGGCTCGCTCGCTCGTGGTCGGGATCCGGGCCAAAACGACAGGTCCGGGGTGGTCGTTTTTTTCACTTTCGGCGAGGGTTAATATCTCAGCTCCTGGACCACAGCCGGCCTCGGCATTGCTTTTTCCAGTGAGCGTGGGCCACCCCGGAGGCGGGTCACACCCCAAATCGAGGGTTTGGGCTCGCTCGCTCGGGGTCGGGATTCCGGCCAAAACGACAGGTCCGGGGTGGTCGTTTTTTTCACTTTCGGCGAGGTTTAATATCTCAGCTCCTGGACCACAGCCGGCCTCGGGATTGCTTTTTCCAGTGAGCGTGGGCCACCCCGGAGGCGGCTCACACCCCAAATCGAGGGTTTGGGCTCGCTCGCTCGGGGTCGGGATTCCGGCCAAAACGACAGGTCCGGGGTGGTCGTTTTTTTCACTTTCGGCGAGGTTTAATATCTCAGCTCCTGGACCACAGCCGGCCTCGGGATTGCTTTTTCCAGTGAGCGTGGGCCACCCCGGAGGCGGCTCACACCCCAAATCGAGGGTTTGGGCTCGCTCGCTCGGGGTCGGGATTCCGGCCAAAACGACAGGTCCGGGGTGGTCGTTTTTTTCACTTTCGGCGTGTGTTAATATCTCAGCTCTGGGACCACAGCCGGCCTTGGGATTGCTTTCTCCAGTGAGCGTGGGCCACCCCGGAGGCGGCTCACACCCCAAATCGAGGGTTTGGGCTCGCTCGCTCGGGGTCGGGATTCCGGCCAAAACGACAGGTCCGGGGTGGTCGTTTTTTTCACTTTCGGCGTGTGTTAATATCTCAGCTCTGGGACCAAAGCCGGCCTCGGGATTGCTTTTTCCAGTGAGCGTGGGCCACCCCGGAGGCGGCTCACACCCCAAATCGAGGGTTTGGGCTCGCTCGCTCGTGGTCGGGATCCGGGCCAAAACGACAGGTCCGGGGTGGTCGTTTTTTTCACTTTCGGCGAGGGTTAATATCTCAGCTCCTGGACCACAGCCGGCCTCGGCATTGCTTTTTCCAGTGAGCGTGGGCCACCCCGGAGGCGGGTCACACCCCAAATCGAGGGTTTGGGCTCGCTCGCTCGGGGTCGGGATTCCGGCCAAAACGACAGGTCCGGGGTGGTCGTTTTTTTCACTTTCGGCGAGGTTTAATATCTCAGCTCCTGGACCACAGCCGGCCTCGGGATTGCTTTTTCCAGTGAGCGTGGGCCACCCCGGAGGCGGCTCACACCCCAAATCGAGGGTTTGGGCTCGCTCGCTCGGGGTCGGGATTCCGGCCAAAACGACAGGTCCGGGGTGGTCGTTTTTTTCACTTTCGGCGTGTGTTAATATCTCAGCTCCGGGACCACAGCCGGCCTCGGGATTGCTTTCTCCAGTGAGCGTGGGCCACCCCGGAGGCGGGTCACACCCCAAATCGAGGGTTTGGGCTCGCTCGCTCGGGGTCGGGATTCCAGCCAAAACGACAGGTCCGGGGTGGTCGTTTTTTTCACTTTCGGCGAGGTTTAATATCTCAGCTCCTGGACCACAGCCGGCCTCGGGATTGCTTTTTCCAGTGAGCGTGGGCCACCCCGGAGGCGGCTCACACCCCAAATCGAGGGTTTGGGCTCGCTCGCTCGGGGTCGGGATTCCGGCCAAAACGACAGGTCCGGGGTGGTCGTTTTTTTCACTTTCGGCGAGGTTTAATATCTCAGCTCCTGGACCACAGCCGGCCTCGGGATTGCTTTTTCCAGTGAGCGTGGGCCACCCCGGAGGCGGCTCACACCCCAAATCGAGGGTTTGGGCTCGCTCGCTCGGGGTCGGGATTCCGGCAAAAACGACAGGTCCGGGGTGGTCGTTTTTTTCACTTTCGGCGTGTGTTAATATCTCAGCTCCGGGACCACAGCCGGCCTCGGGATTGCTTTTTCCAGTGAGCGTGGGCCACCCCGGAGGCGGCTCACACCCCAAATCGAGGGTTTGGGCTCGCTCGCTCGGGGTCGGGATTCCGGCCAAAACGACAGGTCCGGGGTGGTCGTTTTTTTCACTTTCGGCGTGTGTTAATATCTCAGCTCTGGGACCAAAGCCGGCCTCGGGATTGCTTTTTCCAGTGAGCGTGGGCCACCCCGGAGGCGGCTCACACCCCAAATCGAGGGTTTGGGCTCGCTCGCTCGTGGTCGGGATCCGGGCCAAAACGACAGGTCCGGGGTGGTCGTTTTTTTCACTTTCGGCGAGGGTTAATATCTCAGCTCCTGGACCACAGCCGGCCTCGGCATTGCTTTTTCCAGTGAGCGTGGGCCACCCCGGAGGCGGCTCACACCCCAAATCGAGGGTTTGGGCTCGCTCGCTCGGGGTCGGGATTCCGGCCAAAACGACAGGTCCGGGGTGGTCGTTTTTTTCACTTTCGGCGAGGTTTAATATCTCAGCTCCTGGACCACAGCCGGCCTCGGGATTGCTTTTTCCAGTGAGCGTGGGCCACCCCGGAGGCGGCTCACACCCCAAATCGAGGGTTTGGGCTCGCTCGCTCGGGGTCGGGATTCCGGCCAAAACGACAGGTCCGGGGTGGTCGTTTTTTTCACTTTCGGCGTGTGTTAATATCTCAGCTCCGGGACCACAGCCGGCCTCGGGATTGCTTTCTCCAGTGAGCGTGGGCCACCCCGGAGGCGGGTCACACCCCAAATCGAGGGTTTGGGCTCGCTCGCTCGGGGTCGGGATTCCAGCCAAAACGACAGGTCCGGGGTGGTCGTTTTTTTCACTTTCGGCGAGGTTTAATATCTCAGCTCCTGGACCACAGCCGGCCTCGGGATTGCTTTTTCCAGTGAGCGTGGGCCACCCCGGAGGCGGCTCACACCCCAAATCGAGGGTTTGGGCTCGCTCGCTCGTGGTCGGGATCCGGGCCAAAACGACAGGTCCGGGGTGGTCGTTTTTTTCACTTTCGGCGAGGGTTAATATCTCAGCTCCTGGACCACAGCCGGCCTCGGCATTGCTTTTTCCAGTGAGCGTGGGCCACCCCGGAGGCGGGTCACACCCCAAATCGAGGGTTTGGGCTCGCTCGCTCGGGGTCGGGATTCCGGCCAAAACGACAGGTCCGGGGTGGTCGTTTTTTTCACTTTCGGCGTGTGTTAATATCTCAGCTCCGGGACCACAGCCGGCCTCGGGATTGCTTTCTCCAGTGAGCGTGGGCCACCCCGGAGGCGGGTCACACCCCAAATCGAGGGTTTGGGCTCGCTCGCTCGGGGTCGGGATTCCAGCCAAAACGACAGGTCCGGGGTGGTCGTTTTTTTCACTTTCGGCGAGGGTTAATATCTCAGCTCCTGGACCACAGCCGGCCTCGGCATTGCTTTTTCCAGTGAGCGTGGGCCACCCCGGAGGCGGGTCACACCCCAAATCGAGGGTTTGGGCTCGCTCGCTCGGGGTCGGGATTCCGGCCAAAACGACAGGTCCGGGGTGGTCGTTTTTTTCACTTTCGGCGTGTGTTAATATCTCAGCTCTGGGACCACAGCCGGCCTTGGGATTGCTTTCTCCAGTGAGCGTGGGCCACCCCGGAGGCGGCTCACACCCCAAATCGAGGGTTTGGGCTCGCTCGCTCGGGGTCGGGATTCCGGCCAAAACGACAGGTCCGGGGTGGTCGTTTTTTTCACTTTCGGCGTGTGTTAATATCTCAGCTCTGGGACCACAGCCGGCCTTGGGATTGCTTTCTCCAGTGAGCGTGGGCCACCCCGGAGGCGGCTCACACCCCAAATCGAGGGTTTGGGCTCGCTCGCTCGGGGTCGGGATTCCGGCCAAAACGACAGGTCCGGGGTGGTCGTTTTTTTCACTTTCGGCGTGTGTTAATATCTCAGCTCTGGGACCAAAGCCGGCCTCGGGATTGCTTTTTCCAGTGAGCGTGGGCCACCCCGGAGGCGGCTCACACCCCAAATCGAGGGTTTGGGCTCGCTCGCTCGTGGTCGGGATCCGGGCCAAAACGACAGGTCCGGGGTGGTCGTTTTTTTCACTTTCGGCGAGGGTTAATATCTCAGCTCCTGGACCACAGCCGGCCTCGGCATTGCTTTTTCCAGTGAGCGTGGGCCACCCCGGAGGCGGGTCACACCCCAAATCGAGGGTTTGGGCTCGCTCGCTCGGGGTCGGGATTCCGGCCAAAACGACAGGTCCGGGGTGGTCGTTTTTTTCACTTTCGGCGAGGTTTAATATCTCAGCTCCTGGACCACAGCCGGCCTCGGGATTGCTTTTTCCAGTGAGCGTGGGCCACCCCGGAGGCGGCTCACACCCCAAATCGAGGGTTTGGGCTCGCTCGCTCGGGGTCGGGATTCCGGCCAAAACGACAGGTCCGGGGTGGTCGTTTTTTTCACTTTCGGCGTGTGTTAATATCTCAGCTCTGGGACCAAAGCCGGCCTCGGGATTGCTTTTTCCAGTGAGCGTGGGCCACCCCGGAGGCGGCTCACACCCCAAATCGAGGGTTTGGGCTCGCTCGCTCGTGGTCGGGATCCGGGCCAAAACGACAGGTCCGGGGTGGTCGTTTTTTTCACTTTCGGCGAGGGTTAATATCTCAGCTCCTGGACCACAGCCGGCCTCGGCATTGCTTTTTCCAGTGAGCGTGGGCCACCCCGGAGGCGGGTCACACCCCAAATCGAGGGTTTGGGCTCGCTCGCTCGGGGTCGGGATTCCGGCCAAAACGACAGGTCCGGGGTGGTCGTTTTTTTCACTTTCGGCGAGGTTTAATATCTCAGCTCCTGGACCACAGCCGGCCTCGGGATTGCTTTTTCCAGTGAGCGTGGGCCACCCCGGAGGCGGCTCACACCCCAAATCGAGGGTTTGGGCTCGCTCGCTCGGGGTCGGGATTCCGGCCAAAACGACAGGTCCGGGGTGGTCGTTTTTTTCACTTTCGGCGTGTGTTAATATCTCAGCTCCGGGACCACAGCCGGCCTCGGGATTGCTTTCTCCAGTGAGCGTGGGCCACCCCGGAGGCGGGTCACACCCCAAATCGAGGGTTTGGGCTCGCTCGCTCGGGGTCGGGATTCCAGCCAAAACGACAGGTCCGGGGTGGTCGTTTTTTTCACTTTCGGCGAGGGTTAATATCTCAGCTCCTGGACCACAGCCGGCCTCGGCATTGCTTTTTCCAGTGAGCGTGGGCCACCCCGGAGGCGGGTCACACCCCAAATCGAGGGTTTGGGCTCGCTCGCTCGGGGTCGGGATTCCGGCCAAAACGACAGGTCCGGGGTGGTCGTTTTTTTCACTTTCGGCGTGTGTTAATATCTCAGCTCTGGGACCACAGCCGGCCTTGGGATTGCTTTCTCCAGTGAGCGTGGGCCACCCCGGAGGCGGCTCACACCCCAAATCGAGGGTTTGGGCTCGCTCGCTCGGGGTCGGGATTCCGGCCAAAACGACAGGTCCGGGGTGGTCGTTTTTTTCACTTTCGGCGTGTGTTAATATCTCAGCTCTGGGACCACAGCCGGCCTTGGGATTGCTTTCTCCAGTGAGCGTGGGCCACCCCGGAGGCGGCTCACACCCCAAATCGAGGGTTTGGGCTCGCTCGCTCGGGGTCGGGATTCCGGCCAAAACGACAGGTCCGGGGTGGTCGTTTTTTTCACTTTCGGCGTGTGTTAATATCTCAGCTCTGGGACCAAAGCCGGCCTCGGGATTGCTTTTTCCAGTGAGCGTGGGCCACCCCGGAGGCGGCTCACACCCCAAATCGAGGGTTTGGGCTCGCTCGCTCGTGGTCGGGATCCGGGCCAAAACGACAGGTCCGGGGTGGTCGTTTTTTTCACTTTCGGCGAGGGTTAATATCTCAGCTCCTGGACCACAGCCGGCCTCGGCATTGCTTTTTCCAGTGAGCGTGGGCCACCCCGGAGGCGGCTCACACCCCAAATCGAGGGTTTGGGCTCGCTCGCTCGGGGTCGGGATTCCGGCCAAAACGACAGGTCCGGGGTGGTCGTTTTTTTCACTTTCGGCGAGGTTTAATATCTCAGCTCCTGGACCACAGCCGGCCTCGGGATTGCTTTTTCCAGTGAGCGTGGGCCACCCCGGAGGCGGCTCACACCCCAAATCGAGGGTTTGGGCTCGCTCGCTCGGGGTCGGGATTCCGGCCAAAACGACAGGTCCGGGGTGGTCGTTTTTTTCACTTTCGGCGAGGTTTAATATCTCAGCTCCTGGACCACAGCCGGCCTCGGGATTGCTTTTTCCAGTGAGCGTGGGCCACCCCGGAGGCGGCTCACACCCCAAATCGAGGGTTTGGGCTCGCTCGCTCGGGGTCGGGATTCCGGCCAAAACGACAGGTCCGGGGTGGTCGTTTTTTTCACTTTCGGCGTGTGTTAATATCTCAGCTCTGGGACCACAGCCGGCCTTGGGATTGCTTTCTCCAGTGAGCGTGGGCCACCCCGGAGGCGGCTCACACCCCAAATCGAGGGTTTGGGCTCGCTCGCTCGGGGTCGGGATTCCGGCCAAAACGACAGGTCCGGGGTGGTCGTTTTTTTCACTTTCGGCGTGTGTTAATATCTCAGCTCTGGGACCAAAGCCGGCCTCGGGATTGCTTTTTCCAGTGAGCGTGGGCCACCCCGGAGGCGGCTCACACCCCAAATCGAGGGTTTGGGCTCGCTCGCTCGTGGTCGGGATCCGGGCCAAAACGACAGGTCCGGGGTGG
The DNA here is from genome assembly GCA_029224185.1 of Karalla daura. Lineage (NCBI taxonomy): Eukaryota > Metazoa > Chordata > Actinopteri > Chaetodontiformes > Leiognathidae > Karalla > Karalla daura. The sequence continues at coordinate 14,626,949 of CM055207.1, read as the reverse complement.
TCGTTTTTTTCACTTTCGGCGAGGGTTAATATCTCAGCTCCTGGACCACAGCCGGCCTCGGCATTGCTTTTTCCAGTGAGCGTGGGCCACCCCGGAGGCGGGTCACACCCCAAATCGAGGGTTTGGGCTCGCTCGCTCGGGGTCGGGATTCCGGCCAAAACGACAGGTCCGGGGTGGTCGTTTTTTTCACTTTCGGCGAGGTTTAATATCTCAGCTCCTGGACCACAGCCGGCCTCGGGATTGCTTTTTCCAGTGAGCGTGGGCCACCCCGGAGGCGGCTCACACCCCAAATCGAGGGTTTGGGCTCGCTCGCTCGGGGTCGGGATTCCGGCCAAAACGACAGGTCCGGGGTGGTCGTTTTTTTCACTTTCGGCGTGTGTTAATATCTCAGCTCCGGGACCACAGCCGGCCTCGGGATTGCTTTCTCCAGTGAGCGTGGGCCACCCCGGAGGCGGGTCACACCCCAAATCGAGGGTTTGGGCTCGCTCGCTCGGGGTCGGGATTCCAGCCAAAACGACAGGTCCGGGGTGGTCGTTTTTTTCACTTTCGGCGAGGTTTAATATCTCAGCTCCTGGACCACAGCCGGCCTCGGGATTGCTTTTTCCAGTGAGCGTGGGCCACCCCGGAGGCGGCTCACACCCCAAATCGAGGGTTTGGGCTCGCTCGCTCGTGGTCGGGATCCGGGCCAAAACGACAGGTCCGGGGTGGTCGTTTTTTTCACTTTCGGCGAGGGTTAATATCTCAGCTCCTGGACCACAGCCGGCCTCGGCATTGCTTTTTCCAGTGAGCGTGGGCCACCCCGGAGGCGGGTCACACCCCAAATCGAGGGTTTGGGCTCGCTCGCTCGGGGTCGGGATTCCGGCCAAAACGACAGGTCCGGGGTGGTCGTTTTTTTCACTTTCGGCGTGTGTTAATATCTCAGCTCCGGGACCACAGCCGGCCTCGGGATTGCTTTCTCCAGTGAGCGTGGGCCACCCCGGAGGCGGGTCACACCCCAAATCGAGGGTTTGGGCTCGCTCGCTCGGGGTCGGGATTCCAGCCAAAACGACAGGTCCGGGGTGGTCGTTTTTTTCACTTTCGGCGAGGGTTAATATCTCAGCTCCTGGACCACAGCCGGCCTCGGCATTGCTTTTTCCAGTGAGCGTGGGCCACCCCGGAGGCGGGTCACACCCCAAATCGAGGGTTTGGGCTCGCTCGCTCGGGGTCGGGATTCCGGCCAAAACGACAGGTCCGGGGTGGTCGTTTTTTTCACTTTCGGCGTGTGTTAATATCTCAGCTCTGGGACCACAGCCGGCCTTGGGATTGCTTTCTCCAGTGAGCGTGGGCCACCCCGGAGGCGGCTCACACCCCAAATCGAGGGTTTGGGCTCGCTCGCTCGGGGTCGGGATTCCGGCCAAAACGACAGGTCCGGGGTGGTCGTTTTTTTCACTTTCGGCGTGTGTTAATATCTCAGCTCTGGGACCACAGCCGGCCTTGGGATTGCTTTCTCCAGTGAGCGTGGGCCACCCCGGAGGCGGCTCACACCCCAAATCGAGGGTTTGGGCTCGCTCGCTCGGGGTCGGGATTCCGGCCAAAACGACAGGTCCGGGGTGGTCGTTTTTTTCACTTTCGGCGTGTGTTAATATCTCAGCTCTGGGACCAAAGCCGGCCTCGGGATTGCTTTTTCCAGTGAGCGTGGGCCACCCCGGAGGCGGCTCACACCCCAAATCGAGGGTTTGGGCTCGCTCGCTCGTGGTCGGGATCCGGGCCAAAACGACAGGTCCGGGGTGGTCGTTTTTTTCACTTTCGGCGAGGGTTAATATCTCAGCTCCTGGACCACAGCCGGCCTCGGCATTGCTTTTTCCAGTGAGCGTGGGCCACCCCGGAGGCGGGTCACACCCCAAATCGAGGGTTTGGGCTCGCTCGCTCGGGGTCGGGATTCCGGCCAAAACGACAGGTCCGGGGTGGTCGTTTTTTTCACTTTCGGCGTGTGTTAATATCTCAGCTCTGGGACCAAAGCCGGCCTCGGGATTGCTTTTTCCAGTGAGCGTGGGCCACCCCGGAGGCGGCTCACACCCCAAATCGAGGGTTTGGGCTCGCTCGCTCGTGGTCGGGATCCGGGCCAAAACGACAGGTCCGGGGTGGTCGTTTTTTTCACTTTCGGCGAGGGTTAATATCTCAGCTCCTGGACCACAGCCGGCCTCGGCATTGCTTTTTCCAGTGAGCGTGGGCCACCCCGGAGGCGGGTCACACCCCAAATCGAGGGTTTGGGCTCGCTCGCTCGGGGTCGGGATTCCGGCCAAAACGACAGGTCCGGGGTGGTCGTTTTTTTCACTTTCGGCGAGGTTTAATATCTCAGCTCCTGGACCACAGCCGGCCTCGGGATTGCTTTTTCCAGTGAGCGTGGGCCACCCCGGAGGCGGCTCACACCCCAAATCGAGGGTTTGGGCTCGCTCGCTCGGGGTCGGGATTCCGGCCAAAACGACAGGTCCGGGGTGGTCGTTTTTTTCACTTTCGGCGTGTGTTAATATCTCAGCTCTGGGACCACAGCCGGCCTTGGGATTGCTTTCTCCAGTGAGCGTGGGCCACCCCGGAGGCGGCTCACACCCCAAATCGAGGGTTTGGGCTCGCTCGCTCGGGGTCGGGATTCCGGCCAAAACGACAGGTCCGGGGTGGTCGTTTTTTTCACTTTCGGCGTGTGTTAATATCTCAGCTCTGGGACCAAAGCCGGCCTCGGGATTGCTTTTTCCAGTGAGCGTGGGCCACCCCGGAGGCGGCTCACACCCCAAATCGAGGGTTTGGGCTCGCTCGCTCGTGGTCGGGATCCGGGCCAAAACGACAGGTCCGGGGTGGTCGTTTTTTTCACTTTCGGCGAGGGTTAATATCTCAGCTCCTGGACCACAGCCGGCCTCGGCATTGCTTTTTCCAGTGAGCGTGGGCCACCCCGGAGGCGGGTCACACCCCAAATCGAGGGTTTGGGCTCGCTCGCTCGGGGTCGGGATTCCGGCCAAAACGACAGGTCCGGGGTGGTCGTTTTTTTCACTTTCGGCGAGGTTTAATATCTCAGCTCCTGGACCACAGCCGGCCTCGGGATTGCTTTTTCCAGTGAGCGTGGGCCACCCCGGAGGCGGCTCACACCCCAAATCGAGGGTTTGGGCTCGCTCGCTCGGGGTCGGGATTCCGGCCAAAACGACAGGTCCGGGGTGGTCGTTTTTTTCACTTTCGGCGTGTGTTAATATCTCAGCTCCGGGACCACAGCCGGCCTCGGGATTGCTTTCTCCAGTGAGCGTGGGCCACCCCGGAGGCGGCTCACACCCCAAATCGAGGGTTTGGGCTCGCTCGCTCGGGGTCGGGATTCCGGCCAAAACGACAGGTCCGGGGTGGTCGTTTTTTTCACTTTCGGCGAGGGTTAATATCTCAGCTCCTGGACCACAGCCGGCCTCGGCATTGCTTTTTCCAGTGAGCGTGGGCCACCCCGGAGGCGGGTCACACCCCAAATCGAGGGTTTGGGCTCGCTCGCTCGGGGTCGGGATTCCGGCCAAAACGACAGGTCCGGGGTGGTCGTTTTTTTCACTTTCGGCGAGGTTTAATATCTCAGCTCCTGGACCACAGCCGGCCTCGGGATTGCTTTTTCCAGTGAGCGTGGGCCACCCCGGAGGCGGCTCACACCCCAAATCGAGGGTTTGGGCTCGCTCGCTCGGGGTCGGGATTCCGGCCAAAACGACAGGTCCGGGGTGGTCGTTTTTTTCACTTTCGGCGAGGTTTAATATCTCAGCTCCTGGACCACAGCCGGCCTCGGGATTGCTTTTTCCAGTGAGCGTGGGCCACCCCGGAGGCGGCTCACACCCCAAATCGAGGGTTTGGGCTCGCTCGCTCGGGGTCGGGATTCCGGCCAAAACGACAGGTCCGGGGTGGTCGTTTTTTTCACTTTCGGCGTGTGTTAATATCTCAGCTCTGGGACCACAGCCGGCCTTGGGATTGCTTTCTCCAGTGAGCGTGGGCCACCCCGGAGGCGGCTCACACCCCAAATCGAGGGTTTGGGCTCGCTCGCTCGGGGTCGGGATTCCGGCCAAAACGACAGGTCCGGGGTGGTCGTTTTTTTCACTTTCGGCGTGTGTTAATATCTCAGCTCTGGGACCAAAGCCGGCCTCGGGATTGCTTTTTCCAGTGAGCGTGGGCCACCCCGGAGGCGGCTCACACCCCAAATCGAGGGTTTGGGCTCGCTGGCTCGTGGTCGGGATCCGGGCCAAAACGACAGGTCCGGGGTGGTCGTTTTTTTCACTTTCGGCGAGGGTTAATATCTCAGCTCCTGGACCACAGCCGGCCTCGGCATTGCTTTTTCCAGTGAGCGTGGGCCACCCCGGAGGCGGGTCACACCCCAAATCGAGGGTTTGGGCTCGCTCGCTCGGGGTCGGGATTCCGGCCAAAACGACAGGTCCGGGGTGGTCGTTTTTTTCACTTTCGGCGAGGTTTAATATCTCAGCTCCTGGACCACAGCCGGCCTCGGGATTGCTTTTTCCAGTGAGCGTGGGCCACCCCGGAGGCGGCTCACACCCCAAATCGAGGGTTTGGGCTCGCTCGCTCGGGGTCGGGATTCCGGCCAAAACGACAGGTCCGGGGTGGTCGTTTTTTTCACTTTCGGCGAGGTTTAATATCTCAGCTCCTGGACCACAGCCGGCCTCGGGATTGCTTTTTCCAGTGAGCGTGGGCCACCCCGGAGGCGGCTCACACCCCAAATCGAGGGTTTAGGCTCGCTCGCTCGGGGTCGGGATTCCGGCCAAAACGACAGGTCCGGGGTGGTCGTTTTTTTCACTTTCGGCGTGTGTTAATATCTCAGCTCTGGGACCACAGCCGGCCTTGGGATTGCTTTCTCCAGTGAGCGTGGGCCACCCCGGAGGCGGCTCACACCCCAAATCGAGGGTTTGGGCTCGCTCGCTCGGGGTCGGGATTCCGGCCAAAACGACAGGTCCGGGGTGGTCGTTTTTTTCACTTTCGGCGTGTGTTAATATCTCAGCTCTGGGACCAAAGCCGGCCTCGGGATTGCTTTTTCCAGTGAGCGTGGGCCACCCCGGAGGCGGCTCACACCCCAAATCGAGGGTTTGGGCTCGCTCGCTCGTGGTCGGGATCCGGGCCAAAACGACAGGTCCGGGGTGGTCGTTTTTTTCACTTTCGGCGAGGGTTAATATCTCAGCTCCTGGACCACAGCCGGCCTCGGCATTGCTTTTTCCAGTGAGCGTGGGCCACCCCGGAGGCGGGTCACACCCCAAATCGAGGGTTTGGGCTCGCTCGCTCGGGGTCGGGATTCCGGCCAAAACGACAGGTCCGGGGTGGTCGTTTTTTTCACTTTCGGCGAGGTTTAATATCTCAGCTCCTGGACCACAGCCGGCCTCGGGATTGCTTTTTCCAGTGAGCGTGGGCCACCCCGGAGGCGGCTCACACCCCAAATCGAGGGTTTGGGCTCGCTCGCTCGGGGTCGGGATTCCGGCCAAAACGACAGGTCCGGGGTGGTCGTTTTTTTCACTTTCGGCGTGTGTTAATATCTCAGCTCCGGGACCACAGCCGGCCTCGGGATTGCTTTCTCCAGTGAGCGTGGGCCACCCCGGAGGCGGGTCACACCCCAAATCGAGGGTTTGGGCTCGCTCGCTCGGGGTCGGGATTCCAGCCAAAACGACAGGTCCGGGGTGGTCGTTTTTTTCACTTTCGGCGAGGTTTAATATCTCAGCTCCTGGACCACAGCCGGCCTCGGGATTGCTTTTTCCAGTGAGCGTGGGCCACCCCGGAGGCGGCTCACACCCCAAATCGAGGGTTTGGGCTCGCTCGCTCGGGGTCGGGATTCCGGCCAAAACGACAGGTCCGGGGTGGTCGTTTTTTTCACTTTCGGCGAGGTTTAATATCTCAGCTCCTGGACCACAGCCGGCCTCGGGATTGCTTTTTCCAGTGAGCGTGGGCCACCCCGGAGGCGGCTCACACCCCAAATCGAGGGTTTGGGCTCGCTCGCTCGGGGTCGGGATTCCGGCAAAAACGACAGGTCCGGGGTGGTCGTTTTTTTCACTTTCGGCGTGTGTTAATATCTCAGCTCCGGGACCACAGCCGGCCTCGGGATTGCTTTTTCCAGTGAGCGTGGGCCACCCCGGAGGCGGCTCACACCCCAAATCGAGGGTTTGGGCTCGCTCGCTCGGGGTCGGGATTCCGGCCAAAACGACAGGTCCGGGGTGGTCGTTTTTTTCACTTTCGGCGTGTGTTAATATCTCAGCTCTGGGACCAAAGCCGGCCTCGGGATTGCTTTTTCCAGTGAGCGTGGGCCACCCCGGAGGCGGCTCACACCCCAAATCGAGGGTTTGGGCTCGCTCGCTCGTGGTCGGGATCCGGGCCAAAACGACAGGTCCGGGGTGGTCGTTTTTTTCACTTTCGGCGAGGGTTAATATCTCAGCTCCTGGACCACAGCCGGCCTCGGCATTGCTTTTTCCAGTGAGCGTGGGCCACCCCGGAGGCGGCTCACACCCCAAATCGAGGGTTTGGGCTCGCTCGCTCGGGGTCGGGATTCCGGCCAAAACGACAGGTCCGGGGTGGTCGTTTTTTTCACTTTCGGCGAGGTTTAATATCTCAGCTCCTGGACCACAGCCGGCCTCGGGATTGCTTTTTCCAGTGAGCGTGGGCCACCCCGGAGGCGGCTCACACCCCAAATCGAGGGTTTGGGCTCGCTCGCTCGGGGTCGGGATTCCGGCCAAAACGACAGGTCCGGGGTGGTCGTTTTTTTCACTTTCGGCGTGTGTTAATATCTCAGCTCCGGGACCACAGCCGGCCTCGGGATTGCTTTCTCCAGTGAGCGTGGGCCACCCCGGAGGCGGGTCACACCCCAAATCGAGGGTTTGGGCTCGCTCGCTCGGGGTCGGGATTCCAGCCAAAACGACAGGTCCGGGGTGGTCGTTTTTTTCACTTTCGGCGAGGTTTAATATCTCAGCTCCTGGACCACAGCCGGCCTCGGGATTGCTTTTTCCAGTGAGCGTGGGCCACCCCGGAGGCGGCTCACACCCCAAATCGAGGGTTTGGGCTCGCTCGCTCGTGGTCGGGATCCGGGCCAAAACGACAGGTCCGGGGTGGTCGTTTTTTTCACTTTCGGCGAGGGTTAATATCTCAGCTCCTGGACCACAGCCGGCCTCGGCATTGCTTTTTCCAGTGAGCGTGGGCCACCCCGGAGGCGGGTCACACCCCAAATCGAGGGTTTGGGCTCGCTCGCTCGGGGTCGGGATTCCGGCCAAAACGACAGGTCCGGGGTGGTCGTTTTTTTCACTTTCGGCGTGTGTTAATATCTCAGCTCCGGGACCACAGCCGGCCTCGGGATTGCTTTCTCCAGTGAGCGTGGGCCACCCCGGAGGCGGGTCACACCCCAAATCGAGGGTTTGGGCTCGCTCGCTCGGGGTCGGGATTCCAGCCAAAACGACAGGTCCGGGGTGGTCGTTTTTTTCACTTTCGGCGAGGGTTAATATCTCAGCTCCTGGACCACAGCCGGCCTCGGCATTGCTTTTTCCAGTGAGCGTGGGCCACCCCGGAGGCGGGTCACACCCCAAATCGAGGGTTTGGGCTCGCTCGCTCGGGGTCGGGATTCCGGCCAAAACGACAGGTCCGGGGTGGTCGTTTTTTTCACTTTCGGCGTGTGTTAATATCTCAGCTCTGGGACCACAGCCGGCCTTGGGATTGCTTTCTCCAGTGAGCGTGGGCCACCCCGGAGGCGGCTCACACCCCAAATCGAGGGTTTGGGCTCGCTCGCTCGGGGTCGGGATTCCGGCCAAAACGACAGGTCCGGGGTGGTCGTTTTTTTCACTTTCGGCGTGTGTTAATATCTCAGCTCTGGGACCACAGCCGGCCTTGGGATTGCTTTCTCCAGTGAGCGTGGGCCACCCCGGAGGCGGCTCACACCCCAAATCGAGGGTTTGGGCTCGCTCGCTCGGGGTCGGGATTCCGGCCAAAACGACAGGTCCGGGGTGGTCGTTTTTTTCACTTTCGGCGTGTGTTAATATCTCAGCTCTGGGACCAAAGCCGGCCTCGGGATTGCTTTTTCCAGTGAGCGTGGGCCACCCCGGAGGCGGCTCACACCCCAAATCGAGGGTTTGGGCTCGCTCGCTCGTGGTCGGGATCCGGGCCAAAACGACAGGTCCGGGGTGGTCGTTTTTTTCACTTTCGGCGAGGGTTAATATCTCAGCTCCTGGACCACAGCCGGCCTCGGCATTGCTTTTTCCAGTGAGCGTGGGCCACCCCGGAGGCGGGTCACACCCCAAATCGAGGGTTTGGGCTCGCTCGCTCGGGGTCGGGATTCCGGCCAAAACGACAGGTCCGGGGTGGTCGTTTTTTTCACTTTCGGCGAGGTTTAATATCTCAGCTCCTGGACCACAGCCGGCCTCGGGATTGCTTTTTCCAGTGAGCGTGGGCCACCCCGGAGGCGGCTCACACCCCAAATCGAGGGTTTGGGCTCGCTCGCTCGGGGTCGGGATTCCGGCCAAAACGACAGGTCCGGGGTGGTCGTTTTTTTCACTTTCGGCGAGGTTTAATATCTCAGCTCCTGGACCACAGCCGGCCTCGGGATTGCTTTTTCCAGTGAGCGTGGGCCACCCCGGAGGCGGCTCACACCCCAAATCGAGGGTTTGGGCTCGCTCGCTCGGGGTCGGGATTCCGGCCAAAACGACAGGTCCGGGGTGGTCGTTTTTTTCACTTTCGACGAGGTTTAATATCTCAGCTCTGGGACCACAGCCGGCCTCGGGATTGCTTTTTCCAGTGAGCGTGGGCCACCCCGGAGGCGGCTCACACCCCAAATCGAGGGTTTGGGCTCGCTCGCTCGTGGTCGGGATCCGGGACAAAACGACAGGTCCGGGGTGGTCGTTTTTTTCACTTTCGGCGAGGGTTAATATCTCAGCTCCTGGACCACAGCCGGCCTCGGGATTGCTTTTTCCAGTGAGCGTGGGCCAACCCGGAGGCGGCTCACACCCCAAATCGAGGGTTTGGGCTCGCTCGCTCGGGGTCGGGATTCCGGCCAAAACGACAGGTCCGGGGTGGTCGTTTTTTTCACTTTCGGCGTGTGTTAATATCTCAGCTCTGGGACCAAAGCCGGCCTCGGGATTGCTTTTTCCAGTGAGCGTGGGCCACCCCGGAGGCGGCTCACACCCCAAATCGAGGGTTTGGGCTCGCTCGCTCGTGGTCGGGATCCGGGCCAAAACGACAGGTCCGGGGTGGTCGTTTTTTTCACTTTCGGCGAGGGTTAATATCTCAGCTCCTGGACCACAGCCGGCCTCGGCATTGCTTTTTCCAGTGAGCGTGGGCCACCCCGGAGGCGGGTCACACCCCAAATCGAGGGTTTGGGCTCGCTCGCTCGGGGTCGGGATTCCGGCCAAAACGACAGGTCCGGGGTGGTCGTTTTTTTCACTTTCGGCGAGGTTTAATATCTCAGCTCCTGGACCACAGCCGGCCTCGGGATTGCTTTTTCCAGTGAGCGTGGGCCACCCCGGAGGCGGCTCACACCCCAAATCGAGGGTTTGGGCTCGCTCGCTCGGGGTCGGGATTCCGGCCAAAACGACAGGTCCGGGGTGGTCGTTTTTTTCACTTTCGGCGTGTGTTAATATCTCAGCTCCGGGACCACAGCCGGCCTCGGGATTGCTTTCTCCAGTGAGCGTGGGCCACCCCGGAGGCGGGTCACACCCCAAATCGAGGGTTTGGGCTCGCTCGCTCGGGGTCGGGATTCCAGCCAAAACGACAGGTCCGGGGTGGTCGTTTTTTTCACTTTCGGCGAGGTTTAATATCTCAGCTCCTGGACCACAGCCGGCCTCGGGATTGCTTTTTCCAGTGAGCGTGGGCCACCCCGGAGGCGGCTCACACCCCAAATCGAGGGTTTGGGCTCGCTCGCTCGGGGTCGGGATTCCGGCCAAAACGACAGGTCCGGGGTGGTCGTTTTTTTCACTTTCGGCGAGGTTTAATATCTCAGCTCCTGGACCACAGCCGGCCTCGGGATTGCTTTTTCCAGTGAGCGTGGGCCACCCCGGAGGCGGCTCACACCCCAAATCGAGGGTTTGGGCTCGCTCGCTCGGGGTCGGGATTCCGGCAAAAACGACAGGTCCGGGGTGGTCGTTTTTTTCACTTTCGGCGTGTGTTAATATCTCAGCTCCGGGACCACAGCCGGCCTCGGGATTGCTTTTTCCAGTGAGCGTGGGCCACCCCGGAGGCGGCTCACACCCCAAATCGAGGGTTTGGGCTCGCTCGCTCGGGGTCGGGATTCCGGCCAAAACGACAGGTCCGGGGTGGTCGTTTTTTTCACTTTCGGCGTGTGTTAATATCTCAGCTCTGGGACCAAAGCCGGCCTCGGGATTGCTTTTTCCAGTGAGCGTGGGCCACCCCGGAGGCGGCTCACACCCCAAATCGAGGGTTTGGGCTCGCTCGCTCGTGGTCGGGATCCGGGCCAAAACGACAGGTCCGGGGTGGTCGTTTTTTTCACTTTCGGCGAGGGTTAATATCTCAGCTCCTGGACCACAGCCGGCCTCGGCATTGCTTTTTCCAGTGAGCGTGGGCCACCCCGGAGGCGGCTCACACCCCAAATCGAGGGTTTGGGCTCGCTCGCTCGGGGTCGGGATTCCGGCCAAAACGACAGGTCCGGGGTGGTCGTTTTTTTCACTTTCGGCGAGGTTTAATATCTCAGCTCCTGGACCACAGCCGGCCTCGGGATTGCTTTTTCCAGTGAGCGTGGGCCACCCCGGAGGCGGCTCACACCCCAAATCGAGGGTTTGGGCTCGCTCGCTCGGGGTCGGGATTCCGGCCAAAACGACAGGTCCGGGGTGGTCGTTTTTTTCACTTTCGGCGTGTGTTAATATCTCAGCTCCGGGACCACAGCCGGCCTCGGGATTGCTTTCTCCAGTGAGCGTGGGCCACCCCGGAGGCGGGTCACACCCCAAATCGAGGGTTTGGGCTCGCTCGCTCGGGGTCGGGATTCCAGCCAAAACGACAGGTCCGGGGTGGTCGTTTTTTTCACTTTCGGCGAGGTTTAATATCTCAGCTCCTGGACCACAGCCGGCCTCGGGATTGCTTTTTCCAGTGAGCGTGGGCCACCCCGGAGGCGGCTCACACCCCAAATCGAGGGTTTGGGCTCGCTCGCTCGTGGTCGGGATCCGGGCCAAAACGACAGGTCCGGGGTGGTCGTTTTTTTCACTTTCGGCGAGGGTTAATATCTCAGCTCCTGGACCACAGCCGGCCTCGGCATTGCTTTTTCCAGTGAGCGTGGGCCACCCCGGAGGCGGGTCACACCCCAAATCGAGGGTTTGGGCTCGCTCGCTCGGGGTCGGGATTCCGGCCAAAACGACAGGTCCGGGGTGGTCGTTTTTTTCACTTTCGGCGTGTGTTAATATCTCAGCTCCGGGACCACAGCCGGCCTCGGGATTGCTTTCTCCAGTGAGCGTGGGCCACCCCGGAGGCGGGTCACACCCCAAATCGAGGGTTTGGGCTCGCTCGCTCGGGGTCGGGATTCCAGCCAAAACGACAGGTCCGGGGTGGTCGTTTTTTTCACTTTCGGCGAGGGTTAATATCTCAGCTCCTGGACCACAGCCGGCCTCGGCATTGCTTTTTCCAGTGAGCGTGGGCCACCCCGGAGGCGGGTCACACCCCAAATCGAGGGTTTGGGCTCGCTCGCTCGGGGTCGGGATTCCGGCCAAAACGACAGGTCCGGGGTGGTCGTTTTTTTCACTTTCGGCGTGTGTTAATATCTCAGCTCTGGGACCACAGCCGGCCTTGGGATTGCTTTCTCCAGTGAGCGTGGGCCACCCCGGAGGCGGCTCACACCCCAAATCGAGGGTTTGGGCTCGCTCGCTCGGGGTCGGGATTCCGGCCAAAACGACAGGTCCGGGGTGGTCGTTTTTTTCACTTTCGGCGTGTGTTAATATCTCAGCTCTGGGACCACAGCCGGCCTTGGGATTGCTTTCTCCAGTGAGCGTGGGCCACCCCGGAGGCGGCTCACACCCCAAATCGAGGGTTTGGGCTCGCTCGCTCGGGGTCGGGATTCCGGCCAAAACGACAGGTCCGGGGTGGTCGTTTTTTTCACTTTCGGCGTGTGTTAATATCTCAGCTCTGGGACCAAAGCCGGCCTCGGGATTGCTTTTTCCAGTGAGCGTGGGCCACCCCGGAGGCGGCTCACACCCCAAATCGAGGGTTTGGGCTCGCTCGCTCGTGGTCGGGATCCGGGCCAAAACGACAGGTCCGGGGTGGTCGTTTTTTTCACTTTCGGCGAGGGTTAATATCTCAGCTCCTGGACCACAGCCGGCCTCGGCATTGCTTTTTCCAGTGAGCGTGGGCCACCCCGGAGGCGGGTCACACCCCAAATCGAGGGTTTGGGCTCGCTCGCTCGGGGTCGGGATTCCGGCCAAAACGACAGGTCCGGGGTGGTCGTTTTTTTCACTTTCGGCGAGGTTTAATATCTCAGCTCCTGGACCACAGCCGGCCTCGGGATTGCTTTTTCCAGTGAGCGTGGGCCACCCCGGAGGCGGCTCACACCCCAAATCGAGGGTTTGGGCTCGCTCGCTCGGGGTCGGGATTCCGGCCAAAACGACAGGTCCGGGGTGGTCGTTTTTTTCACTTTCGGCGAGGTTTAATATCTCAGCTCCTGGACCACAGCCGGCCTCGGGATTGCTTTTTCCAGTGAGCGTGGGCCACCCCGGAGGCGGCTCACACCCCAAATCGAGGGTTTGGGCTCGCTCGCTCGGGGTCGGGATTCCGGCCAAAACGACAGGTCCGGGGTGGTCGTTTTTTTCACTTTCGACGAGGTTTAATATCTCAGCTCTGGGACCACAGCCGGCCTCGGGATTGCTTTTTCCAGTGAGCGTGGGCCACCCCGGAGGCGGCTCACACCCCAAATCGAGGGTTTGGGCTCGCTCGCTCGTGGTCGGGATCCGGGACAAAACGACAGGTCCGGGGTGGTCGTTTTTTTCACTTTCGGCGAGGGTTAATATCTCAGCTCCTGGACCACAGCCGGCCTCGGGATTGCTTTTTCCAGTGAGCGTGGGCCAACCCGGAGGCGGCTCACACCCCAAATCGAGGGTTTGGGCTCGCTCGCTCGGGGTCGGGATTCCGGCCAAAACGACAGGTCCGGGGTGGTCGTTTTTTTCACTTTCGGCGTGTGTTAATATCTCAGCTCCTGGACCACAGCCGGCCTCGGGATTGCTTTTTCCAGTGAGCGTGGGCCACCCCGGAGGCGGCTCACACCCCAAATCGAGGGTTTGGGCTCGCTCGCTCGGGGTCGGGATTCCGGCCAAAACGACAGGTCCGGGGTGGTCGTTTTTTTCACTTTCGGCGTGTGTTAATATCTCAGCTCCGGGACCACAGCCGGCCTCGGGATTGCTTTCTCCAGTGAGCGTGGGCCACCCCGGAGGCGGGTCACACCCCAAATCGAGGGTTTGGGCTCGCTCGCTCGGGGTCGGGATTCCAGCCAAAACGACAGGTCCGGGGTGGTCGTTTTTTTCACTTTCGGCGAGGTTTAATATCTCAGCTCCTGGACCACAGCCGGCCTCGGGATTGCTTTTTCCAGTGAGCGTGGGCCACCCCGGAGGCGGCTCACACCCCAAATCGAGGGTTTGGGCTCGCTCGCTCGGGGTCGGGATTCCGGCCAAAACGACAGGTCCGGGGTGGTCGTTTTTTTCACTTTCGGCGAGGTTTAATATCTCAGCTCCTGGACCACAGCCGGCCTCGGGATTGCTTTTTCCAGTGAGCGTGGGCCACCCCGGAGGCGGCTCACACCCCAAATCGAGGGTTTGGGCTCGCTCGCTCGGGGTCGGGATTCCGGCCAAAACGACAGGTCCGGGGTGGTCGTTTTTTTCACTTTCGGCGTGTGTTAATATCTCAGCTCCGGGACCACAGCCGGCCTCGGGATTGCTTTCTCCAGTGAGCGTGGGCCACCCCGGAGGCGGGTCACACCCCAAATCGAGGGTTTGGGCTCGCTCGCTCGGGGTCGGGATTCCAGCCAAAACGACAGGTCCGGGGTGGTCGTTTTTTTCACTTTCGGCGAGGTTTAATATCTCAGCTCCTGGACCACAGCCGGCCTCGGGATTGCTTTTTCCAGTGAGCGTGGGCCACCCCGGAGGCGGCTCACACCCCAAATCGAGGGTTTGGGCTCGCTCGCTCGGGGTCGGGATTCCGGCCAAAACGACAGGTCCGGGGTGGTCGTTTTTTTCACTTTCGGCGAGGTTTAATATCTCAGCTCCTGGACCACAGCCGGCCTCGGGATTGCTTTTTCCAGTGAGCGTGGGCCACCCCGGAGGCGGCTCACACCCCAAATCGAGGGTTTGGGCTCGCTCGCTCGGGGTCGGGATTCCGGCAAAAACGACAGGTCCGGGGTGGTCGTTTTTTTCACTTTCGGCGTGTGTTAATATCTCAGCTCCGGGACCACAGCCGGCCTCGGGATTGCTTTTTCCAGTGAGCGTGGGCCACCCCGGAGGCGGCTCACACCCCAAATCGAGGGTTTGGGCTCGCTCGCTCGGGGTCGGGATTCCGGCAAAAACGACAGGTCCGGGGTGGTCGTTTTTTTCACTTTCGGCGTATGTTAATATCTCAGCTCTGGGACCACAGCCGGCCTTGGGATTGCTTTCTCCAGTGAGCGTGGGCCACCCCGGAGGCGGCTCACACCCCAAATCGAGGGTTTGGGCTCGCTCGCTCGGGGTCGGGATTCCGGCCAAAACGACAGGTCCGGGGTGGTCGTTTTTTTCACTTTCGGCGTGTGTTAATATCTCAGCTCTGGGACCAAAGCCGGCCTCGGGATTGCTTTTTCCAGTGAGCGTGGGCCACCCCGGAGGCGGCTCACACCCCAAATCGAGGGTTTGGGCTCGCTCGCTCGTGGTCGGGATCCGGGCCAAAACGACAGGTCCGGGGTGGTCGTTTTTTTCACTTTCGGCGAGGGTTAATATCTCAGCTCCTGGACCACAGCCGGCCTCGGCATTGCTTTTTCCAGTGAGCGTGGGCCACCCCGGAGGCGGGTCACACCCCAAATCGAGGGTTTGGGCTCGCTCGCTCGGGGTCGGGATTCCGGCCAAAACGACAGGTCCGGGGTGGTCGTTTTTTTCACTTTCGGCGAGGTTTAATATCTCAGCTCCTGGACCACAGCCGGCCTCGGGATTGCTTTTTCCAGTGAGCGTGGGCCACCCCGGAGGCGGCTCACACCCCAAATCGAGGGTTTGGGCTCGCTCGCTCGGGGTCGGGATTCCGGCCAAAACGACAGGTCCGGGGTGGTCGTTTTTTTCACTTTCGGCGTGTGTTAATATCTCAGCTCCGGGACCACAGCCGGCCTCGGGATTGCTTTCTCCAGTGAGCGTGGGCCACCCCGGAGGCGGGTCACACCCCAAATCGAGGGTTTGGGCTCGCTCGCTCGGGGTCGGGATTCCAGCCAAAACGACAGGTCCGGGGTGGTCGTTTTTTTCACTTTCGGCGAGGTTTAATATCTCAGCTCCTGGACCACAGCCGGCCTCGGGATTGCTTTTTCCAGTGAGCGTGGGCCACCCCGGAGGCGGCTCACACCCCAAATCGAGGGTTTGGGCTCGCTCGCTCGGGGTCGGGATTCCGGCCAAAACGACAGGTCCGGGGTGGTCGTTTTTTTCACTTTCGACGAGGTTTAATATTTCAGCTCTGGGACCACAGCCGGCCTCGGGATTGCTTTTTCCAGTGAGCGTGGGCCACCCCGGAGGCGGCTCACACCCCAAATCGAGGGTTTGGGCTCGCTCGCTCGTGGTCGGGATCCGGGCCAAAACGACAGGT
The DNA here is from genome assembly GCA_029224185.1 of Karalla daura. Taxonomy (NCBI): domain Eukaryota; kingdom Metazoa; phylum Chordata; class Actinopteri; order Chaetodontiformes; family Leiognathidae; genus Karalla; species Karalla daura. The sequence goes on along the minus strand of CM055207.1, from coordinate 14,611,205 downwards.
CCGGGGTGGTCGTTTTTTTCACTTTCGGCGAGGTTTAATATCTCAGCTCCTGGACCACAGCCGGCCTCGGGATTGCTTTTTCCAGTGAGCGTGGGCCACCCCGGAGGCGGCTCACACCCCAAATCGAGGGTTTGGGCTCGCTCGCTCGGGGTCGGGATTCCGGCCAAAACGACAGGTCCGGGGTGGTCGTTTTTTTCACTTTCGGCGTGTGTTAATATCTCAGCTCCGGGACCACAGCCGGCCTCGGGATTGCTTTCTCCAGTGAGCTTGGGCCACCCCGGAGGCGGGTCACACCCCAAATCGAGGGTTTGGGCTCGCTCGCTCGGGGTCGGGATTCCAGCCAAAACGACAGGTCCGGGGTGGTCGTTTTTTTCACTTTCGGCGAGGTTTAATATCTCAGCTCCTGGACCACAGCCGGCCTCGGGATTGCTTTTTCCAGTGAGCGTGGGCCACCCCGGAGGCGGCTCACACCCCAAATCGAGGGTTTGGGCTCGCTCGCTCGGGGTCGGGATTCCGGCCAAAACGACAGGTCCGGGGTGGTCGTTTTTTTCACTTTCGACGAGGTTTAATATTTCAGCTCTGGGACCACAGCCGGCCTCGGGATTGCTTTTTCCAGTGAGCGTGGGCCACCCCGGAGGCGGCTCACACCCCAAATCGAGGGTTTGGGCTCGCTCGCTCGTGGTCGGGATCCGGGCCAAAACGACAGGTCCGGGGTGGTCGTTTTTTTCACTTTCGGCGAGGGTTAATATCTCAGCTCCTGGACCACAGCCGGCCTCGGGATTGCTTTTTCCAGTGAGCGTGGGCCAACCCGGAGGCGGCTCACACCCCAAATCGAGGGTTTGGGCTCGCTCGCTCGGGGTCGGGATTCCGGCCAAAACGACAGGTCCGGGGTGGTCGTTTTTTTCACTTTCGGCGTGTGTTAATATCTCAGCTCTGGGACCACAGCCGGCCTTGGGATTGCTTTCTCCAGTGAGCGTGGGCCACCCCGGAGGCGGCTCACACCCCAAATCGAGGGTTTGGGCTCGCTCGCTCGGGGTCGGGATTCCGGCCAAAACGACAGGTCCGGGGTGGTCTTTTTTTTCACTTTCTGCGTGTGTTAATATCTCAGCTCTGGGACCACAGCCGGCCTTGGGATTGCTTTCTCCAGTGAGCGTGGGCCACCCCGGAGGCGGCTCACACCCCAAATCGAGGGTTTGGGCTCGCTCGCTCGGGGTCGGGATTCCGGCCAAAACGACAGGTCCGGGGTGGTCGTTTTTTTCACTTTCGGCGTGTGTTAATATCTCAGCTCTGGGACCAAAGCCGGCCTCGGGATTGCTTTTTCCAGTGAGCGTGGGCCACCCCGGAGGCGGCTCACACCCCAAATCGAGGGTTTGGGCTCGCTCGCTCGTGGTCGGGATCCGGGCCAAAACGACAGGTCCGGGGTGGTCGTTTTTTTCACTTTCGGCGAGGGTTAATATCTCAGCTCCTGGACCACAGCCGGCCTCGGCATTGCTTTTTCCAGTGAGCGTGGGCCACCCCGGAGGCGGGTCACACCCCAAATCGAGGGTTTGGGCTCGCTCGCTCGGGGTCGGGATTCCGGCCAAAACGACAGGTCCGGGGTGGTCGTTTTTTTCACTTTCGGCGAGGTTTAATATCTCAGCTCCTGGACCACAGCCGGCCTCGGGATTGCTTTTTCCAGTGAGCGTGGGCCACCCCGGAGGCGGCTCACACCCCAAATCGAGGGTTTGGGCTCGCTCGCTCGGGGTCGGGATTCCGGCCAAAACGACAGGTCCGGGGTGGTCGTTTTTTTCACTTTCGGCGTGTGTTAATATCTCAGCTCCGGGACCACAGCCGGCCTCGGGATTGCTTTCTCCAGTGAGCGTGGGCCACCCCGGAGGCGGCTCACACCCCAAATCGAGGGTTTGGGCTCGCTCGCTCGTGGTCGGGATCCGGGCCAAAACGACAGGTCCGGGGTGGTCGTTTTTTTCACTTTCGGCGAGGGTTAATATCTCAGCTCCTGGACCACAGCCGGCCTCGGGATTGCTTTTTCCAGTGAGCGTGGGCCAACCCGGAGGCGGCTCACACCCCAAATCGAGGGTTTGGGCTCGCTCGCTCGGGGTCGGGATTCCGGCCAAAACGACAGGTCCGGGGTGGTCGTTTTTTTCACTTTCGGCGAGGTTTAATATCTCAGCTCCTGGACCACAGCCGGCCTCGGGATTGCTTTTTCCAGTGAGCGTGGGCCAACCCGGAGGCGGCTCACACCCCAAATCGAGGGTTTGGGCTCGCTCGCTCGGGGTCGGGATTCCGGCCAAAACGACAGGTCCGGGGTGGTCGTTTTTTTCACTTTCGGCGAGGTTTAATATCTCAGCTCCTGGACCACAGCCGGCCTCGGGATTGCTTTTTCCAGTGAGCGTGGGCCACCCCGGAGGCGGCTCACACCCCAAATCGAGGGTTTGGGCTCGCTCGCTCGGGGTCGGGATTCCGGCCAAAACGACAGGTCCGGGGTGGTCGTTTTTTTCACTTTCGGCGAGGTTTAATATCTCAGCTCCTGGACCACAGCCGGCCTCGGGATTGCTTTTTCCAGTGAGCGTGGGCCACCCCGGAGGCGGCTCACACCCCAAATCGAGGGTTTGGGCTCGCTCGCTCGTGGTCGGGATCCGGGCCAAAACGACAGGTCCGGGGTGGTCGTTTTTTTCACTTTCGGCGAGGGTTAATATCTCAGCTCCTGGACCACAGCCGGCCTCGGCATTGCTTTTTCCAGTGAGCGTGGGCCACCCCGGAGGCGGCTCACACCCCAAATCGAGGGTTTGGGCTCGCTCGCTCGGGGTCGGGATTCCGGCCAAAACGACAGGTCCGGGGTGGTCGTTTTTTTCACTTTCGGCGAGGGTTAATATCTCAGCTCCTGGACCACAGCCGGCCTCGGGATTGCTTTTTCCAGTGAGCGTGGGCCAACCCGGAGGCGGCTCACACCCCAGATCGAGGGTTTGGGCTCGCTCGCTCGGGGTCGGGATTCTGGCCAAAACGACAGGTCCGGGGTGGTCGTTTTTTTCACTTTCGGCGAGGTTTAATATCTCAGCTCCTGGACCACAGCCGGCCTCGGGATTGCTTTTTCCAGTGAGCGTGGGCCACCCCGGAGGCGGCTCACACCCCAAATCGAGGGTTTGGGCTCGCTCGCTCGGGGTCGGGATTCCGGCCAAAACGACAGGTCCGGGGTGGTCGTTTTTTTCAATTTCGGCGTGTGTTAATATCTCAGCTCTGGGACCACAGACGGCCTCGGGATTGCTTTTTCCAGTGAGCGTGGGCCACCCCGGAGGCGGGTCACACCCCAAATCGAGGGTTTAGGCTCGCTCGCTCGGGGTCGGGATTCCGGCCAAAACGACAGGTCCGGGGTGGTCGTTTTTTTCACTTTCGGCGAGGTTTAATATCTCAGCTCCGGGACCACAGCCGGCCTCGGGATTGCTTTTTCCAGTGAGCGTGGGCCACCCCGGAGGCGGCTCACACCCCAAATCGAGGGTTTGGGCTCGCTCGCTCGGGGTCGGGATCCGGGCCAAAACGACATGTCCGGGGTGGTCGTTTTTTTCACTTTCGGCGTGTGTTAATATCTCAGCTCCGGGACCACAGCCGGCCTCGGCATTGCTTTTTCCAGTGAGCGTGGGCCACCCCGGAGGCGGCTCACACCCCAAATCGAGGGTTTGGGCTCGCTCGCTCGGGGTCGGGATTCCAGCCAAAACGACAGGTCCGGGGTGGTCGTTTTTTTCACTTTCGGCGAGGTTTAATATCTCAGCTCCTGGACCACAGCCGGCCTCGGGATTGCTTTTTCCAGTGAGCGTGGGCCACCCCGGAGGCGGCTCACACCCCAAATCGAGGGTTTGGGCTCGCTCGCTCGGGGTCGGGATTCCGGCCAAAACGACAGGTCCGGGGTGGTCGTTTTTTTCACTTTCGACGAGGTTTAATATTTCAGCTCTGGGACCACAGCCGGCCTCGGGATTGCTTTTTCCAGTGAGCGTGGGCCACCCCGGAGGCGGCTCACACCCCAAATCGAGGGTTTGGGCTCGCTCGCTCGTGGTCGGGATCCGGGCCAAAACGACAGGTCCGGGGTGGTCGTTTTTTTCACTTTCGGCGAGGGTTAATATCTCAGCTCCTGGACCACAGCCGGCCTCGGGATTGCTTTTTCCAGTGAGCGTGGGCCAACCCGGAGGCGGCTCACACCCCAAATCGAGGGTTTGGGCTCGCTCGCTCGGGGTCGGGATTCCGGCCAAAACGACAGGTCCGGGGTGGTCGTTTTTTTCACTTTCGGCGTGTGTTAATATCTCAGCTCTGGGACCACAGCCGGCCTTGGGATTGCTTTCTCCAGTGAGCGTGGGCCACCCCGGAGGCGGCTCACACCCCAAATCGAGGGTTTGGGCTCGCTCGCTCGGGGTCGGGATTCCGGCCAAAACGACAGGTCCGGGGTGGTCTTTTTTTTCACTTTCTGCGTGTGTTAATATCTCAGCTCTGGGACCACAGCCGGCCTTGGGATTGCTTTCTCCAGTGAGCGTGGGCCACCCCGGAGGCGGCTCACACCCCAAATCGAGGGTTTGGGCTCGCTCGCTCGGGGTCGGGATTCCGGCCAAAACGACAGGTCCGGGGTGGTCGTTTTTTTCACTTTCGGCGTGTGTTAATATCTCAGCTCTGGGACCAAAGCCGGCCTCGGGATTGCTTTTTCCAGTGAGCGTGGGCCACCCCGGAGGCGGCTCACACCCCAAATCGAGGGTTTGGGCTCGCTCGCTCGTGGTCGGGATCCGGGCCAAAACGACAGGTCCGGGGTGGTCGTTTTTTTCACTTTCGGCGAGGGTTAATATCTCAGCTCCTGGACCACAGCCGGCCTCGGCATTGCTTTTTCCAGTGAGCGTGGGCCACCCCGGAGGCGGGTCACACCCCAAATCGAGGGTTTGGGCTCGCTCGCTCGGGGTCGGGATTCCGGCCAAAACGACAGGTCCGGGGTGGTCGTTTTTTTCACTTTCGGCGAGGTTTAATATCTCAGCTCCTGGACCACAGCCGGCCTCGGGATTGCTTTTTCCAGTGAGCGTGGGCCACCCCGGAGGCGGCTCACACCCCAAATCGAGGGTTTGGGCTCGCTCGCTCGGGGTCGGGATTCCGGCCAAAACGACAGGTCCGGGGTGGTCGTTTTTTTCACTTTCGGCGTGTGTTAATATCTCAGCTCCGGGACCACAGCCGGCCTCGGGATTGCTTTCTCCAGTGAGCGTGGGCCACCCCGGAGGCGGCTCACACCCCAAATCGAGGGTTTGGGCTCGCTCGCTCGTGGTCGGGATCCGGGCCAAAACGACAGGTCCGGGGTGGTCGTTTTTTTCACTTTCGGCGAGGGTTAATATCTCAGCTCCTGGACCACAGCCGGCCTCGGGATTGCTTTTTCCAGTGAGCGTGGGCCAACCCGGAGGCGGCTCACACCCCAAATCGAGGGTTTGGGCTCGCTCGCTCGGGGTCGGGATTCCGGCCAAAACGACAGGTCCGGGGTGGTCGTTTTTTTCACTTTCGGCGTGTGTTAATATCTCAGCTCTGGGACCACAGCCGGCCTTGGGATTGCTTTCTCCAGTGAGCGTGGGCCACCCCGGAGGCGGCTCACACCCCAAATCGAGGGTTTGGGCTCGCTCGCTCGGGGTCGGGATTCCGGCCAAAACGACAGGTCCGGGGTGGTCGTTTTTTTCACTTTCGGCGTGTGTTAATATCTCAGCTCTGGGACCACAGCCGGCCTTGGGATTGCTTTCTCCAGTGAGCGTGGGCCACCCCGGAGGCGGCTCACACCCCAAATCGAGGGTTTGGGCTCGCTCGCTCGGGGTCGGGATTCCGGCCAAAACGACAGGTCCGGGGTGGTCGTTTTTTTCACTTTCGGCGTGTGTTAATATCTCAGCTCTGGGACCAAAGCCGGCCTCGGGATTGCTTTTTCCAGTGAGCGTGGGCCACCCCGGAGGCGGCTCACACCCCAAATCGAGGGTTTGGGCTCGCTCGCTCGTGGTCGGGATCCGGGCCAAAACGACAGGTCCGGGGTGGTCGTTTTTTTCACTTTCGGCGAGGGTTAATATCTCAGCTCCTGGACCACAGCCGGCCTCGGCATTGCTTTTTCCAGTGAGCGTGGGCCACCCCGGAGGCGGGTCACACCCCAAATCGAGGGTTTGGGCTCGCTCGCTCGGGGTCGGGATTCCGGCCAAAACGACAGGTCCGGGGTGGTCGTTTTTTTCACTTTCGGCGAGGTTTAATATCTCAGCTCCTGGACCACAGCCGGCCTCGGGATTGCTTTTTCCAGTGAGCGTGGGCCACCCCGGAGGCGGCTCACACCCCAAATCGAGGGTTTGGGCTCGCTCGCTCGGGGTCGGGATTCCGGCCAAAACGACAGGTCCGGGGTGGTCGTTTTTTTCACTTTCGGCGAGGTTTAATATCTCAGCTCCGGGACCACAGCCGGCCTCGGGATTGCTTTTTCCAGTGAGCGTGGGCCACCCCGGAGGCGGCTCACACCCCAAATCGAGGGTTTGGGCTCGCTCGCTCGGGGTCGGGATTCCGGCCAAAACGACAGGTCCGGGGTGGTCGTTTTTTTCACTTTCAGCGTGTGTTAATATCTCAGCTCTGGGACCACAGCCGGCCTCGGGATTGCTTTTTCCAGTGAGCGTGGGCCACCCCGGAGGCGGCTCACACCCCAAATCGAGGGTTTGGGCTCGCTCGCTCGGGGTCGGGATTCCGGCCAAAACGACAGGTCCGGGGTGGTCGTTTTTTTCACTTTCGGCGAGGTTTAATATCTCAGCTCCTGGACCACAGCCGGCCTCGGGATTGCTTTTTCCAGTGAGCGTGGGCCAACCCGGAGGCGGCTCACACCCCAGATCGAGGGTTTGGGCTCGCTCGCTCGGGGTCGGGATTCTGGCCAAAACGACAGGTCCGGGGTGGTCGTTTTTTTCACTTTCGGCGAGGTTTAATATCTCAGCTCCTGGACCACAGCCGGCCTCGGGATTGCTTTTTCCAGTGAGCGTGGGCCAACCCGGAGGCGGCTCACACCCCAAATCGAGGGTTTGGGCTCGCTCGCTCGGGGTCGGGATTCCGGCCAAAACGACAGGTCCGGGGTGGTCGTTTTTTTCACTTTCGGCGAGGTTTAATATCTCAGCTCCTGGACCACAGCCGGCCTCGGGATTGCTTTTTCCAGTGAGCGTGGGCCACCCCGGAGGCGGCTCACACCCCAAATCGAGGGTTTGGGCTCGCTCGCTCGGGGTCAGGATTCCGGCCAAAACGACAGGTCCGGGGTGGTCGTTTTTTTCACTTTCGGCGTGTGTTAATATCTCAGCTCTGGGACCACAGCCGGCCTCGGGATTGCTTTTTCCAGTGAGCGTGGGCCACCCCGGAGGCGGCTCACACCCCAAATCGAGGGTTTGGGCTCGCTCGCTCGGGGTCGGGATTCCGGCCAAAACGACAGGTCCGGGGTGGTCGTTTTTTTCACTTTCGGCGTGTGTTAATATCTCAGCTCCTGGACCACAGCCGGCCTCGGGATTGCTTTTTCCAGTGAGCGTGGGCCACCCCGGAGGCGGCTCACACCCCAAATCGAGGGTTTGGGCTCGCTCGCTCGGGGTCGGGATTCCGGCCAAAACGACAGGTCCGGGGTGGTCGTTTTTTTCACTTTCGGCGTGTGTTAATATCTCAGCTCCTGGACCACAGCCGGCCTCGGGATTGCTTTCTCCAGTGAGCGTGGGCCACCCCGGAGGCGGCTCACACCCCAAATCGAGGGTTTGGGCTCGCTCGCTCGGGGTCGGGATTCCGGCCAAAACGACAGGTCCGGGGTGGTCGTTTTTTTCACTTTCGCCGAGGGTTAATATCTCACCTCCGGGACCACAGCCGGCCTCAGGATTGCTTTTTCCAGTGAGCGTGGGCCAACCCGGAGGCGGCTCACACCCCAAATCGAGGGTTTGGGCTCGCTCGCTCGGGGTCGGGATCCCGGCCAAAACGACAGGTCCGGGGTGGTCGTTTTTTTCACTTTCGGCGTGTGTTAATATCTCAGCTCCGGGACCACAGCCGGCCTCGGGATTGCTTTTTCCAGTGAGCGTGGGCCAACCCGGAGGCGGCTCACACCCCAGATCGAGGGTTTGGGCTCGCTCGATCGGGGTCGGGATTCTGGCCAAAACGACAGGTCCGGGGTGGTCGTTTTTTTCACTTTCGGCGAGATTTAATATCTCAGCTCCTAGACCACAGCCGGCCTCGGGATTGCTTTCTCCAGTGAGCGTGGGCCACCCCGGAGGCGGCTCACACCCCAAATCGAGGGTTTGGGCTCGCTCGCTCGGGGTCGGGATTCCGGCCAAAACGACAGGTCCGGGGTGGTCGTTTTTTTCACTTTCGGCGTGTGTTAATATCTCAGCTCCGGGACCACAGCCGGCCTCGGGATTGCTTTCTCCAGTGAGCGTGGGCCACCCCGGAGGCGGCTCACACCCCAAATCGAGGGTTTGGGCTCGCTCGCTCGGGGTCGGGATTCCGGCCAAAACGACAGGTCCGGGGTGGTCGTTTTTTTCACTTTCGGCGTGTGTTAATATCTCAGCTCTGGGACCACAGCCGGCCTCGGGATTGCTTTTTCCAGTGAGCGTGGGCCACCCCGGAGGCGGCTCACACCCCAAAACGAGGGTTTGGGCTCGCTCGCTCGGGGTCGGGATTCCGGCCAAAACGACAGGTCCGGGGTGGTCGTTTTTTTCACTTTCGGCGAGGTTTAATATCTCAGCTCCTGGACCACAGCCGGCCTCGGGATTGCTTTTTCCAGTGAGCGTGGGCCACCCTGGAGGCGGCTCACACCCCAAATCGAGGGTTTGGGCTCGCTCGCTCGGGGTCGGGATTCCGGCCAAAACGACAGGTCCGGGGTGGTCGTTTTTTTCACTTTCGGCGTGTGTTAATATCTCAGCTCTGGGACCACAGCCGGCCTCGGGATTGCTTTTTCCAGTGAGCGTGGGCCACCCCGGAGGCGGCTCACACCCCAAATCGAGGGTTTGGGCTCGCTCGCTCGGGGTCGGGATTCCGGCCAAAACGACAGGTCCGGGGTGGTCGTTTTTTTCACTTTCGGCGTGTGTTAATATCTCAGCTCCTGGACCACAGCCGGCCTCGGGATTGCTTTTTCCAGTGAGCATGGGCCACCCCGGAGGCAGCTCACACCCCAAATCGAGGGTTTGAGCTCGCTCGCTCGGGGTCGGGATTCCGGCCAAAACGACAGGTCCGGGGTGGTCGTTTTTTTCAATTTCGGCGAGGGTTAATATCTCAGCTCCGGGACCACAGCCGGCCTCGGGATTGCTTTTTCCAGTGAGCGTGGGCCACCCCGGAGGCGGCTCACACCCCAAATCGAGGGTTTGGGCTCGCTCGCTCGGGGTCAGGATTCCGGCCAAAACGACAGGTCCGGGGTGGTCGTTTTTTTCACTTTCGGCGTGTGTTAATATCTCAGCTCTGGGACCACAGCCGGCCTCGGGATTGCTTTTTCCAGTGAGCGTGGGCCACCCCGGAGGCGGCTCACACCCCAAATCGAGGGTTTGGGCTCGCTCGCTCGGGGTCGGGATTCCGGCCAAAACGACAGGTCCGGGGTGGTCGTTTTTTTCACTTTCGGCGTGTGTTAATATCTCAGCTCCTGGACCACAGCCGGCCTCGGGATTGCTTTTTCCAGTGAGCGTGGGCCACCCCGGAGGCGGCTCACACCCCAAATCGAGGGTTTGGGCTCGCTCGCTCGGGGTCGGGATTCCGGCCAAAACGACAGGTCCGGGGTGGTCGTTTTTTTCACTTTCGGCGTGTGTTAATATCTCAGCTCCTGGACCACAGCCGGCCTCGGGATTGCTTTCTCCAGTGAGCGTGGGCCACCCCGGAGGCGGCTCACACCCCAAATCGAGGGTTTGGGCTCGCTCGCTCGGGGTCGGGATTCCGGCCAAAACGACAGGTCCGGGGTGGTCGTTTTTTTCACTTTCGCCGAGGGTTAATATCTCACCTCCGGGACCACAGCCGGCCTCAGGATTGCTTTTTCCAGTGAGCGTGGGCCAACCCGGAGGCGGCTCACACCCCAAATCGAGGGTTTGGGCTCGCTCGCTCGGGGTCGGGATCCCGGCCAAAACGACAGGTCCGGGGTGGTCGTTTTTTTCACTTTCGGCGTGTGTTAATATCTCAGCTCCGGGACCACAGCCGGCCTCGGGATTGCTTTTTCCAGTGAGCGTGGGCCAACCCGGAGGCGGCTCACACCCCAGATCGAGGGTTTGGGCTCGCTCGATCGGGGTCGGGATTCTGGCCAAAACGACAGGTCCGGGGTGGTCGTTTTTTTCACTTTCGGCGAGATTTAATATCTCAGCTCCTAGACCACAGCCGGCCTCGGGATTGCTTTCTCCAGTGAGCGTGGGCCACCCCGGAGGCGGCTCACACCCCAAATCGAGGGTTTGGGCTCGCTCGCTCGGGGTCGGGATTCCGGCCAAAACGACAGGTCCGGGATTGCTTTCTCCAGTGAGCGTGGGCCACCCCGGAGGCGGCTCACACCCCAAATCGAGGGTTTGGGCTCGCTCGCTCGGGGTCGGGATTCCGGCCAAAACGACAGGTCCGGGGTGGTCGTTTTTTTCACTTTCGGCGTGTGTTAATATCTCAGCTCTGGGACCACAGCCGGCCTCGGGATTGCTTTTTCCAGTGAGCGTGGGCCACCCCGGAGGCGGCTCACACCCCAAAACGAGGGTTTGGGCTCGCTCGCTCGGGGTCGGGATTCCGGCCAAAACGACAGGTCCGGGGTGGTCGTTTTTTTCACTTTCGGCGAGGTTTAATATCTCAGCTCCTGGACCACAGCCGGCCTCGGGATTGCTTTTTCCAGTGAGCGTGGGCCACCCTGGAGGCGGCTCACACCCCAAATCGAGGGTTTGGGCTCGCTCGCTCGGGGTCGGGATTCCGGCCAAAACGACAGGTCCGGGGTGGTCGTTTTTTTCACTTTCGGCGTGTGTTAATATCTCAGCTCTGGGACCACAGCCGGCCTCGGGATTGCTTTTTCCAGTGAGCGTGGGCCACCCCGGAGGCGGCTCACACCCCAAATCGAGGGTTTGGGCTCGCTCGCTCGGGGTCGGGATTCCGGCCAAAACGACAGGTCCGGGGTGGTCGTTTTTTTCACTTTCGGCGTGTGTTAATATCTCAGCTCCTGGACCACAGCCGGCCTCGGGATTGCTTTTTCCAGTGAGCATGGGCCACCCCGGAGGCAGCTCACACCCCAAATCGAGGGTTTGAGCTCGCTCGCTCGGGGTCGGGATTCCGGCCAAAACGACAGGTCCGGGGTGGTCGTTTTTTTCAATTTCGGCGAGGGTTAATATCTCAGCTCCGGGACCACAGCCGGCCTCGGGATTGCTTTTTCCAGTGAGCGTGGGCCACCCCGGAGGCGGCTCACACCCCAAATCGAGGGTTTGGGCTCGCTCGCTCGGGGTCGGGATTCCGGCCAAAACGACAGGCCCGGGGTGGTCGTTTTTTTCACTTTCGGCGTGTGTTAATATCTCAGCTCCGGGACCACAGCCGGCCTCGGGATTGCTTTTTCCAGTGAGCGTGGGCCACCCCGGAGGCGGCTCACACCCCAAATCGAGGGTTTGGGCTCGCTCGCTCGGGGTCGGGATTCCGGCCAAAACGACAGGTCCGGGGTGGTCGTTTTTTTCACTTTCGGCGAGGTTTAATATCTCAGCTCCTGGACCACAGCCGGCCTCGGGATTGCTTTTTCCAGTGAGCGTGGGCCACCCTGGAGGCGGCTCACACCCCAAATCGAGGGTTTGGGCTCGCTCGCTCGGGGTCGGGATTCCGGCCAAAACGACAGGTCCGGGGTGGTCGTTTTTTTCACTTTCGGCGAGGTTTAATATCTCAGCTCCTGGACCACAGCCGGCCTCGGGATTGCTTTCTCCAGTGAGCGTGGGCCACCCCGGAGGCGGCTCACACCCCAAATCGAGGGTTTGGGCTCGCTCGCTCGGGGTCGGGATTCCGGCCAAAACGACAGGTCCGGGGTGGTCGTTTTTTTCACTTTCGGCGTGTGTTAATATCTCAGCTCCTGGACCACAGCCGGCCTCGGGATTGCTTTTTCCAGTGAGCATGGGCCACCCCGGAGGCAGCTCACACCCCAAATCGAGGGTTTGAGCTCGCTCGCTCGGGGTCGGGATTCCGGCCAAAACGACAGTCCCGGGGTGGTCGTTTTTTTCACTTTCGGCGTGTGTTAATATCTCAGCTCCGGGACCACAGCCGGCCTCGGGATTGCTTTTTCCAGTGAGCGTGGGCCACCCCGGAGGCGGCTCACACCCCAAATCGAGGGTTTGGGCTCGCTCGCTCGGGGTCGGGATTCCGGCCAAAACGACAGGTCCGGGGTGGTCGTTTTTTTCACTTTCGGCGAGGTTTAATATCTCAGCTCCGGGACCACAGCCGGCCTCGGGATTGCTTTCTCCAGTGAGCGTGGGCCACCCCGGAGGCGGCTCACACCCCAAATCGAGGGTTTGGGCTCGCTCGCTCGTGGTCGGGATCCGGGCCAAAACGACAGGTCCGGGGTGGTCGTTTTTTTCACTTTCGGCGAGGTTTAATATCTCAGCTCCGGGACCACAGCCGGCCTCGGGATTGCTTTTTCCAGTGAGCGTGGGCCACCCCGGAGGCGGCTCACACCCCAAATCGAGGGTTTGGGCTCGCTCGCTTGTGGTCGGGATCCGGGCCAAAACGACAGGTCCGGGGTGGTCGTTTTTTTCACTTTCGGCGAGGGTTAATATCTCAGCTCCGGGACCACAGCCGGCCTCGGGATTGCTTTTTCCAGTGAGCGTGGGCCACCCCGGAGGCGGCTCACACCCCAAATCGAGGGTTTGGGCTCGCTCGCTCGGGGTCGGGATTCCGGCCAAAACGACAGGTCCGGGGTGGTCGTTTTTTTCACTTTCGGCGAGGGTTAATATCTCAGCTCCGGGACCACAGCCGGCCTCGGGATTGCTTTTTCCAGTGAGCGTGGGCCACCCCGGAGGCGGCTCACACCCCAAATCGAGGGTTTGGGCTCGCTCGCTCGGGGTCGGGATTCCGGCCAAAACGACAGGTCCGGGGTGGTCGTTTTTTTCACTTTCGGCAAGGTTTAATATCTCAGCTCCTGGACCACAGCCGGCCTCGGGATTGCTTTTTCCAGTGAGCGTGGGCCACCCCGGAGGCGGCTCACACCCCAAATCGAGGGTTTGGGCTCGCTCGCTCGGGGTCGGGATTCCGGCCAAAACGACAGGTCCGGGGTGGTCGTTTTTTTCACTTTCGGCGAGGTTTAATATCTCAGCTCCGGGACCACAGCCGGCCTCGGGATTGCTTTCTCCAGTGAGCGTGGGCCACCCCGGAGGCGGCTCACACCCCAAATCGAGGGTTTGGGCTCGCTCGCTCGTGGTCGGGATCCGGGCCAAAACGACAGGTCCGGGGTGGTCGTTTTTTTCACTTTCGGCGAGGTTTAATATCTCAGCTCCGGGACCACAGCCGGCCTCGGGATTGCTTTTTCCAGTGAGCGTGGGCCACCCCGGAGGCGGCTCACACCCCAAATCGAGGGTTTGGGCTCGCTCGCTTGTGGTCGGGATCCGGGCCAAAACGACAGGTCCGGGGCGGTCGTTTTTTTCACTTTCGGCGAGGGTTAATATCTCAGCTCCGGGACCACAGCCGGCCTCGGGATTGCTTTTTCCAGTGAGCGTGGGCCACCCCGGAGGCGGCTCACACCCCAAATCGAGGGTTTGGGCTCGCTCGCTCGGGGTCGGGATTCCGGCCAAAACGACAGGTCCGGGGTGGTCGTTTTTTTCACTTTCGGCGTGTGTTAATATCTCAGCTCTGGGACCACAGCCGGCCTCGGGATTGCTTTTTCCAGTGAGCGTGGGCCACCCCGGAGGCGGCTCACACCCCAAATCGAGGGTTTGGGCTCGCTCGCTCGGGGTCGGGATTCCGGCCAAAACGACAGGTCCGGGGTGGTCGTTTTTTTCACTTTCGGCGTGTGTTAATATCTCAGCTCCGGGACCACAGCCGGCCTCGGGATTGCTTTCTCCAGTGAGCGTGGGCCACCCCGGAGGCGGCTCACACCCCAAATCGAGGGTTTGGGCTCGCTCGCTCGGGGTCGGGATTCCGGCCAAAACGACAGGTCCGGGTGGTCGTTTTTTTCACTTTCGGCGAGGTTTAATATCTCAGCTCCTGGACCACAGCCGGCCTCGGGATTGCTTTTTCCAGTGAGCGTGGGCCACCCTGGAGGCGGCTCACACCCCAAATCGAGGGTTTGGGCTCGCTCGCTCGGGGTCGGGATTCTGGCCAAAACGACAGGTCCGGGGTGGTCGTTTTTTTCACTTTCGGCGAGGTTTAATATCTCAGCTCCTGGACCACAGCCGGCCTCGGGATTGCTTTTTCCAGTGAGCGTGGGCCACCCCGGAGGCGGCTCACACCCCAAATCGAGGGTTTGGGCTCGCTCGCTCGGGGTCGGGATTCCGGCCAAAACGACAGGTCCGGGGTGGTCGTTTTTTTCAATTTCGGCGTGTGTTAATATCTCAGCTCTGGGACCACAGCCGGCCTCGGGATTGCTTTTTCCAGTGAGCGTGGGCCACCCCGGAGGCGGGTCACACCCCAAATCGAGGGTTTGGGCTCGCTCGCTCGGGGTCGGGATTCCGGCCAAAACGACAGGTCCGGGGTGGTCGTTTTTTTCACTTTCGGCGTGTGTTAATATCTCAGCTCTGGGACCACAGCCGGCCTCGGGATTGCTTTCTCCAGTGAGCGTGGGCCACCCCGGAGGCGGCTCACACCCCAAATCGAGGGTTTGGGCTCGCTCGCTCGGGGTCGGGATTCCGGCCAAAACGACAGGTCCGGGGTGGTCGTTTTTTTCACTTTCGGCGAGGTTTAATATCTCAGCTCCTGGACCACAGCCGGCCTCGGGATTGCTTTTTCCAGTGAGCGTGGGCCAACCCGGAGGCGGCTCACACCCCAAATCGAGGGTTTGGGCTCGCTCGCTCGGGGTCGGGATTCCGGCCAAAACGACAGGTCCGGGGTGGTCGTTTTTTTCACTTTCGGCAAGGTTTAATATCTCAGCTCCTGGACCACAGCCGGCCTCGGGATTGCTTTTTCCAGTGAGCGTGGGCCACCCCGGAGGCGGCTCACACCCCAAATCGAGGGTTTGGGCTCGCTCGCTCGGGGTCGGGATTCCGGCCAAAACGACAGGTCCGGGGTGGTCGTTTTTTTCACTTTCGGCGAGGTTTAATATCTCAGCTCCTGGACCACAGCCGGCCTCGGGATTGCTTTTTCCAGTGAGCGTGGGCCACCCCGGAGGCGGCTCACACCCCAAATCGAGGGTTTGGGCTCGCTCGCTCGTGGTCGGGATCCGGGCCAAAACGACAGGTCCGGGGTGGTCGTTTTTTTCACTTTCGGCGAGGGTTAATATCTCAGCTCCTGGACCACAGCCGGCCTCGGCATTGCTTTTTCCAGTGAGCGTGGGCCACCCCGGAGGCGGCTCACACCCCAAATCGAGGGTTTGGGCTCGCTCGCTCGGGGTCGGGATTCCGGCCAAAACGACAGGTCCGGGGTGGTCGTTTTTTTCACTTTCGGCGAGGGTTAATATCTCAGCTCCTGGACCACAGCCGGCCTCGGGATTGCTTTTTCCAGTGAGCGTGGGCCAACCCGGAGGCGGCTCACACCCCAGATCGAGGGTTTGGGCTCGCTCGCTCGGGGTCGGGATTCTGGCCAAAACGACAGGTCCGGGGTGGTCGTTTTTTTCACTTTCGGCGAGGTTTAATATCTCAGCTCCTGGACCACAGCCGGCCTCGGGATTGCTTTTTCCAGTGAGCGTGGGCCACCCCGGAGGCGGCTCACACCCCAAATCGAGGGTTTGGGCTCGCTCGCTCGGGGTCGGGATTCCGGCCAAAACGACAGGTCCGGGGTGGTCGTTTTTTTCAATTTCGGCGTGTGTTAATATCTCAGCTCTGGGACCACAGACGGCCTCGGGATTGCTTTTTCCAGTGAGCGTGGGCCACCCCGGAGGCGGGTCACACCCCAAATCGAGGGTTTAGGCTCGCTCGCTCGGGGTCGGGATTCCGGCCAAAACGACAGGTCCGGGGTGGTCGTTTTTTTCACTTTCGGCGAGGTTTAATATCTCAGCTCCGGGACCACAGCCGGCCTCGGGATTGCTTTTTCCAGTGAGCGTGGGCCACCCCGGAGGCGGCTCACACCCCAAATCGAGGGTTTGGGCTCGCTCGCTCGGGGTCGGGATCCGGGCCAAAACGACATGTCCGGGGTGGTCGTTTTTTTCACTTTCGGCGTGTGTTAATATCTCAGCTCCGGGACCACAGCCGGCCTCGGCATTGCTTTTTCCAGTGAGCGTGGGCCACCCCGGAGGCGGCTCACACCCCAAATCGAGGGTTTGGGCTCGCTCGCTCGGGGTCGGGATCCCGGCCAAAACGACATGTCCGGGGTGGTCGTTTTTTTCACTTTCGGCGTGTGTTAATATCTCAGCTCCGGGACCACAGCCGGCCTCGGGATTGCTTTTTCCAGTGAGCGTGGGCCACCCCGGAGGCGGGTCACACCCCAAATCGAGGGTTTGGGCTCGCTCGCTCGGGGTCGGGATTCCGGCCAAAACGACAGGTCCGGGGTGGTCGTTTTTTTGACTTTCGGCGAGGTTTAATATCTCAGCTCCTGGACCACAGCCGGCCTCGGGATTGCTTTTTCCAGTGAGCGTGGGCCAACCCGGAGGCGGCTCACACCCCAGATCTTGGGTTTGGGCTCGCTCGCTCGGGGTCGGGATTCTGGCCAAAACGACAGGTCCGGGGTGGTCGTTTTTTTCACTTTCGGCGAGGTTTAATATCTCAGCTCCTGGACCACAGCCGGCCTCGGGATTGCTTTTTCCAGTGAGCGTGGGCCACCCCGGAGGCGGCTCACACCCCAAATCGAGGGTTTGGGCTCGCTCGCTCGGGGTCGGGATTCCGGCCAAAACGACAGGTCCGGGGTGGTCGTTTTTTTCAATTTCGGCGTGTGTTAATATCTCAGCTCTGGGACCACAGACGGCCTCGGGATTGCTTTTTCCAGTGAGCGTGGGCCACCCCGGAGGCGGGTCACACCCCAAATCGAGGGTTTAGGCTCGCTCGCTCGGGGTCGGGATTCCGGCCAAAACGACAGGTCCGGGGTGGTCGTTTTTTTCACTTTCGGCGAGGTTTAATATCTCAGCTCCGGGACCACAGCCGGCCTCGGGATTGCTTTTTCCAGTGAGCGTGGGCCACCCCGGAGGCGGCTCACACCCCAAATCGAGGGTTTGGGCTCGCTCACTTGTGGTCGGGATCCGGGCCAAAACGACAGGTCCGGGGTGGTCGTTTTTTTCACTTTCGGCGAGGTTTAATATCTCAGCTCCGGGACCACAGCCGGCCTCGGGATTGCTTTTTCCAGTGAGCGTGGGCCACCCCGGAGGCGGCTCACACCCCAAATCGAGGGTTTGGGCTCGCTCGCTCGGGGTCGGGATTCCGGCCAAAACGACAGGTCCGGGGTGGTCGTTTTTTTCACTTTCAGCGTGTGTTAATATCTCAGCTCTGGGACCACAGCCGGCCTCGGGATTGCTTTTTCCAGTGAGCGTGGGCCACCCCGGAGGCGGCTCACACCCCAAATCGAGGGTTTGGGCTCGCTCGCTCGGGGTCGGGATTCCGGCCAAAACGACAGGTCCGGGGTGGTCGTTTTTTTCACTTTCGGCGAGGTTTAATATCTCAGCTCCTGGACCACAGCCGGCCTCGGGATTGCTTTTTCCAGTGAGCGTGGGCCAACCCGGAGGCGGCTCACACCCCAGATCGAGGGTTTGGGCTCGCTCGCTCGGGGTCGGGATTCTGGCCAAAACGACAGGTCCGGGGTGGTCGTTTTTTTCACTTTCGGCGAGGTTTAATATCTCAGCTCCTGGACCACAGCCGGCCTCGGGATTGCTTTTTCCAGTGAGCGTGGGCCAACCCGGAGGCGGCTCACACCCCAAATCGAGGGTTTGGGCTCGCTCGCTCGGGGTCGGGATTCCGGCCAAAACGACAGGTCCGGGGTGGTCGTTTTTTTCACTTTCGGCGAGGTTTAATATCTCAGCTCCTGGACCACAGCCGGCCTCGGGATTGCTTTTTCCAGTGAGCGTGGGCCACCCCGGAGGCGGCTCACACCCCAAATCGAGGGTTTGGGCTCGCTCGCTCGGGGTCAGGATTCCGGCCAAAACGACAGGTCCGGGGTGGTCGTTTTTTTCACTTTCGGCGTGTGTTAATATCTCAGCTCTGGGACCACAGCCGGCCTCGGGATTGCTTTTTCCAGTGAGCGTGGGCCACCCCGGAGGCGGCTCACACCCCAAATCGAGGGTTTGGGCTCGCTCGCTCGGGGTCGGGATTCCGGCCAAAACGACAGGTCCGGGGTGGTCGTTTTTTTCACTTTCGGCGTGTGTTAATATCTCAGCTCCTGGACCACAGCCGGCCTCGGGATTGCTTTTTCCAGTGAGCATGGGCCACCCCGGAGGCAGCTCACACCCCAAATCGAGGGTTTGAGCTCGCTCGCTCGGGGTCGGGATTCCGGCCAAAACGACAGTCCCGGGGTGGTCGTTTTTTTCACTTTCGGCGTGTGTTAATATCTCAGCTCCGGGACCACAGCCGGCCTCGGGATTGCTTTTTCCAGTGAGCGTGGGCCACCCCGGAGGCGGCTCACACCCCAAATCGAGGGTTTGGGCTCGCTCGCTCGGGGTCGGGATTCCGGCCAAAACGACAGGTCCGGGGTGGTCGTTTTTTTCACTTTCGGCGAGGTTTAATATCTCAGCTCCGGGACCACAGCCGGCCTCGGGATTGCTTTCTCCAGTGAGCGTGGGCCACCCCGGAGGCGGCTCACACCCCAAATCGAGGGTTTGGGCTCGCTCGCTCGTGGTCGGGATCCGGGCCAAAACGACAGGTCCGGGGTGGTCGTTTTTTTCACTTTCGGCGAGGTTTAATATCTCAGCTCCGGGACCACAGCCGGCCTCGGGATTGCTTTTTCCAGTGAGCGTGGGCCACCCCGGAGGCGGCTCACATCCCAAATCGAGGGTTTGGGCTCGCTCGCTTGTGGTCGGGATCCGGGCCAAAACGACAGGTCCGGGGTGGTCGTTTTTTTCACTTTCGGCGAGGGTTAATATCTCAGCTCCGGGACCACAGCCGGCCTCGGGATTGCTTTTTCCAGTGAGCGTGGGCCACCCCGGAGGCGGCTCACACCCCAAATCGAGGGTTTGGGCTCGCTCGCTCGGGGTCGGGATTCCGGCCAAAACGACAGGTCCGGGGTGGTCGTTTTTTTCACTTTCGGCGAGGGTTAATATCTCAGCTCCGGGACCACAGCCGGCCTCGGGATTGCTTTTTCCAGTGAGCGTGGGCCACCCCGGAGGCGGCTCACACCCCAAATCGAGGGTTTGGGCTCGCTCGCTCGGGGTCGGGATTCCGGCCAAAACGACAGGTCCGGGGTGGTCGTTTTTTTCACTTTCGGCAAGGTTTAATATCTCAGCTCCTGGACCACAGCCGGCCTCGGGATTGCTTTTTCCAGTGAGCGTGGGCCACCCCGGAGGCGGCTCACACCCCAAATCGAGGGTTTGGGCTCGCTCGCTCGGGGTCGGGATTCCGGCCAAAACGACAGGTCCGGGGTGGTCGTTTTTTTCACTTTCGGCGAGGTTTAATATCTCAGCTCCGGGACCACAGCCGGCCTCGGGATTGCTTTCTCCAGTGAGCGTGGGCCACCCCGGAGGCGGCTCACACCCCAAATCGAGGGTTTGGGCTCGCTCGCTCGTGGTCGGGATCCGGGCCAAAACGACAGGTCCGGGGTGGTCGTTTTTTTCACTTTCGGCGAGGTTTAATATCTCAGCTCCGGGACCACAGCCGGCCTCGGGATTGCTTTTTCCAGTGAGCGTGGGCCACCCCGGAGGCGGCTCACACCCCAAATCGAGGGTTTGGGCTCGCTCGCTTGTGGTCGGGATCCGGGCCAAAACGACAGGTCCGGGGCGGTCGTTTTTTTCACTTTCGGCGAGGGTTAATATCTCAGCTCCGGGACCACAGCCGGCCTCGGGATTGCTTTTTCCAGTGAGCGTGGGCCACCCCGGAGGCGGCTCACACCCCAAATCGAGGGTTTGGGCTCGCTCGCTCGGGGTCGGGATTCCGGCCAAAACGACAGGTCCGGGGTGGTCGTTTTTTTCACTTTCGGCGTGTGTTAATATCTCAGCTCTGGGACCACAGCCGGCCTCGGGATTGCTTTTTCCAGTGAGCGTGGGCCACCCCGGAGGCGGCTCACACCCCAAATCGAGGGTTTGGGCTCGCTCGCTCGGGGTCGGGATTCCGGCCAAAACGACAGGTCCGGGGTGGTCGTTTTTTTCACTTTCGGCGTGTGTTAATATCTCAGCTCCGGGACCACAGCCGGCCTCGGGATTGCTTTCTCCAGTGAGCGTGGGCCACCCCGGAGGCGGCTCACACCCCAAATCGAGGGTTTGGGCTCGCTCGCTCGGGGTCGGGATTCCGGCCAAAACGACAGGTCCGGGTGGTCGTTTTTTTCACTTTCGGCGAGGTTTAATATCTCAGCTCCTGGACCACAGCCGGCCTCGGGATTGCTTTTTCCAGTGAGCGTGGGCCACCCTGGAGGCGGCTCACACCCCAAATCGAGGGTTTGGGCTCGCTCGCTCGGGGTCGGGATTCTGGCCAAAACGACAGGTCCGGGGTGGTCGTTTTTTTCACTTTCGGCGAGGTTTAATATCTCAGCTCCTGGACCACAGCCGGCCTCGGGATTGCTTTTTCCAGTGAGCGTGGGCCACCCCGGAGGCGGCTCACACCCCAAATCGAGGGTTTGGGCTCGCTCGCTCGGGGTCGGGATTCCGGCCAAAACGACAGGTCCGGGGTGGTCGTTTTTTTCAATTTCGGCGTGTGTTAATATCTCAGCTCTGGG
This sequence comes from Karalla daura, assembly GCA_029224185.1. Classification (NCBI taxonomy): domain Eukaryota; kingdom Metazoa; phylum Chordata; class Actinopteri; order Chaetodontiformes; family Leiognathidae; genus Karalla; species Karalla daura. The sequence goes on along the minus strand of CM055207.1, from coordinate 14,590,334 downwards.
ACCACAGCCGGCCTCGGGATTGCTTTTTCCAGTGAGCGTGGGCCACCCCGGAGGCGGGTCACACCCCAAATCGAGGGTTTGGGCTCGCTCGCTCGGGGTCGGGATTCCGGCCAAAACGACAGGTCCGGGGTGGTCGTTTTTTTCACTTTCGGCGTGTGTTAATATCTCAGCTCTGGGACCACAGCCGGCCTCGGGATTGCTTTCTCCAGTGAGCGTGGGCCACCCCGGAGGCGGCTCACACCCCAAATCGAGGGTTTGGGCTCGCTCGCTCGGGGTCGGGATTCCGGCCAAAACGACAGGTCCGGGGTGGTCGTTTTTTTCACTTTCGGCGAGGTTTAATATCTCAGCTCCTGGACCACAGCCGGCCTCGGGATTGCTTTTTCCAGTGAGCGTGGGCCAACCCGGAGGCGGCTCACACCCCAAATCGAGGGTTTGGGCTCGCTCGCTCGGGGTCGGGATTCCGGCCAAAACGACAGGTCCGGGGTGGTCGTTTTTTTCACTTTCGGCAAGGTTTAATATCTCAGCTCCTGGACCACAGCCGGCCTCGGGATTGCTTTTTCCAGTGAGCGTGGGCCACCCCGGAGGCGGCTCACACCCCAAATCGAGGGTTTGGGCTCGCTCGCTCGGGGTCGGGATTCCGGCCAAAACGACAGGTCCGGGGTGGTCGTTTTTTTCACTTTCGGCGAGGTTTAATATCTCAGCTCCTGGACCACAGCCGGCCTCGGGATTGCTTTTTCCAGTGAGCGTGGGCCACCCCGGAGGCGGCTCACACCCCAAATCGAGGGTTTGGGCTCGCTCGCTCGTGGTCGGGATCCGGGCCAAAACGACAGGTCCGGGGTGGTCGTTTTTTTCACTTTCGGCGAGGGTTAATATCTCAGCTCCTGGACCACAGCCGGCCTCGGCATTGCTTTTTCCAGTGAGCGTGGGCCACCCCGGAGGCGGCTCACACCCCAAATCGAGGGTTTGGGCTCGCTCGCTCGGGGTCGGGATTCCGGCCAAAACGACAGGTCCGGGGTGGTCGTTTTTTTCACTTTCGGCGAGGGTTAATATCTCAGCTCCTGGACCACAGCCGGCCTCGGGATTGCTTTTTCCAGTGAGCGTGGGCCAACCCGGAGGCGGCTCACACCCCAGATCGAGGGTTTGGGCTCGCTCGCTCGGGGTCGGGATTCTGGCCAAAACGACAGGTCCGGGGTGGTCGTTTTTTTCACTTTCGGCGAGGTTTAATATCTCAGCTCCTGGACCACAGCCGGCCTCGGGATTGCTTTTTCCAGTGAGCGTGGGCCACCCCGGAGGCGGCTCACACCCCAAATCGAGGGTTTGGGCTCGCTCGCTCGGGGTCGGGATTCCGGCCAAAACGACAGGTCCGGGGTGGTCGTTTTTTTCAATTTCGGCGTGTGTTAATATCTCAGCTCTGGGACCACAGACGGCCTCGGGATTGCTTTTTCCAGTGAGCGTGGGCCACCCCGGAGGCGGGTCACACCCCAAATCGAGGGTTTAGGCTCGCTCGCTCGGGGTCGGGATTCCGGCCAAAACGACAGGTCCGGGGTGGTCGTTTTTTTCACTTTCGGCGAGGTTTAATATCTCAGCTCCGGGACCACAGCCGGCCTCGGGATTGCTTTTTCCAGTGAGCGTGGGCCACCCCGGAGGCGGCTCACACCCCAAATCGAGGGTTTGGGCTCGCTCGCTCGGGGTCGGGATCCGGGCCAAAACGACATGTCCGGGGTGGTCGTTTTTTTCACTTTCGGCGTGTGTTAATATCTCAGCTCCGGGACCACAGCCGGCCTCGGCATTGCTTTTTCCAGTGAGCGTGGGCCACCCCGGAGGCGGCTCACACCCCAAATCGAGGGTTTGGGCTCGCTCGCTCGGGGTCGGGATCCCGGCCAAAACGACATGTCCGGGGTGGTCGTTTTTTTCACTTTCGGCGTGTGTTAATATCTCAGCTCCGGGACCACAGCCGGCCTCGGGATTGCTTTTTCCAGTGAGCGTGGGCCACCCCGGAGGCGGGTCACACCCCAAATCGAGGGTTTGGGCTCGCTCGCTCGGGGTCGGGATTCCGGCCAAAACGACAGGTCCGGGGTGGTCGTTTTTTTGACTTTCGGCGAGGTTTAATATCTCAGCTCCTGGACCACAGCCGGCCTCGGGATTGCTTTTTCCAGTGAGCGTGGGCCAACCCGGAGGCGGCTCACACCCCAGATCTTGGGTTTGGGCTCGCTCGCTCGGGGTCGGGATTCTGGCCAAAACGACAGGTCCGGGGTGGTCGTTTTTTTCACTTTCGGCGAGGTTTAATATCTCAGCTCCTGGACCACAGCCGGCCTCGGGATTGCTTTTTCCAGTGAGCGTGGGCCACCCCGGAGGCGGCTCACACCCCAAATCGAGGGTTTGGGCTCGCTCGCTCGGGGTCGGGATTCCGGCCAAAACGACAGGTCCGGGGTGGTCGTTTTTTTCAATTTCGGCGTGTGTTAATATCTCAGCTCTGGGACCACAGACGGCCTCGGGATTGCTTTTTCCAGTGAGCGTGGGCCACCCCGGAGGCGGGTCACACCCCAAATCGAGGGTTTAGGCTCGCTCGCTCGGGGTCGGGATTCCGGCCAAAACGACAGGTCCGGGGTGGTCGTTTTTTTCACTTTCGGCGAGGTTTAATATCTCAGCTCCGGGACCACAGCCGGCCTCGGGATTGCTTTTTCCAGTGAGCGTGGGCCACCCCGGAGGCGGCTCACACCCCAAATCGAGGGTTTGGGCTCGCTCACTTGTGGTCGGGATCCGGGCCAAAACGACAGGTCCGGGGTGGTCGTTTTTTTCACTTTCGGCGAGGTTTAATATCTCAGCTCCGGGACCACAGCCGGCCTCGGGATTGCTTTTTCCAGTGAGCGTGGGCCACCCCGGAGGCGGCTCACACCCCAAATCGAGGGTTTGGGCTCGCTCGCTCGGGGTCGGGATTCCGGCCAAAACGACAGGTCCGGGGTGGTCGTTTTTTTCACTTTCAGCGTGTGTTAATATCTCAGCTCTGGGACCACAGCCGGCCTCGGGATTGCTTTTTCCAGTGAGCGTGGGCCACCCCGGAGGCGGCTCACACCCCAAATCGAGGGTTTGGGCTCGCTCGCTCGGGGTCGGGATTCCGGCCAAAACGACAGGTCCGGGGTGGTCGTTTTTTTCACTTTCGGCGAGGTTTAATATCTCAGCTCCTGGACCACAGCCGGCCTCGGGATTGCTTTTTCCAGTGAGCGTGGGCCAACCCGGAGGCGGCTCACACCCCAGATCGAGGGTTTGGGCTCGCTCGCTCGGGGTCGGGATTCCGGCCAAAACGACAGGTCCGGGGTGGTCGTTTTTTTCACTTTCGGCGAGGTTTAATATCTCAGCTCCTGGACCACAGCCGGCCTCGGGATTGCTTTTTCCAGTGAGCGTGGGCCACCCCGGAGGCGGCTCACACCCCAAATCGAGGGTTTGGGCTCGCTCGCTCGGGGTCAGGATTCCGGCCAAAACGACAGGTCCGGGGTGGTCGTTTTTTTCACTTTCGGCGTGTGTTAATATCTCAGCTCTGGGACCACAGCCGGCCTCGGGATTGCTTTTTCCAGTGAGCGTGGGCCACCCCGGAGGCGGCTCACACCCCAAATCGAGGGTTTGGGCTCGCTCGCTCGGGGTCGGGATTCCGGCCAAAACGACAGGTCCGGGGTGGTCGTTTTTTTCACTTTCGGCGAGGTTTAATATCTCAGCTCCTGGACCACAGCCGGCCTCGGGATTGCTTTTTCCAGTGAGCGTGGGCCAACCCGGAGGCGGCTCACACCCCAGATCGAGGGTTTGGGCTCGCTCGCTCGGGGTCGGGATTCTGGCCAAAACGACAGGTCCGGGGTGGTCGTTTTTTTCACTTTCGGCGAGGTTTAATATCTCAGCTCCTGGACCACAGCCGGCCTCGGGATTGCTTTTTCCAGTGAGCGTGGGCCACCCCGGAGGCGGCTCACACCCCAAATCGAGGGTTTGGGCTCGCTCGCTCGGGGTCAGGATTCCGGCCAAAACGACAGGTCCGGGGTGGTCGTTTTTTTCACTTTCGGCGTGTGTTAATATCTCAGCTCTGGGACCACAGCCGGCCTCGGGATTGCTTTTTCCAGTGAGCGTGGGCCACCCCGGAGGCGGCTCACACCCCAAATCGAGGGTTTGGGCTCGCTCGCTCGGGGTCGGGATTCCGGCCAAAACGACAGGTCCGGGGTGGTCGTTTTTTTCACTTTCGGCGTGTGTTAATATCTCAGCTCCTGGACCACAGCCGGCCTCGGGATTGCTTTTTCCAGTGAGCGTGGGCCACCCCGGAGGCGGCTCACACCCCAAATCGAGGGTTTGGGCTCGCTCGCTCGGGGTCGGGATTCCGGCCAAAACGACAGGTCCGGGGTGGTCGTTTTTTTCACTTTCGGCGTGTGTTAATATCTCAGCTCCTGGACCACAGCCGGCCTCGGGATTGCTTTCTCCAGTGAGCGTGGGCCACCCCGGAGGCGGCTCACACCCCAAATCGAGGGTTTGGGCTCGCTCGCTCGGGGTCGGGATTCCGGCCAAAACGACAGGTCCGGGGTGGTCGTTTTTTTCACTTTCGCCGAGGGTTAATATCTCACCTCCGGGACCACAGCCGGCCTCAGGATTGCTTTTTCCAGTGAGCGTGGGCCAACCCGGAGGCGGCTCACACCCCAAATCGAGGGTTTGGGCTCGCTCGCTCGGGGTCGGGATCCCGGCCAAAACGACAGGTCCGGGGTGGTCGTTTTTTTCACTTTCGGCGTGTGTTAATATCTCAGCTCCGGGACCACAGCCGGCCTCGGGATTGCTTTTTCCAGTGAGCGTGGGCCAACCCGGAGGCGGCTCACACCCCAGATCGAGGGTTTGGGCTCGCTCGATCGGGGTCGGGATTCTGGCCAAAACGACAGGTCCGGGGTGGTCGTTTTTTTCACTTTCGGCGAGATTTAATATCTCAGCTCCTAGACCACAGCCGGCCTCGGGATTGCTTTCTCCAGTGAGCGTGGGCCACCCCGGAGGCGGCTCACACCCCAAATCGAGGGTTTGGGCTCGCTCGCTCGGGGTCGGGATTCCGGCCAAAACGACAGGTCCGGGGTGGTCGTTTTTTTCACTTTCGGCGTGTGTTAATATCTCAGCTCCGGGACCACAGCCGGCCTCGGGATTGCTTTCTCCAGTGAGCGTGGGCCACCCCGGAGGCGGCTCACACCCCAAATCGAGGGTTTGGGCTCGCTCGCTCGGGGTCGGGATTCCGGCCAAAACGACAGGTCCGGGGTGGTCGTTTTTTTCACTTTCGGCGTGTGTTAATATCTCAGCTCTGGGACCACAGCCGGCCTCGGGATTGCTTTTTCCAGTGAGCGTGGGCCACCCCGGAGGCGGCTCACACCCCAAAACGAGGGTTTGGGCTCGCTCGCTCGGGGTCGGGATTCCGGCCAAAACGACAGGTCCGGGGTGGTCGTTTTTTTCACTTTCGGCGAGGTTTAATATCTCAGCTCCTGGACCACAGCCGGCCTCGGGATTGCTTTTTCCAGTGAGCGTGGGCCAACCCGGAGGCGGCTCACACCCCAAATCGAGGGTTTGGGCTCGCTCGCTCGGGGTCGGGATTCCGGCCAAAACGACAGGTCCGGGGTGGTCGTTTTTTTCACTTTCGGCGAGGTTTAATATCTCAGCTCCTGGACCACAGCCGGCCTCGGGATTGCTTTTTCCAGTGAGCGTGGGCCAACCCGGAGGCGGCTCACACCCCAAATCGAGGGTTTGGGCTCGCTCGCTCGGGGTCGGGATTCCGGCCAAAACGACAGGTCCGGGGTGGTCGTTTTTTTCACTTTCGGCGAGGTTTAATATCTCAGCTCCTGGACCACAGCCGGCCTCGGGATTGCTTTTTCCAGTGAGCGTGGGCCACCCCGGAGGCGGCTCACACCCCAAATCGAGGGTTTGGGCTCGCTCGCTCGGGGTCGGGATTCCGGCCAAAACGACAGGTCCGGGGTGGTCGTTTTTTTCACTTTCGGCGAGGTTTAATATCTCAGCTCCTGGACCACAGCCGGCCTCGGGATTGCTTTCTCCAGTGAGCGTGGGCCACCCCGGAGGCGGCTCACACCCCAAATCGAGGGTTTGGGCTCGCTCGCTCGGGGTCGGGATTCCGGCCAAAACGACAGGTCCGGGGTGGTCGTTTTTTTCACTTTCGGCGTGTGTTAATATCTCAGCTCTGGGACCACAGCCGGCCTCGGGATTGCTTTTTCCAGTGAGCGTGGGCCACCCCGGAGGCGGCTCACACCCCAAAACGAGGGTTTGGGCTCGCTCGCTCGGGGTCGGGATTCCGGCCAAAACGACAGGTCCGGGGTGGTCGTTTTTTTCACTTTCGGCGAGGTTTAATATCTCAGCTCCTGGACCACAGCCGGCCTCGGGATTGCTTTTTCCAGTGAGCGTGGGCCAACCCGGAGGCGGCTCACACCCCAAATCGAGGGTTTGGGCTCGCTCGCTCGGGGTCGGGATTCCGGCCAAAACGACAGGTCCGGGGTGGTCGTTTTTTTCACTTTCGGCGAGGTTTAATATCTCAGCTCCTGGACCACAGCCGGCCTCGGGATTGCTTTTTCCAGTGAGCGTGGGCCAACCCGGAGGCGGCTCACACCCCAAATCGAGGGTTTGGGCTCGCTCGCTCGGGGTCGGGATTCCGGCCAAAACGACAGGTCCGGGGTGGTCGTTTTTTTCACTTTCGGCGAGGTTTAATATCTCAGCTCCTGGACCACAGCCGGCCTCGGGATTGCTTTTTCCAGTGAGCGTGGGCCAACCCGGAGGCGGCTCACACCCCAAATCGAGGGTTTGGGCTCGCTCGCTCGGGGTCGGGATTCCGGCCAAAACGACAGGTCCGGGGTGGTCGTTTTTTTCACTTTCGGCGTGTGTTAATATCTCAGCTCTGGGACCACAGCCGGCCTCGGGATTGCTTTTTCCAGTGAGCGTGGGCCACCCCGGAGGCGGCTCACACCCCAAATCGAGGGTTTGGGCTCGCTCGCTCGGGGTCGGGATTCCGGCCAAAACGACAGGTCCGGGGTGGTCGTTTTTTTCACTTTCGGCGTGTGTTAATATCTCAGCTCTGGGACCACAGCCGGCCTCGGGATTGCTTTTTCCAGTGAGCGTGGGCCACCCCGGAGGCGGCTCACACCCCAAAACGAGGGTTTGGGCTCGCTCGCTCGGGGTCGGGATTCCGGCCAAAACGACAGGTCCGGGGTGGTCGTTTTTTTCACTTTCGGCGAGGTTTAATATCTCAGCTCCTGGACCACAGCCGGCCTCGGGATTGCTTTTTCCAGTGAGCGTGGGCCAACCCGGAGGCGGCTCACACCCCAAATCGAGGGTTTGGGCTCGCTCGCTCGGGGTCGGGATTCCGGCCAAAACGACAGGTCCGGGGTGGTCGTTTTTTTCACTTTCGGCGAGGTTTAATATCTCAGCTCCTGGACCACAGCCGGCCTCGGGATTGCTTTTTCCAGTGAGCGTGGGCCACCCCGGAGGCGGCTCACACCCCAAATCGAGGGTTTGGGCTCGCTCGCTCGGGGTCGGGATTCCGGCCAAAACGACAGGTCCGGGGTGGTCGTTTTTTTCACTTTCGGCGAGGTTTAATATCTCAGCTCCTGGACCACAGCCGGCCTCGGGATTGCTTTCTCCAGTGAGCGTGGGCCACCCCGGAGGCGGCTCACACCCCAAATCGAGGGTTTGGGCTCGCTCGCTCGGGGTCGGGATCCCGGCCAAAACGACAGGTCCGGGGTGGTCGTTTTTTTCACTTTCGGCGTGTGTTAATATCTCAGCTCCGGGACCACAGCCGGCCTCGGGATTGCTTTTTCCAGTGAGCGTGGGCCAACCCGGAGGCGGCTCACACCCCAGATCGAGGGTTTGGGCTCGCTCGATCGGGGTCGGGATTCTGGCCAAAACGACAGGTCCGGGGTGGTCGTTTTTTTCACTTTCGGCGAGATTTAATATCTCAGCTCCTAGACCACAGCCGGCCTCGGGATTGCTTTCTCCAGTGAGCGTGGGCCACCCCGGAGGCGGCTCACACCCCAAATCGAGGGTTTGGGCTCGCTCGCTCGGGGTCGGGATTCCGGCCAAAACGACAGGTCCGGGGTGGTCGTTTTTTTCACTTTCGGCGTGTGTTAATATCTCAGCTCCGGGACCACAGCCGGCCTCGGGATTGCTTTCTCCAGTGAGCGTGGGCCACCCCGGAGGCGGCTCACACCCCAAATCGAGGGTTTGGGCTCGCTCGCTCGGGGTCGGGATTCCGGCCAAAACGACAGGTCCGGGGTGGTCGTTTTTTTCACTTTCGGCGTGTGTTAATATCTCAGCTCTGGGACCACAGCCGGCCTCGGGATTGCTTTTTCCAGTGAGCGTGGGCCACCCCGGAGGCGGCTCACACCCCAAAACGAGGGTTTGGGCTCGCTCGCTCGGGGTCGGGATTCCGGCCAAAACGACAGGTCCGGGGTGGTCGTTTTTTTCACTTTCGGCGAGGTTTAATATCTCAGCTCCTGGACCACAGCCGGCCTCGGGATTGCTTTTTCCAGTGAGCGTGGGCCAACCCGGAGGCGGCTCACACCCCAAATCGAGGGTTTGGGCTCGCTCGCTCGGGGTCGGGATTCCGGCCAAAACGACAGGTCCGGGGTGGTCGTTTTTTTCACTTTCGGCGAGGTTTAATATCTCAGCTCCTGGACCACAGCCGGCCTCGGGATTGCTTTTTCCAGTGAGCGTGGGCCAACCCGGAGGCGGCTCACACCCCAAATCGAGGGTTTGGGCTCGCTCGCTCGGGGTCGGGATTCCGGCCAAAACGACAGGTCCGGGGTGGTCGTTTTTTTCACTTTCGGCGAGGTTTAATATCTCAGCTCCTGGACCACAGCCGGCCTCGGGATTGCTTTTTCCAGTGAGCGTGGGCCACCCCGGAGGCGGCTCACACCCCAAATCGAGGGTTTGGGCTCGCTCGCTCGGGGTCGGGATTCCGGCCAAAACGACAGGTCCGGGGTGGTCGTTTTTTTCACTTTCGGCGAGGTTTAATATCTCAGCTCCTGGACCACAGCCGGCCTCGGGATTGCTTTCTCCAGTGAGCGTGGGCCACCCCGGAGGCGGCTCACACCCCAAATCGAGGGTTTGGGCTCGCTCGCTCGGGGTCGGGATTCCGGCCAAAACGACAGGTCCGGGGTGGTCGTTTTTTTCACTTTCGGCGTGTGTTAATATCTCAGCTCTGGGACCACAGCCGGCCTCGGGATTGCTTTTTCCAGTGAGCGTGGGCCACCCCGGAGGCGGCTCACACCCCAAAACGAGGGTTTGGGCTCGCTCGCTCGGGGTCGGGATTCCGGCCAAAACGACAGGTCCGGGGTGGTCGTTTTTTTCACTTTCGGCGAGGTTTAATATCTCAGCTCCTGGACCACAGCCGGCCTCGGGATTGCTTTTTCCAGTGAGCGTGGGCCAACCCGGAGGCGGCTCACACCCCAAATCGAGGGTTTGGGCTCGCTCGCTCGGGGTCGGGATTCCGGCCAAAACGACAGGTCCGGGGTGGTCGTTTTTTTCACTTTCGGCGAGGTTTAATATCTCAGCTCCTGGACCACAGCCGGCCTCGGGATTGCTTTTTCCAGTGAGCGTGGGCCAACCCGGAGGCGGCTCACACCCCAAATCGAGGGTTTGGGCTCGCTCGCTCGGGGTCGGGATTCCGGCCAAAACGACAGGTCCGGGGTGGTCGTTTTTTTCACTTTCGGCGAGGTTTAATATCTCAGCTCCTGGACCACAGCCGGCCTCGGGATTGCTTTTTCCAGTGAGCGTGGGCCACCCCGGAGGCGGCTCACACCCCAAATCGAGGGTTTGGGCTCGCTCGCTCGGGGTCGGGATTCCGGCCAAAACGACAGGTCCGGGGTGGTCGTTTTTTTCACTTTCGGCGTGTGTTAATATCTCAGCTCTGGGACCACAGCCGGCCTCGGGATTGCTTTTTCCAGTGAGCGTGGGCCACCCCGGAGGCGGCTCACACCCCAAATCGAGGGTTTGGGCTCGCTCGCTCGGGGTCGGGATTCCGGCCAAAACGACAGGTCCGGGGTGGTCGTTTTTTTCACTTTCGGCGAGGTTTAATATCTCAGCTCCTGGACCACAGCCGGCCTCGGGATTGCTTTCTCCAGTGAGCGTGGGCCACCCCGGAGGCGGCTCACACCCCAAATCGAGGGTTTGGGCTCGCTCGCTCGGGGTCGGGATTCCGGCCAAAACGACAGGTCCGGGGTGGTCGTTTTTTTCACTTTCGGCGTGTGTTAATATCTCAGCTCCGGGACCACAGCCGGCCTCGGGATTGCTTTCTCCAGTGAGCGTGGGCCACCCCGGAGGCGGCTCACACCCCAAATCGAGGGTTTGGGCTCGCTCGCTCGGGGTCGGGATTCCGGCCAAAACGACAGGTCCGGGGTGGTCGTTTTTTTCACTTTCGGCGTGTGTTAATATCTCAGCTCTGGGACCACAGCCGGCCTCGGGATTGCTTTTTCCAGTGAGCGTGGGCCACCCCGGAGGCGGCTCACACCCCAAATCGAGGGTTTGGGCTCGCTCGCTCGGGGTCGGGATTCCGGCCAAAACGACAGGTCCGGGGTGGTCGTTTTTTTCACTTTCGGCGAGGTTTAATATCTCAGCTCCTGGACCACAGCCGGCCTCGGGATTGCTTTTTCCAGTGAGCGTGGGCCAACCCGGAGGCGGCTCACACCCCAAATCGAGGGTTTGGGCTCGCTCGCTCGGGGTCGGGATTCCGGCCAAAACGACAGGTCCGGGGTGGTCGTTTTTTTCACTTTCGGCGAGGTTTAATATCTCAGCTCCTGGACCACAGCCGGCCTCGGGATTGCTTTTTCCAGTGAGCGTGGGCCAACCCGGAGGCGGCTCACACCCCAAATCGAGGGTTTGGGCTCGCTCGCTCGGGGTCGGGATTCCGGCCAAAACGACAGGTCCGGGGTGGTCGTTTTTTTCACTTTCGGCGAGGTTTAATATCTCAGCTCCTGGACCACAGCCGGCCTCGGGATTGCTTTTTCCAGTGAGCGTGGGCCACCCCGGAGGCGGCTCACACCCCAAATCGAGGGTTTGGGCTCGCTCGCTCGGGGTCGGGATTCCGGCCAAAACGACAGGTCCGGGGTGGTCGTTTTTTTCACTTTCGGCGTGTGTTAATATCTCAGCTCTGGGACCACAGCCGGCCTCGGGATTGCTTTTTCCAGTGAGCGTGGGCCACCCCGGAGGCGGCTCACACCCCAAATCGAGGGTTTGGGCTCGCTCGCTCGGGGTCGGGATTCCGGCCAAAACGACAGGTCCGGGGTGGTCGTTTTTTTCACTTTCGGCGAGGTTTAATATCTCAGCTCCTGGACCACAGCCGGCCTCGGGATTGCTTTTTCCAGTGAGCGTGGGCCACCCCGGAGGCGGCTCACACCCCAAATCGAGGGTTTGGGCTCGCTCGCTCGGGGTCGGGATTCCGGCCAAAACGACAGGTCCGGGGTGGTCGTTTTTTTCACTTTCGGCGTGTGTTAATATCTCAGCTCTGGGACCACAGCCGGCCTCGGGATTGCTTTTTCCAGTGAGCGTGGGCCACCCCGGAGGCGGCTCACACCCCAAATCGAGGGTTTGGGCTCGCTCGCTCGGGGTCGGGATTCCGGCCAAAACGACAGGTCCGGGGTGGTCGTTTTTTTCACTTTCGGCGTGTGTTAATATCTCAGCTCTGGGACCACAGCCGGCCTCGGGATTGCTTTTTCCAGTGAGCGTGGGCCACCCCGGAGGCGGCTCACACCCCAAATCGAGGGTTTGGGCTCGCTCGCTCGGGGTCGGGATTCCGGCCAAAACGACAGGTCCGGGGTGGTCGTTTTTTTCACTTTCGGCGAGGTTTAATATCTCAGCTCCTGGACCACAGCCGGCCTCGGGATTGCTTTTTCCAGTGAGCGTGGGCCACCCCGGAGGCGGCTCACACCCCAAATCGAGGGTTTGGGCTCGCTCGCTCGGGGTCGGGATTCCGGCCAAAACGACAGGTCCGGGGTGGTCGTTTTTTTCACTTTCGGCGTGTGTTAATATCTCAGCTCCGGGACCACAGCCGGCCTCGGGATTGCTTTCTCCAGTGAGCGTGGGCCACCCCGGAGGCGGCTCACACCCCAAATCGAGGGTTTGGGCTCGCTCGCTCGGGGTCGGGATTCCGGCCAAAACGACAGGTCCGGGGTGGTCGTTTTTTTCACTTTCGGCGTGTGTTAATATCTCAGCTCTGGGACCACAGCCGGCCTCGGGATTGCTTTTTCCAGTGAGCGTGGGCCACCCCGGAGGCGGCTCACACCCCAAATCGAGGGTTTGGGCTCGCTCGCTCGGGGTCGGGATTCCGGCCAAAACGACAGGTCCGGGGTGGTCGTTTTTTTCACTTTCGGCGAGGTTTAATATCTCAGCTCCTGGACCACAGCCGGCCTCGGGATTGCTTTTTCCAGTGAGCGTGGGCCAACCCGGAGGCGGCTCACACCCCAAATCGAGGGTTTGGGCTCGCTCGCTCGGGGTCGGGATTCCGGCCAAAACGACAGGTCCGGGGTGGTCGTTTTTTTCACTTTCGGCGAGGTTTAATATCTCAGCTCCTGGACCACAGCCGGCCTCGGGATTGCTTTTTCCAGTGAGCGTGGGCCAACCCGGAGGCGGCTCACACCCCAAATCGAGGGTTTGGGCTCGCTCGCTCGGGGTCGGGATTCCGGCCAAAACGACAGGTCCGGGGTGGTCGTTTTTTTCACTTTCGGCGTGTGTTAATATCTCAGCTCTGGGACCACAGCCGGCCTCGGGATTGCTTTTTCCAGTGAGCGTGGGCCACCCCGGAGGCGGCTCACACCCCAAATCGAGGGTTTGGGCTCGCTCGCTCGGGGTCGGGATTCCGGCCAAAACGACAGGTCCGGGGTGGTCGTTTTTTTCACTTTCGGCGTGTGTTAATATCTCAGCTCCTGGACCACAGCCGGCCTCGGGATTGCTTTTTCCAGTGAGCGTGGGCCACCCCGGAGGCGGCTCACACCCCAAATCGAGGGTTTGGGCTCGCTCGCTCGGGGTCGGGATTCCGGCCAAAACGACAGGTCCGGGGTGGTCGTTTTTTTCACTTTCGGCGTGTGTTAATATCTCAGCTCCTGGACCACAGCCGGCCTCGGGATTGCTTTCTCCAGTGAGCGTGGGCCACCCCGGAGGCGGCTCACACCCCAAATCGAGGGTTTGGGCTCGCTCGCTCGGGGTCGGGATTCCGGCCAAAACGACAGGTCCGGGGTGGTCGTTTTTTTCACTTTCGCCGAGGGTTAATATCTCACCTCCGGGACCACAGCCGGCCTCAGGATTGCTTTTTCCAGTGAGCGTGGGCCAACCCGGAGGCGGCTCACACCCCAAATCGAGGGTTTGGGCTCGCTCGCTCGGGGTCGGGATCCCGGCCAAAACGACAGGTCCGGGGTGGTCGTTTTTTTCACTTTCGGCGTGTGTTAATATCTCAGCTCCGGGACCACAGCCGGCCTCGGGATTGCTTTTTCCAGTGAGCGTGGGCCAACCCGGAGGCGGCTCACACCCCAGATCGAGGGTTTGGGCTCGCTCGATCGGGGTCGGGATTCCGGCCAAAACGACAGGTCCGGGGTGGTCGTTTTTTTCACTTTCGGCGAGGTTTAATATCTCAGCTCCTGGACCACAGCCGGCCTCGGGATTGCTTTTTCCAGTGAGCGTGGGCCACCCCGGAGGCGGCTCACACCCCAAATCGAGGGTTTGGGCTCGCTCGCTCGGGGTCGGGATTCCGGCCAAAACGACAGGTCCGGGGTGGTCGTTTTTTTCACTTTCGGCGTGTGTTAATATCTCAGCTCCGGGACCACAGCCGGCCTCGGGATTGCTTTCTCCAGTGAGCGTGGGCCACCCCGGAGGCGGCTCACACCCCAAATCGAGGGTTTGGGCTCGCTCGCTCGGGGTCGGGATTCCGGCCAAAACGACAGGTCCGGGGTGGTCGTTTTTTTCACTTTCGGCGTGTGTTAATATCTCAGCTCTGGGACCACAGCCGGCCTCGGGATTGCTTTTTCCAGTGAGCGTGGGCCACCCCGGAGGCGGCTCACACCCCAAATCGAGGGTTTGGGCTCGCTCGCTCGGGGTCGGGATTCCGGCCAAAACGACAGGTCCGGGGTGGTCGTTTTTTTCACTTTCGGCGAGGTTTAATATCTCAGCTCCTGGACCACAGCCGGCCTCGGGATTGCTTTTTCCAGTGAGCGTGGGCCAACCCGGAGGCGGCTCACACCCCAAATCGAGGGTTTGGGCTCGCTCGCTCGGGGTCGGGATTCCGGCCAAAACGACAGGTCCGGGGTGGTCGTTTTTTTCACTTTCGGCGAGGTTTAATATCTCAGCTCCTGGACCACAGCCGGCCTCGGGATTGCTTTTTCCAGTGAGCGTGGGCCAACCCGGAGGCGGCTCACACCCCAAATCGAGGGTTTGGGCTCGCTCGCTCGGGGTCGGGATTCCGGCCAAAACGACAGGTCCGGGGTGGTCGTTTTTTTCACTTTCGGCGAGGTTTAATATCTCAGCTCCTGGACCACAGCCGGCCTCGGGATTGCTTTTTCCAGTGAGCGTGGGCCACCCCGGAGGCGGCTCACACCCCAAATCGAGGGTTTGGGCTCGCTCGCTCGGGGTCGGGATTCCGGCCAAAACGACAGGTCCGGGGTGGTCGTTTTTTTCACTTTCGGCGAGGTTTAATATCTCAGCTCCTGGACCACAGCCGGCCTCGGGATTGCTTTTTCCAGTGAGCGTGGGCCACCCCGGAGGCGGCTCACACCCCAAATCGAGGGTTTGGGCTCGCTCGCTCGGGGTCGGGATTCCGGCCAAAACGACAGGTCCGGGGTGGTCGTTTTTTTCACTTTCGGCGTGTGTTAATATCTCAGCTCTGGGACCACAGCCGGCCTCGGGATTGCTTTTTCCAGTGAGCGTGGGCCACCCCGGAGGCGGCTCACACCCCAAATCGAGGGTTTGGGCTCGCTCGCTCGGGGTCGGGATTCCGGCCAAAACGACAGGTCCGGGGTGGTCGTTTTTTTCACTTTCGGCGAGGTTTAATATCTCAGCTCCTGGACCACAGCCGGCCTCGGGATTGCTTTCTCCAGTGAGCTTGGGCCACCCCGGAGGCGGCTCACACCCCAAATCGAGGGTTTGGGCTCGCTCGCTCGGGGTCGGGATTCCGGCCAAAACGACAGGTCCGGGGTGGTCGTTTTTTTCACTTTCGGCGTGTGTTAATATCTCAGCTCTGGGACCACAGCCGGCCTCGGGATTGCTTTTTCCAGTGAGCGTGGGCCACCCCGGAGGCGGCTCACACCCCAAATCGAGGGTTTGGGCTCGCTCGCTCGGGGTCGGGATTCCGGCCAAAACGACAGGTCCGGGGTGGTCGTTTTTTTCACTTTCGGCGAGGTTTAATATCTCAGCTCCTGGACCACAGCCGGCCTCGGGATTGCTTTTTCCAGTGAGCGTGGGCCACCCCGGAGGCGGCTCACACCCCAAATCGAGGGTTTGGGCTCGCTCGCTCGGGGTCGGGATTCCGGCCAAAACGACAGGTCCGGGGTGGTCGTTTTTTTCACTTTCGGCGAGGTTTAATATCTCAGCTCCTGGACCACAGCCGGCCTCGGGATTGCTTTTTCCAGTGAGCGTGGGCCACCCCGGAGGCGGCTCACACCCCAAATCGAGGGTTTGGGCTCGCTCGCTCGGGGTCGGGATTCCGGCCAAAACGACAGGTCCGGGGTGGTCGTTTTTTTCACTTTCGGCGAGGTTTAATATCTCAGCTCCTGGACCACAGCCGGCCTCGGGATTGCTTTTTCCAGTGAGCGTGGGCCACCCCGGAGGCGGCTCACACCCCAAATCGAGGGTTTGGGCTCGCTCGCTCGGGGTCGGGATTCCGGCCAAAACGACAGGTCCGGGGTGGTCGTTTTTTTCACTTTCGGCGTGTGTTAATATCTCAGCTCCGGGACCACAGCCGGCCTCGGGATTGCTTTCTCCAGTGAGCGTGGGCCACCCCGGAGGCGGCTCACACCCCAAATCGAGGGTTTGGGCTCGCTCGCTCGGGGTCGGGATTCCGGCCAAAACGACAGGTCCGGGGTGGTCGTTTTTTTCACTTTCGGCGTGTGTTAATATCTCAGCTCTGGGACCACAGCCGGCCTCGGGATTGCTTTTTCCAGTGAGCGTGGGCCACCCCGGAGGCGGCTCACACCCCAAATCGAGGGTTTGGGCTCGCTCGCTCGGGGTCGGGATTCCGGCCAAAACGACAGGTCCGGGGTGGTCGTTTTTTTCACTTTCGGCGAGGTTTAATATCTCAGCTCCTGGACCACAGCCGGCCTCGGGATTGCTTTTTCCAGTGAGCGTGGGCCACCCCGGAGGCGGCTCACACCCCAAATCGAGGGTTTGGGCTCGCTCGCTCGGGGTCGGGATTCCGGCCAAAACGACAGGTCCGGGGTGGTCGTTTTTTTCACTTTCGGCGTGTGTTAATATCTCAGCTCTGGGACCACAGCCGGCCTCGGGATTGCTTTTTCCAGTGAGCGTGGGCCACCCCGGAGGCGGCTCACACCCCAAATCGAGGGTTTGGGCTCGCTCGCTCGGGGTCGGGATTCCGGCCAAAACGACAGGTCCGGGGTGGTCGTTTTTTTCACTTTCGGCGAGGTTTAATATCTCAGCTCCTGGACCACAGCCGGCCTCGGGATTGCTTTCTCCAGTGAGCGTGGGCCACCCCGGAGGCGGCTCACACCCCAAATCGAGGGTTTGGGCTCGCTCGCTCGGGGTCGGGATTCCGGCCAAAACGACAGGTCCGGGGTGGTCGTTTTTTTCACTTTCGGCGTGTGTTAATATCTCAGCTCTGGGACCACAGCCGGCCTCGGGATTGCTTTCTCCAGTGAGCGTGGGCCACCCCGGAGGCGGCTCACACCCCAAATCGAGGGTTTGGGCTCGCTCGCTCGGGGTCGGGATTCCGGCCAAAACGACAGGTCCGGGGTGGTCGTTTTTTTCACTTTCGGCGTGTGTTAATATCTCAGCTCCGGGACCACAGCCGGCCTCGGGATTGCTTTCTCCAGTGAGCGTGGGCCACCCCGGAGGCGGCTCACACCCCAAATCGAGGGTTTGGGCTCGCTCGCTCGGGGTCGGGATTCCGGCCAAAACGACAGGTCCGGGGTGGTCGTTTTTTTCACTTTCGGCGTGTGTTAATATCTCAGCTCTGGGACCACAGCCGGCCTCGGGATTGCTTTTTCCAGTGAGCGTGGGCCACCCCGGAGGCGGCTCACACCCCAAATCGAGGGTTTGGGCTCGCTCGCTCGGGGTCGGGATTCCGGCCAAAACGACAGGTCCGGGGTGGTCGTTTTTTTCACTTTCGGCGAGGTTTAATATCTCAGCTCCTGGACCACAGCCGGCCTCGGGATTGCTTTTTCCAGTGAGCGTGGGCCACCCCGGAGGCGGCTCACACCCCAAATCGAGGGTTTGGGCTCGCTCGCTCGGGGTCGGGATTCCGGCCAAAACGACAGGTCCGGGGTGGTCGTTTTTTTCACTTTCGGCGTGTGTTAATATCTCAGCTCCGGGACCACAGCCGGCCTCGGGATTGCTTTCTCCAGTGAGCGTGGGCCACCCCGGAGGCGGCTCACACCCCAAATCGAGGGTTTGGGCTCGCTCGCTCGGGGTCGGGATTCCGGCCAAAACGACAGGTCCGGGGTGGTCGTTTTTTTCACTTTCGGCGTGTGTTAATATCTCAGCTCTGGGACCACAGCCGGCCTCGGGATTGCTTTTTCCAGTGAGCGTGGGCCACCCCGGAGGCGGCTCACACCCCAAATCGAGGGTTTGGGCTCGCTCGCTCGGGGTCGGGATTCCGGCCAAAACGACAGGTCCGGGGTGGTCGTTTTTTTCACTTTCGGCGAGGTTTAATATCTCAGCTCCTGGACCACAGCCGGCCTCGGGATTGCTTTTTCCAGTGAGCGTGGGCCAACCCGGAGGCGGCTCACACCCCAAATCGAGGGTTTGGGCTCGCTCGCTCGGGGTCGGGATTCCGGCCAAAACGACAGGTCCGGGGTGGTCGTTTTTTTCACTTTCGGCGAGGTTTAATATCTCAGCTCCTGGACCACAGCCGGCCTCGGGATTGCTTTTTCCAGTGAGCGTGGGCCACCCCGGAGGCGGCTCACACCCCAAATCGAGGGTTTGGGCTCGCTCGCTCGGGGTCGGGATTCCGGCCAAAACGACAGGTCCGGGGTGGTCGTTTTTTTCACTTTCGGCGAGGTTTAATATCTCAGCTCCTGGACCACAGCCGGCCTCGGGATTGCTTTTTCCAGTGAGCGTGGGCCAACCCGGAGGCGGCTCACACCCCAAATCGAGGGTTTGGGCTCGCTCGCTCGGGGTCGGGATTCCGGCCAAAACGACAGGTCCGGGGTGGTCGTTTTTTTCACTTTCGGCGTGTGTTAATATCTCAGCTCTGGGACCACAGCCGGCCTCGGGATTGCTTTTTCCAGTGAGCGTGGGCCACCCCGGAGGCGGCTCACACCCCAAATCGAGGGTTTGGGCTCGCTCGCTCGGGGTCGGGATTCCGGCCAAAACGACAGGTCCGGGGTGGTCGTTTTTTTCACTTTCGGCGTGTGTTAATATCTCAGCTCCTGGACCACAGCCGGCCTCGGGATTGCTTTTTCCAGTGAGCGTGGGCCACCCCGGAGGCGGGTCACACCCCAAATCGAGGGTTTGGGCTCGCTCGCTCGGGGTCGGGATTCCGGCCAAAACGACAGGTCCGGGGTGGTCGTTTTTTTCACTTTCGGCGAGGTTTAATATCTCAGCTCCTGGACCACAGCCGGCCTCGGGATTGCTTTTTCCAGTGAGCGTGGGCCACCCCGGAGGCGGCTCACACCCCAAATCGAGGGTTTGGGCTCGCTCGCTCGGGGTCGGGATTCCGGCCAAAACGACAGGTCCGGGGTGGTCGTTTTTTTCACTTTCGGCGTGTGTTAATATCTCAGCTCTGGGACCACAGCCGGCCTCGGGATTGCTTTTTCCAGTGAGCGTGGGCCACCCCGGAGGCGGCTCACACCCCAAATCGAGGGTTTGGGCTCGCTCGCTCGGGGTCGGGATTCCGGCCAAAACGACAGGTCCGGGGTGGTCGTTTTTTTCACTTTCGGCGTGTGTTAATATCTCAGCTCCGGGACCACAGCCGGCCTCGGGATTGCTTTCTCCAGTGAGCGTGGGCCAGCCCGGAGGCGGCTCACACCCCAAATCGAGGGTTTGGGCTCGCTCGCTCGGGGTCGGGATTCCGGCCAAAACGACAGGTCCGGGGTGGTCGTTTTTTTCACTTTCGGCGTGTGTTAATATCTCAGCTCTGGGACCACAGCCGGCCTCGGGATTGCTTTTTCCAGTGAGCGTGGGCCACCCCGGAGGCGGCTCACACCCCAAATCGAGGGTTTGGGCTCGCTCGCTCGGGGTCGGGATTCCGGCCAAAACGACAGGTCCGGGGTGGTCGTTTTTTTCACTTTCGGCGAGGTTTAATATCTCAGCTCCTGGACCACAGCCGGCCTCGGGATTGCTTTTTCCAGTGAGCGTGGGCCACCCCGGAGGCGGCTCACACCCCAAATCGAGGGTTTGGGCTCGCTCGCTCGGGGTCGGGATTCCGGCCAAAACGACAGGTCCGGGGTGGTCGTTTTTTTCACTTTCGGCGTGTGTTAATATCTCAGCTCCGGGACCACAGCCGGCCTCGGGATTGCTTTCTCCAGTGAGCGTGGGCCACCCCGGAGGCGGCTCACACCCCAAATCGAGGGTTTGGGCTCGCTCGCTCGGGGTCGGGATTCCGGCCAAAACGACAGGTCCGGGGTGGTCGTTTTTTTCACTTTCGGCGTGTGTTAATATCTCAGCTCTGGGACCACAGCCGGCCTCGGGATTGCTTTTTCCAGTGAGCGTGGGCCACCCCGGAGGCGGCTCACACCCCAAATCGAGGGTTTGGGCTCGCTCGCTCGGGGTCGGGATTCCGGCCAAAACGACAGGTCCGGGGTGGTCGTTTTTTTCACTTTCGGCGAGGTTTAATATCTCAGCTCCTGGACCACAGCCGGCCTCGGGATTGCTTTTTCCAGTGAGCGTGGGCCACCCCGGAGGCGGCTCACACCCCAAATCGAGGGTTTGGGCTCGCTCGCTCGGGGTCGGGATTCCGGCCAAAACGACAGGTCCGGGGTGGTCGTTTTTTTCACTTTCGGCGAGGTTTAATATCTCAGCTCCTGGACCACAGCCGGCCTCGGGATTGCTTTTTCCAGTGAGCGTGGGCCACCCCGGAGGCGGCTCACACCCCAAATCGAGGGTTTGGGCTCGCTCGCTCGGGGTCGGGATTCCGGCCAAAACGACAGGTCCGGGGTGGTCGTTTTTTTCACTTTCGGCGTGTGTTAATATCTCAGCTCTGGGACCACAGCCGGCCTCGGGATTGCTTTTTCCAGTGAGCGTGGGCCACCCCGGAGGCGGCTCACACCCCAAATCGAGGGTTTGGGCTCGCTCGCTCGGGGTCGGGATTCCGGCCAAAACGACAGGTCCGGGGTGGTCGTTTTTTTCACTTTCGGCGTGTGTTAATATCTCAGCTCCGGGACCACAGCCGGCCTCGGGATTGCTTTCTCCAGTGAGCGTGGGCCAGCCCGGAGGCGGCTCACACCCCAAATCGAGGGTTTGGGCTCGCTCGCTCGGGGTCGGGATTCCGGCCAAAACGACAGGTCCGGGGTGGTCGTTTTTTTCACTTTCGGCGTGTGTTAATATCTCAGCTCTGGGACCACAGCCGGCCTCGGGATTGCTTTTTCCAGTGAGCGTGGGCCACCCCGGAGGCGGCTCACACCCCAAATCGAGGGTTTGGGCTCGCTCGCTCGGGGTCGGGATTCCGGCCAAAACGACAGGTCCGGGGTGGTCGTTTTTTTCACTTTCGGCGAGGTTTAATATCTCAGCTCCTGGACCACAGCCGGCCTCGGGATTGCTTTTTCCAGTGAGCGTGGGCCAACCCGGAGGCGGCTCACACCCCAAATCGAGGGTTTGGGCTCGCTCGCTCGGGGTCGGGATTCCGGCCAAAACGACAGGTCCGGGGTGGTCGTTTTTTTCACTTTCGGCGAGGTTTAATATCTCAGCTCCTGGACCACAGCCGGCCTCGGGATTGCTTTTTCCAGTGAGCGTGGGCCACCCCGGAGGCGGCTCACACCCCAAATCGAGGGTTTGGGCTCGCTCGCTCGGGGTCGGGATTCCGGCCAAAACGACAGGTCCGGGGTGGTCGTTTTTTTCACTTTCGGCGAGGTTTAATATCTCAGCTCCTGGACCACAGCCGGCCTCGGGATTGCTTTTTCCAGTGAGCGTGGGCCAACCCGGAGGCGGCTCACACCCCAAATCGAGGGTTTGGGCTCGCTCGCTCGGGGTCGGGATTCCGGCCAAAACGACAGGTCCGGGGTGGTCGTTTTTTTCACTTTCGGCGTGTGTTAATATCTCAGCTCTGGGACCACAGCCGGCCTCGGGATTGCTTTTTCCAGTGAGCGTGGGCCACCCCGGAGGCGGCTCACACCCCAAATCGAGGGTTTGGGCTCGCTCGCTCGGGGTCGGGATTCCGGCCAAAACGACAGGTCCGGGGTGGTCGTTTTTTTCACTTTCGGCGTGTGTTAATATCTCAGCTCCTGGACCACAGCCGGCCTCGGGATTGCTTTTTCCAGTGAGCGTGGGCCACCCCGGAGGCGGGTCACACCCCAAATCGAGGGTTTGGGCTCGCTCGCTCGGGGTCGGGATTCCGGCCAAAACGACAGGTCCGGGGTGGTCGTTTTTTTCACTTTCGGCGAGGTTTAATATCTCAGCTCCTGGACCACAGCCGGCCTCGGGATTGCTTTTTCCAGTGAGCGTGGGCCACCCCGGAGGCGGCTCACACCCCAAATCGAGGGTTTGGGCTCGCTCGCTCGGGGTCGGGATTCCGGCCAAAACGACAGGTCCGGGGTGGTCGTTTTTTTCACTTTCGGCGTGTGTTAATATCTCAGCTCTGGGACCACAGCCGGCCTCGGGATTGCTTTTTCCAGTGAGCGTGGGCCACCCCGGAGGCGGCTCACACCCCAAATCGAGGGTTTGGGCTCGCTCGCTCGGGGTCGGGATTCCGGCCAAAACGACAGGTCCGGGGTGGTCGTTTTTTTCACTTTCGGCGTGTGTTAATATCTCAGCTCCGGGACCACAGCCGGCCTCGGGATTGCTTTCTCCAGTGAGCGTGGGCCAGCCCGGAGGCGGCTCACACCCCAAATCGAGGGTTTGGGCTCGCTCGCTCGGGGTCGGGATTCCGGCCAAAACGACAGGTCCGGGGTGGTCGTTTTTTTCACTTTCGGCGTGTGTTAATATCTCAGCTCTGGGACCACAGCCGGCCTCGGGATTGCTTTTTCCAGTGAGCGTGGGCCACCCCGGAGGCGGCTCACACCCCAAATCGAGGGTTTGGGCTCGCTCGCTCGGGGTCGGGATTCCGGCCAAAACGACAGGTCCGGGGTGGTCGTTTTTTTCACTTTCGGCGTGTGTTAATATCTCAGCTCCGGGACCACAGCCGGCCTCGGGATTGCTTTCTCCAGTGAGCGTGGGCCACCCCGGAGGCGGCTCACACCCCAAATCGAGGGTTTGGGCTCGCTCGCTCGGGGTCGGGATTCCGGCCAAAACGACAGGTCCGGGGTGGTCGTTTTTTTCACTTTCGGCGTGTGTTAATATCTCAGCTCTGGGACCACAGCCGGCCTCGGGATTGCTTTTTCCAGTGAGCGTGGGCCACCCCGGAGGCGGCTCACACCCCAAATCGAGGGTTTGGGCTCGCTCGCTCGGGGTCGGGATTCCGGCCAAAACGACAGGTCCGGGGTGGTCGTTTTTTTCACTTTCGGCGAGGTTTAATATCTCAGCTCCTGGACCACAGCCGGCCTCGGGATTGCTTTTTCCAGTGAGCGTGGGCCACCCCGGAGGCGGCTCACACCCCAAATCGAGGGTTTGGGCTCGCTCGCTCGGGGTCGGGATTCCGGCCAAAACGACAGGTCCGGGGTGGTCGTTTTTTTCACTTTCGGCGAGGTTTAATATCTCAGCTCCTGGACCACAGCCGGCCTCGGGATTGCTTTTTCCAGTGAGCGTGGGCCACCCCGGAGGCGGCTCACACCCCAAATCGAGGGTTTGGGCTCGCTCGCTCGGGGTCGGGATTCCGGCCAAAACGACAGGTCCGGGGTGGTCGTTTTTTTCACTTTCGGCGTGTGTTAATATCTCAGCTCTGGGACCACAGCCGGCCTCGGGATTGCTTTTTCCAGTGAGCGTGGGCCACCCCGGAGGCGGCTCACACCCCAAATCGAGGGTTTGGGCTCGCTCGCTCGGGGTCGGGATTCCGGCCAAAACGACAGGTCCGGGGTGGTCGTTTTTTTCACTTTCGGCGTGTGTTAATATCTCAGCTCCGGGACCACAGCCGGCCTCGGGATTGCTTTCTCCAGTGAGCGTGGGCCAGCCCGGAGGCGGCTCACACCCCAAATCGAGGGTTTGGGCTCGCTCGCTCGGGGTCGGGATTCCGGCCAAAACGACAGGTCCGGGGTGGTCGTTTTTTTCACTTTCGGCGTGTGTTAATATCTCAGCTCTGGGACCACAGCCGGCCTCGGGATTGCTTTTTCCAGTGAGCGTGGGCCACCCCGGAGGCGGCTCACACCCCAAATCGAGGGTTTGGGCTCGCTCGCTCGGGGTCGGGATTCCGGCCAAAACGACAGGTCCGGGGTGGTCGTTTTTTTCACTTTCGGCGAGGTTTAATATCTCAGCTCCTGGACCACAGCCGGCCTCGGGATTGCTTTTTCCAGTGAGCGTGGGCCACCCCGGAGGCGGCTCACACCCCAAATCGAGGGTTTGGGCTCGCTCGCTCGGGGTCGGGATTCCGGCCAAAACGACAGGTCCGGGGTGGTCGTTTTTTTCACTTTCGGCGTGTGTTAATATCTCAGCTCCGGGACCACAGCCGGCCTCGGGATTGCTTTCTCCAGTGAGCGTGGGCCACCCCGGAGGCGGCTCACACCCCAAATCGAGGGTTTGGGCTCGCTCGCTCGGGGTCGGGATTCCGGCCAAAACGACAGGTCCGGGGTGGTCGTTTTTTTCACTTTCGGCGTGTGTTAATATCTCAGCTCTGGGACCACAGCCGGCCTCGGGATTGCTTTTTCCAGTGAGCGTGGGCCACCCCGGAGGCGGCTCACACCCCAAATCGAGGGTTTGGGCTCGCTCGCTCGGGGTCGGGATTCCGGCCAAAACGACAGGTCCGGGGTGGTCGTTTTTTTCACTTTCGGCGAGGTTTAATATCTCAGCTCCTGGACCACAGCCGGCCTCGGGATTGCTTTTTCCAGTGAGCGTGGGCCACCCCGGAGGCGGCTCACACCCCAAATCGAGGGTTTGGGCTCGCTCGCTCGGGGTCGGGATTCCGGCCAAAACGACAGGTCCGGGGTGGTCGTTTTTTTCACTTTCGGCGTGTGTTAATATCTCAGCTCTGGGACCACAGCCGGCCTCGGGATTGCTTTTTCCAGTGAGCGTGGGCCACCCCGGAGGCGGCTCACACCCCAAATCGAGGGTTTGGGCTCGCTCGCTCGGGGTCGGGATTCCGGCCAAAACGACAGGTCCGGGGTGGTCGTTTTTTTCACTTTCGGCGAGGTTTAATATCTCAGCTCCTGGACCACAGCCGGCCTCGGGATTGCTTTCTCCAGTGAGCGTGGGCCACCCCGGAGGCGGCTCACACCCCAAATCGAGGGTTTGGGCTCGCTCGCTCGGGGTCGGGATTCCGGCCAAAACGACAGGTCCGGGGTGGTCGTTTTTTTCACTTTCGGCGTGTGTTAATATCTCAGCTCTGGGACCACAGCCGGCCTCGGGATTGCTTTCTCCAGTGAGCGTGGGCCACCCCGGAGGCGGCTCACACCCCAAATCGAGGGTTTGGGCTCGCTCGCTCGGGGTCGGGATTCCGGCCAAAACGACAGGTCCGGGGTGGTCGTTTTTTTCACTTTCGGCGTGTGTTAATATCTCAGCTCCGGGACCACAGCCGGCCTCGGGATTGCTTTCTCCAGTGAGCGTGGGCCACCCCGGAGGCGGCTCACACCCCAAATCGAGGGTTTGGGCTCGCTCGCTCGGGGTCGGGATTCCGGCCAAAACGACAGGTCCGGGGTGGTCGTTTTTTTCACTTTCGGCGTGTGTTAATATCTCAGCTCTGGGACCACAGCCGGCCTCGGGATTGCTTTTTCCAGTGAGCGTGGGCCACCCCGGAGGCGGCTCACACCCCAAATCGAGGGTTTGGGCTCGCTCGCTCGGGGTCGGGATTCCGGCCAAAACGACAGGTCCGGGGTGGTCGTTTTTTTCACTTTCGGCGAGGTTTAATATCTCAGCTCCTGGACCACAGCCGGCCTCGGGATTGCTTTTTCCAGTGAGCGTGGGCCACCCCGGAGGCGGCTCACACCCCAAATCGAGGGTTTGGGCTCGCTCGCTCGGGGTCGGGATTCCGGCCAAAACGACAGGTCCGGGGTGGTCGTTTTTTTCACTTTCGGCGTGTGTTAATATCTCAGCTCCGGGACCACAGCCGGCCTCGGGATTGCTTTCTCCAGTGAGCGTGGGCCACCCCGGAGGCGGCTCACACCCCAAATCGAGGGTTTGGGCGCGCTCGCTCGGGGTCGGGATCTCGGCCAAAACGACAGGTCCGGGGTGGTCGTTTTTTTCATTTTCGGCGAGCTTTAATATCTCAGCTCCAGGATCAAATCCGGCATCGGGATTGCTTTTTCCAGTGAGCGTGGGCCACCCCGGAGGCGGCTCACACCCCAAATCGTGGGTTTGGGCGCGCTCGCTCGGGGTCGGGATCTCGGCCAAAACGACAGGTCCGGGGTGGTCGTTTTTTTCACTTTCGGCGAGGTTTAATATCTCAGCTCCTGGACCACAGCCGGCCTCGGGATTGCTTTTTCCAGTGAGCGTGGGCCACCCCGGAGGCGGCTCACACCCCAAATCGAGGGTTTGGGCTCGCTCGCTCGGGGTCGGGATTCCGGCCAAAACGACAGGTCCGGGGTGGTCGTTTTTTTCACTTTCGGCGTGTGTTAATATCTCAGCTCTGGGACCACAGCCGGCCTCGGGATTGCTTTTTCCAGTGAGCGTGGGCCACCCCGGAGGCGGCTCACACCCCAAATCGAGGGTTTGGGCTCGCTCGCTCGGGGTCGGGATTCCGGCCAAAACGACAGGTCCGGGGTGGTCGTTTTTTTCACTTTCGGCGTGTGTTAATATCTCAGCTCCGGGACCACAGCCGGCCTCGGGATTGCTTTCTCCAGTGAGCGTGGGCCACCCCGGAGGCGGCTCACACCCCAAATCGAGGGTTTGGGCTCGCTCGCTCGGGGTCGGGATTCCGGCCAAAACGACAGGTCCGGGGTGGTCGTTTTTTTCACTTTCGGCGTGTGTTAATATCTCAGCTCTGGGACCACAGCCGGCCTCGGGATTGCTTTTTCCAGTGAGCGTGGGCCACCCCGGAGGCGGCTCACACCCCAAATCGAGGGTTTGGGCTCGCTCGCTCGGGGTCGGGATTCCGGCCAAAACGACAGGTCCGGGGTGGTCGTTTTTTTCACTTTCGGCGAGGTTTAATATCTCAGCTCCTGGACCACAGCCGGCCTCGGGATTGCTTTTTCCAGTGAGCGTGGGCCACCCCGGAGGCGGCTCACACCCCAAATCGAGGGTTTGGGCTCGCTCGCTCGGGGTCGGGATTCCGGCCAAAACGACAGGTCCGGGGTGGTCGTTTTTTTCACTTTCGGCGTGTGTTAATATCTCAGCTCCGGGACCACAGCCGGCCTCGGGATTGCTTTCTCCAGTGAGCGTGGGCCACCCCGGAGGCGGCTCACACCCCAAATCGAGGGTTTGGGCTCGCTCGCTCGGGGTCGGGATTCCGGCCAAAACGACAGGTCCGGGGTGGTCGTTTTTTTCACTTTCGGCGTGTGTTAATATCTCAGCTCTGGGACCACAGCCGGCCTCGGGATTGCTTTTTCCAGTGAGCGTGGGCCACCCCGGAGGCGGCTCACACCCCAAATCGAGGGTTTGGGCTCGCTCGCTCGGGGTCGGGATTCCGGCCAAAACGACAGGTCCGGGGTGGTCGTTTTTTTCACTTTCGGCGAGGTTTAATATCTCAGCTCCTGGACCACAGCCGGCCTCGGGATTGCTTTTTCCAGTGAGCGTGGGCCACCCCGGAGGCGGCTCACACCCCAAATCGAGGGTTTGGGCTCGCTCGCTCGGGGTCGGGATTCCGGCCAAAACGACAGGTCCGGGGTGGTCGTTTTTTTCACTTTCGGCGTGTGTTAATATCTCAGCTCTGGGACCACAGCCGGCCTCGGGATTGCTTTTTCCAGTGAGCGTGGGCCACCCCGGAGGCGGCTCACACCCCAAATCGAGGGTTTGGGCTCGCTCGCTCGGGGTCGGGATTCCGGCCAAAACGACAGGTCCGGGGTGGTCGTTTTTTTCACTTTCGGCGAGGTTTAATATCTCAGCTCCTGGACCACAGCCGGCCTCGGGATTGCTTTCTCCAGTGAGCGTGGGCCACCCCGGAGGCGGCTCACACCCCAAATCGAGGGTTTGGGCTCGCTCGCTCGGGGTCGGGATTCCGGCCAAAACGACAGGTCCGGGGTGGTCGTTTTTTTCACTTTCGGCGTGTGTTAATATCTCAGCTCTGGGACCACAGCCGGCCTCGGGATTGCTTTCTCCAGTGAGCGTGGGCCACCCCGGAGGCGGCTCACACCCCAAATCGAGGGTTTGGGCTCGCTCGCTCGGGGTCGGGATTCCGGCCAAAACGACAGGTCCGGGGTGGTCGTTTTTTTCACTTTCGGCGTGTGTTAATATCTCAGCTCCGGGACCACAGCCGGCCTCGGGATTGCTTTCTCCAGTGAGCGTGGGCCACCCCGGAGGCGGCTCACACCCCAAATCGAGGGTTTGGGCTCGCTCGCTCGGGGTCGGGATTCCGGCCAAAACGACAGGTCCGGGGTGGTCGTTTTTTTCACTTTCGGCGTGTGTTAATATCTCAGCTCTGGGACCACAGCCGGCCTCGGGATTGCTTTTTCCAGTGAGCGTGGGCCACCCCGGAGGCGGCTCACACCCCAAATCGAGGGTTTGGGCTCGCTCGCTCGGGGTCGGGATTCCGGCCAAAACGACAGGTCCGGGGTGGTCGTTTTTTTCACTTTCGGCGAGGTTTAATATCTCAGCTCCTGGACCACAGCCGGCCTCGGGATTGCTTTTTCCAGTGAGCGTGGGCCACCCCGGAGGCGGCTCACACCCCAAATCGAGGGTTTGGGCTCGCTCGCTCGGGGTCGGGATTCCGGCCAAAACGACAGGTCCGGGGTGGTCGTTTTTTTCACTTTCGGCGTGTGTTAATATCTCAGCTCCGGGACCACAGCCGGCCTCGGGATTGCTTTCTCCAGTGAGCGTGGGCCACCCCGGAGGCGGCTCACACCCCAAATCGAGGGTTTGGGCGCGCTCGCTCGGGGTCGGGATCTCGGCCAAAACGACAGGTCCGGGGTGGTCGTTTTTTTCATTTTCGGCGAGCTTTAATATCTCAGCTCCAGGATCAAATCCGGCATCGGGATTGCTTTTTCCAGTGAGCGTGGGCCACCCCGGAGGCGGCTCACACCCCAAATCGTGGGTTTGGGCGCGCTCGCTCGGGGTCGGGATCTCGGCCAAAACGACAGGTCCGGGGTGGTCGTTTTTTTCACTTTCGGCGAGGTTTAATATCTCAGCTCCTGGACCACAGCCGGCCTCGGGATTGCTTTTTCCAGTGAGCGTGGGCCACCCCGGAGGCGGCTCACACCCCAAATCGAGGGTTTGGGCTCGCTCGCTCGGGGTCGGGATTCCGGCCAAAACGACAGGTCCGGGGTGGTCGTTTTTTTCACTTTCGGCGTGTGTTAATATCTCAGCTCTGGGACCACAGCCGGCCTCGGGATTGCTTTTTCCAGTGAGCGTGGGCCACCCCGGAGGCGGCTCACACCCCAAATCGAGGGTTTGGGCTCGCTCGCTCGGGGTCGGGATTCCGGCCAAAACGACAGGTCCGGGGTGGTCGTTTTTTTCACTTTCGGCGTGTGTTAATATCTCAGCTCCGGGACCACAGCCGGCCTCGGGATTGCTTTCTCCAGTGAGCGTGGGCCACCCCGGAGGCGGCTCACACCCCAAATCGAGGGTTTGGGCTCGCTCGCTCGGGGTCGGGATTCCGGCCAAAACGACAGGTCCGGGGTGGTCGTTTTTTTCACTTTCGGCGTGTGTTAATATCTCAGCTCTGGGACCACAGCCGGCCTCGGGATTGCTTTTTCCAGTGAGCGTGGGCCACCCCGGAGGCGGCTCACACCCCAAATCGAGGGTTTGGGCTCGCTCGCTCGGGGTCGGGATTCCGGCCAAAACGACAGGTCCGGGGTGGTCGTTTTTTTCACTTTCGGCGAGGTTTAATATCTCAGCTCCTGGACCACAGCCGGCCTCGGGATTGCTTTTTCCAGTGAGCGTGGGCCACCCCGGAGGCGGCTCACACCCCAAATCGAGGGTTTGGGCTCGCTCGCTCGGGGTCGGGATTCCGGCCAAAACGACAGGTCCGGGGTGGTCGTTTTTTTCACTTTCGGCGTGTGTTAATATCTCAGCTCTGGGACCACAGCCGGCCTCGGGATTGCTTTTTCCAGTGAGCGTGGGCCACCCCGGAGGCGGCTCACACCCCAAATCGAGGGTTTGGGCTCGCTCGCTCGGGGTCGGGATTCCGGCCAAAACGACAGGTCCGGGGTGGTCGTTTTTTTCACTTTCGGCGTGTGTTAATATCTCAGCTCCTGGACCACAGCCGGCCTCGGGATTGCTTTTTCCAGTGAGCGTGGGCCACCCCGGAGGCGGCTCACACCCCAAATCGAGGGTTTGGGCTCGCTCGCTCGGGGTCGGGATTCCGGCCAAAACGACAGGTCCGGGGTGGTCGTTTTTTTCACTTTCGGCGAGGTTTAATATCTCAGCTCCTGGACCACAGCCGGCCTCGGGATTGCTTTTTCCAGTGAGCGTGGGCCACCCCGGAGGCGGCTCACACCCCAAATCGAGGGTTTGGGCTCGCTCGCTCGGGGTCGGGATTCCGGCCAAAACGACAGGTCCGGGGTGGTCGTTTTTTTCACTTTCGGCGTGTGTTAATATCTCAGCTCTGGGACCACAGCCGGCCTCGGGATTGCTTTTTCCAGTGAGCGTGGGCCACCCCGGAGGCGGCTCACACCCCAAATCGAGGGTTTGGGCTCGCTCGCTCGGGGTCGGGATTCCGGCCAAAACGACAGGTCCGGGGTGGTCGTTTTTTTCACTTTCGGCGTGTGTTAATATCTCAGCTCCGGGACCACAGCCGGCCTCGGGATTGCTTTCTCCAGTGAGCGTGGGCCAGCCCGGAGGCGGCTCACACCCCAAATCGAGGGTTTGGGCTCGCTCGCTCGGGGTCGGGATTCCGGCCAAAACGACAGGTCCGGGGTGGTCGTTTTTTTCACTTTCGGCGTGTGTTAATATCTCAGCTCTGGGACCACAGCCGGCCTCGGGATTGCTTTTTCCAGTGAGCGTGGGCCACCCCGGAGGCGGCTCACACCCCAAATCGAGGGTTTGGGCTCGCTCGCTCGGGGTCGGGATTCCGGCCAAAACGACAGGTCCGGGGTGGTCGTTTTTTTCACTTTCGGCGAGGTTTAATATCTCAGCTCCTGGACCACAGCCGGCCTCGGGATTGCTTTTTCCAGTGAGCGTGGGCCACCCCGGAGGCGGCTCACACCCCAAATCGAGGGTTTGGGCTCGCTCGCTCGGGGTCGGGATTCCGGCCAAAACGACAGGTCCGGGGTGGTCGTTTTTTTCACTTTCGGCGTGTGTTAATATCTCAGCTCCGGGACCACAGCCGGCCTCGGGATTGCTTTCTCCAGTGAGCGTGGGCCACCCCGGAGGCGGCTCACACCCCAAATCGAGGGTTTGGGCTCGCTCGCTCGGGGTCGGGATTCCGGCCAAAACGACAGGTCCGGGGTGGTCGTTTTTTTCACTTTCGGCGTGTGTTAATATCTCAGCTCTGGGACCACAGCCGGCCTCGGGATTGCTTTTTCCAGTGAGCGTGGGCCACCCCGGAGGCGGCTCACACCCCAAATCGAGGGTTTGGGCTCGCTCGCTCGGGGTCGGGATTCCGGCCAAAACGACAGGTCCGGGGTGGTCGTTTTTTTCACTTTCGGCGAGGTTTAATATCTCAGCTCCTGGACCACAGCCGGCCTCGGGATTGCTTTTTCCAGTGAGCGTGGGCCACCCCGGAGGCGGCTCACACCC
The DNA here is from genome assembly GCA_029224185.1 of Karalla daura. Lineage (NCBI taxonomy): Eukaryota > Metazoa > Chordata > Actinopteri > Chaetodontiformes > Leiognathidae > Karalla > Karalla daura. Next base: position 14,559,116 of record CM055207.1, on the reverse strand, counting down.
CAAATCGAGGGTTTGGGCTCGCTCGCTCGGGGTCGGGATTCCGGCCAAAACGACAGGTCCGGGGTGGTCGTTTTTTTCACTTTCGGCGTGTGTTAATATCTCAGCTCTGGGACCACAGCCGGCCTCGGGATTGCTTTTTCCAGTGAGCGTGGGCCACCCCGGAGGCGGCTCACACCCCAAATCGAGGGTTTGGGCTCGCTCGCTCGGGGTCGGGATTCCGGCCAAAACGACAGGTCCGGGTGGTCGTTTTTTTCACTTTCGGCGAGGTTTAATATCTCAGCTCCTGGACCACAGCCGGCCTCGGGATTGCTTTCTCCAGTGAGCGTGGGCCACCCCGGAGGCGGCTCACACCCCAAATCGAGGGTTTGGGCTCGCTCGCTCGGGGTCGGGATTCCGGCCAAAACGACAGGTCCGGGGTGGTCGTTTTTTTCACTTTCGGCGTGTGTTAATATCTCAGCTCTGGGACCACAGCCGGCCTCGGGATTGCTTTCTCCAGTGAGCGTGGGCCACCCCGGAGGCGGCTCACACCCCAAATCGAGGGTTTGGGCTCGCTCGCTCGGGGTCGGGATTCCGGCCAAAACGACAGGTCCGGGGTGGTCGTTTTTTTCACTTTCGGCGTGTGTTAATATCTCAGCTCCGGGACCACAGCCGGCCTCGGGATTGCTTTCTCCAGTGAGCGTGGGCCACCCCGGAGGCGGCTCACACCCCAAATCGAGGGTTTGGGCTCGCTCGCTCGGGGTCGGGATTCCGGCCAAAACGACAGGTCCGGGGTGGTCGTTTTTTTCACTTTCGGCGTGTGTTAATATCTCAGCTCTGGGACCACAGCCGGCCTCGGGATTGCTTTTTCCAGTGAGCGTGGGCCACCCCGGAGGCGGCTCACACCCCAAATCGAGGGTTTGGGCTCGCTCGCTCGGGGTCGGGATTCCGGCCAAAACGACAGGTCCGGGGTGGTCGTTTTTTTCACTTTCGGCGAGGTTTAATATCTCAGCTCCTGGACCACAGCCGGCCTCGGGATTGCTTTTTCCAGTGAGCGTGGGCCACCCCGGAGGCGGCTCACACCCCAAATCGAGGGTTTGGGCTCGCTCGCTCGGGGTCGGGATTCCGGCCAAAACGACAGGTCCGGGGTGGTCGTTTTTTTCACTTTCGGCGTGTGTTAATATCTCAGCTCTGGGACCACAGCCGGCCTCGGGATTGCTTTTTCCAGTGAGCGTGGGCCACCCCGGAGGCGGCTCACACCCCAAATCGAGGGTTTGGGCTCGCTCGCTCGGGGTCGGGATTCCGGCCAAAACGACAGGTCCGGGTGGTCGTTTTTTTCACTTTCGGCGAGGTTTAATATCTCAGCTCCTGGACCACAGCCGGCCTCGGGATTGCTTTCTCCAGTGAGCGTGGGCCACCCCGGAGGCGGCTCACACCCCAAATCGAGGGTTTGGGCTCGCTCGCTCGGGGTCGGGATTCCGGCCAAAACGACAGGTCCGGGGTGGTCGTTTTTTTCACTTTCGGCGAGGTTTAATATCTCAGCTCCTGGACCACAGCCGGCCTCGGGATTGCTTTTTCCAGTGAGCGTGGGCCACCCCGGAGGCGGCTCACACCCCAAATCGAGGGTTTGGGCTCGCTCGCTCGGGGTCGGGATTCCGGCCAAAACGACAGGTCCGGGGTGGTCGTTTTTTTCACTTTCGGCGTGTGTTAATATCTCAGCTCTGGGACCACAGCCGGCCTCGGGATTGCTTTTTCCAGTGAGCGTGGGCCACCCCGGAGGCGGCTCACACCCCAAATCGAGGGTTTGGGCTCGCTCGCTCGGGGTCGGGATTCCGGCCAAAACGACAGGTCCGGGTGGTCGTTTTTTTCACTTTCGGCGAGGTTTAATATCTCAGCTCCTGGACCACAGCCGGCCTCGGGATTGCTTTCTCCAGTGAGCGTGGGCCACCCCGGAGGCGGCTCACACCCCAAATCGAGGGTTTGGGCTCGCTCGCTCGGGGTCGGGATTCCGGCCAAAACGACAGGTCCGGGGTGGTCGTTTTTTTCACTTTCGGCGTGTGTTAATATCTCAGCTCTGGGACCACAGCCGGCCTCGGGATTGCTTTCTCCAGTGAGCGTGGGCCACCCCGGAGGCGGCTCACACCCCAAATCGAGGGTTTGGGCTCGCTCGCTCGGGGTCGGGATTCCGGCCAAAACGACAGGTCCGGGGTGGTCGTTTTTTTCACTTTCGGCGTGTGTTAATATCTCAGCTCCGGGACCACAGCCGGCCTCGGGATTGCTTTCTCCAGTGAGCGTGGGCCACCCCGGAGGCGGCTCACACCCCAAATCGAGGGTTTGGGCTCGCTCGCTCGGGGTCGGGATTCCGGCCAAAACGACAGGTCCGGGGTGGTCGTTTTTTTCACTTTCGGCGTGTGTTAATATCTCAGCTCTGGGACCACAGCCGGCCTCGGGATTGCTTTTTCCAGTGAGCGTGGGCCACCCCGGAGGCGGCTCACACCCCAAATCGAGGGTTTGGGCTCGCTCGCTCGGGGTCGGGATTCCGGCCAAAACGACAGGTCCGGGGTGGTCGTTTTTTTCACTTTCGGCGAGGTTTAATATCTCAGCTCCTGGACCACAGCCGGCCTCGGGATTGCTTTTTCCAGTGAGCGTGGGCCACCCCGGAGGCGGCTCACACCCCAAATCGAGGGTTTGGGCTCGCTCGCTCGGGGTCGGGATTCCGGCCAAAACGACAGGTCCGGGGTGGTCGTTTTTTTCACTTTCGGCGTGTGTTAATATCTCAGCTCTGGGACCACAGCCGGCCTCGGGATTGCTTTTTCCAGTGAGCGTGGGCCACCCCGGAGGCGGCTCACACCCCAAATCGAGGGTTTGGGCTCGCTCGCTCGGGGTCGGGATTCCGGCCAAAACGACAGGTCCGGGTGGTCGTTTTTTTCACTTTCGGCGAGGTTTAATATCTCAGCTCCTGGACCACAGCCGGCCTCGGGATTGCTTTCTCCAGTGAGCGTGGGCCACCCCGGAGGCGGCTCACACCCCAAATCGAGGGTTTGGGCTCGCTCGCTCGGGGTCGGGATTCCGGCCAAAACGACAGGTCCGGGGTGGTCGTTTTTTTCACTTTCGGCGTGTGTTAATATCTCAGCTCTGGGACCACAGCCGGCCTCGGGATTGCTTTCTCCAGTGAGCGTGGGCCACCCCGGAGGCGGCTCACACCCCAAATCGAGGGTTTGGGCTCGCTCGCTCGGGGTCGGGATTCCGGCCAAAACGACAGGTCCGGGGTGGTCGTTTTTTTCACTTTCGGCGTGTGTTAATATCTCAGCTCCGGGACCACAGCCGGCCTCGGGATTGCTTTCTCCAGTGAGCGTGGGCCACCCCGGAGGCGGCTCACACCCCAAATCGAGGGTTTGGGCTCGCTCGCTCGGGGTCGGGATTCCGGCCAAAACGACAGGTCCGGGGTGGTCGTTTTTTTCACTTTCGGCGTGTGTTAATATCTCAGCTCTGGGACCACAGCCGGCCTCGGGATTGCTTTTTCCAGTGAGCGTGGGCCACCCCGGAGGCGGCTCACACCCCAAATCGAGGGTTTGGGCTCGCTCGCTCGGGGTCGGGATTCCGGCCAAAACGACAGGTCCGGGGTGGTCGTTTTTTTCACTTTCGGCGAGGTTTAATATCTCAGCTCCTGGACCACAGCCGGCCTCGGGATTGCTTTTTCCAGTGAGCGTGGGCCACCCCGGAGGCGGCTCACACCCCAAATCGAGGGTTTGGGCTCGCTCGCTCGGGGTCGGGATTCCGGCCAAAACGACAGGTCCGGGGTGGTCGTTTTTTTCACTTTCGGCGTGTGTTAATATCTCAGCTCCGGGACCACAGCCGGCCTCGGGATTGCTTTCTCCAGTGAGCGTGGGCCACCCCGGAGGCGGCTCACACCCCAAATCGAGGGTTTGGGCTCGCTCGCTCGGGGTCGGGATTCCGGCCAAAACGACAGGTCCGGGGTGGTCGTTTTTTTCACTTTCGGCGTGTGTTAATATCTCAGCTCTGGGACCACAGCCGGCCTCGGGATTGCTTTTTCCAGTGAGCGTGGGCCACCCCGGAGGCGGCTCACACCCCAAATCGAGGGTTTGGGCTCGCTCGCTCGGGGTCGGGATTCCGGCCAAAACGACAGGTCCGGGGTGGTCGTTTTTTTCACTTTCGGCGAGGTTTAATATCTCAGCTCCTGGACCACAGCCGGCCTCGGGATTGCTTTTTCCAGTGAGCGTGGGCCACCCCGGAGGCGGCTCACACCCCAAATCGAGGGTTTGGGCTCGCTCGCTCGGGGTCGGGATTCCGGCCAAAACGACAGGTCCGGGGTGGTCGTTTTTTTCACTTTCGGCGTGTGTTAATATCTCAGCTCTGGGACCACAGCCGGCCTCGGGATTGCTTTTTCCAGTGAGCGTGGGCCACCCCGGAGGCGGCTCACACCCCAAATCGAGGGTTTGGGCTCGCTCGCTCGGGGTCGGGATTCCGGCCAAAACGACAGGTCCGGGGTGGTCGTTTTTTTCACTTTCGGCGAGGTTTAATATCTCAGCTCCTGGACCACAGCCGGCCTCGGGATTGCTTTCTCCAGTGAGCGTGGGCCACCCCGGAGGCGGCTCACACCCCAAATCGAGGGTTTGGGCTCGCTCGCTCGGGGTCGGGATTCCGGCCAAAACGACAGGTCCGGGGTGGTCGTTTTTTTCACTTTCGGCGTGTGTTAATATCTCAGCTCTGGGACCACAGCCGGCCTCGGGATTGCTTTTTCCAGTGAGCGTGGGCCACCCCGGAGGCGGCTCACACCCCAAATCGAGGGTTTGGGCTCGCTCGCTCGGGGTCGGGATTCCGGCCAAAACGACAGGTCCGGGGTGGTCGTTTTTTTCACTTTCGGCGTGTGTTAATATCTCAGCTCCGGGACCACAGCCGGCCTCGGGATTGCTTTCTCCAGTGAGCGTGGGCCACCCCGGAGGCGGCTCACACCCCAAATCGAGGGTTTGGGCTCGCTCGCTCGGGGTCGGGATTCCGGCCAAAACGACAGGTCCGGGGTGGTCGTTTTTTTCACTTTCGGCGTGTGTTAATATCTCAGCTCTGGGACCACAGCCGGCCTCGGGATTGCTTTTTCCAGTGAGCGTGGGCCACCCCGGAGGCGGCTCACACCCCAAATCGAGGGTTTGGGCTCGCTCGCTCGGGGTCGGGATTCCGGCCAAAACGACAGGTCCGGGGTGGTCGTTTTTTTCACTTTCGGCGAGGTTTAATATCTCAGCTCCTGGACTACAGCCGGCCTCGGGATTGCTTTTTCCAGTGAGCGTGGGCCAACCCGGAGGCGGCTCACACCCCAAATCGAGGGTTTGGGCTCGCTCGCTCGGGGTCGGGATTCCGGCCAAAACGACAGGTCCGGGGTGGTCGTTTTTTTCACTTTCGGCGAGGTTTAATATCTCAGCTCCTGGACCACAGCCGGCCTCGGGATTGCTTTTTCCAGTGAGCGTGGGCCAACCCGGAGGCGGCTCACACCCCAAATCGAGGGTTTGGGCTCGCTCGCTCGGGGTCGGGATTCCGGCCAAAACGACAGGTCCGGGGTGGTCGTTTTTTTCACTTTCGGCGTGTGTTAATATCTCAGCTCTGGGACCACAGCCGGCCTCGGGATTGCTTTTTCCAGTGAGCGTGGGCCACCCCGGAGGCGGCTCACACCCCAAATCGAGGGTTTGGGCTCGCTCGCTCGGGGTCGGGATTCCGGCCAAAACGACAGGTCCGGGGTGGTCGTTTTTTTCACTTTCGGCGTGTGTTAATATCTCAGCTCCTGGACCACAGCCGGCCTCGGGATTGCTTTTTCCAGTGAGCGTGGGCCACCCCGGAGGCGGCTCACACCCCAAATCGAGGGTTTGGGCTCGCTCGCTCGGGGTCGGGATTCCGGCCAAAACGACAGGTCCGGGGTGGTCGTTTTTTTCACTTTCGGCGAGGTTTAATATCTCAGCTCCTGGACCACAGCCGGCCTCGGGATTGCTTTTTCCAGTGAGCGTGGGCCACCCCGGAGGCGGCTCACACCCCAAATCGAGGGTTTGGGCTCGCTCGCTCGGGGTCGGGATTCCGGCCAAAACGACAGGTCCGGGGTGGTCGTTTTTTTCACTTTCGGCGTGTGTTAATATCTCAGCTCTGGGACCACAGCCGGCCTCGGGATTGCTTTTTCCAGTGAGCGTGGGCCACCCCGGAGGCGGCTCACACCCCAAATCGAGGGTTTGGGCTCGCTCGCTCGGGGTCGGGATTCCGGCCAAAACGACAGGTCCGGGGTGGTCGTTTTTTTCACTTTCGGCGTGTGTTAATATCTCAGCTCCGGGACCACAGCCGGCCTCGGGATTGCTTTCTCCAGTGAGCGTGGGCCAGCCCGGAGGCGGCTCACACCCCAAATCGAGGGTTTGGGCTCGCTCGCTCGGGGTCGGGATTCCGGCCAAAACGACAGGTCCGGGGTGGTCGTTTTTTTCACTTTCGGCGTGTGTTAATATCTCAGCTCTGGGACCACAGCCGGCCTCGGGATTGCTTTTTCCAGTGAGCGTGGGCCACCCCGGAGGCGGCTCACACCCCAAATCGAGGGTTTGGGCTCGCTCGCTCGGGGTCGGGATTCCGGCCAAAACGACAGGTCCGGGGTGGTCGTTTTTTTCACTTTCGGCGAGGTTTAATATCTCAGCTCCTGGACCACAGCCGGCCTCGGGATTGCTTTTTCCAGTGAGCGTGGGCCACCCCGGAGGCGGCTCACACCCCAAATCGAGGGTTTGGGCTCGCTCGCTCGGGGTCGGGATTCCGGCCAAAACGACAGGTCCGGGGTGGTCGTTTTTTTCACTTTCGGCGTGTGTTAATATCTCAGCTCCGGGACCACAGCCGGCCTCGGGATTGCTTTCTCCAGTGAGCGTGGGCCACCCCGGAGGCGGCTCACACCCCAAATCGAGGGTTTGGGCTCGCTCGCTCGGGGTCGGGATTCCGGCCAAAACGACAGGTCCGGGGTGGTCGTTTTTTTCACTTTCGGCGTGTGTTAATATCTCAGCTCTGGGACCACAGCCGGCCTCGGGATTGCTTTTTCCAGTGAGCGTGGGCCACCCCGGAGGCGGCTCACACCCCAAATCGAGGGTTTGGGCTCGCTCGCTCGGGGTCGGGATTCCGGCCAAAACGACAGGTCCGGGGTGGTCGTTTTTTTCACTTTCGGCGAGGTTTAATATCTCAGCTCCTGGACCACAGCCGGCCTCGGGATTGCTTTTTCCAGTGAGCGTGGGCCACCCCGGAGGCGGCTCACACCCCAAATCGAGGGTTTGGGCTCGCTCGCTCGGGGTCGGGATTCCGGCCAAAACGACAGGTCCGGGGTGGTCGTTTTTTTCACTTTCGGCGTGTGTTAATATCTCAGCTCTGGGACCACAGCCGGCCTCGGGATTGCTTTTTCCAGTGAGCGTGGGCCACCCCGGAGGCGGCTCACACCCCAAATCGAGGGTTTGGGCTCGCTCGCTCGGGGTCGGGATTTCGGCCAAAACGACAGGTCCGGGGTGGTCGTTTTTTTCACTTTCGGCGAGGTTTAATATCTCAGCTCCTGGACCACAGCCGGCCTCGGGATTGCTTTTTCCAGTGAGCGTGGGCCACCCCGGAGGCGGCTCACACCCCAAATCGAGGGTTTGGGCTCGCTCGCTCGGGGTCGGGATTCCGGCCAAAACGACAGGTCCGGGGTGGTCGTTTTTTTCACTTTCGGCGTGTGTTAATATCTCAGCTCCGGGACCACAGCCGGCCTCGGGATTGCTTTTTCCAGTGAGCGTGGGCCAACCCGGAGGCGGCTCACACCCCAAATCGAGGGTTTGGGCTCGCTCGCTCGGGGTCGGGATTCCGGCCAAAACGACAGGTCCGGGGTGGTCGTTTTTTTCACTTTCGGCGTGTGTTAATATCTCAGCTCTGGGACCACAGCCGGCCTCGGGATTGCTTTTTCCAGTGAGCGTGGGCCACCCCGGAGGCGGCTCACACCCCAAATCGAGGGTTTGGGCTCGCTCGCTCGGGGTCGGGATTCCGGCCAAAACGACAGGTCCGGGGTGGTCGTTTTTTTCACTTTCGGCGTGTGTTAATATCTCAGCTCCTGGACCACAGCCGGCCTCGGGATTGCTTTTTCCAGTGAGCGTGGGCCACCCCGGAGGCGGCTCACACCCCAAATCGAGGGTTTGGGCTCGCTCGCTCGGGGTCGGGATTCCGGCCAAAACGACAGGTCCGGGGTGGTCGTTTTTTTCACTTTCGGCGAGGTTTAATATCTCAGCTCCTGGACCACAGCCGGCCTCGGGATTGCTTTTTCCAGTGAGCGTGGGCCACCCCGGAGGCGGCTCACACCCCAAATCGAGGGTTTGGGCTCGCTCGCTCGGGGTCGGGATTCCGGCCAAAACGACAGGTCCGGGGTGGTCGTTTTTTTCACTTTCGGCGTGTGTTAATATCTCAGCTCTGGGACCACAGCCGGCCTCGGGATTGCTTTTTCCAGTGAGCGTGGGCCACCCCGGAGGCGGCTCACACCCCAAATCGAGGGTTTGGGCTCGCTCGCTCGGGGTCGGGATTCCGGCCAAAACGACAGGTCCGGGGTGGTCGTTTTTTTCACTTTCGGCGTGTGTTAATATCTCAGCTCCGGGACCACAGCCGGCCTCGGGATTGCTTTCTCCAGTGAGCGTGGGCCAGCCCGGAGGCGGCTCACACCCCAAATCGAGGGTTTGGGCTCGCTCGCTCGGGGTCGGGATTCCGGCCAAAACGACAGGTCCGGGGTGGTCGTTTTTTTCACTTTCGGCGTGTGTTAATATCTCAGCTCTGGGACCACAGCCGGCCTCGGGATTGCTTTTTCCAGTGAGCGTGGGCCACCCCGGAGGCGGCTCACACCCCAAATCGAGGGTTTGGGCTCGCTCGCTCGGGGTCGGGATTCCGGCCAAAACGACAGGTCCGGGGTGGGCGTTTTTTTCACTTTCGGCGAGGTTTAATATCTCAGCTCCTGGACCACAGCCGGCCTCGGGATTGCTTTTTCCAGTGAGCGTGGGCCACCCCGGAGGCGGCTCACACCCCAAATCGAGGGTTTGGGCTCGCTCGCTCGGGGTCGGGATTCCGGCCAAAACGACAGGTCCGGGGTGGTCGTTTTTTTCACTTTCGGCGAGGTTTAATATCTCAGCTCCTGGACCACAGCCGGCCTCGGGATTGCTTTTTCCAGTGAGCGTGGGCCACCCCGGAGGCGGCTCACACCCCAAATCGAGGGTTTGGGCTCGCTCGCTCGGGGTCGGGATTCCGGCCAAAACGACAGGTCCGGGGTGGTCGTTTTTTTCACTTTCGGCGTGTGTTAATATCTCAGCTCTGGGACCACAGCCGGCCTCGGGATTGCTTTTTCCAGTGAGCGTGGGCCACCCCGGAGGCGGCTCACACCCCAAATCGAGGGTTTGGGCTCGCTCGCTCGGGGTCGGGATTCCGGCCAAAACGACAGGTCCGGGGTGGGCGTTTTTTTCACTTTCGGCGAGGTTTAATATCTCAGCTCCTGGACCACAGCCGGCCTCGGGATTGCTTTTTCCAGTGAGCGTGGGCCACCCCGGAGGCGGCTCACACCCCAAATCGAGGGTTTGGGCTCGCTCGCTCGGGGTCGGGATTCCGGCCAAAACGACAGGTCCGGGGTGGTCGTTTTTTTTCACTTTCGGCGAGGTTTAATATCTCAGCTCCTGGACCACAGCCGGCCTCGGGATTGCTTTTTCCAGTGAGCGTGGGCCACCCCGGAGGCGGCTCACACCCCAAATCGAGGGTTTGGGCTCGCTCGCTCGGGGTCGGGATTCCGGCCAAAACGACAGGTCCGGGGTGGTCGTTTTTTTCACTTTCGGCGTGTGTTAATATCTCAGCTCCGGGACCACAGCCGGCCTCGGGATTGCTTTCTCCAGTGAGCGTGGGCCACCCCGGAGGCGGCTCACACCCCAAATCGAGGGTTTGGGCTCGCTCGCTCGGGGTCGGGATTCCGGCCAAAACGACAGGTCCGGGGTGGTCGTTTTTTTCACTTTCGGCGTGTGTTAATATCTCAGCTCTGGGACCACAGCCGGCCTCGGGATTGCTTTTTCCAGTGAGCGTGGGCCACCCCGGAGGCGGCTCACACCCCAAATCGAGGGTTTGGGCTCGCTCGCTCGGGGTCGGGATTCCGGCCAAAACGACAGGTCCGGGGTGGTCGTTTTTTTCACTTTCGGCGAGGTTTAATATCTCAGCTCCTGGACCACAGCCGGCCTCGGGATTGCTTTTTCCAGTGAGCGTGGGCCACCCCGGAGGCGGCTCACACCCCAAATCGAGGGTTTGGGCTCGCTCGCTCGGGGTCGGGATTCCGGCCAAAACGACAGGTCCGGGGTGGTCGTTTTTTTCACTTTCGGCGAGGTTTAATATCTCAGCTCCTGGACCACAGCCGGCCTCGGGATTGCTTTCTCCAGTGAGCGTGGGCCACCCCGGAGGCGGCTCACACCCCAAATCGAGGGTTTGGGCTCGCTCGCTCGGGGTCGGGATTCCGGCCAAAACGACAGGTCCGGGGTGGTCGTTTTTTTCACTTTCGGCGTGTGTTAATATCTCAGCTCTGGGACCACAGCCGGCCTCGGGATTGCTTTTTCCAGTGAGCGTGGGCCACCCCGGAGGCGGCTCACACCCCAAATCGAGGGTTTGGGCTCGCTCGCTCGGGGTCGGGATTCCGGCCAAAACGACAGGTCCGGGGTGGTCGTTTTTTTCACTTTCGGCGTGTGTTAATATCTCAGCTCCGGGACCACAGCCGGCCTCGGGATTGCTTTCTCCAGTGAGCGTGGGCCACCCCGGAGGCGGCTCACACCCCAAATCGAGGGTTTGGGCTCGCTCGCTCGGGGTCGGGATTCCGGCCAAAACGACAGGTCCGGGGTGGTCGTTTTTTTCACTTTCGGCGTGTGTTAATATCTCAGCTCTGGGACCACAGCCGGCCTCGGGATTGCTTTTTCCAGTGAGCGTGGGCCACCCCGGAGGCGGCTCACACCCCAAATCGAGGGTTTGGGCTCGCTCGCTCGGGGTCGGGATTCCGGCCAAAACGACAGGTCCGGGGTGGTCGTTTTTTTCACTTTCGGCGAGGTTTAATATCTCAGCTCCTGGACCACAGCCGGCCTCGGGATTGCTTTTTCCAGTGAGCGTGGGCCACCCCGGAGGCGGCTCACACCCCAAATCGAGGGTTTGGGCTCGCTCGCTCGGGGTCGGGATTCCGGCCAAAACGACAGGTCCGGGGTGGTCGTTTTTTTTCACTTTCGGCGTGTGTTAATATCTCAGCTCTGGGACCACAGCCGGCCTCGGGATTGCTTTTTCCAGTGAGCGTGGGCCACCCCGGAGGCGGCTCACACCCCAAATCGAGGGTTTGGGCTCGCTCGCTCGGGGTCGGGATTCCGGCCAAAACGACAGGTCCGGGGTGGTCGTTTTTTTCACTTTCGGCGAGGTTTAATATCTCAGCTCCTGGACCACAGCCGGCCTCGGGATTGCTTTTTCCAGTGAGCGTGGGCCAACCCGGAGGCGGCTCACACCCCAAATCGAGGGTTTGGGCTCGCTCGCTCGGGGTCGGGATTCCGGCCAAAACGACAGGTCCGGGGTGGTCGTTTTTTTCACTTTCGGCGAGGTTTAATATCTCAGCTCCTGGACCACAGCCGGCCTCGGGATTGCTTTTTCCAGTGAGCGTGGGCCACCCCGGAGGCGGCTCACACCCCAAATCGAGGGTTTGGGCTCGCTCGCTCGGGGTCGGGATTCCGGCCAAAACGACAGGTCCGGGGTGGTCGTTTTTTTCACTTTCGGCGTGTGTTAATATCTCAGCTCCGGGACCACAGCCGGCCTCGGGATTGCTTTCTCCAGTGAGCGTGGGCCACCCCGGAGGCGGCTCACACCCCAAATCGAGGGTTTGGGCTCGCTCGCTCGGGGTCGGGATTCCGGCCAAAACGACAGGTCCGGGGTGGTCGTTTTTTTCACTTTCGGCGTGTGTTAATATCTCAGCTCTGGGACCACAGCCGGCCTCGGGATTGCTTTTTCCAGTGAGCGTGGGCCACCCCGGAGGCGGCTCACACCCCAAATCGAGGGTTTGGGCTCGCTCGCTCGGGGTCGGGATTCCGGCCAAAACGACAGGTCCGGGGTGGTCGTTTTTTTCACTTTCGGCGAGGTTTAATATCTCAGCTCCTGGACCACAGCCGGCCTCGGGATTGCTTTTTCCAGTGAGCGTGGGCCACCCCGGAGGCGGCTCACACCCCAAATCGAGGGTTTGGGCTCGCTCGCTCGGGGTCGGGATTCCGGCCAAAACGACAGGTCCGGGGTGGTCGTTTTTTTCACTTTCGGCGTGTGTTAATATCTCAGCTCTGGGACCACAGCCGGCCTCGGGATTGCTTTTTCCAGTGAGCGTGGGCCACCCCGGAGGCGGCTCACACCCCAAATCGAGGGTTTGGGCTCGCTCGCTCGGGGTCGGGATTCCGGCCAAAACGACAGGTCCGGGGTGGTCGTTTTTTTCACTTTCGGCGAGGTTTAATATCTCAGCTCCTGGACCACAGCCGGCCTCGGGATTGCTTTCTCCAGTGAGCGTGGGCCACCCCGGAGGCGGCTCACACCCCAAATCGAGGGTTTGGGCTCGCTCGCTCGGGGTCGGGATTCCGGCCAAAACGACAGGTCCGGGGTGGTCGTTTTTTTCACTTTCGGCGTGTGTTAATATCTCAGCTCTGGGACCACAGCCGGCCTCGGGATTGCTTTTTCCAGTGAGCGTGGGCCACCCCGGAGGCGGCTCACACCCCAAATCGAGGGTTTGGGCTCGCTCGCTCGGGGTCGGGATTCCGGCCAAAACGACAGGTCCGGGGTGGTCGTTTTTTTCACTTTCGGCGTGTGTTAATATCTCAGCTCCGGGACCACAGCCGGCCTCGGGATTGCTTTCTCCAGTGAGCGTGGGCCACCCCGGAGGCGGCTCACACCCCAAATCGAGGGTTTGGGCTCGCTCGCTCGGGGTCGGGATTCCGGCCAAAACGACAGGTCCGGGGTGGTCGTTTTTTTCACTTTCGGCGTGTGTTAATATCTCAGCTCTGGGACCACAGCCGGCCTCGGGATTGCTTTTTCCAGTGAGCGTGGGCCACCCCGGAGGCGGCTCACACCCCAAATCGAGGGTTTGGGCTCGCTCGCTCGGGGTCGGGATTCCGGCCAAAACGACAGGTCCGGGGTGGTCGTTTTTTTCACTTTCGGCGAGGTTTAATATCTCAGCTCCTGGACTACAGCCGGCCTCGGGATTGCTTTTTCCAGTGAGCGTGGGCCAACCCGGAGGCGGCTCACACCCCAAATCGAGGGTTTGGGCTCGCTCGCTCGGGGTCGGGATTCCGGCCAAAACGACAGGTCCGGGGTGGTCGTTTTTTTCACTTTCGGCGAGGTTTAATATCTCAGCTCCTGGACCACAGCCGGCCTCGGGATTGCTTTTTCCAGTGAGCGTGGGCCACCCCGGAGGCGGCTCACACCCCAAATCGAGGGTTTGGGCTCGCTCGCTCGGGGTCGGGATTCCGGCCAAAACGACAGGTCCGGGGTGGTCGTTTTTTTCACTTTCGGCGTGTGTTAATATCTCAGCTCTGGGACCACAGCCGGCCTCGGGATTGCTTTTTCCAGTGAGCGTGGGCCACCCCGGAGGCGGCTCACACCCCAAATCGAGGGTTTGGGCTCGCTCGCTCGGGGTCGGGATTCCGGCCAAAACGACAGGTCCGGGGTGGTCGTTTTTTTCACTTTCGGCGAGGTTTAATATCTCAGCTCCTGGACTACAGCCGGCCTCGGGATTGCTTTTTCCAGTGAGCGTGGGCCAACCCGGAGGCGGCTCACACCCCAAATCGAGGGTTTGGGCTCGCTCGCTCGGGGTCGGGATTCCGGCCAAAACGACAGGTCCGGGGTGGTCGTTTTTTTCACTTTCGGCGAGGTTTAATATCTCAGCTCCTGGACCACAGCCGGCCTCGGGATTGCTTTTTCCAGTGAGCGTGGGCCACCCCGGAGGCGGCTCACACCCCAAATCGAGGGTTTGGGCTCGCTCGCTCGGGGTCGGGATTCCGGCCAAAACGACAGGTCCGGGGTGGTCGTTTTTTTCACTTTCGGCGAGGTTTAATATCTCAGCTCCTGGACCACAGCCGGCCTCGGGATTGCTTTTTCCAGTGAGCGTGGGCCAACCCGGAGGCGGCTCACACCCCAAATCGAGGGTTTGGGCTCGCTCGCTCGGGGTCGGGATTCCGGCCAAAACGACAGGTCCGGGGTGGTCGTTTTTTTCACTTTCGGCGTGTGTTAATATCTCAGCTCTGGGACCACAGCCGGCCTCGGGATTGCTTTTTCCAGTGAGCGTGGGCCACCCCGGAGGCGGCTCACACCCCAAATCGAGGGTTTGGGCTCGCTCGCTCGGGGTCGGGATTCCGGCCAAAACGACAGGTCCGGGGTGGTCGTTTTTTTCACTTTCGGCGTGTGTTAATATCTCAGCTCCTGGACCACAGCCGGCCTCGGGATTGCTTTTTCCAGTGAGCGTGGGCCACCCCGGAGGCGGCTCACACCCCAAATCGAGGGTTTGGGCTCGCTCGCTCGGGGTCGGGATTCCGGCCAAAACGACAGGTCCGGGGTGGTCGTTTTTTTCACTTTCGGCGAGGTTTAATATCTCAGCTCCTGGACCACAGCCGGCCTCGGGATTGCTTTCTCCAGTGAGCGTGGGCCACCCCGGAGGCGGCTCACACCCCAAATCGAGGGTTTGGGCTCGCTCGCTCGGGGTCGGGATTCCGGCCAAAACGACAGGTCCGGGGTGGTCGTTTTTTTCACTTTCGGCGTGTGTTAATATCTCAGCTCTGGGACCACAGCCGGCCTCGGGATTGCTTTTTCCAGTGAGCGTGGGCCACCCCGGAGGCGGCTCACACCCCAAATCGAGGGTTTGGGCTCGCTCGCTCGGGGTCGGGATTCCGGCCAAAACGACAGGTCCGGGGTGGTCGTTTTTTTCACTTTCGGCGTGTGTTAATATCTCAGCTCCGGGACCACAGCCGGCCTCGGGATTGCTTTCTCCAGTGAGCGTGGGCCACCCCGGAGGCGGCTCACACCCCAAATCGAGGGTTTGGGCTCGCTCGCTCGGGGTCGGGATTCCGGCCAAAACGACAGGTCCGGGGTGGTCGTTTTTTTCACTTTCGGCGTGTGTTAATATCTCAGCTCTGGGACCACAGCCGGCCTCGGGATTGCTTTTTCCAGTGAGCGTGGGCCACCCCGGAGGCGGCTCACACCCCAAATCGAGGGTTTGGGCTCGCTCGCTCGGGGTCGGGATTCCGGCCAAAACGACAGGTCCGGGGTGGTCGTTTTTTTCACTTTCGGCGAGGTTTAATATCTCAGCTCCTGGACCACAGCCGGCCTCGGGATTGCTTTTTCCAGTGAGCGTGGGCCACCCCGGAGGCGGCTCACACCCCAAATCGAGGGTTTGGGCTCGCTCGCTCGGGGTCGGGATTCCGGCCAAAACGACAGGTCCGGGGTGGTCGTTTTTTTCACTTTCGGCGTGTGTTAATATCTCAGCTCCGGGACCACAGCCGGCCTCGGGATTGCTTTCTCCAGTGAGCGTGGGCCACCCCGGAGGCGGCTCACACCCCAAATCGAGGGTTTGGGCTCGCTCGCTCGGGGTCGGGATTCCGGCCAAAACGACAGGTCCGGGGTGGTCGTTTTTTTCACTTTCGGCGTGTGTTAATATCTCAGCTCTGGGACCACAGCCGGCCTCGGGATTGCTTTTTCCAGTGAGCGTGGGCCACCCCGGAGGCGGCTCACACCCCAAATCGAGGGTTTGGGCTCGCTCGCTCGGGGTCGGGATTCCGGCCAAAACGACAGGTCCGGGGTGGTCGTTTTTTTTCACTTTCGGCGAGGTTTAATATCTCAGCTCCTGGACCACAGCCGGCCTCGGGATTGCTTTTTCCAGTGAGCGTGGGCCACCCCGGAGGCGGCTCACACCCCAAATCGAGGGTTTGGGCTCGCTCGCTCGGGGTCGGGATTCCGGCCAAAACGACAGGTCCGGGGTGGTCGTTTTTTTCACTTTCGGCGTGTGTTAATATCTCAGCTCTGGGACCACAGCCGGCCTCGGGATTGCTTTTTCCAGTGAGCGTGGGCCACCCCGGAGGCGGCTCACACCCCAAATCGAGGGTTTGGGCTCGCTCGCTCGGGGTCGGGATTCCGGCCAAAACGACAGGTCCGGGGTGGTCGTTTTTTTCACTTTCGGCGAGGTTTAATATCTCAGCTCCTGGACCACAGCCGGCCTCGGGATTGCTTTCTCCAGTGAGCGTGGGCCACCCCGGAGGCGGCTCACACCCCAAATCGAGGGTTTGGGCTCGCTCGCTCGGGGTCGGGATTCCGGCCAAAACGACAGGTCCGGGGTGGTCGTTTTTTTCACTTTCGGCGTGTGTTAATATCTCAGCTCTGGGACCACAGCCGGCCTCGGGATTGCTTTTTCCAGTGAGCGTGGGCCACCCCGGAGGCGGCTCACACCCCAAATCGAGGGTTTGGGCTCGCTCGCTCGGGGTCGGGATTCCGGCCAAAACGACAGGTCCGGGGTGGTCGTTTTTTTCACTTTCGGCGTGTGTTAATATCTCAGCTCCGGGACCACAGCCGGCCTCGGGATTGCTTTCTCCAGTGAGCGTGGGCCACCCCGGAGGCGGCTCACACCCCAAATCGAGGGTTTGGGCTCGCTCGCTCGGGGTCGGGATTCCGGCCAAAACGACAGGTCCGGGGTGGTCGTTTTTTTCACTTTCGGCGTGTGTTAATATCTCAGCTCTGGGACCACAGCCGGCCTCGGGATTGCTTTTTCCAGTGAGCGTGGGCCACCCCGGAGGCGGCTCACACCCCAAATCGAGGGTTTGGGCTCGCTCGCTCGGGGTCGGGATTCCGGCCAAAACGACAGGTCCGGGGTGGTCGTTTTTTTCACTTTCGGCGAGGTTTAATATCTCAGCTCCTGGACCACAGCCGGCCTCGGGATTGCTTTTTCCAGTGAGCGTGGGCCACCCCGGAGGCGGCTCACACCCCAAATCGAGGGTTTGGGCTCGCTCGCTCGGGGTCGGGATTCCGGCCAAAACGACAGGTCCGGGGTGGTCGTTTTTTTCACTTTCGGCGTGTGTTAATATCTCAGCTCTGGGACCACAGCCGGCCTCGGGATTGCTTTTTCCAGTGAGCGTGGGCCACCCCGGAGGCGGCTCACACCCCAAATCGAGGGTTTGGGCTCGCTCGCTCGGGGTCGGGATTCCGGCCAAAACGACAGGTCCGGGGTGGTCGTTTTTTTCACTTTCGGCGTGTGTTAATATCTCAGCTCTGGGACCACAGCCGGCCTCGGGATTGCTTTTTCCAGTGAGCGTGGGCCACCCCGGAGGCGGCTCACACCCCAAATCGAGGGTTTGGGCTCGCTCGCTCGGGGTCGGGATTCCGGCCAAAACGACAGGTCCGGGGTGGTCGTTTTTTTCACTTTCGGCGTGTGTTAATATCTCAGCTCCGGGACCACAGCCGGCCTCGGGATTGCTTTCTCCAGTGAGCGTGGGCCACCCCGGAGGCGGCTCACACCCCAAATCGAGGGTTTGGGCTCGCTCGCTCGGGGTCGGGATTCCGGCCAAAACGACAGGTCCGGGGTGGTCGTTTTTTTCACTTTCGGCGTGTGTTAATATCTCAGCTCTGGGACCACAGCCGGCCTCGGGATTGCTTTTTCCAGTGAGCGTGGGCCACCCCGGAGGCGGCTCACACCCCAAATCGAGGGTTTGGGCTCGCTCGCTCGGGGTCGGGATTCCGGCCAAAACGACAGGTCCGGGGTGGTCGTTTTTTTCACTTTCGGCGAGGTTTAATATCTCAGCTCCTGGACCACAGCCGGCCTCGGGATTGCTTTTTCCAGTGAGCGTGGGCCACCCCGGAGGCGGCTCACACCCCAAATCGAGGGTTTGGGCTCGCTCGCTCGGGGTCGGGATTCCGGCCAAAACGACAGGTCCGGGGTGGTCGTTTTTTTCACTTTCGGCGTGTGTTAATATCTCAGCTCTGGGACCACAGCCGGCCTCGGGATTGCTTTTTCCAGTGAGCGTGGGCCACCCCGGAGGCGGCTCACACCCCAAATCGAGGGTTTGGGCTCGCTCGCTCGGGGTCGGGATTCCGGCCAAAACGACAGGTCCGGGGTGGTCGTTTTTTTCACTTTCGGCGAGGTTTAATATCTCAGCTCCTGGACTACAGCCGGCCTCGGGATTGCTTTTTCCAGTGAGCGTGGGCCAACCCGGAGGCGGCTCACACCCCAAATCGAGGGTTTGGGCTCGCTCGCTCGGGGTCGGGATTCCGGCCAAAACGACAGGTCCGGGGTGGTCGTTTTTTTCACTTTCGGCGAGGTTTAATATCTCAGCTCCTGGACCACAGCCGGCCTCGGGATTGCTTTTTCCAGTGAGCGTGGGCCACCCCGGAGGCGGCTCACACCCCAAATCGAGGGTTTGGGCTCGCTCGCTCGGGGTCGGGATTCCGGCCAAAACGACAGGTCCGGGGTGGTCGTTTTTTTCACTTTCGGCGAGGTTTAATATCTCAGCTCCTGGACCACAGCCGGCCTCGGGATTGCTTTTTCCAGTGAGCGTGGGCCAACCCGGAGGCGGCTCACACCCCAAATCGAGGGTTTGGGCTCGCTCGCTCGGGGTCGGGATTCCGGCCAAAACGACAGGTCCGGGGTGGTCGTTTTTTTCACTTTCGGCGTGTGTTAATATCTCAGCTCTGGGACCACAGCCGGCCTCGGGATTGCTTTTTCCAGTGAGCGTGGGCCACCCCGGAGGCGGCTCACACCCCAAATCGAGGGTTTGGGCTCGCTCGCTCGGGGTCGGGATTCCGGCCAAAACGACAGGTCCGGGGTGGTCGTTTTTTTCACTTTCGGCGTGTGTTAATATCTCAGCTCCTGGACCACAGCCGGCCTCGGGATTGCTTTTTCCAGTGAGCGTGGGCCACCCCGGAGGCGGCTCACACCCCAAATCGAGGGTTTGGGCTCGCTCGCTCGGGGTCGGGATTCCGGCCAAAACGACAGGTCCGGGGTGGTCGTTTTTTTCACTTTCGGCGTGTGTTAATATCTCAGCTCTGGGACCACAGCCGGCCTCGGGATTGCTTTTTCCAGTGAGCGTGGGCCACCCCGGAGGCGGCTCACACCCCAAATCGAGGGTTTGGGCTCGCTCGCTCGGGGTCGGGATTCCGGCCAAAACGACAGGTCCGGGGTGGGCGTTTTTTTCACTTTCGGCGAGGTTTAATATCTCAGCTCCTGGACCACAGCCGGCCTCGGGATTGCTTTTTCCAGTGAGCGTGGGCCACCCCGGAGGCGGCTCACACCCCAAATCGAGGGTTTGGGCTCGCTCGCTCGGGGTCGGGATTCCGGCCAAAACGACAGGTCCGGGGTGGTCGTTTTTTTCACTTTCGGCGTGTGTTAATATCTCAGCTCTGGGACCACAGCCGGCCTCGGGATTGCTTTTTCCAGTGAGCGTGGGCCACCCCGGAGGCGGCTCACACCCCAAATCGAGGGTTTGGGCTCGCTCGCTCGGGGTCGGGATTCCGGCCAAAACGACAGGTCCGGGGTGGTCGTTTTTTTCACTTTCGGCGTGTGTTAATATCTCAGCTCCGGGACCACAGCCGGCCTCGGGATTGCTTTCTCCAGTGAGCGTGGGCCAGCCCGGAGGCGGCTCACACCCCAAATCGAGGGTTTGGGCTCGCTCGCTCGGGGTCGGGATTCCGGCCAAAACGACAGGTCCGGGGTGGTCGTTTTTTTCACTTTCGGCGTGTGTTAATATCTCAGCTCTGGGACCACAGCCGGCCTCGGGATTGCTTTTTCCAGTGAGCGTGGGCCACCCCGGAGGCGGCTCACACCCCAAATCGAGGGTTTGGGCTCGCTCGCTCGGGGTCGGGATTCCGGCCAAAACGACAGGTCCGGGGTGGTCGTTTTTTTCACTTTCGGCGAGGTTTAATATCTCAGCTCCTGGACCACAGCCGGCCTCGGGATTGCTTTTTCCAGTGAGCGTGGGCCACCCCGGAGGCGGCTCACACCCCAAATCGAGGGTTTGGGCTCGCTCGCTCGGGGTCGGGATTCCGGCCAAAACGACAGGTCCGGGGTGGTCGTTTTTTTCACTTTCGGCGTGTGTTAATATCTCAGCTCCGGGACCACAGCCGGCCTCGGGATTGCTTTCTCCAGTGAGCGTGGGCCACCCCGGAGGCGGCTCACACCCCAAATCGAGGGTTTGGGCTCGCTCGCTCGGGGTCGGGATTCCGGCCAAAACGACAGGTCCGGGGTGGTCGTTTTTTTCACTTTCGGCGTGTGTTAATATCTCAGCTCTGGGACCACAGCCGGCCTCGGGATTGCTTTTTCCAGTGAGCGTGGGCCACCCCGGAGGCGGCTCACACCCCAAATCGAGGGTTTGGGCTCGCTCGCTCGGGGTCGGGATTCCGGCCAAAACGACAGGTCCGGGGTGGTCGTTTTTTTCACTTTCGGCGAGGTTTAATATCTCAGCTCCTGGACCACAGCCGGCCTCGGGATTGCTTTTTCCAGTGAGCGTGGGCCACCCCGGAGGCGGCTCACACCCCAAATCGAGGGTTTGGGCTCGCTCGCTCGGGGTCGGGATTCCGGCCAAAACGACAGGTCCGGGGTGGTCGTTTTTTTCACTTTCGGCGTGTGTTAATATCTCAGCTCTGGGACCACAGCCGGCCTCGGGATTGCTTTTTCCAGTGAGCGTGGGCCACCCCGGAGGCGGCTCACACCCCAAATCGAGGGTTTGGGCTCGCTCGCTCGGGGTCGGGATTCCGGCCAAAACGACAGGTCCGGGGTGGTCGTTTTTTTCACTTTCGGCGAGGTTTAATATCTCAGCTCCTGGACCACAGCCGGCCTCGGGATTGCTTTTTCCAGTGAGCGTGGGCCAACCCGGAGGCGGCTCACACCCCAAATCGAGGGTTTGGGCTCGCTCGCTCGGGGTCGGGATTCCGGCCAAAACGACAGGTCCGGGGTGGTCGTTTTTTTCACTTTCGGCGAGGTTTAATATCTCAGCTCCTGGACCACAGCCGGCCTCGGGATTGCTTTTTCCAGTGAGCGTGGGCCAACCCGGAGGCGGCTCACACCCCAAATCGAGGGTTTGGGCTCGCTCGCTCGGGGTCGGGATTCCGGCCAAAACGACAGGTCCGGGGTGGTCGTTTTTTTCACTTTCGGCGAGGTTTAATATCTCAGCTCCTGGACCACAGCCGGCCTCGGGATTGCTTTTTCCAGTGAGCGTGGGCCACCCCGGAGGCGGCTCACACCCCAAATCGAGGGTTTGGGCTCGCTCGCTCGGGGTCGGGATTCCGGCCAAAACGACAGGTCCGGGGTGGTCGTTTTTTTCACTTTCGGCGAGGTTTAATATCTCAGCTCCTGGACCACAGCCGGCCTCGGGATTGCTTTTTCCAGTGAGCGTGGGCCACCCCGGAGGCGGCTCACACCCCAAATCGAGGGTTTGGGCTCGCTCGCTCGGGGTCGGGATTCCGGCCAAAACGACAGGTCCGGGGTGGTCGTTTTTTTCACTTTCGGCGAGGTTTAATATCTCAGCTCCTGGACCACAGCCGGCCTCGGGATTGCTTTCTCCAGTGAGCGTGGGCCACCCCGGAGGCGGCTCACACCCCAAATCGAGGGTTTGGGCTCGCTCGCTCGGGGTCGGGATTCCGGCCAAAACGACAGGTCCGGGGTGGTCGTTTTTTTCACTTTCGGCGTGTGTTAATATCTCAGCTCTGGGACCACAGCCGGCCTCGGGATTGCTTTTTCCAGTGAGCGTGGGCCACCCCGGAGGCGGCTCACACCCCAAATCGAGGGTTTGGGCTCGCTCGCTCGGGGTCGGGATTCCGGCCAAAACGACAGGTCCGGGGTGGGCGTTTTTTTCACTTTCGGCGAGGTTTAATATCTCAGCTCCTGGACCACAGCCGGCCTCGGGATTGCTTTTTCCAGTGAGCGTGGGCCACCCCGGAGGCGGCTCACACCCCAAATCGAGGGTTTGGGCTCGCTCGCTCGGGGTCGGGATTCCGGCCAAAACGACAGGTCCGGGGTGGTCGTTTTTTTCACTTTCGGCGTGTGTTAATATCTCAGCTCTGGGACCACAGCCGGCCTCGGGATTGCTTTTTCCAGTGAGCGTGGGCCACCCCGGAGGCGGCTCACACCCCAAATCGAGGGTTTGGGCTCGCTCGCTCGGGGTCGGGATTCCGGCCAAAACGACAGGTCCGGGGTGGTCGTTTTTTTCACTTTCGGCGAGGTTTAATATCTCAGCTCCTGGACCACAGCCGGCCTCGGGATTGATTTTTCCAGTGAGCGTGGGCCACCCCGGAGGCGGCTCACACCCCAAATCGAGGGTTTGGGCTCGCTCGCTCGGGGTCGGGATTCCGGCCAAAACGACAGGTCCGGGGTGGTCGTTTTTTTCACTTTCGGCGTGTGTTAATATCTCAGCTCCGGGACCACAGCCGGCCTCGGGATTGCTTTCTCCAGTGAGCGTGGGCCACCCCGGAGGCGGCTCACACCCCAAATCGAGGGTTTGGGCTCGCTCGCTCGGGGTCGGGATTCCGGCCAAAACGACAGGTCCGGGGTGGTCGTTTTTTTCACTTTCGGCGTGTGTTAATATCTCAGCTCTGGGACCACAGCCGGCCTCGGGATTGCTTTTTCCAGTGAGCGTGGGCCACCCCGGAGGCGGCTCACACCCCAAATCGAGGGTTTGGGCTCGCTCGCTCGGGGTCGGGATTCCGGCCAAAACGACAGGTCCGGGGTGGTCGTTTTTTTCACTTTCGGCGAGGTTTAATATCTCAGCTCCTGGACCACAGCCGGCCTCGGGATTGCTTTTTCCAGTGAGCGTGGGCCACCCCGGAGGCGGCTCACACCCCAAATCGAGGGTTTGGGCTCGCTCGCTCGGGGTCGGGATTCCGGCCAAAACGACAGGTCCGGGGTGGTCGTTTTTTTCACTTTCGGCGTGTGTTAATATCTCAGCTCTGGGACCACAGCCGGCCTCGGGATTGCTTTTTCCAGTGAGCGTGGGCCACCCCGGAGGCGGCTCACACCCCAAATCGAGGGTTTGGGCTCGCTCGCTCGGGGTCGGGATTCCGGCCAAAACGACAGGTCCGGGGTGGTCGTTTTTTTCACTTTCGGCGAGGTTTAATATCTCAGCTCCTGGACCACAGCCGGCCTCGGGATTGCTTTCTCCAGTGAGCGTGGGCCACCCCGGAGGCGGCTCACACCCCAAATCGAGGGTTTGGGCTCGCTCGCTCGGGGTCGGGATTCCGGCCAAAACGACAGGTCCGGGGTGGTCGTTTTTTTCACTTTCGGCGTGTGTTAATATCTCAGCTCTGGGACCACAGCCGGCCTCGGGATTGCTTTTTCCAGTGAGCGTGGGCCACCCCGGAGGCGGCTCACACCCCAAATCGAGGGTTTGGGCTCGCTCGCTCGGGGTCGGGATTCCGGCCAAAACGACAGGTCCGGGGTGGGCGTTTTTTTCACTTTCGGCGAGGTTTAATATCTCAGCTCCTGGACCACAGCCGGCCTCGGGATTGCTTTTTCCAGTGAGCGTGGGCCACCCCGGAGGCGGCTCACACCCCAAATCGAGGGTTTGGGCTCGCTCGCTCGGGGTCGGGATTCCGGCCAAAACGACAGGTCCGGGGTGGTCGTTTTTTTCACTTTCGGCGTGTGTTAATATCTCAGCTCCGGGACCACAGCCGGCCTCGGGATTGCTTTCTCCAGTGAGCGTGGGCCACCCCGGAGGCGGCTCACACCCCAAATCGAGGGTTTGGGCTCGCTCGCTCGGGGTCGGGATTCCGGCCAAAACGACAGGTCCGGGGTGGTCGTTTTTTTCACTTTCGGCGAGGTTTAATATCTCAGCTCCTGGACCACAGCCGGCCTCGGGATTGCTTTTTCCAGTGAGCGTGGGCCACCCCGGAGGCGGCTCACACCCCAAATCGAGGGTTTGGGCTCGCTCGCTCGGGGTCGGGATTCCGGCCAAAACGACAGGTCCGGGGTGGTCGTTTTTTTTCACTTTCGGCGTGTGTTAATATCTCAGCTCCGGGACCACAGCCGGCCTCGGGATTGCTTTCTCCAGTGAGCGTGGGCCACCCCGGAGGCGGCTCACACCCCAAATCGAGGGTTTGGGCTCGCTCGCTCGGGGTCGGGATTCCGGCCAAAACGACAGGTCCGGGGTGGTCGTTTTTTTCACTTTCGGCGTGTGTTAATATCTCAGCTCTGGGACCACAGCCGGCCTCGGGATTGCTTTTTCCAGTGAGCGTGGGCCACCCCGGAGGCGGCTCACACCCCAAATCGAGGGTTTGGGCTCGCTCGCTCGGGGTCGGGATTCCGGCCAAAACGACAGGTCCGGGGTGGTCGTTTTTTTCACTTTCGGCGAGGTTTAATATCTCAGCTCCTGGACCACAGCCGGCCTCGGGATTGCTTTTTCCAGTGAGCGTGGGCCACCCCGGAGGCGGCTCACACCCCAAATCGAGGGTTTGGGCTCGCTCGCTCGGGGTCGGGATTCCGGCCAAAACGACAGGTCCGGGGTGGTCGTTTTTTTCACTTTCGGCGTGTGTTAATATCTCAGCTCTGGGACCACAGCCGGCCTCGGGATTGCTTTTTCCAGTGAGCGTGGGCCACCCCGGAGGCGGCTCACACCCCAAATCGAGGGTTTGGGCTCGCTCGCTCGGGTCGGGATTCCGGCCAAAACGACAGGTCCGGGGTGGTCGTTTTTTTCACTTTCGGCGAGGTTTAATATCTCAGCTCCTGGACCACAGCCGGCCTCGGGATTGCTTTCTCCAGTGAGCGTGGGCCACCCCGGAGGCGGCTCACACCCCAAATCGAGGGTTTGGGCTCGCTCGCTCGGGGTCGGGATTCCGGCCAAAACGACAGGTCCGGGGTGGTCGTTTTTTTCACTTTCGGCGTGTGTTAATATCTCAGCTCTGGGACCACAGCCGGCCTCGGGATTGCTTTTTCCAGTGAGCGTGGGCCACCCCGGAGGCGGCTCACACCCCAAATCGAGGGTTTGGGCTCGCTCGCTCGGGGTCGGGATTCCGGCCAAAACGACAGGTCCGGGGTGGTCGTTTTTTTCACTTTCGGCGTGTGTTAATATCTCAGCTCCGGGACCACAGCCGGCCTCGGGATTGCTTTCTCCAGTGAGCGTGGGCCACCCCGGAGGCGGCTCACACCCCAAATCGAGGGTTTGGGCTCGCTCGCTCGGGGTCGGGATTCCGGCCAAAACGACAGGTCCGGGGTGGTCGTTTTTTTCACTTTCGGCGTGTGTTAATATCTCAGCTCTGGGACCACAGCCGGCCTCGGGATTGCTTTTTCCAGTGAGCGTGGGCCACCCCGGAGGCGGCTCACACCCCAAATCGAGGGTTTGGGCTCGCTCGCTCGGGGTCGGGATTCCGGCCAAAACGACAGGTCCGGGGTGGTCGTTTTTTTCACTTTCGGCGAGGTTTAATATCTCAGCTCCTGGACCACAGCCGGCCTCGGGATTGCTTTTTCCAGTGAGCGTGGGCCACCCCGGAGGCGGCTCACACCCCAAATCGAGGGTTTGGGCTCGCTCGCTCGGGGTCGGGATTCCGGCCAAAACGACAGGTCCGGGGTGGTCGTTTTTTTCACTTTCGGCGTGTGTTAATATCTCAGCTCTGGGACCACAGCCGGCCTCGGGATTGCTTTTTCCAGTGAGCGTGGGCCACCCCGGAGGCGGCTCACACCCCAAATCGAGGGTTTGGGCTCGCTCGCTCGGGGTCGGGATTCCGGCCAAAACGACAGGTCCGGGGTGGTCGTTTTTTTCACTTTCGGCGAGGTTTAATATCTCAGCTCCTGGACCACAGCCGGCCTCGGGATTGCTTTTTCCAGTGAGCGTGGGCCAACCCGGAGGCGGCTCACACCCCAAATCGAGGGTTTGGGCTCGCTCGCTCGGGGTCGGGATTCCGGCCAAAACGACAGGTCCGGGGTGGTCGTTTTTT
Organism: Karalla daura; assembly: GCA_029224185.1. Lineage (NCBI taxonomy): Eukaryota > Metazoa > Chordata > Actinopteri > Chaetodontiformes > Leiognathidae > Karalla > Karalla daura. Next base: position 14,533,199 of record CM055207.1, on the reverse strand, counting down.
TCACTTTCGGCGAGGTTTAATATCTCAGCTCCTGGACCACAGCCGGCCTCGGGATTGCTTTTTCCAGTGAGCGTGGGCCACCCCGGAGGCGGCTCACACCCCAAATCGAGGGTTTGGGCTCGCTCGCTCGGGGTCGGGATTCCGGCCAAAACGACAGGTCCGGGGTGGTCGTTTTTTTTCACTTTCGGCGAGGTTTAATATCTCAGCTCCTGGACCACAGCCGGCCTCGGGATTGCTTTTTCCAGTGAGCGTGGGCCAACCCGGAGGCGGCTCACACCCCAAATCGAGGGTTTGGGCTCGCTCGCTCGGGGTCGGGATTCCGGCCAAAACGACAGGTCCGGGGTGGTCGTTTTTTTCACTTTCGGCGTGTGTTAATATCTCAGCTCTGGGACCACAGCCGGCCTCGGGATTGCTTTTTCCAGTGAGCGTGGGCCACCCCGGAGGCGGCTCACACCCCAAATCGAGGGTTTGGGCTCGCTCGCTCGGGGTCGGGATTCCGGCCAAAACGACAGGTCCGGGGTGGTCGTTTTTTTTCACTTTCGGCGTGTGTTAATATCTCAGCTCCTGGACCACAGCCGGCCTCGGGATTGCTTTTTCCAGTGAGCGTGGGCCACCCCGGAGGCGGCTCACACCCCAAATCGAGGGTTTGGGCTCGCTCGCTCGGGGTCGGGATTCCGGCCAAAACGACAGGTCCGGGGTGGTCGTTTTTTTCACTTTCGGCGAGGTTTAATATCTCAGCTCCTGGACCACAGCCGGCCTCGGGATTGCTTTTTCCAGTGAGCGTGGGCCACCCCGGAGGCGGCTCACACCCCAAATCGAGGGTTTGGGCTCGCTCGCTCGGGGTCGGGATTCCGGCCAAAACGACAGGTCCGGGGTGGTCGTTTTTTTCACTTTCGGCGTGTGTTAATATCTCAGCTCTGGGACCACAGCCGGCCTCGGGATTGCTTTTTCCAGTGAGCGTGGGCCACCCCGGAGGCGGCTCACACCCCAAATCGAGGGTTTGGGCTCGCTCGCTCGGGGTCGGGATTCCGGCCAAAACGACAGGTCCGGGGTGGTCGTTTTTTTCACTTTCGGCGTGTGTTAATATCTCAGCTCCGGGACCACAGCCGGCCTCGGGATTGCTTTCTCCAGTGAGCGTGGGCCAGCCCGGAGGCGGCTCACACCCCAAATCGAGGGTTTGGGCTCGCTCGCTCGGGGTCGGGATTCCGGCCAAAACGACAGGTCCGGGGTGGTCGTTTTTTTCACTTTCGGCGTGTGTTAATATCTCAGCTCTGGAACCACAGCCGGCCTCGGGATTGCTTTTTCCAGTGAGCGTGGGCCACCCCGGAGGCGGCTCACACCCCAAATCGAGGGTTTGGGCTCGCTCGCTCGGGGTCGGGATTCCGGCCAAAACGACAGGTCCGGGGTGGTCGTTTTTTTCACTTTCGGCGAGGTTTAATATCTCAGCTCCTGGACCACAGCCGGCCTCGGGATTGCTTTTTCCAGTGAGCGTGGGCCACCCCGGAGGCGGCTCACACCCCAAATCGAGGGTTTGGGCTCGCTCGCTCGGGGTCGGGATTCCGGCCAAAACGACAGGTCCGGGGTGGTCGTTTTTTTCACTTTCGGCGTGTGTTAATATCTCAGCTCCGGGACCACAGCCGGCCTCGGGATTGCTTTCTCCAGTGAGCGTGGGCCACCCCGGAGGCGGCTCACACCCCAAATCGAGGGTTTGGGCTCGCTCGCTCGGGGTCGGGATTCCGGCCAAAACGACAGGTCCGGGGTGGTCGTTTTTTTCACTTTCGGCGTGTGTTAATATCTCAGCTCTGGGACCACAGCCGGCCTCGGGATTGCTTTTTCCAGTGAGCGTGGGCCACCCCGGAGGCGGCTCACACCCCAAATCGAGGGTTTGGGCTCGCTCGCTCGGGGTCGGGATTCCGGCCAAAACGACAGGTCCGGGGTGGTCGTTTTTTTCACTTTCGGCGAGGTTTAATATCTCAGCTCCTGGACCACAGCCGGCCTCGGGATTGCTTTTTCCAGTGAGCGTGGGCCACCCCGGAGGCGGCTCACACCCCAAATCGAGGGTTTGGGCTCGCTCGCTCGGGGTCGGGATTCCGGCCAAAACGACAGGTCCGGGGTGGTCGTTTTTTTCACTTTCGGCGTGTGTTAATATCTCAGCTCTGGGACCACAGCCGGCCTCGGGATTGCTTTTTCCAGTGAGCGTGGGCCACCCCGGAGGCGGCTCACACCCCAAATCGAGGGTTTGGGCTCGCTCGCTCGGGGTCGGGATTCCGGCCAAAACGACAGGTCCGGGGTGGTCGTTTTTTTCACTTTCGGCGTGTGTTAATATCTCAGCTCTGGGACCCACAGCCGGCCTCGGGATTGCTTTTTCCAGTGAGCGTGGGCCACCCCGGAGGCGGCTCACACCCCAAATCGAGGGTTTGGGCTCGCTCGCTCGGGGTCGGGATTCCGGCCAAAACGACAGGTCCGGGGTGGTCGTTTTTTTCACTTTCGGCGAGGTTTAATATCTCAGCTCCTGGACCACAGCCGGCCTCGGGATTGCTTTTTCCAGTGAGCGTGGGCCAACCCGGAGGCGGCTCACACCCCAAATCGAGGGTTTGGGCTCGCTCGCTCGGGGTCGGGATTCCGGCCAAAACGACAGGTCCGGGGTGGTCGTTTTTTTCACTTTCGGCGTGTGTTAATATCTCAGCTCCGGGACCACAGCCGGCCTCGGGATTGCTTTCTCCAGTGAGCGTGGGCCACCCCGGAGGCGGCTCACACCCCCAAATCGAGGGTTTGGGCTCGCTCGCTCGGGGTCGGGATTCCGGCCAAAACGACAGGTCCGGGGTGGTCGTTTTTTTCACTTTCGGCGAGGTTTAATATCTCAGCTCCTGGACCACAGCCGGCCTCGGGATTGCTTTTTCCAGTGAGCGTGGGCCACCCCGGAGGCGGCTCACACCCCAAATCGAGGGTTTGGGCTCGCTCGCTCGGGGTCGGGATTCCGGCCAAAACGACAGGTCCGGGGTGGTCGTTTTTTTTCACTTTCGGCGAGGTTTAATATCTCAGCTCCTGGACCACAGCCGGCCTCGGGATTGCTTTTTCCAGTGAGCGTGGGCCAACCCGGAGGCGGCTCACACCCCAAATCGAGGGTTTGGGCTCGCTCGCTCGGGGTCGGGATTCCGGCCAAAACGACAGGTCCGGGGTGGTCGTTTTTTTCACTTTCGGCGTGTGTTAATATCTCAGCTCTGGGACCACAGCCGGCCTCGGGATTGCTTTTTCCAGTGAGCGTGGGCCACCCCGGAGGCGGCTCACACCCCAAATCGAGGGTTTGGGCTCGCTCGCTCGGGGTCGGGATTCCGGCCAAAACGACAGGTCCGGGGTGGTCGTTTTTTTCACTTTCGGCGTGTGTTAATATCTCAGCTCCTGGACCACAGCCGGCCTCGGGATTGCTTTTTCCAGTGAGCGTGGGCCACCCCGGAGGCGGCTCACACCCCAAATCGAGGGTTTGGGCTCGCTCGCTCGGGGTCGGGATTCCGGCCAAAACGACAGGTCCGGGGTGGTCGTTTTTTTCACTTTCGGCGAGGTTTAATATCTCAGCTCCTGGACCACAGCCGGCCTCGGGATTGCTTTTTCCAGTGAGCGTGGGCCACCCCGGAGGCGGCTCACACCCCAAATCGAGGGTTTGGGCTCGCTCGCTCGGGGTCGGGATTCCGGCCAAAACGACAGGTCCGGGGTGGTCGTTTTTTTCACTTTCGGCGTGTGTTAATATCTCAGCTCTGGGACCACAGCCGGCCTCGGGATTGCTTTTTCCAGTGAGCGTGGGCCACCCCGGAGGCGGCTCACACCCCAAATCGAGGGTTTGGGCTCGCTCGCTCGGGGTCGGGATTCCGGCCAAAACGACAGGTCCGGGGTGGTCGTTTTTTTCACTTTCGGCGTGTGTTAATATCTCAGCTCCGGGACCACAGCCGGCCTCGGGATTGCTTTCTCCAGTGAGCGTGGGCCAGCCCGGAGGCGGCTCACACCCCAAATCGAGGGTTTGGGCTCGCTCGCTCGGGGTCGGGATTCCGGCCAAAACGACAGGTCCGGGGTGGTCGTTTTTTTCACTTTCGGCGTGTGTTAATATCTCAGCTCTGGAACCACAGCCGGCCTCGGGATTGCTTTTTCCAGTGAGCGTGGGCCACCCCGGAGGCGGCTCACACCCCAAATCGAGGGTTTGGGCTCGCTCGCTCGGGGTCGGGATTCCGGCCAAAACGACAGGTCCGGGGTGGTCGTTTTTTTCACTTTCGGCGAGGTTTAATATCTCAGCTCCTGGACCACAGCCGGCCTCGGGATTGCTTTTTCCAGTGAGCGTGGGCCACCCCGGAGGCGGCTCACACCCCAAATCGAGGGTTTGGGCTCGCTCGCTCGGGGTCGGGATTCCGGCCAAAACGACAGGTCCGGGGTGGTCGTTTTTTTCACTTTCGGCGTGTGTTAATATCTCAGCTCCGGGACCACAGCCGGCCTCGGGATTGCTTTCTCCAGTGAGCGTGGGCCACCCCGGAGGCGGCTCACACCCCAAATCGAGGGTTTGGGCTCGCTCGCTCGGGGTCGGGATTCCGGCCAAAACGACAGGTCCGGGGTGGTCGTTTTTTTCACTTTCGGCGTGTGTTAATATCTCAGCTCTGGGACCACAGCCGGCCTCGGGATTGCTTTTTCCAGTGAGCGTGGGCCACCCCGGAGGCGGCTCACACCCCAAATCGAGGGTTTGGGCTCGCTCGCTCGGGGTCGGGATTCCGGCCAAAACGACAGGTCCGGGGTGGTCGTTTTTTTCACTTTCGGCGAGGTTTAATATCTCAGCTCCTGGACCACAGCCGGCCTCGGGATTGCTTTTTCCAGTGAGCGTGGGCCACCCCGGAGGCGGCTCACACCCCAAATCGAGGGTTTGGGCTCGCTCGCTCGGGGTCGGGATTCCGGCCAAAACGACAGGTCCGGGGTGGTCGTTTTTTTCACTTTCGGCGTGTGTTAATATCTCAGCTCTGGGACCACAGCCGGCCTCGGGATTGCTTTTTCCAGTGAGCGTGGGCCACCCCGGAGGCGGCTCACACCCCAAATCGAGGGTTTGGGCTCGCTCGCTCGGGGTCGGGATTCCGGCCAAAACGACAGGTCCGGGGTGGTCGTTTTTTTCACTTTCGGCGTGTGTTAATATCTCAGCTCTGGGACCACAGCCGGCCTCGGGATTGCTTTTTCCAGTGAGCGTGGGCCACCCCGGAGGCGGCTCACACCCCAAATCGAGGGTTTGGGCTCGCTCGCTCGGGGTCGGGATTCCGGCCAAAACGACAGGTCCGGGGTGGTCGTTTTTTTCACTTTCGGCGAGGTTTAATATCTCAGCTCCTGGACCACAGCCGGCCTCGGGATTGCTTTTTCCAGTGAGCGTGGGCCAACCCGGAGGCGGCTCACACCCCAAATCGAGGGTTTGGGCTCGCTCGCTCGGGGTCGGGATTCCGGCCAAAACGACAGGTCCGGGGTGGTCGTTTTTTTCACTTTCGGCGTGTGTTAATATCTCAGCTCCGGGACCACAGCCGGCCTCGGGATTGCTTTCTCCAGTGAGCGTGGGCCAGCCCGGAGGCGGCTCACACCCCAAATCGAGGGTTTGGGCTCGCTCGCTCGGGGTCGGGATTCCGGCCAAAACGACAGGTCCGGGGTGGTCGTTTTTTTCACTTTCGGCGTGTGTTAATATCTCAGCTCTGGAACCACAGCCGGCCTCGGGATTGCTTTTTCCAGTGAGCGTGGGCCACCCCGGAGGCGGCTCACACCCCAAATCGAGGGTTTGGGCTCGCTCGCTCGGGGTCGGGATTCCGGCCAAAACGACAGGTCCGGGGTGGTCGTTTTTTTCACTTTCGGCGAGGTTTAATATCTCAGCTCCTGGACCACAGCCGGCCTCGGGATTGCTTTTTCCAGTGAGCGTGGGCCACCCCGGAGGCGGCTCACACCCCAAATCGAGGGTTTGGGCTCGCTCGCTCGGGGTCGGGATTCCGGCCAAAACGACAGGTCCGGGGTGGTCGTTTTTTTCACTTTCGGCGTGTGTTAATATCTCAGCTCCGGGACCACAGCCGGCCTCGGGATTGCTTTCTCCAGTGAGCGTGGGCCACCCCGGAGGCGGCTCACACCCCAAATCGAGGGTTTGGGCTCGCTCGCTCGGGGTCGGGATTCCGGCCAAAACGACAGGTCCGGGGTGGTCGTTTTTTTCACTTTCGGCGTGTGTTAATATCTCAGCTCTGGGACCACAGCCGGCCTCGGGATTGCTTTTTCCAGTGAGCGTGGGCCACCCCGGAGGCGGCTCACACCCCAAATCGAGGGTTTGGGCTCGCTCGCTCGGGGTCGGGATTCCGGCCAAAACGACAGGTCCGGGGTGGTCGTTTTTTTCACTTTCGGCGAGGTTTAATATCTCAGCTCCTGGACCACAGCCGGCCTCGGGATTGCTTTTTCCAGTGAGCGTGGGCCACCCCGGAGGCGGCTCACACCCCAAATCGAGGGTTTGGGCTCGCTCGCTCGGGGTCGGGATTCCGGCCAAAACGACAGGTCCGGGGTGGTCGTTTTTTTCACTTTCGGCGTGTGTTAATATCTCAGCTCTGGGACCACAGCCGGCCTCGGGATTGCTTTTTCCAGTGAGCGTGGGCCACCCCGGAGGCGGCTCACACCCCAAATCGAGGGTTTGGGCTCGCTCGCTCGGGGTCGGGATTCCGGCCAAAACGACAGGTCCGGGGTGGTCGTTTTTTTCACTTTCGGCGTGTGTTAATATCTCAGCTCTGGGACCACAGCCGGCCTCGGGATTGCTTTTTCCAGTGAGCGTGGGCCACCCCGGAGGCGGCTCACACCCCAAATCGAGGGTTTGGGCTCGCTCGCTCGGGGTCGGGATTCCGGCCAAAACGACAGGTCCGGGGTGGTCGTTTTTTTCACTTTCGGCGAGGTTTAATATCTCAGCTCCTGGACCACAGCCGGCCTCGGGATTGCTTTTTCCAGTGAGCGTGGGCCAACCCGGAGGCGGCTCACACCCCAAATCGAGGGTTTGGGCTCGCTCGCTCGGGGTCGGGATTCCGGCCAAAACGACAGGTCCGGGGTGGTCGTTTTTTTCACTTTCGGCGAGGTTTAATATCTCAGCTCCTGGACCACAGCCGGCCTCGGGATTGCTTTTTCCAGTGAGCGTGGGCCAACCCGGAGGCGGCTCACACCCCAAATCGAGGGTTTGGGCTCGCTCGCTCGGGGTCGGGATTCCGGCCAAAACGACAGGTCCGGGGTGGTCGTTTTTTTCACTTTCGGCGAGGTTTAATATCTCAGCTCCTGGACCACAGCCGGCCTCGGGATTGCTTTTTCCAGTGAGCGTGGGCCACCCCGGAGGCGGCTCACACCCCAAATCGAGGGTTTGGGCTCGCTCGCTCGGGGTCGGGATTCCGGCCAAAACGACAGGTCCGGGGTGGTCGTTTTTTTCACTTTCGGCGAGGTTTAATATCTCAGCTCCTGGACCACAGCCGGCCTCGGGATTGCTTTTTCCAGTGAGCGTGGGCCAACCCGGAGGCGGCTCACACCCCAAATCGAGGGTTTGGGCTCGCTCGCTCGGGGTCGGGATTCCGGCCAAAACGACAGGTCCGGGGTGGTCGTTTTTTTCACTTTCGGCGAGGTTTAATATCTCAGCTCCTGGACCACAGCCGGCCTCGGGATTGCTTTTTCCAGTGAGCGTGGGCCAACCCGGAGGCGGCTCACACCCCAAATCGAGGGTTTGGGCTCGCTCGCTCGGGGTCGGGATTCCGGCCAAAACGACAGGTCCGGGGTGGTCGTTTTTTTCACTTTCGGCGAGGTTTAATATCTCAGCTCCTGGACCACAGCCGGCCTCGGGATTGCTTTTTCCAGTGAGCGTGGGCCACCCCGGAGGCGGCTCACACCCCAAATCGAGGGTTTGGGCTCGCTCGCTCGGGGTCGGGATTCCGGCCAAAACGACAGGTCCGGGGTGGTCGTTTTTTTCACTTTCGGCGAGGTTTAATATCTCAGCTCCTGGACCACAGCCGGCCTCGGGATTGCTTTTTCCAGTGAGCGTGGGCCACCCCGGAGGCGGCTCACACCCCAAATCGAGGGTTTGGGCTCGCTCGCTCGGGGTCGGGATTCCGGCCAAAACGACAGGTCCGGGGTGGTCGTTTTTTTCACTTTCGGCGTGTGTTAATATCTCAGCTCTGGGACCACAGCCGGCCTCGGGATTGCTTTTTCCAGTGAGCGTGGGCCACCCCGGAGGCGGCTCACACCCCAAATCGAGGGTTTGGGCTCGCTCGCTCGGGGTCGGGATTCCGGCCAAAACGACAGGTCCGGGGTGGTCGTTTTTTTCACTTTCGGCGAGGTTTAATATCTCAGCTCCTGGACCACAGCCGGCCTCGGGATTGCTTTCTCCAGTGAGCGTGGGCCACCCCGGAGGCGGCTCACACCCCAAATCGAGGGTTTGGGCTCGCTCGCTCGGGGTCGGGATTCCGGCCAAAACGACAGGTCCGGGGTGGTCGTTTTTTTCACTTTCGGCGTGTGTTAATATCTCAGCTCTGGGACCACAGCCGGCCTCGGGATTGCTTTTTCCAGTGAGCGTGGGCCACCCCGGAGGCGGCTCACACCCCAAATCGAGGGTTTGGGCTCGCTCGCTCGGGGTCGGGATTCCGGCCAAAACGACAGGTCCGGGGTGGGCGTTTTTTTCACTTTCGGCGAGGTTTAATATCTCAGCTCCTGGACCACAGCCGGCCTCGGGATTGCTTTTTCCAGTGAGCGTGGGCCACCCCGGAGGCGGCTCACACCCCAAATCGAGGGTTTGGGCTCGCTCGCTCGGGGTCGGGATTCCGGCCAAAACGACAGGTCCGGGGTGGTCGTTTTTTTCACTTTCGGCGTGTGTTAATATCTCAGCTCCGGGACCACAGCCGGCCTCGGGATTGCTTTCTCCAGTGAGCGTGGGCCACCCCGGAGGCGGCTCACACCCCAAATCGAGGGTTTGGGCTCGCTCGCTCGGGGTCGGGATTCCGGCCAAAACGACAGGTCCGGGGTGGTCGTTTTTTTCACTTTCGGCGTGTGTTAATATCTCAGCTCTGGGACCACAGCCGGCCTCGGGATTGCTTTTTCCAGTGAGCGTGGGCCACCCCGGAGGCGGCTCACACCCCAAATCGAGGGTTTGGGCTCGCTCGCTCGGGGTCGGGATTCCGGCCAAAACGACAGGTCCGGGGTGGTCGTTTTTTTCACTTTCGGCGAGGTTTAATATCTCAGCTCCTGGACCACAGCCGGCCTCGGGATTGCTTTTTCCAGTGAGCGTGGGCCACCCCGGAGGCGGCTCACACCCCAAATCGAGGGTTTGGGCTCGCTCGCTCGGGGTCGGGATTCCGGCCAAAACGACAGGTCCGGGGTGGTCGTTTTTTTCACTTTCGGCGTGTGTTAATATCTCAGCTCCGGGACCACAGCCGGCCTCGGGATTGCTTTCTCCAGTGAGCGTGGGCCACCCCGGAGGCGGCTCACACCCCAAATCGAGGGTTTGGGCTCGCTCGCTCGGGGTCGGGATTCCGGCCAAAACGACAGGTCCGGGGTGGTCGTTTTTTTCACTTTCGGCGAGGTTTAATATCTCAGCTCCTGGACCACAGCCGGCCTCGGGATTGCTTTTTCCAGTGAGCGTGGGCCACCCCGGAGGCGGCTCACACCCCAAATCGAGGGTTTGGGCTCGCTCGCTCGGGGTCGGGATTCCGGCCAAAACGACAGGTCCGGGGTGGTCGTTTTTTTCACTTTCGGCGTGTGTTAATATCTCAGCTCTGGGACCACAGCCGGCCTCGGGATTGCTTTTTCCAGTGAGCGTGGGCCACCCCGGAGGCGGCTCACACCCCAAATCGAGGGTTTGGGCTCGCTCGCTCGGGGTCGGGATTCCGGCCAAAACGACAGGTCCGGGGTGGTCGTTTTTTTCACTTTCGGCGAGGTTTAATATCTCAGCTCCTGGACCACAGCCGGCCTCGGGATTGCTTTCTCCAGTGAGCGTGGGCCACCCCGGAGGCGGCTCACACCCCAAATCGAGGGTTTGGGCTCGCTCGCTCGGGGTCGGGATTCCGGCCAAAACGACAGGTCCGGGGTGGTCGTTTTTTTCACTTTCGGCGAGGTTTAATATCTCAGCTCCTGGACCACAGCCGGCCTCGGGATTGCTTTTTCCAGTGAGCGTGGGCCAACCCGGAGGCGGCTCACACCCCAAATCGAGGGTTTGGGCTCGCTCGCTCGGGGTCGGGATTCCGGCCAAAACGACAGGTCCGGGGTGGTCGTTTTTTTCACTTTCGGCGAGGTTTAATATCTCAGCTCCTGGACCACAGCCGGCCTCGGGATTGCTTTTTCCAGTGAGCGTGGGCCACCCCGGAGGCGGCTCACACCCCAAATCGAGGGTTTGGGCTCGCTCGCTCGGGGTCGGGATTCCGGCCAAAACGACAGGTCCGGGGTGGTCGTTTTTTTCACTTTCGGCGAGGTTTAATATCTCAGCTCCTGGACCACAGCCGGCCTCGGGATTGCTTTTTCCAGTGAGCGTGGGCCACCCCGGAGGCGGCTCACACCCCAAATCGAGGGTTTGGGCTCGCTCGCTCGGGGTCGGGATTCCGGCCAAAACGACAGGTCCGGGGTGGTCGTTTTTTTCACTTTCGGCGTGTGTTAATATCTCAGCTCTGGGACCACAGCCGGCCTCGGGATTGCTTTTTCCAGTGAGCGTGGGCCACCCCGGAGGCGGCTCACACCCCAAATCGAGGGTTTGGGCTCGCTCGCTCGGGGTCGGGATTCCGGCCAAAACGACAGGTCCGGGGTGGTCGTTTTTTTCACTTTCGGCGAGGTTTAATATCTCAGCTCCTGGACCACAGCCGGCCTCGGGATTGCTTTCTCCAGTGAGCGTGGGCCACCCCGGAGGCGGCTCACACCCCAAATCGAGGGTTTGGGCTCGCTCGCTCGGGGTCGGGATTCCGGCCAAAACGACAGGTCCGGGGTGGTCGTTTTTTTCACTTTCGGCGTGTGTTAATATCTCAGCTCTGGGACCACAGCCGGCCTCGGGATTGCTTTTTCCAGTGAGCGTGGGCCACCCCGGAGGCGGCTCACACCCCAAATCGAGGGTTTGGGCTCGCTCGCTCGGGGTCGGGATTCCGGCCAAAACGACAGGTCCGGGGTGGGCGTTTTTTTCACTTTCGGCGAGGTTTAATATCTCAGCTCCTGGACCACAGCCGGCCTCGGGATTGCTTTTTCCAGTGAGCGTGGGCCACCCCGGAGGCGGCTCACACCCCAAATCGAGGGTTTGGGCTCGCTCGCTCGGGGTCGGGATTCCGGCCAAAACGACAGGTCCGGGGTGGTCGTTTTTTTCACTTTCGGCGTGTGTTAATATCTCAGCTCCGGGACCACAGCCGGCCTCGGGATTGCTTTCTCCAGTGAGCGTGGGCCACCCCGGAGGCGGCTCACACCCCAAATCGAGGGTTTGGGCTCGCTCGCTCGGGGTCGGGATTCCGGCCAAAACGACAGGTCCGGGGTGGTCGTTTTTTTCACTTTCGGCGTGTGTTAATATCTCAGCTCTGGGACCACAGCCGGCCTCGGGATTGCTTTTTCCAGTGAGCGTGGGCCACCCCGGAGGCGGCTCACACCCCAAATCGAGGGTTTGGGCTCGCTCGCTCGGGGTCGGGATTCCGGCCAAAACGACAGGTCCGGGGTGGTCGTTTTTTTCACTTTCGGCGAGGTTTAATATCTCAGCTCCTGGACCACAGCCGGCCTCGGGATTGCTTTTTCCAGTGAGCGTGGGCCACCCCGGAGGCGGCTCACACCCCAAATCGAGGGTTTGGGCTCGCTCGCTCGGGGTCGGGATTCCGGCCAAAACGACAGGTCCGGGGTGGTCGTTTTTTTCACTTTCGGCGTGTGTTAATATCTCAGCTCCGGGACCACAGCCGGCCTCGGGATTGCTTTCTCCAGTGAGCGTGGGCCACCCCGGAGGCGGCTCACACCCCAAATCGAGGGTTTGGGCTCGCTCGCTCGGGGTCGGGATTCCGGCCAAAACGACAGGTCCGGGGTGGTCGTTTTTTTCACTTTCGGCGAGGTTTAATATCTCAGCTCCTGGACCACAGCCGGCCTCGGGATTGCTTTTTCCAGTGAGCGTGGGCCACCCCGGAGGCGGCTCACACCCCAAATCGAGGGTTTGGGCTCGCTCGCTCGGGGTCGGGATTCCGGCCAAAACGACAGGTCCGGGGTGGTCGTTTTTTTCACTTTCGGCGTGTGTTAATATCTCAGCTCTGGGACCACAGCCGGCCTCGGGATTGCTTTTTCCAGTGAGCGTGGGCCACCCCGGAGGCGGCTCACACCCCAAATCGAGGGTTTGGGCTCGCTCGCTCGGGGTCGGGATTCCGGCCAAAACGACAGGTCCGGGGTGGTCGTTTTTTTCACTTTCGGCGAGGTTTAATATCTCAGCTCCTGGACCACAGCCGGCCTCGGGATTGCTTTCTCCAGTGAGCGTGGGCCACCCCGGAGGCGGCTCACACCCCAAATCGAGGGTTTGGGCTCGCTCGCTCGGGGTCGGGATTCCGGCCAAAACGACAGGTCCGGGGTGGGCGTTTTTTTCACTTTCGGCGAGGTTTAATATCTCAGCTCCTGGACCACAGCCGGCCTCGGGATTGCTTTTTCCAGTGAGCGTGGGCCACCCCGGAGGCGGCTCACACCCCAAATCGAGGGTTTGGGCTCGCTCGCTCGGGGTCGGGATTCCGGCCAAAACGACAGGTCCGGGGTGGTCGTTTTTTTCACTTTCGGCGTGTGTTAATATCTCAGCTCCGGGACCACAGCCGGCCTCGGGATTGCTTTCTCCAGTGAGCGTGGGCCACCCCGGAGGCGGCTCACACCCCAAATCGAGGGTTTGGGCTCGCTCGCTCGGGGTCGGGATTCCGGCCAAAACGACAGGTCCGGGGTGGTCGTTTTTTTCACTTTCGGCGTGTGTTAATATCTCAGCTCTGGGACCACAGCCGGCCTCGGGATTGCTTTTTCCAGTGAGCGTGGGCCACCCCGGAGGCGGCTCACACCCCAAATCGAGGGTTTGGGCTCGCTCGCTCGGGGTCGGGATTCCGGCCAAAACGACAGGTCCGGGGTGGTCGTTTTTTTCACTTTCGGCGAGGTTTAATATCTCAGCTCCTGGACCACAGCCGGCCTCGGGATTGCTTTTTCCAGTGAGCGTGGGCCACCCCGGAGGCGGCTCACACCCCAAATCGAGGGTTTGGGCTCGCTCGCTCGGGGTCGGGATTCCGGCCAAAACGACAGGTCCGGGGTGGTCGTTTTTTTCACTTTCGGCGTGTGTTAATATCTCAGCTCCGGGACCACAGCCGGCCTCGGGATTGCTTTCTCCAGTGAGCGTGGGCCACCCCGGAGGCGGCTCACACCCCAAATCGAGGGTTTGGGCTCGCTCGCTCGGGGTCGGGATTCCGGCCAAAACGACAGGTCCGGGGTGGTCGTTTTTTTCACTTTCGGCGTGTGTTAATATCTCAGCTCTGGGACCACAGCCGGCCTCGGGATTGCTTTTTCCAGTGAGCGTGGGCCACCCCGGAGGCGGCTCACACCCCAAATCGAGGGTTTGGGCTCGCTCGCTCGGGGTCGGGATTCCGGCCAAAACGACAGGTCCGGGGTGGTCGTTTTTTTCACTTTCGGCGAGGTTTAATATCTCAGCTCCTGGACCACAGCCGGCCTCGGGATTGCTTTTTCCAGTGAGCGTGGGCCACCCCGGAGGCGGCTCACACCCCAGATCGAGGGTTTGGGCTCGCTCGATCGGGGTCGGGATTCTGGCCAAAACGACAGGTCCGGGGTGGTCGTTTTTTTCACTTTCGGCGAGATTTAATATCTCAGCTCCTGGACCACAGCCGGCCTCGGGATTGCTTTCTCCAGTGAGCGTGGGCCACCCCGGAGGCGGCTCACACCCCAAATCGAGGGTTTGGGCTCGCTCGCTCGGGGTCGGGATTCCGGCCAAAACGACAGGTCCGGGGTGGTCGTTTTTTTCACTTTCGGCGTGTGTTAATATCTCAGCTCCGGGACCACAGCCGGCCTCGGGATTGCTTTCTCCAGTGAGCGTGGGCCACCCCGGAGGCGGCTCACACCCCAAATCGAGGGTTTGGGCTCGCTCGCTCGGGGTCGGGATTCCGGCCAAAACGACAGGTCCGGGGTGGTCGTTTTTTTCACTTTCGGCGTGTGTTAATATCTCAGCTCCGGGACCACAGCCGGCCTCGGGATTGCTTTCTCCAGTGAGCGTGGGCCACCCCGGAGGCGGCTCACACCCCAAATCGAGGGTTTGGGCTCGCTCGCTCGGGGTCGGGATTCCGGCCAAAACGACAGGTCCGGGGTGGTCGTTTTTTTCACTTTCGGCGTGTGTTAATATCTCAGCTCTGGGACCACAGCCGGCCTCGGGATTGCTTTTTCCAGTGAGCGTGGGCCACCCCGGAGGCGGCTCACACCCCAAATCGAGGGTTTGGGCTCGCTCGCTCGGGGTCGGGATTCCGGCCAAAACGACAGGTCCGGGGTGGTCGTTTTTTTCACTTTCGGCGAGGTTTAATATCTCAGCTCCTGGACCACAGCCGGCCTCGGGATTGCTTTTTCCAGTGAGCGTGGGCCAACCCGGAGGCGGCTCACACCCCAAATCGAGGGTTTGGGCTCGCTCGCTCGGGGTCGGGATTCCGGCCAAAACGACAGGTCCGGGGTGGTCGTTTTTTTCACTTTCGGCGAGGTTTAATATCTCAGCTCCTGGACCACAGCCGGCCTCGGGATTGCTTTTTCCAGTGAGCGTGGGCCACCCCGGAGGCGGCTCACACCCCAAATCGAGGGTTTGGGCTCGCTCGCTCGGGGTCGGGATTCCGGCCAAAACGACAGGTCCGGGGTGGTCGTTTTTTTCACTTTCGGCGTGTGTTAATATCTCAGCTCTGGGACCACAGCCGGCCTCGGGATTGCTTTTTCCAGTGAGCGTGGGCCACCCCGGAGGCGGCTCACACCCCAAATCGAGGGTTTGGGCTCGCTCGCTCGGGGTCGGGATTCCGGCCAAAACGACAGGTCCGGGGTGGTCGTTTTTTTCACTTTCGGCGAGGTTTAATATCTCAGCTCCTGGACCACAGCCGGCCTCGGGATTGCTTTCTCCAGTGAGCGTGGGCCACCCCGGAGGCGGCTCACACCCCAAATCGAGGGTTTGGGCTCGCTCGCTCGGGGTCGGGATTCCGGCCAAAACGACAGGTCCGGGGTGGTCGTTTTTTTCACTTTCGGCGTGTGTTAATATCTCAGCTCTGGGACCACAGCCGGCCTCGGGATTGCTTTTTCCAGTGAGCGTGGGCCACCCCGGAGGCGGCTCACACCCCAAATCGAGGGTTTGGGCTCGCTCGCTCGGGGTCGGGATTCCGGCCAAAACGACAGGTCCGGGGTGGTCGTTTTTTTCACTTTCGGCGAGGTTTAATATCTCAGCTCCTGGACCACAGCCGGCCTCGGGATTGCTTTTTCCAGTGAGCGTGGGCCACCCCGGAGGCGGCTCACACCCCAAATCGAGGGTTTGGGCTCGCTCGCTCGGGGTCGGGATTCCGGCCAAAACGACAGGTCCGGGGTGGTCGTTTTTTTCACTTTCGGCGTGTGTTAATATCTCAGCTCCGGGACCACAGCCGGCCTCGGGATTGCTTTCTCCAGTGAGCGTGGGCCACCCCGGAGGCGGCTCACACCCCAAATCGAGGGTTTGGGCTCGCTCGCTCGGGGTCGGGATTCCGGCCAAAACGACAGGTCCGGGGTGGTCGTTTTTTTCACTTTCGGCGTGTGTTAATATCTCAGCTCTGGGACCACAGCCGGCCTCGGGATTGCTTTTTCCAGTGAGCGTGGGCCACCCCGGAGGCGGCTCACACCCCAAATCGAGGGTTTGGGCTCGCTCGCTCGGGGTCGGGATTCCGGCCAAAACGACAGGTCCGGGGTGGTCGTTTTTTTCACTTTCGGCGTGTGTTAATATCTCAGCTCTGGGACCACAGCCGGCCTCGGGATTGCTTTTTCCAGTGAGCGTGGGCCACCCCGGAGGCGGCTCACACCCCAAATCGAGGGTTTGGGCTCGCTCGCGCGGGGTCGGGATTCCGGCCAAAACGACAGGTCCGGGGTGGTCGTTTTTTTCACTTTCGGCGTGTGTTAATATCTCAGCTCCTGGACCACAGCCGGCCTCGGGATTGCTTTCTCCAGTGAGCGTGGGCCACCCCGGAGGCGGCTCACACCCCAAATCGAGGGTTTGGGCTCGCTCGCTCGGGGTCGGGATTCCGGCCAAAACGACAGGTCCGGGGTGGTCGTTTTTTTCACTTTCGGCGAGGTTTAATATCTCAGCTCCTGGACCACAGCCGGCCTCGGGATTGCTTTTTCCAGTGAGCGTGGGCCACCCCGGAGGCGGCTCACACCCCAAATCGAGGGTTTGGGCTCGCTCGCTCGGGGTCGGGATTCCGGCCAAAACGACAGGTCCGGGGTGGTCGTTTTTTTCACTTTCGGCGTGTGTTAATATCTCAGCTCCGGGACCACAGCCGGCCTCGGGATTGCTTTCTCCAGTGAGCGTGGGCCACCCCGGAGGCGGCTCACACCCCAAATCGAGGGTTTGGGCTCGCTCGCTCGGGGTCGGGATTCCGGCCAAAACGACAGGTCCGGGGTGGTCGTTTTTTTCACTTTCGGCGTGTGTTAATATCTCAGCTCTGGGACCACAGCCGGCCTCGGGATTGCTTTTTCCAGTGAGCGTGGGCCACCCCGGAGGCGGCTCACACCCCAAATCGAGGGTTTGGGCTCGCTCGCTCGGGGTCGGGATTCCGGCCAAAACGACAGGTCCGGGGTGGTCGTTTTTTTCACTTTCGGCGAGGTTTAATATCTCAGCTCCTGGACCACAGCCGGCCTCGGGATTGCTTTTTCCAGTGAGCGTGGGCCACCCCGGAGGCGGCTCACACCCCAAATCGAGGGTTTGGGCTCGCTCGCTCGGGGTCGGGATTCCGGCCAAAACGACAGGTCCGGGGTGGTCGTTTTTTTCACTTTCGGCGTGTGTTAATATCTCAGCTCCGGGACCACAGCCGGCCTCGGGATTGCTTTCTCCAGTGAGCGTGGGCCACCCCGGAGGCGGCTCACACCCCAAATCGAGGGTTTGGGCTCGCTCGCTCGGGGTCGGGATTCCGGCCAAAACGACAGGTCCGGGGTGGTCGTTTTTTTCACTTTCGGCGTGTGTTAATATCTCAGCTCTGGGACCACAGCCGGCCTCGGGATTGCTTTTTCCAGTGAGCGTGGGCCACCCCGGAGGCGGCTCACACCCCAAATCGAGGGTTTGGGCTCGCTCGCTCGGGGTCGGGATTCCGGCCAAAACGACAGGTCCGGGGTGGTCGTTTTTTTCACTTTCGGCGAGGTTTAATATCTCAGCTCCTGGACCACAGCCGGCCTCGGGATTGCTTTTTCCAGTGAGCGTGGGCCAACCCGGAGGCGGCTCACACCCCAAATCGAGGGTTTGGGCTCGCTCGCTCGGGGTCGGGATTCCGGCCAAAACGACAGGTCCGGGGTGGTCGTTTTTTTCACTTTCGGCGAGGTTTAATATCTCAGCTCCTGGACCACAGCCGGCCTCGGGATTGCTTTTTCCAGTGAGCGTGGGCCAACCCGGAGGCGGCTCACACCCCAAATCGAGGGTTTGGGCTCGCTCGCTCGGGGTCGGGATTCCGGCCAAAACGACAGGTCCGGGGTGGTCGTTTTTTTCACTTTCGGCGTGTGTTAATATCTCAGCTCTGGGACCACAGCCGGCCTCGGGATTGCTTTTTCCAGTGAGCGTGGGCCACCCCGGAGGCGGCTCACACCCCAAATCGAGGGTTTGGGCTCGCTCGCTCGGGGTCGGGATTCCGGCCAAAACGACAGGTCCGGGGTGGTCGTTTTTTTCACTTTCGCCGAGGGTTAATATCTCACCTCCGGGACCACAGCCGGCCTCAGGATTGCTTTTTCCAGTGAGCGTGGGCCAACCCGGAGGCGGCTCACACCCCAAATCGAGGGTTTGGGCTCGCTCGCTCGGGGTCGGGATCCCGGCCAAAACGACAGGTCCGGGGTGGTCGTTTTTTTCACTTTCGGCGTGTGTTAATATCTCAGCTCCGGGACCACAGCCGGCCTCGGGATTGCTTTTTCCAGTGAGCGTGGGCCAACCCGGAGGCGGCTCACACCCCAGATCGAGGGTTTGGGCTCGCTCGATCGGGGTCGGGATTCTGGCCAAAACGACAGGTCCGGGGTGGTCGTTTTTTTCACTTTCGGCGAGATTTAATATCTCAGCTCCTGGACCACAGCCGGCCTCGGGATTGCTTTCTCCAGTGAGCGTGGGCCACCCCGGAGGCGGCTCACACCCCAAATCGAGGGTTTGGGCTCGCTCGCTCGGGGTCGGGATTCCGGCCAAAACGACAGGTCCGGGGTGGTCGTTTTTTTCACTTTCGGCGTGTGTTAATATCTCAGCTCCGGGACCACAGCCGGCCTCGGGATTGCTTTCTCCAGTGAGCGTGGGCCACCCCGGAGGCGGCTCACACCCCAAATCGAGGGTTTGGGCTCGCTCGCTCGGGGTCGGGATTCCGGCCAAAACGACAGGTCCGGGGTGGTCGTTTTTTTCACTTTCGGCGAGGTTTAATATCTCAGCTCCTGGACCACAGCCGGCCTCGGGATTGCTTTTTCCAGTGAGCGTGGGCCAACCCGGAGGCGGCTCACACCCCAAATCGAGGGTTTGGGCTCGCTCGCTCGGGGTCGGGATTCCGGCCAAAACGACAGGTCCGGGGTGGTCGTTTTTTTCACTTTCGGCGAGGTTTAATATCTCAGCTCCTGGACCACAGCCGGCCTCGGGATTGCTTTTTCCAGTGAGCGTGGGCCAACCCGGAGGCGGCTCACACCCCAAATCGAGGGTTTGGGCTCGCTCGCTCGGGGTCGGGATTCCGGCCAAAACGACAGGTCCGGGGTGGTCGTTTTTTTCACTTTCGGCGTGTGTTAATATCTCAGCTCTGGGACCACAGCCGGCCTCGGGATTGCTTTTTCCAGTGAGCGTGGGCCACCCCGGAGGCGGCTCACACCCCAAATCGAGGGTTTGGGCTCGCTCGCTCGGGGTCGGGATTCCGGCCAAAACGACAGGTCCGGGGTGGTCGTTTTTTTCACTTTCGCCGAGGGTTAATATCTCACCTCCGGGACCACAGCCGGCCTCAGGATTGCTTTTTCCAGTGAGCGTGGGCCAACCCGGAGGCGGCTCACACCCCAAATCGAGGGTTTGGGCTCGCTCGCTCGGGGTCGGGATCCCGGCCAAAACGACAGGTCCGGGGTGGTCGTTTTTTTCACTTTCGGCGTGTGTTAATATCTCAGCTCCGGGACCACAGCCGGCCTCGGGATTGCTTTTTCCAGTGAGCGTGGGCCAACCCGGAGGCGGCTCACACCCCAGATCGAGGGTTTGGGCTCGCTCGATCGGGGTCGGGATTCTGGCCAAAACGACAGGTCCGGGGTGGTCGTTTTTTTCACTTTCGGCGAGATTTAATATCTCAGCTCCTGGACCACAGCCGGCCTCGGGATTGCTTTCTCCAGTGAGCGTGGGCCACCCCGGAGGCGGCTCACACCCCAAATCGAGGGTTTGGGCTCGCTCGCTCGGGGTCGGGATTCCGGCCAAAACGACAGGTCCGGGGTGGTCGTTTTTTTCACTTTCGGCGTGTGTTAATATCTCAGCTCCGGGACCACAGCCGGCCTCGGGATTGCTTTCTCCAGTGAGCGTGGGCCACCCCGGAGGCGGCTCACACCCCAAATCGAGGGTTTGGGCTCGCTCGCTCGGGGTCGGGATTCCGGCCAAAACGACAGGTCCGGGGTGGTCGTTTTTTTCACTTTCGGCGTGTGTTAATATCTCAGCTCCGGGACCACAGCCGGCCTCGGGATTGCTTTCTCCAGTGAGCGTGGGCCACCCCGGAGGCGGCTCACACCCCAAATCGAGGGTTTGGGCTCGCTCGCTCGGGGTCGGGATTCCGGCCAAAACGACAGGTCCGGGGTGGTCGTTTTTTTCACTTTCGGCGTGTGTTAATATCTCAGCTCTGGGACCACAGCCGGCCTCGGGATTGCTTTTTCCAGTGAGCGTGGGCCACCCCGGAGGCGGCTCACACCCCAAATCGAGGGTTTGGGCTCGCTCGCTCGGGGTCGGGATTCCGGCCAAAACGACAGGTCCGGGGTGGTCGTTTTTTTCACTTTCGGCGAGGTTTAATATCTCAGCTCCTGGACCACAGCCGGCCTCGGGATTGCTTTTTCCAGTGAGCGTGGGCCAACCCGGAGGCGGCTCACACCCCAAATCGAGGGTTTGGGCTCGCTCGCTCGGGGTCGGGATTCCGGCCAAAACGACAGGTCCGGGGTGGTCGTTTTTTTCACTTTCGGCGAGGTTTAATATCTCAGCTCCTGGACCACAGCCGGCCTCGGGATTGCTTTTTCCAGTGAGCGTGGGCCACCCCGGAGGCGGCTCACACCCCAAATCGAGGGTTTGGGCTCGCTCGCTCGGGGTCGGGATTCCGGCCAAAACGACAGGTCCGGGGTGGTCGTTTTTTTCACTTTCGGCGTGTGTTAATATCTCAGCTCTGGGACCACAGCCGGCCTCGGGATTGCTTTTTCCAGTGAGCGTGGGCCACCCCGGAGGCGGCTCACACCCCAAATCGAGGGTTTGGGCTCGCTCGCTCGGGGTCGGGATTCCGGCCAAAACGACAGGTCCGGGGTGGTCGTTTTTTTCACTTTCGGCGAGGTTTAATATCTCAGCTCCTGGACCACAGCCGGCCTCGGGATTGCTTTCTCCAGTGAGCGTGGGCCACCCCGGAGGCGGCTCACACCCCAAATCGAGGGTTTGGGCTCGCTCGCTCGGGGTCGGGATTCCGGCCAAAACGACAGGTCCGGGGTGGTCGTTTTTTTCACTTTCGGCGTGTGTTAATATCTCAGCTCTGGGACCACAGCCGGCCTCGGGATTGCTTTTTCCAGTGAGCGTGGGCCACCCCGGAGGCGGCTCACACCCCAAATCGAGGGTTTGGGCTCGCTCGCTCGGGGTCGGGATTCCGGCCAAAACGACAGGTCCGGGGTGGTCGTTTTTTTCACTTTCGGCGAGGTTTAATATCTCAGCTCCTGGACCACAGCCGGCCTCGGGATTGCTTTTTCCAGTGAGCGTGGGCCACCCCGGAGGCGGCTCACACCCCAAATCGAGGGTTTGGGCTCGCTCGCTCGGGGTCGGGATTCCGGCCAAAACGACAGGTCCGGGGTGGTCGTTTTTTTCACTTTCGGCGTGTGTTAATATCTCAGCTCCGGGACCACAGCCGGCCTCGGGATTGCTTTCTCCAGTGAGCGTGGGCCACCCCGGAGGCGGCTCACACCCCAAATCGAGGGTTTGGGCTCGCTCGCTCGGGGTCGGGATTCCGGCCAAAACGACAGGTCCGGGGTGGTCGTTTTTTTCACTTTCGGCGTGTGTTAATATCTCAGCTCTGGGACCACAGCCGGCCTCGGGATTGCTTTTTCCAGTGAGCGTGGGCCACCCCGGAGGCGGCTCACACCCCAAATCGAGGGTTTGGGCTCGCTCGCTCGGGGTCGGGATTCCGGCCAAAACGACAGGTCCGGGGTGGTCGTTTTTTTCACTTTCGGCGTGTGTTAATATCTCAGCTCTGGGACCACAGCCGGCCTCGGGATTGCTTTTTCCAGTGAGCGTGGGCCACCCCGGAGGCGGCTCACACCCCAAATCGAGGGTTTGGGCTCGCTCGCTCGGGGTCGGGATTCCGGCCAAAACGACAGGTCCGGGGTGGTCGTTTTTTTCACTTTCGGCGAGGTTTAATATCTCAGCTCCTGGACCACAGCCGGCCTCGGGATTGCTTTTTCCAGTGAGTGTGGGCCACCCCGGAGGCGGCTCACACCCCAAATCGAGGGTTTGGGCTCGCTCGCTCGGGGTCGGGATTCCGGCCAAAACGACAGGTCCGGGGTGGTCGTTTTTTTCACTTTCGGCGTGTGTTAATATCTCAGCTCCGGGACCACAGCCGGCCTCGGGATTGCTTTCTCCAGTGAGCGTGGGCCACCCCGGAGGCGGCTCACACCCCAAATCGAGGGTTTGGGCTCGCTCGCTCGGGGTCGGGATTCCGGCCAAAACGACAGGTCCGGGGTGGTCGTTTTTTTCACTTTCGGCGTGTGTTAATATCTCAGCTCTGGGACCACAGCCGGCCTCGGGATTGCTTTTTCCAGTGAGCGTGGGCCACCCCGGAGGCGGCTCACACCCCAAATCGAGGGTTTGGGCTCGCTCGCTCGGGGTCGGGATTCCGGCCAAAACGACAGGTCCGGGGTGGTCGTTTTTTTCACTTTCGGCGAGGTTTAATATCTCAGCTCCTGGACCACAGCCGGCCTCGGGATTGCTTTTTCCAGTGAGCGTGGGCCAACCCGGAGGCGGCTCACACCCCAAATCGAGGGTTTGGGCTCGCTCGCTCGGGGTCGGGATTCCGGCCAAAACGACAGGTCCGGGGTGGTCGTTTTTTTCACTTTCGGCGAGGTTTAATATCTCAGCTCCTGGACCACAGCCGGCCTCGGGATTGCTTTTTCCAGTGAGCGTGGGCCAACCCGGAGGCGGCTCACACCCCAAATCGAGGGTTTGGGCTCGCTCGCTCGGGGTCGGGATTCCGGCCAAAACGACAGGTCCGGGGTGGTCGTTTTTTTCACTTTCGGCGTGTGTTAATATCTCAGCTCTGGGACCACAGCCGGCCTCGGGATTGCTTTTTCCAGTGAGCGTGGGCCACCCCGGAGGCGGCTCACACCCCAAATCGAGGGTTTGGGCTCGCTCGCTCGGGGTCGGGATTCCGGCCAAAACGACAGGTCCGGGGTGGTCGTTTTTTTCACTTTCGGCGTGTGTTAATATCTCAGCTCTGGGACCACAGCCGGCCTCGGGATTGCTTTTTCCAGTGAGCGTGGGCCACCCCGGAGGCGGCTCACACCCCAAATCGAGGGTTTGGGCTCGCTCGCTCGGGGTCGGGATTCCGGCCAAAACGACAGGTCCGGGGTGGTCGTTTTTTTCACTTTCGGCGAGGTTTAATATCTCAGCTCCTGGACCACAGCCGGCCTCGGGATTGCTTTCTCCAGTGAGCGTGGGCCACCCCGGAGGCGGCTCACACCCCAAATCGAGGGTTTGGGCTCGCTCGCTCGGGGTCGGGATTCCGGCCAAAACGACAGGTCCGGGGTGGTCGTTTTTTTCACTTTCGGCGTGTGTTAATATCTCAGCTCTGGGACCACAGCCGGCCTCGGGATTGCTTTTTCCAGTGAGCGTGGGCCACCCCGGAGGCGGCTCACACCCCAAATCGAGGGTTTGGGCTCGCTCGCTCGGGGTCGGGATTCCGGCCAAAACGACAGGTCCGGGGTGGTCGTTTTTTTCACTTTCGGCGAGGTTTAATATCTCAGCTCCTGGACCACAGCCGGCCTCGGGATTGCTTTTTCCAGTGAGCGTGGGCCACCCCGGAGGCGGCTCACACCCCAAATCGAGGGTTTGGGCTCGCTCGCTCGGGGTCGGGATTCCGGCCAAAACGACAGGTCCGGGGTGGTCGTTTTTTTCACTTTCGGCGTGTGTTAATATCTCAGCTCCGGGACCACAGCCGGCCTCGGGATTGCTTTCTCCAGTGAGCGTGGGCCACCCCGGAGGCGGCTCACACCCCAAATCGAGGGTTTGGGCTCGCTCGCTCGGGGTCGGGATTCCGGCCAAAACGACAGGTCCGGGGTGGTCGTTTTTTTCACTTTCGGCGTGTGTTAATATCTCAGCTCTGGGACCACAGCCGGCCTCGGGATTGCTTTTTCCAGTGAGCGTGGGCCACCCCGGAGGCGGCTCACACCCCAAATCGAGGGTTTGGGCTCGCTCGCTCGGGGTCGGGATTCCGGCCAAAACGACAGGTCCGGGGTGGTCGTTTTTTTCACTTTCGGCGAGGTTTAATATCTCAGCTCCTGGACCACAGCCGGCCTCGGGATTGCTTTTTCCAGTGAGCGTGGGCCACCCCGGAGGCGGCTCACACCCCAAATCGAGGGTTTGGGCTCGCTCGCTCGGGGTCGGGATTCCGGCCAAAACGACAGGTCCGGGGTGGTCGTTTTTTTCACTTTCGGCGTGTGTTAATATCTCAGCTCCGGGACCACAGCCGGCCTCGGGATTGCTTTCTCCAGTGAGCGTGGGCCACCCCGGAGGCGGCTCACACCCCAAATCGAGGGTTTGGGCTCGCTCGCTCGGGGTCGGGATTCCGGCCAAAACGACAGGTCCGGGGTGGTCGTTTTTTTCACTTTCGGCGTGTGTTAATATCTCAGCTCTGGGACCACAGCCGGCCTCGGGATTGCTTTTTCCAGTGAGCGTGGGCCACCCCGGAGGCGGCTCACACCCCAAATCGAGGGTTTGGGCTCGCTCGCTCGGGGTCGGGATTCCGGCCAAAACGACAGGTCCGGGGTGGTCGTTTTTTTCACTTTCGGCGAGGTTTAATATCTCAGCTCCTGGACCACAGCCGGCCTCGGGATTGCTTTTTCCAGTGAGCGTGGGCCAACCCGGAGGCGGCTCACACCCCAAATCGAGGGTTTGGGCTCGCTCGCTCGGGGTCGGGATTCCGGCCAAAACGACAGGTCCGGGGTGGTCGTTTTTTTCACTTTCGGCGAGGTTTAATATCTCAGCTCCTGGACCACAGCCGGCCTCGGGATTGCTTTCTCCAGTGAGCGTGGGCCACCCCGGAGGCGGCTCACACCCCAAATCGAGGGTTTGGGCTCGCTCGCTCGGGGTCGGGATTCCGGCCAAAACGACAGGTCCGGGGTGGTCGTTTTTTTCACTTTCGGCGTGTGTTAATATCTCAGCTCTGGGACCACAGCCGGCCTCGGGATTGCTTTTTCCAGTGAGCGTGGGCCACCCCGGAGGCGGCTCACACCCCAAATCGAGGGTTTGGGCTCGCTCGCTCGGGGTCGGGATTCCGGCCAAAACGACAGGTCCGGGGTGGTCGTTTTTTTCACTTTCGGCGAGGTTTAATATCTCAGCTCCTGGACCACAGCCGGCCTCGGGATTGCTTTTTCCAGTGAGCGTGGGCCACCCCGGAGGCGGCTCACACCCCAAATCGAGGGTTTGGGCTCGCTCGCTCGGGGTCGGGATTCCGGCCAAAACGACAGGTCCGGGGTGGTCGTTTTTTTCACTTTCGGCGTGTGTTAATATCTCAGCTCCGGGACCACAGCCGGCCTCGGGATTGCTTTCTCCAGTGAGCGTGGGCCACCCCGGAGGCGGCTCACACCCCAAATCGAGGGTTTGGGCTCGCTCGCTCGGGGTCGGGATTCCGGCCAAAACGACAGGTCCGGGGTGGTCGTTTTTTTCACTTTCGGCGTGTGTTAATATCTCAGCTCTGGGACCACAGCCGGCCTCGGGATTGCTTTTTCCAGTGAGCGTGGGCCACCCCGGAGGCGGCTCACACCCCAAATCGAGGGTTTGGGCTCGCTCGCTCGGGGTCGGGATTCCGGCCAAAACGACAGGTCCGGGGTGGTCGTTTTTTTCACTTTCGGCGAGGTTTAATATCTCAGCTCCTGGACCACAGCCGGCCTCGGGATTGCTTTTTCCAGTGAGCGTGGGCCACCCCGGAGGCGGCTCACACCCCAAATCGAGGGTTTGGGCTCGCTCGCTCGGGGTCGGGATTCCGGCCAAAACGACAGGTCCGGGGTGGTCGTTTTTTTCACTTTCGGCGTGTGTTAATATCTCAGCTCCGGGACCACAGCCGGCCTCGGGATTGCTTTCTCCAGTGAGCGTGGGCCACCCCGGAGGCGGCTCACACCCCAAATCGAGGGTTTGGGCTCGCTCGCTCGGGGTCGGGATTCCGGCCAAAACGACAGGTCCGGGGTGGTCGTTTTTTTCACTTTCGGCGTGTGTTAATATCTCAGCTCTGGGACCACAGCCGGCCTCGGGATTGCTTTTTCCAGTGAGCGTGGGCCACCCCGGAGGCGGCTCACACCCCAAATCGAGGGTTTGGGCTCGCTCGCTCGGGGTCGGGATTCCGGCCAAAACGACAGGTCCGGGGTGGTCGTTTTTTTCACTTTCGGCGAGGTTTAATATCTCAGCTCCTGGACCACAGCCGGCCTCGGGATTGCTTTTTCCAGTGAGCGTGGGCCAACCCGGAGGCGGCTCACACCCCAAATCGAGGGTTTGGGCTCGCTCGCTCGGGGTCGGGATTCCGGCCAAAACGACAGGTCCGGGGTGGTCGTTTTTTTCACTTTCGGCGAGGTTTAATATCTCAGCTCCTGGACCACAGCCGGCCTCGGGATTGCTTTTTCCAGTGAGCGTGGGCCAACCCGGAGGCGGCTCACACCCCAAATCGAGGGTTTGGGCTCGCTCGCTCGGGGTCGGGATTCCGGCCAAAACGACAGGTCCGGGGTGGTCGTTTTTTTCACTTTCGGCGTGTGTTAATATCTCAGCTCTGGGACCACAGCCGGCCTCGGGATTGCTTTTTCCAGTGAGCGTGGGCCACCCCGGAGGCGGCTCACACCCCAAATCGAGGGTTTGGGCTCGCTCGCTCGGGGTCGGGATTCCGGCCAAAACGACAGGTCCGGGGTGGTCGTTTTTTTCACTTTCGCCGAGGGTTAATATCTCACCTCCGGGACCACAGCCGGCCTCAGGATTGCTTTTTCCAGTGAGCGTGGGCCAACCCGGAGGCGGCTCACACCCCAAATCGAGGGTTTGGGCTCGCTCGCTCGGGGTCGGGATCCCGGCCAAAACGACAGGTCCGGGGTGGTCGTTTTTTTCACTTTCGGCGTGTGTTAATATCTCAGCTCCGGGACCACAGCCGGCCTCGGGATTGCTTTTTCCAGTGAGCGTGGGCCAACCCGGAGGCGGCTCACACCCCAGATCGAGGGTTTGGGCTCGCTCGATCGGGGTCGGGATTCTGGCCAAAACGACAGGTCCGGGGTGGTCGTTTTTTTCACTTTCGGCGAGATTTAATATCTCAGCTCCTGGACCACAGCCGGCCTCGGGATTGCTTTCTCCAGTGAGCGTGGGCCACCCCGGAGGCGGCTCACACCCCAAATCGAGGGTTTGGGCTCGCTCGCTCGGGGTCGGGATTCCGGCCAAAACGACAGGTCCGGGGTGGTCGTTTTTTTCACTTTCGGCGTGTGTTAATATCTCAGCTCCGGGACCACAGCCGGCCTCGGGATTGCTTTCTCCAGTGAGCGTGGGCCACCCCGGAGGCGGCTCACACCCCAAATCGAGGGTTTGGGCTCGCTCGCTCGGGGTCGGGATTCCGGCCAAAACGACAGGTCCGGGGTGGTCGTTTTTTTCACTTTCGGCGTGTGTTAATATCTCAGCTCCGGGACCACAGCCGGCCTCGGGATTGCTTTCTCCAGTGAGCGTGGGCCACCCCGGAGGCGGCTCACACCCCAAATCGAGGGTTTGGGCTCGCTCGCTCGGGGTCGGGATTCCGGCCAAAACGACAGGTCCGGGGTGGTCGTTTTTTTCACTTTCGGCGTGTGTTAATATCTCAGCTCTGGGACCACAGCCGGCCTCGGGATTGCTTTTTCCAGTGAGCGTGGGCCACCCCGGAGGCGGCTCACACCCCAAATCGAGGGTTTGGGCTCGCTCGCTCGGGGTCGGGATTCCGGCCAAAACGACAGGTCCGGGGTGGTCGTTTTTTTCACTTTCGGCGAGGTTTAATATCTCAGCTCCTGGACCACAGCCGGCCTCGGGATTGCTTTTTCCAGTGAGCGTGGGCCAACCCGGAGGCGGCTCACACCCCAAATCGAGGGTTTGGGCTCGCTCGCTCGGGGTCGGGATTCCGGCCAAAACGACAGGTCCGGGGTGGTCGTTTTTTTCACTTTCGGCGAGGTTTAATATCTCAGCTCCTGGACCACAGCCGGCCTCGGGATTGCTTTTTCCAGTGAGCGTGGGCCACCCCGGAGGCGGCTCACACCCCAAATCGAGGGTTTGGGCTCGCTCGCTCGGGGTCGGGATTCCGGCCAAAACGACAGGTCCGGGGTGGTCGTTTTTTTCACTTTCGGCGTGTGTTAATATCTCAGCTCTGGGACCACAGCCGGCCTCGGGATTGCTTTTTCCAGTGAGCGTGGGCCACCCCGGAGGCGGCTCACACCCCAAATCGAGGGTTTGGGCTCGCTCGCTCGGGGTCGGGATTCCGGCCAAAACGACAGGTCCGGGGTGGTCGTTTTTTTCACTTTCGGCGAGGTTTAATATCTCAGCTCCTGGACCACAGCCGGCCTCGGGATTGCTTTTTCCAGTGAGCGTGGGCCAACCCGGAGGCGGCTCACACCCCAAATCGAGGGTTTGGGCTCGCTCGCTCGGGGTCGGGATTCCGGCCAAAACGACAGGTCCGGGGTGGTCGTTTTTTTCACTTTCGGCGTGTGTTAATATCTCAGCTCTGGGACCACAGCCGGCCTCGGGATTGCTTTTTCCAGTGAGCGTGGGCCACCCCGGAGGCGGCTCACACCCCAAATCGAGGGTTTGGGCTCGCTCGCTCGGGGTCGGGATTCCGGCCAAAACGACAGGTCCGGGGTGGTCGTTTTTTTCACTTTCGCCGAGGGTTAATATCTCACCTCCGGGACCACAGCCGGCCTCAGGATTGCTTTTTCCAGTGAGCGTGGGCCAACCCGGAGGCGGCTCACACCCCAAATCGAGGGTTTGGGCTCGCTCGCTCGGGGTCGGGATCCCGGCCAAAACGACAGGTCCGGGGTGGTCGTTTTTTTCACTTTCGGCGTGTGTTAATATCTCAGCTCCGGGACCACAGCCGGCCTCGGGATTGCTTTTTCCAGTGAGCGTGGGCCAACCCGGAGGCGGCTCACACCCCAGATCGAGGGTTTGGGCTCGCTCGATCGGGGTCGGGATTCTGGCCAAAACGACAGGTCCGGGGTGGTCGTTTTTTTCACTTTCGGCGAGATTTAATATCTCAGCTCCTGGACCACAGCCGGCCTCGGGATTGCTTTCTCCAGTGAGCGTGGGCCACCCCGGAGGCGGCTCACACCCCAAATCGAGGGTTTGGGCTCGCTCGCTCGGGGTCGGGATTCCGGCCAAAACGACAGGTCCGGGGTGGTCGTTTTTTTCACTTTCGGCGTGTGTTAATATCTCAGCTCCGGGACCACAGCCGGCCTCGGGATTGCTTTCTCCAGTGAGCGTGGGCCACCCCGGAGGCGGCTCACACCCCAAATCGAGGGTTTGGGCTCGCTCGCTCGGGGTCGGGATTCCGGCCAAAACGACAGGTCCGGGGTGGTCGTTTTTTTCACTTTCGGCGAGGTTTAATATCTCAGCTCCTGGACCACAGCCGGCCTCGGGATTGCTTTCTCCAGTGAGCGTGGGCCACCCCGGAGGCGGCTCACACCCCAAATCGAGGGTTTGGGCTCGCTCGCTCGGGGTCGGGATTCCGGCCAAAACGACAGGTCCGGGGTGGTCGTTTTTTTCACTTTCGGCGTGTGTTAATATCTCAGCTCTGGGACCACAGCCGGCCTCGGGATTGCTTTTTCCAGTGAGCGTGGGCCACCCCGGAGGCGGCTCACACCCCAAATCGAGGGTTTGGGCTCGCTCGCTCGGGGTCGGGATTCCGGCCAAAACGACAGGTCCGGGGTGGTCGTTTTTTTCACTTTCGGCGAGGTTTAATATCTCAGCTCCTGGACCACAGCCGGCCTCGGGATTGCTTTTTCCAGTGAGCGTGGGCCAACCCGGAGGCGGCTCACACCCCAAATCGAGGGTTTGGGCTCGCTCGCTCGGGGTCGGGATTCCGGCCAAAACGACAGGTCCGGGGTGGTCGTTTTTTTCACTTTCGGCGAGGTTTAATATCTCAGCTCCTGGACCACAGCCGGCCTCGGGATTGCTTTTTCCAGTGAGCGTGGGCCACCCCGGAGGCGGCTCACACCCCAAATCGAGGGTTTGGGCTCGCTCGCTCGGGGTCGGGATTCCGGCCAAAACGACAGGTCCGGGGTGGTCGTTTTTTTCACTTTCGGCGTGTGTTAATATCTCAGCTCTGGGACCACAGCCGGCCTCGGGATTGCTTTTTCCAGTGAGCGTGGGCCACCCCGGAGGCGGCTCACACCCCAAATCGAGGGTTTGGGCTCGCTCGCTCGGGGTCGGGATTCCGGCCAAAACGACAGGTCCGGGGTGGTCGTTTTTTTCACTTTCGGCGTGTGTTAATATCTCAGCTCCGGGACCACAGCCGGCCTCGGGATTGCTTTCTCCAGTGAGCGTGGGCCACCCCGGAGGCGGCTCACACCCCAAATCGAGGGTTTGGGCTCGCTCGCTCGGGGTCGGGATTCCGGCCAAAACGACAGGTCCGGGGTGGTCGTTTTTTTCACTTTCGGCGTGTGTTAATATCTCAGCTCTGGGACCACAGCCGGCCTCGGGATTGCTTTTTCCAGTGAGCGTGGGCCACCCCGGAGGCGGCTCACACCCCAAATCGAGGGTTTGGGCTCGCTCGCTCGGGGTCGGGATTCCGGCCAAAACGACAGGTCCGGGGTGGTCGTTTTTTTCACTTTCGGCGTGTGTTAATATCTCAGCTCTGGGACCACAGCCGGCCTCGGGATTGCTTTTTCCAGTGAGCGTGGGCCACCCCGGAGGCGGCTCACACCCCAAATCGAGGGTTTGGGCTCGCTCGCTCGGGGTCGGGATTCCGGCCAAAACGACAGGTCCGGGGTGGTCGTTTTTTTTCACTTTCGGCGTGTGTTAATATCTCAGCTCCTGGACCACAGCCGGCCTCGGGATTGCTTTTTCCAGTGAGCGTGGGCCACCCCGGAGGCGGCTCACACCCCAAATCGAGGGTTTGGGCTCGCTCGCTCGGGGTCGGGATTCCGGCCAAAACGACAGGTCCGGGGTGGTCGTTTTTTTCACTTTCGGCGTGTGTTAATATCTCAGCTCCTGGACCACAGCCGGCCTCGGGATTGCTTTCTCCAGTGAGCGTGGGCCACCCCGGAGGCGGCTCACACCCCAAATCGAGGGTTTGGGCTCGCTCGCTCGGGGTCGGGATTCCGGCCAAAACGACAGGTCCGGGGTGGTCGTTTTTTTCACTTTCGGCGAGGTTTAATATCTCAGCTCCTGGACCACAGCCGGCCTCGGGATTGCTTTCTCCAGTGAGCGTGGGCCACCCCGGAGGCGGCTCACACCCCAAATCGAGGGTTTGGGCTCGCTCGCTCGGGGTCGGGATTCCGGCCAAAACGACAGGTCCGGGGTGGTCGTTTTTTTCACTTTCGGCGTGTGTTAATATCTCAGCTCTGGGACCACAGCCGGCCTCGGGATTGCTTTTTCCAGTGAGCGTGGGCCACCCCGGAGGCGGCTCACACCCCAAATCGAGGGTTTGGGCTCGCTCGCTCGGGGTCGGGATTCCGGCCAAAACGACAGGTCCGGGGTGGTCGTTTTTTTCACTTTCGGCGAGGTTTAATATCTCAGCTCCTGGACCACAGCCGGCCTCGGGATTGCTTTTTCCAGTGAGCGTGGGCCACCCCGGAGGCGGCTCACACCCCAAATCGAGGGTTTGGGCTCGCTCGCGCGGGGTCGGGATTCCGGCCAAAACGACAGGTCCGGGGTGGTCGTTTTTTTCACTTTCGGCGTGTGTTAATATCTCAGCTCCGGGACCACAGCCGGCCTCGGGATTGCTTTCTCCAGTGAGCGTGGGCCACCCCGGAGGCGGCTCACACCCCAAATCGAGGGTTTGGGCTCGCTCGCTCGGGGTCGGGATTCCGGCCAAAACGACAGGTCCGGGGTGGTCGTTTTTTTCACTTTCGGCGTGTGTTAATATCTCAGCTCTGGGACCACAGCCGGCCTCGGGATTGCTTTTTCCAGTGAGCGTGGGCCACCCCGGAGGCGGCTCACACCCCAAATCGAGGGTTTGGGCTCGCTCGCTCGGGGTCGGGATTCCGGCCAAAACGACAGGTCCGGGGTGGTCGTTTTTTTCACTTTCGGCGTGTGTTAATATCTCAGCTCTGGGACCACAGCCGGCCTCGGGATTGCTTTTTCCAGTGAGCGTGGGCCACCCCGGAGGCGGCTCACACCCCAAATCGAGGGTTTGGGCTCGCTCGCTCGGGGTCGGGATTCCGGCCAAAACGACAGGTCCGGGGTGGTCGTTTTTTTTCACTTTCGGCGTGTGTTAATATCTCAGCTCCTGGACCACAGCCGGCCTCGGGATTGCTTTTTCCAGTGAGCGTGGGCCACCCCGGAGGCGGCTCACACCCCAAATCGAGGGTTTGGGCTCGCTCGCTCGGGGTCGGGATTCCGGCCAAAACGACAGGTCCGGGGTGGTCGTTTTTTTCACTTTCGGCGTGTGTTAATATCTCAGCTCCTGGACCACAGCCGGCCTCGGGATTGCTTTCTCCAGTGAGCGTGGGCCACCCCGGAGGCGGCTCACACCCCAAATCGAGGGTTTGGGCTCGCTCGCTCGGGGTCGGGATTCCGGCCAAAACGACAGGTCCGGGGTGGTCGTTTTTTTCACTTTCGGCGAGGTTTAATATCTCAGCTCCTGGACCACAGCCGGCCTCGGGATTGCTTTTTCCAGTGAGCGTGGGCCACCCCGGAGGCGGCTCACACCCCAAATCGAGGGTTTGGGCTCGCTCGCTCGGGGTCGGGATTCCGGCCAAAACGACAGGTCCGGGGTGGTCGTTTTTTTCACTTTCGGCGTGTGTTAATATCTCAGCTCCGGGACCACAGCCGGCCTCGGGATTGCTTTCTCCAGTGAGCGTGGGCCACCCCGGAGGCGGCTCACACCCCAAATCGAGGGTTTGGGCTCGCTCGCTCGGGGTCGGGATTCCGGCCAAAACGACAGGTCCGGGGTGGTCGTTTTTTTCACTTTCGGCGTGTGTTAATATCTCAGCTCTGGGACCACAGCCGGCCTCGGGATTGCTTTTTCCAGTGAGCGTGGGCCACCCCGGAGGCGGCTCACACCCCAAATCGAGGGTTTGGGCTCGCTCGCTCGGGGTCGGGATTCCGGCCAAAACGACAGGTCCGGGGTGGTCGTTTTTTTCACTTTCGGCGAGGTTTAATATCTCAGCTCCTGGACCACAGCCGGCCTCGGGATTGCTTTTTCCAGTGAGCGTGGGCCACCCCGGAGGCGGCTCACACCCCAAATCGAGGGTTTGGGCTCGCTCGCTCGGGGTCGGGATTCCGGCCAAAACGACAGGTCCGGGGTGGTCGTTTTTTTCACTTTCGGCGTGTGTTAATATCTCAGCTCCGGGACCACAGCCGGCCTCGGGATTGCTTTCTCCAGTGAGCGTGGGCCACCCCGGAGGCGGCTCACACCCCAAATCGAGGGTTTGGGCTCGCTCGCTCGGGGTCGGGATTCCGGCCAAAACGACAGGTCCGGGGTGGTCGTTTTTTTCACTTTCGGCGTGTGTTAATATCTCAGCTCTGGGACCACAGCCGGCCTCGGGATTGCTTTTTCCAGTGAGCGTGGGCCACCCCGGAGGCGGCTCACACCCCAAATCGAGGGTTTGGGCTCGCTCGCTCGGGGTCGGGATTCCGGCCAAAACGACAGGTCCGGGGTGGTCGTTTTTTTCACTTTCGGCGAGGTTTAATATCTCAGCTCCTGGACCACAGCCGGCCTCGGGATTGCTTTTTCCAGTGAGCGTGGGCCAACCCGGAGGCGGCTCACACCCCAAATCGAGGGTTTGGGCTCGCTCGCTCGGGGTCGGGATTCCGGCCAAAACGACAGGTCCGGGGTGGTCGTTTTTTTCACTTTCGGCGAGGTTTAATATCTCAGCTCCTGGACCACAGCCGGCCTCGGGATTGCTTTTTCCAGTGAGCGTGGGCCACCCCGGAGGCGGCTCACACCCCAAATCGAGGGTTTGGGCTCGCTCGCTCGGGGTCGGGATTCCGGCCAAAACGACAGGTCCGGGGTGGTCGTTTTTTTCACTTTCGGCGTGTGTTAATATCTCAGCTCTGGGACCACAGCCGGCCTCGGGATTGCTTTTTCCAGTGAGCGTGGGCCACCCCGGAGGCGGCTCACACCCCAAATCGAGGGTTTGGGCTCGCTCGCTCGGGGTCGGGATTCCGGCCAAAACGACAGGTCCGGGGTGGTCGTTTTTTTCACTTTCGCCGAGGGTTAATATCTCACCTCCGGGACCACAGCCGGCCTCAGGATTGCTTTTTCCAGTGAGCGTGGGCCAACCCGGAGGCGGCTCACACCCCAAATCGAGGGTTTGGGCTCGCTCGCTCGGGGTCGGGATCCCGGCCAAAACGACAGGTCCGGGGTGGTCGTTTTTTTCACTTTCGGCGTGTGTTAATATCTCAGCTCCGGGACCACAGCCGGCCTCGGGATTGCTTTTTCCAGTGAGCGTGGGCCAACCCGGAGGCGGCTCACACCCCAGATCGAGGGTTTGGGCTCGCTCGATCGGGGTCGGGATTCTGGCCAAAACGACAGGTCCGGGGTGGTCGTTTTTTTCACTTTCGGCGAGATTTAATATCTCAGCTCCTGGACCACAGCCGGCCTCGGGATTGCTTTCTCCAGTGAGCGTGGGCCACCCCGGAGGCGGCTCACACCCCAAATCGAGGGTTTGGGCTCGCTCGCTCGGGGTCGGGATTCCGGCCAAAACGACAGGTCCGGGGTGGTCGTTTTTTTCACTTTCGGCGTGTGTTAATATCTCAGCTCCGGGACCACAGCCGGCCTCGGGATTGCTTTCTCCAGTGAGCGTGGGCCACCCCGGAGGCGGCTCACACCCCAAATCGAGGGTTTGGGCTCGCTCGCTCGGGGTCGGGATTCCGGCCAAAACGACAGGTCCGGGGTGGTCGTTTTTTTCACTTTCGGCGTGTGTTAATATCTCAGCTCCGGGACCACAGCCGGCCTCGGGATTGCTTTCTCCAGTGAGCGTGGGCCACCCCGGAGGCGGCTCACACCCCAAATCGAGGGTTTGGGCTCGCTCGCTCGGGGTCGGGATTCCGGCCAAAACGACAGGTCCGGGGTGGTCGTTTTTTTCACTTTCGGCGTGTGTTAATATCTCAGCTCTGGGACCACAGCCGGCCTCGGGATTGCTTTTTCCAGTGAGCGTGGGCCACCCCGGAGGCGGCTCACACCCCAAATCGAGGGTTTGGGCTCGCTCGCTCGGGGTCGGGATTCCGGCCAAAACGACAGGTCCGGGGTGGTCGTTTTTTTCACTTTCGGCGAGGTTTAATATCTCAGCTCCTGGACCACAGCCGGCCTCGGGATTGCTTTTTCCAGTGAGCGTGGGCCAACCCGGAGGCGGCTCACACCCCAAATCGAGGGTTTGGGCTCGCTCGCTCGGGGTCGGGATTCCGGCCAAAACGACAGGTCCGGGGTGGTCGTTTTTTTCACTTTCGGCGAGGTTTAATATCTCAGCTCCTGGACCACAGCCGGCCTCGGGATTGCTTTTTCCAGTGAGCGTGGGCCACCCCGGAGGCGGCTCACACCCCAAATCGAGGGTTTGGGCTCGCTCGCTCGGGGTCGGGATTCCGGCCAAAACGACAGGTCCGGGGTGGTCGTTTTTTTCACTTTCGGCGTGTGTTAATATCTCAGCTCTGGGACCACAGCCGGCCTCGGGATTGCTTTTTCCAGTGAGCGTGGGCCACCCCGGAGGCGGCTCACACCCCAAATCGAGGGTTTGGGCTCGCTCGCTCGGGGTCGGGATTCCGGCCA
Source organism: Karalla daura (assembly GCA_029224185.1). Taxonomy (NCBI): domain Eukaryota; kingdom Metazoa; phylum Chordata; class Actinopteri; order Chaetodontiformes; family Leiognathidae; genus Karalla; species Karalla daura. The sequence goes on along the minus strand of CM055207.1, from coordinate 14,497,644 downwards.
AAACGACAGGTCCGGGGTGGTCGTTTTTTTCACTTTCGGCGAGGTTTAATATCTCAGCTCCTGGACCACAGCCGGCCTCGGGATTGCTTTCTCCAGTGAGCGTGGGCCACCCCGGAGGCGGCTCACACCCCAAATCGAGGGTTTGGGCTCGCTCGCTCGGGGTCGGGATTCCGGCCAAAACGACAGGTCCGGGGTGGTCGTTTTTTTCACTTTCGGCGTGTGTTAATATCTCAGCTCTGGGACCACAGCCGGCCTCGGGATTGCTTTTTCCAGTGAGCGTGGGCCACCCCGGAGGCGGCTCACACCCCAAATCGAGGGTTTGGGCTCGCTCGCTCGGGGTCGGGATTCCGGCCAAAACGACAGGTCCGGGGTGGTCGTTTTTTTCACTTTCGGCGAGGTTTAATATCTCAGCTCCTGGACCACAGCCGGCCTCGGGATTGCTTTTTCCAGTGAGCGTGGGCCACCCCGGAGGCGGCTCACACCCCAAATCGAGGGTTTGGGCTCGCTCGCTCGGGGTCGGGATTCCGGCCAAAACGACAGGTCCGGGGTGGTCGTTTTTTTCACTTTCGGCGTGTGTTAATATCTCAGCTCCGGGACCACAGCCGGCCTCGGGATTGCTTTCTCCAGTGAGCGTGGGCCACCCCGGAGGCGGCTCACACCCCAAATCGAGGGTTTGGGCTCGCTCGCTCGGGGTCGGGATTCCGGCCAAAACGACAGGTCCGGGGTGGTCGTTTTTTTCACTTTCGGCGTGTGTTAATATCTCAGCTCTGGGACCACAGCCGGCCTCGGGATTGCTTTTTCCAGTGAGCGTGGGCCACCCCGGAGGCGGCTCACACCCCAAATCGAGGGTTTGGGCTCGCTCGCTCGGGGTCGGGATTCCGGCCAAAACGACAGGTCCGGGGTGGTCGTTTTTTTCACTTTCGGCGTGTGTTAATATCTCAGCTCTGGGACCACAGCCGGCCTCGGGATTGCTTTTTCCAGTGAGCGTGGGCCACCCCGGAGGCGGCTCACACCCCAAATCGAGGGTTTGGGCTCGCTCGCTCGGGGTCGGGATTCCGGCCAAAACGACAGGTCCGGGGTGGTCGTTTTTTTCACTTTCGCCGAGGGTTAATATCTCACCTCCGGGACCACAGCCGGCCTCAGGATTGCTTTTTCCAGTGAGCGTGGGCCAACCCGGAGGCGGCTCACACCCCAAATCGAGGGTTTGGGCTCGCTCGCTCGGGGTCGGGATCCCGGCCAAAACGACAGGTCCGGGGTGGTCGTTTTTTTCACTTTCGGCGTGTGTTAATATCTCAGCTCCGGGACCACAGCCGGCCTCGGGATTGCTTTTTCCAGTGAGCGTGGGCCAACCCGGAGGCGGCTCACACCCCAGATCGAGGGTTTGGGCTCGCTCGATCGGGGTCGGGATTCTGGCCAAAACGACAGGTCCGGGGTGGTCGTTTTTTTCACTTTCGGCGAGATTTAATATCTCAGCTCCTGGACCACAGCCGGCCTCGGGATTGCTTTCTCCAGTGAGCGTGGGCCACCCCGGAGGCGGCTCACACCCCAAATCGAGGGTTTGGGCTCGCTCGCTCGGGGTCGGGATTCCGGCCAAAACGACAGGTCCGGGGTGGTCGTTTTTTTCACTTTCGGCGTGTGTTAATATCTCAGCTCCGGGACCACAGCCGGCCTCGGGATTGCTTTCTCCAGTGAGCGTGGGCCACCCCGGAGGCGGCTCACACCCCAAATCGAGGGTTTGGGCTCGCTCGCTCGGGGTCGGGATTCCGGCCAAAACGACAGGTCCGGGGTGGTCGTTTTTTTCACTTTCGGCGTGTGTTAATATCTCAGCTCCGGGACCACAGCCGGCCTCGGGATTGCTTTCTCCAGTGAGCGTGGGCCACCCCGGAGGCGGCTCACACCCCAAATCGAGGGTTTGGGCTCGCTCGCTCGGGGTCGGGATTCCGGCCAAAACGACAGGTCCGGGGTGGTCGTTTTTTTCACTTTCGGCGTGTGTTAATATCTCAGCTCCGGGACCACAGCCGGCCTCGGGATTGCTTTCTCCAGTGAGCGTGGGCCACCCCGGAGGCGGCTCACACCCCAAATCGAGGGTTTGGGCTCGCTCGCTCGGGGTCGGGATTCCGGCCAAAACGACAGGTCCGGGGTGGTCGTTTTTTTCACTTTCGGCGTGTGTTAATATCTCAGCTCTGGGACCACAGCCGGCCTCGGGATTGCTTTTTCCAGTGAGCGTGGGCCACCCCGGAGGCGGCTCACACCCCAAATCGAGGGTTTGGGCTCGCTCGCTCGGGGTCGGGATTCCGGCCAAAACGACAGGTCCGGGGTGGTCGTTTTTTTCACTTTCGGCGAGGTTTAATATCTCAGCTCCTGGACCACAGCCGGCCTCGGGATTGCTTTTTCCAGTGAGCGTGGGCCACCCCGGAGGCGGCTCACACCCCAAATCGAGGGTTTGGGCTCGCTCGCTCGGGGTCGGGATTCCGGCCAAAACGACAGGTCCGGGGTGGTCGTTTTTTTCACTTTCGGCGTGTGTTAATATCTCAGCTCCGGGACCACAGCCGGCCTCGGGATTGCTTTCTCCAGTGAGCGTGGGCCACCCCGGAGGCGGCTCACACCCCAAATCGAGGGTTTGGGCTCGCTCGCTCGGGGTCGGGATTCCGGCCAAAACGACAGGTCCGGGGTGGTCGTTTTTTTCACTTTCGGCGTGTGTTAATATCTCAGCTCTGGGACCACAGCCGGCCTCGGGATTGCTTTTTCCAGTGAGCGTGGGCCACCCCGGAGGCGGCTCACACCCCAAATCGAGGGTTTGGGCTCGCTCGCTCGGGGTCGGGATTCCGGCCAAAACGACAGGTCCGGGGTGGTCGTTTTTTTCACTTTCGGCGTGTGTTAATATCTCAGCTCTGGGACCACAGCCGGCCTCGGGATTGCTTTTTCCAGTGAGCGTGGGCCACCCCGGAGGCGGCTCACACCCCAAATCGAGGGTTTGGGCTCGCTCGCTCGGGGTCGGGATTCCGGCCAAAACGACAGGTCCGGGGTGGTCGTTTTTTTCACTTTCGGCGAGGTTTAATATCTCAGCTCCTGGACCACAGCCGGCCTCGGGATTGCTTTTTCCAGTGAGTGTGGGCCACCCCGGAGGCGGCTCACACCCCAAATCGAGGGTTTGGGCTCGCTCGCTCGGGGTCGGGATTCCGGCCAAAACGACAGGTCCGGGGTGGTCGTTTTTTTCACTTTCGGCGTGTGTTAATATCTCAGCTCCGGGACCACAGCCGGCCTCGGGATTGCTTTCTCCAGTGAGCGTGGGCCACCCCGGAGGCGGCTCACACCCCAAATCGAGGGTTTGGGCTCGCTCGCTCGGGGTCGGGATTCCGGCCAAAACGACAGGTCCGGGGTGGTCGTTTTTTTCACTTTCGGCGTGTGTTAATATCTCAGCTCTGGGACCACAGCCGGCCTCGGGATTGCTTTTTCCAGTGAGCGTGGGCCACCCCGGAGGCGGCTCACACCCCAAATCGAGGGTTTGGGCTCGCTCGCTCGGGGTCGGGATTCCGGCCAAAACGACAGGTCCGGGGTGGTCGTTTTTTTCACTTTCGGCGAGGTTTAATATCTCAGCTCCTGGACCACAGCCGGCCTCGGGATTGCTTTTTCCAGTGAGCGTGGGCCAACCCGGAGGCGGCTCACACCCCAAATCGAGGGTTTGGGCTCGCTCGCTCGGGGTCGGGATTCCGGCCAAAACGACAGGTCCGGGGTGGTCGTTTTTTTCACTTTCGGCGAGGTTTAATATCTCAGCTCCTGGACCACAGCCGGCCTCGGGATTGCTTTTTCCAGTGAGCGTGGGCCAACCCGGAGGCGGCTCACACCCCAAATCGAGGGTTTGGGCTCGCTCGCTCGGGGTCGGGATTCCGGCCAAAACGACAGGTCCGGGGTGGTCGTTTTTTTCACTTTCGGCGTGTGTTAATATCTCAGCTCTGGGACCACAGCCGGCCTCGGGATTGCTTTTTCCAGTGAGCGTGGGCCACCCCGGAGGCGGCTCACACCCCAAATCGAGGGTTTGGGCTCGCTCGCTCGGGGTCGGGATTCCGGCCAAAACGACAGGTCCGGGGTGGTCGTTTTTTTCACTTTCGCCGAGGGTTAATATCTCACCTCCGGGACCACAGCCGGCCTCAGGATTGCTTTTTCCAGTGAGCGTGGGCCAACCCGGAGGCGGCTCACACCCCAAATCGAGGGTTTGGGCTCGCTCGCTCGGGGTCGGGATCCCGGCCAAAACGACAGGTCCGGGGTGGTCGTTTTTTTCACTTTCGGCGTGTGTTAATATCTCAGCTCCGGGACCACAGCCGGCCTCGGGATTGCTTTTTCCAGTGAGCGTGGGCCAACCCGGAGGCGGCTCACACCCCAGATCGAGGGTTTGGGCTCGCTCGATCGGGGTCGGGATTCTGGCCAAAACGACAGGTCCGGGGTGGTCGTTTTTTTCACTTTCGGCGAGATTTAATATCTCAGCTCCTGGACCACAGCCGGCCTCGGGATTGCTTTCTCCAGTGAGCGTGGGCCACCCCGGAGGCGGCTCACACCCCAAATCGAGGGTTTGGGCTCGCTCGCTCGGGGTCGGGATTCCGGCCAAAACGACAGGTCCGGGGTGGTCGTTTTTTTCACTTTCGGCGTGTGTTAATATCTCAGCTCCGGGACCACAGCCGGCCTCGGGATTGCTTTCTCCAGTGAGCGTGGGCCACCCCGGAGGCGGCTCACACCCCAAATCGAGGGTTTGGGCTCGCTCGCTCGGGGTCGGGATTCCGGCCAAAACGACAGGTCCGGGGTGGTCGTTTTTTTCACTTTCGGCGTGTGTTAATATCTCAGCTCCGGGACCACAGCCGGCCTCGGGATTGCTTTCTCCAGTGAGCGTGGGCCACCCCGGAGGCGGCTCACACCCCAAATCGAGGGTTTGGGCTCGCTCGCTCGGGGTCGGGATTCCGGCCAAAACGACAGGTCCGGGGTGGTCGTTTTTTTCACTTTCGGCGTGTGTTAATATCTCAGCTCTGGGACCACAGCCGGCCTCGGGATTGCTTTTTCCAGTGAGCGTGGGCCACCCCGGAGGCGGCTCACACCCCAAATCGAGGGTTTGGGCTCGCTCGCTCGGGGTCGGGATTCCGGCCAAAACGACAGGTCCGGGGTGGTCGTTTTTTTCACTTTCGGCGAGGTTTAATATCTCAGCTCCTGGACCACAGCCGGCCTCGGGATTGCTTTTTCCAGTGAGCGTGGGCCAACCCGGAGGCGGCTCACACCCCAAATCGAGGGTTTGGGCTCGCTCGCTCGGGGTCGGGATTCCGGCCAAAACGACAGGTCCGGGGTGGTCGTTTTTTTCACTTTCGGCGAGGTTTAATATCTCAGCTCCTGGACCACAGCCGGCCTCGGGATTGCTTTTTCCAGTGAGCGTGGGCCACCCCGGAGGCGGCTCACACCCCAAATCGAGGGTTTGGGCTCGCTCGCTCGGGGTCGGGATTCCGGCCAAAACGACAGGTCCGGGGTGGTCGTTTTTTTCACTTTCGGCGTGTGTTAATATCTCAGCTCTGGGACCACAGCCGGCCTCGGGATTGCTTTTTCCAGTGAGCGTGGGCCACCCCGGAGGCGGCTCACACCCCAAATCGAGGGTTTGGGCTCGCTCGCTCGGGGTCGGGATTCCGGCCAAAACGACAGGTCCGGGGTGGTCGTTTTTTTCACTTTCGGCGAGGTTTAATATCTCAGCTCCTGGACCACAGCCGGCCTCGGGATTGCTTTTTCCAGTGAGCGTGGGCCACCCCGGAGGCGGCTCACACCCCAAATCGAGGGTTTGGGCTCGCTCGCTCGGGGTCGGGATTCCGGCCAAAACGACAGGTCCGGGGTGGTCGTTTTTTTCACTTTCGGCGTGTGTTAATATCTCAGCTCCGGGACCACAGCCGGCCTCGGGATTGCTTTCTCCAGTGAGCGTGGGCCACCCCGGAGGCGGCTCACACCCCAAATCGAGGGTTTGGGCTCGCTCGCTCGGGGTCGGGATTCCGGCCAAAACGACAGGTCCGGGGTGGTCGTTTTTTTCACTTTCGGCGTGTGTTAATATCTCAGCTCTGGGACCACAGCCGGCCTCGGGATTGCTTTTTCCAGTGAGCGTGGGCCACCCCGGAGGCGGCTCACACCCCAAATCGAGGGTTTGGGCTCGCTCGCTCGGGGTCGGGATTCCGGCCAAAACGACAGGTCCGGGGTGGTCGTTTTTTTCACTTTCGGCGTGTGTTAATATCTCAGCTCTGGGACCACAGCCGGCCTCGGGATTGCTTTTTCCAGTGAGCGTGGGTCACCCCGGAGGCGGCTCACACCCCAAATCGAGGGTTTGGGCTCGCTCGCTCGGGGTCGGGATTCCGGCCAAAACGACAGGTCCGGGGTGGTCGTTTTTTTTCACTTTCGGCGTGTGTTAATATCTCAGCTCCTGGACCACAGCCGGCCTCGGGATTGCTTTTTCCAGTGAGCGTGGGCCACCCCGGAGGCGGCTCACACCCCAAATCGAGGGTTTGGGCTCGCTCGCTCGGGGTCGGGATTCCGGCCAAAACGACAGGTCCGGGGTGGTCGTTTTTTTCACTTTCGGCGTGTGTTAATATCTCAGCTCCTGGACCACAGCCGGCCTCGGGATTGCTTTCTCCAGTGAGCGTGGGCCACCCCGGAGGCGGCTCACACCCCAAATCGAGGGTTTGGGCTCGCTCGCTCGGGGTCGGGATTCCGGCCAAAACGACAGGTCCGGGGTGGTCGTTTTTTTCACTTTCGCCGAGGGTTAATATCTCACCTCCGGGACCACAGCCGGCCTCAGGATTGCTTTTTCCAGTGAGCGTGGGCCAACCCGGAGGCGGCTCACACCCCAAATCGAGGGTTTGGGCTCGCTCGCTCGGGGTCGGGATCCCGGCCAAAACGACAGGTCCGGGGTGGTCGTTTTTTTCACTTTCGGCGTGTGTTAATATCTCAGCTCCGGGACCACAGCCGGCCTCGGGATTGCTTTTTCCAGTGAGCGTGGGCCAACCCGGAGGCGGCTCACACCCCAGATCGAGGGTTTGGGCTCGCTCGATCGGGGTCGGGATTCTGGCCAAAACGACAGGTCCGGGGTGGTCGTTTTTTTCACTTTCGGCGAGATTTAATATCTCAGCTCCTGGACCACAGCCGGCCTCGGGATTGCTTTCTCCAGTGAGCGTGGGCCACCCCGGAGGCGGCTCACACCCCAAATCGAGGGTTTGGGCTCGCTCGCTCGGGGTCGGGATTCCGGCCAAAACGACAGGTCCGGGGTGGTCGTTTTTTTCACTTTCGGCGTGTGTTAATATCTCAGCTCCGGGACCACAGCCGGCCTCGGGATTGCTTTCTCCAGTGAGCGTGGGCCACCCCGGAGGCGGCTCACACCCCAAATCGAGGGTTTGGGCTCGCTCGCTCGGGGTCGGGATTCCGGCCAAAACGACAGGTCCGGGGTGGTCGTTTTTTTCACTTTCGGCGTGTGTTAATATCTCAGCTCTGGGACCACAGCCGGCCTCGGGATTGCTTTTTCCAGTGAGCGTGGGCCACCCCGGAGGCGGCTCACACCCCAAATCGAGGGTTTGGGCTCGCTCGCTCGGGGTCGGGATTCCGGCCAAAACGACAGGTCCGCGGTGGTCGTTTTTTTCACTTTCGGCGAGGTTTAATATCCCAGCTCCTGGACCACAGCCGGCCTCGGGATTGCTTTTTCCAGTGAGCGTGGGCCAACCCGGAGGCGGCTCACACCCCAAATCGAGGGTTTGGGCTCGCTCGCTCGGGGTCGGGATTCCGGCCAAAACGACAGGTCCGGGGTGGTCGTTTTTTTCACTTTCGGCGAGGTTTAATATCTCAGCTCCTGGACCACAGCCGGCCTCGGGATTGCTTTTTCCAGTGAGCGTGGGCCAACCCGGAGGCGGCTCACACCCCAAATCGAGGGTTTGGGCTCGCTCGCTCGGGGTCGGGATTCCGGCCAAAACGACAGGTCCGGGGTGGTCGTTTTTTTCACTTTCGGCGAGGTTTAATATCTCAGCTCCTGGACCACAGCCGGCCTCGGGATTGCTTTTTCCAGTGAGCGTGGGCCACCCCGGAGGCGGCTCACACCCCAAATCGAGGGTTTGGGCTCGCTCGCTCGGGGTCGGGATTCCGGCCAAAACGACAGGTCCGGGGTGGTCGTTTTTTTCACTTTCGGCGTGTGTTAATATCTCAGCTCTGGGACCACAGCCGGCCTCGGGATTGCTTTTTCCAGTGAGCGTGGGCCACCCCGGAGGCGGCTCACACCCCAAATCGAGGGTTTGGGCTCGCTCGCTCGGGGTCGGGATTCCGGCCAAAACGACAGGTCCGGGGTGGTCGTTTTTTTCACTTTCGGCGAGGTTTAATATCTCAGCTCCTGGACCACAGCCGGCCTCGGGATTGCTTTTTCCAGTGAGCGTGGGCCACCCCGGAGGCGGCTCACACCCCAAATCGAGGGTTTGGGCTCGCTCGCTCGGGGTCGGGATTCCGGCCAAAACGACAGGTCCGGGGTGGTCGTTTTTTTCACTTTCGGCGTGTGTTAATATCTCAGCTCTGGGACCACAGCCGGCCTCGGGATTGCTTTTTCCAGTGAGCGTGGGCCACCCCGGAGGCGGCTCACACCCCAAATCGAGGGTTTGGGCTCGCTCGCTCGGGGTCGGGATTCCGGCCAAAACGACAGGTCCGGGGTGGTCGTTTTTTTCACTTTCGGCGAGGGTTAATATCTCACCTCCGGGACCACAGCCGGCCTCGGGATTGCTTTTTCCAGTGAGCGTGGGCCAACCCGGAGGCGGCTCACACCCCAAATCGAGGGTTTGGGCTCGCTCGCTCGGGGTCGGGATCCCGGCCAAAACGACAGGTCCGGGGTGGTCGTTTTTTTCACTTTCGGCGTGTGTTAATATCTCAGCTCCGGGACCACAGCCGGCCTCGGGATTGCTTTTTCCAGTGAGCGTGGGCCAACCCGGAGGCGGCTCACACCCCAGATCGAGGGTTTGGGCTCGCTCGATCGGGGTCGGGATTCTGGCCAAAACGACAGGTCCGGGGTGGTCGTTTTTTTCACTTTCGGCGAGATTTAATATCTCAGCTCCTGGACCACAGCCGGCCTCGGGATTGCTTTCTCCAGTGAGCGTGGGCCACCCCGGAGGCGGCTCACACCCCAAATCGAGGGTTTGGGCTCGCTCGCTCGGGGTCGGGATTCCGGCCAAAACGACAGGTCCGGGGTGGTCGTTTTTTTCACTTTCGGCGTGTGTTAATATCTCAGCTCCGGGACCACAGCCGGCCTCGGGATTGCTTTCTCCAGTGAGCGTGGGCCACCCCGGAGGCGGCTCACACCCCAAATCGAGGGTTTGGGCTCGCTCGCTCGGGGTCGGGATTCCGGCCAAAACGACAGGTCCGGGGTGGTCGTTTTTTTCACTTTCGGCGTGTGTTAATATCTCAGCTCTGGGACCACAGCCGGCCTCGGGATTGCTTTTTCCAGTGAGCGTGGGCCACCCCGGAGGCGGCTCACACCCCAAATCGAGGGTTTGGGCTCGCTCGCTCGGGGTCGGGATTCCGGCCAAAACGACAGGTCCGGGGTGGTCGTTTTTTTCACTTTCGGCGAGGTTTAATATCTCAGCTCCTGGACCACAGCCGGCCTCGGGATTGCTTTTTCCAGTGAGCGTGGGCCAACCCGGAGGCGGCTCACACCCCAAATCGAGGGTTTGGGCTCGCTCGCTCGGGGTCGGGATTCCGGCCAAAACGACAGGTCCGGGGTGGTCGTTTTTTTCACTTTCGGCGAGGTTTAATATCTCAGCTCCTGGACCACAGCCGGCCTCGGGATTGCTTTTTCCAGTGAGCGTGGGCCAACCCGGAGGCGGCTCACACCCCAAATCGAGGGTTTGGGCTCGCTCGCTCGGGGTCGGGATTCCGGCCAAAACGACAGGTCCGGGGTGGTCGTTTTTTTCACTTTCGGCGAGGTTTAATATCTCAGCTCCTGGACCACAGCCGGCCTCGGGATTGCTTTTTCCAGTGAGCGTGGGCCACCCCGGAGGCGGCTCACACCCCAAATCGAGGGTTTGGGCTCGCTCGCTCGGGGTCGGGATTCCGGCCAAAACGACAGGTCCGGGGTGGTCGTTTTTTTCACTTTCGGCGTGTGTTAATATCTCAGCTCTGGGACCACAGCCGGCCTCGGGATTGCTTTTTCCAGTGAGCGTGGGCCACCCCGGAGGCGGCTCACACCCCAAATCGAGGGTTTGGGCTCGCTCGCTCGGGGTCGGGATTCCGGCCAAAACGACAGGTCCGGGGTGGTCGTTTTTTTCACTTTCGGCGAGGTTTAATATCTCAGCTCCTGGACCACAGCCGGCCTCGGGATTGCTTTTTCCAGTGAGCGTGGGCCAACCCGGAGGCGGCTCACACCCCAAATCGAGGGTTTGGGCTCGCTCGCTCGGGGTCGGGATTCCGGCCAAAACGACAGGTCCGGGGTGGTCGTTTTTTTCACTTTCGGCGTGTGTTAATATCTCAGCTCTGGGACCACAGCCGGCCTCGGGATTTCTTTTTCCAGTGAGCGTGGGCCACCCCGGAGGCGGCTCACACCCCAAATCGAGGGTTTGGGCTCGCTCGCTCGGGGTCGGGATTCCGGCCAAAACGACAGGTCCGGGGTGGTCGTTTTTTTCACTTTCGGCGAGGTTTAATATCTCAGCTCCTGGACCACAGCCGGCCTCGGGATTGCTTTTTCCAGTGAGCGTGGGCCACCCCGGAGGCGGCTCACACCCCAAATCGAGGGTTTGGGCTCGCTCGCTCGGGGTCGGGATTCCGGCCAAAACGACAGGTCCGGGGTGGTCGTTTTTTTTCACTTTCGGCGTGTGTTAATATCTCAGCTCCTGGACCACAGCCGGCCTCGGGATTGCTTTTTCCAGTGAGCGTGGGCCACCCCGGAGGCGGCTCACACCCCAAATCGAGGGTTTGGGCTCGCTCGCTCGGGGTCGGGATTCCGGCCAAAACGACAGGTCCGGGGTGGTCGTTTTTTTCACTTTCGGCGTGTGTTAATATCTCAGCTCCTGGACCACAGCCGGCCTCGGGATTGCTTTCTCCAGTGAGCGTGGGCCACCCCGGAGGCGGCTCACACCCCAAATCGAGGGTTTGGGCTCGCTCGCTCGGGGTCGGGATTCCGGCCAAAACGACAGGTCCGGGGTGGTCGTTTTTTTCACTTTCGCCGAGGGTTAATATCTCACCTCCGGGACCACAGCCGGCCTCAGGATTGCTTTTTCCAGTGAGCGTGGGCCAACCCGGAGGCGGCTCACACCCCAAATCGAGGGTTTGGGCTCGCTCGCTCGGGGTCGGGATCCCGGCCAAAACGACAGGTCCGGGGTGGTCGTTTTTTTCACTTTCGGCGTGTGTTAATATCTCAGCTCCGGGACCACAGCCGGCCTCGGGATTGCTTTTTCCAGTGAGCGTGGGCCAACCCGGAGGCGGCTCACACCCCAGATCGAGGGTTTGGGCTCGCTCGATCGGGGTCGGGATTCTGGCCAAAACGACAGGTCCGGGGTGGTCGTTTTTTTCACTTTCGGCGAGATTTAATATCTCAGCTCCTGGACCACAGCCGGCCTCGGGATTGCTTTCTCCAGTGAGCGTGGGCCACCCCGGAGGCGGCTCACACCCCAAATCGAGGGTTTGGGCTCGCTCGCTCGGGGTCGGGATTCCGGCCAAAACGACAGGTCCGGGGTGGTCGTTTTTTTCACTTTCGGCGTGTGTTAATATCTCAGCTCCGGGACCACAGCCGGCCTCGGGATTGCTTTCTCCAGTGAGCGTGGGCCACCCCGGAGGCGGCTCACACCCCAAATCGAGGGTTTGGGCTCGCTCGCTCGGGGTCGGGATTCCGGCCAAAACGACAGGTCCGGGGTGGTCGTTTTTTTCACTTTCGGCGTGTGTTAATATCTCAGCTCTGGGACCACAGCCGGCCTCGGGATTGCTTTTTCCAGTGAGCGTGGGCCACCCCGGAGGCGGCTCACACCCCAAATCGAGGGTTTGGGCTCGCTCGCTCGGGGTCGGGATTCCGGCCAAAACGACAGGTCCGCGGTGGTCGTTTTTTTCACTTTCGGCGAGGTTTAATATCCCAGCTCCTGGACCACAGCCGGCCTCGGGATTGCTTTTTCCAGTGAGCGTGGGCCAACCCGGAGGCGGCTCACACCCCAAATCGAGGGTTTGGGCTCGCTCGCTCGGGGTCGGGATTCCGGCCAAAACGACAGGTCCGGGGTGGTCGTTTTTTTCACTTTCGGCGAGGTTTAATATCTCAGCTCCTGGACCACAGCCGGCCTCGGGATTGCTTTTTCCAGTGAGCGTGGGCCAACCCGGAGGCGGCTCACACCCCAAATCGAGGGTTTGGGCTCGCTCGCTCGGGGTCGGGATTCCGGCCAAAACGACAGGTCCGGGGTGGTCGTTTTTTTCACTTTCGGCGAGGTTTAATATCTCAGCTCCTGGACCACAGCCGGCCTCGGGATTGCTTTTTCCAGTGAGCGTGGGCCACCCCGGAGGCGGCTCACACCCCAAATCGAGGGTTTGGGCTCGCTCGCTCGGGGTCGGGATTCCGGCCAAAACGACAGGTCCGGGGTGGTCGTTTTTTTCACTTTCGGCGTGTGTTAATATCTCAGCTCTGGGACCACAGCCGGCCTCGGGATTGCTTTTTCCAGTGAGCGTGGGCCACCCCGGAGGCGGCTCACACCCCAAATCGAGGGTTTGGGCTCGCTCGCTCGGGGTCGGGATTCCGGCCAAAACGACAGGTCCGGGGTGGTCGTTTTTTTCACTTTCGGCGAGGTTTAATATCTCAGCTCCTGGACCACAGCCGGCCTCGGGATTGCTTTTTCCAGTGAGCGTGGGCCACCCCGGAGGCGGCTCACACCCCAAATCGAGGGTTTGGGCTCGCTCGCTCGGGGTCGGGATTCCGGCCAAAACGACAGGTCCGGGGTGGTCGTTTTTTTCACTTTCGGCGTGTGTTAATATCTCAGCTCTGGGACCACAGCCGGCCTCGGGATTGCTTTTTCCAGTGAGCGTGGGCCACCCCGGAGGCGGCTCACACCCCAAATCGAGGGTTTGGGCTCGCTCGCTCGGGGTCGGGATTCCGGCCAAAACGACAGGTCCGCGGTGGTCGTTTTTTTCACTTTCGGCGAGGTTTAATATCCCAGCTCCTGGACCACAGCCGGCCTCGGGATTGCTTTTTCCAGTGAGCGTGGGCCAACCCGGAGGCGGCTCACACCCCAAATCGAGGGTTTGGGCTCGCTCGCTCGGGGTCGGGATTCCGGCCAAAACGACAGGTCCGGGGTGGTCGTTTTTTTCACTTTCGGCGAGGTTTAATATCTCAGCTCCTGGACCACAGCCGGCCTCGGGATTGCTTTTTCCAGTGAGCGTGGGCCAACCCGGAGGCGGCTCACACCCCAAATCGAGGGTTTGGGCTCGCTCGCTCGGGGTCGGGATTCCGGCCAAAACGACAGGTCCGGGGTGGTCGTTTTTTTCACTTTCGGCGAGGTTTAATATCTCAGCTCCTGGACCACAGCCGGCCTCGGGATTGCTTTTTCCAGTGAGCGTGGGCCACCCCGGAGGCGGCTCACACCCCAAATCGAGGGTTTGGGCTCGCTCGCTCGGGGTCGGGATTCCGGCCAAAACGACAGGTCCGGGGTGGTCGTTTTTTTCACTTTCGGCGTGTGTTAATATCTCAGCTCTGGGACCACAGCCGGCCTCGGGATTGCTTTTTCCAGTGAGCGTGGGCCACCCCGGAGGCGGCTCACACCCCAAATCGAGGGTTTGGGCTCGCTCGCTCGGGGTCGGGATTCCGGCCAAAACGACAGGTCCGGGGTGGTCGTTTTTTTCACTTTCGGCGAGGTTTAATATCTCAGCTCCTGGACCACAGCCGGCCTCGGGATTGCTTTTTCCAGTGAGCGTGGGCCACCCCGGAGGCGGCTCACACCCCAAATCGAGGGTTTGGGCTCGCTCGCTCGGGGTCGGGATTCCGGCCAAAACGACAGGTCCGGGGTGGTCGTTTTTTTCACTTTCGGCGTGTGTTAATATCTCAGCTCTGGGACCACAGCCGGCCTCGGGATTGCTTTTTCCAGTGAGCGTGGGCCACCCCGGAGGCGGCTCACACCCCAAATCGAGGGTTTGGGCTCGCTCGCTCGGGGTCGGGATTCCGGCCAAAACGACAGGTCCGGGGTGGTCGTTTTTTTCACTTTCGGCGAGGGTTAATATCTCACCTCCGGGACCACAGCCGGCCTCGGGATTGCTTTTTCCAGTGAGCGTGGGCCAACCCGGAGGCGGCTCACACCCCAAATCGAGGGTTTGGGCTCGCTCGCTCGGGGTCGGGATCCCGGCCAAAACGACAGGTCCGGGGTGGTCGTTTTTTTCACTTTCGGCGTGTGTTAATATCTCAGCTCCGGGACCACAGCCGGCCTCGGGATTGCTTTTTCCAGTGAGCGTGGGCCAACCCGGAGGCGGCTCACACCCCAGATCGAGGGTTTGGGCTCGCTCGATCGGGGTCGGGATTCTGGCCAAAACGACAGGTCCGGGGTGGTCGTTTTTTTCACTTTCGGCGAGATTTAATATCTCAGCTCCTGGACCACAGCCGGCCTCGGGATTGCTTTCTCCAGTGAGCGTGGGCCACCCCGGAGGCGGCTCACACCCCAAATCGAGGGTTTGGGCTCGCTCGCTCGGGGTCGGGATTCCGGCCAAAACGACAGGTCCGGGGTGGTCGTTTTTTTCACTTTCGGCGTGTGTTAATATCTCAGCTCCGGGACCACAGCCGGCCTCGGGATTGCTTTCTCCAGTGAGCGTGGGCCACCCCGGAGGCGGCTCACACCCCAAATCGAGGGTTTGGGCTCGCTCGCTCGGGGTCGGGATTCCGGCCAAAACGACAGGTCCGGGGTGGTCGTTTTTTTCACTTTCGGCGTGTGTTAATATCTCAGCTCTGGGACCACAGCCGGCCTCGGGATTGCTTTTTCCAGTGAGCGTGGGCCACCCCGGAGGCGGCTCACACCCCAAATCGAGGGTTTGGGCTCGCTCGCTCGGGGTCGGGATTCCGGCCAAAACGACAGGTCCGGGGTGGTCGTTTTTTTCACTTTCGGCGAGGTTTAATATCTCAGCTCCTGGACCACAGCCGGCCTCGGGATTGCTTTTTCCAGTGAGCGTGGGCCAACCCGGAGGCGGCTCACACCCCAAATCGAGGGTTTGGGCTCGCTCGCTCGGGGTCGGGATTCCGGCCAAAACGACAGGTCCGGGGTGGTCGTTTTTTTCACTTTCGGCGAGGTTTAATATCTCAGCTCCTGGACCACAGCCGGCCTCGGGATTGCTTTTTCCAGTGAGCGTGGGCCAACCCGGAGGCGGCTCACACCCCAAATCGAGGGTTTGGGCTCGCTCGCTCGGGGTCGGGATTCCGGCCAAAACGACAGGTCCGGGGTGGTCGTTTTTTTCACTTTCGGCGAGGTTTAATATCTCAGCTCCTGGACCACAGCCGGCCTCGGGATTGCTTTTTCCAGTGAGCGTGGGCCACCCCGGAGGCGGCTCACACCCCAAATCGAGGGTTTGGGCTCGCTCGCTCGGGGTCGGGATTCCGGCCAAAACGACAGGTCCGGGGTGGTCGTTTTTTTCACTTTCGGCGTGTGTTAATATCTCAGCTCTGGGACCACAGCCGGCCTCGGGATTGCTTTTTCCAGTGAGCGTGGGCCACCCCGGAGGCGGCTCACACCCCAAATCGAGGGTTTGGGCTCGCTCGCTCGGGGTCGGGATTCCGGCCAAAACGACAGGTCCGGGGTGGTCGTTTTTTTCACTTTCGGCGAGGTTTAATATCTCAGCTCCTGGACCACAGCCGGCCTCGGGATTGCTTTTTCCAGTGAGCGTGGGCCAACCCGGAGGCGGCTCACACCCCAAATCGAGGGTTTGGGCTCGCTCGCTCGGGGTCGGGATTCCGGCCAAAACGACAGGTCCGGGGTGGTCGTTTTTTTCACTTTCGGCGTGTGTTAATATCTCAGCTCTGGGACCACAGCCGGCCTCGGGATTTCTTTTTCCAGTGAGCGTGGGCCACCCCGGAGGCGGCTCACACCCCAAATCGAGGGTTTGGGCTCGCTCGCTCGGGGTCGGGATTCCGGCCAAAACGACAGGTCCGGGGTGGTCGTTTTTTTCACTTTCGGCGAGGTTTAATATCTCAGCTCCTGGACCACAGCCGGCCTCGGGATTGCTTTTTCCAGTGAGCGTGGGCCACCCCGGAGGCGGCTCACACCCCAAATCGAGGGTTTGGGCTCGCTCGCTCGGGGTCGGGATTCCGGCCAAAACGACAGGTCCGGGGTGGTCGTTTTTTTTCACTTTCGGCGTGTGTTAATATCTCAGCTCCTGGACCACAGCCGGCCTCGGGATTGCTTTTTCCAGTGAGCGTGGGCCACCCCGGAGGCGGCTCACACCCCAAATCGAGGGTTTGGGCTCGCTCGCTCGGGGTCGGGATTCCGGCCAAAACGACAGGTCCGGGGTGGTCGTTTTTTTCACTTTCGGCGTGTGTTAATATCTCAGCTCCTGGACCACAGCCGGCCTCGGGATTGCTTTCTCCAGTGAGCGTGGGCCACCCCGGAGGCGGCTCACACCCCAAATCGAGGGTTTGGGCTCGCTCGCTCGGGGTCGGGATTCCGGCCAAAACGACAGGTCCGGGGTGGTCGTTTTTTTCACTTTCGCCGAGGGTTAATATCTCACCTCCGGGACCACAGCCGGCCTCAGGATTGCTTTTTCCAGTGAGCGTGGGCCAACCCGGAGGCGGCTCACACCCCAAATCGAGGGTTTGGGCTCGCTCGCTCGGGGTCGGGATCCCGGCCAAAACGACAGGTCCGGGGTGGTCGTTTTTTTCACTTTCGGCGTGTGTTAATATCTCAGCTCCGGGACCACAGCCGGCCTCGGGATTGCTTTTTCCAGTGAGCGTGGGCCAACCCGGAGGCGGCTCACACCCCAGATCGAGGGTTTGGGCTCGCTCGATCGGGGTCGGGATTCTGGCCAAAACGACAGGTCCGGGGTGGTCGTTTTTTTCACTTTCGGCGAGATTTAATATCTCAGCTCCTGGACCACAGCCGGCCTCGGGATTGCTTTCTCCAGTGAGCGTGGGCCACCCCGGAGGCGGCTCACACCCCAAATCGAGGGTTTGGGCTCGCTCGCTCGGGGTCGGGATTCCGGCCAAAACGACAGGTCCGGGGTGGTCGTTTTTTTCACTTTCGGCGTGTGTTAATATCTCAGCTCCGGGACCACAGCCGGCCTCGGGATTGCTTTCTCCAGTGAGCGTGGGCCACCCCGGAGGCGGCTCACACCCCAAATCGAGGGTTTGGGCTCGCTCGCTCGGGGTCGGGATTCCGGCCAAAACGACAGGTCCGGGGTGGTCGTTTTTTTCACTTTCGGCGTGTGTTAATATCTCAGCTCTGGGACCACAGCCGGCCTCGGGATTGCTTTTTCCAGTGAGCGTGGGCCACCCCGGAGGCGGCTCACACCCCAAATCGAGGGTTTGGGCTCGCTCGCTCGGGGTCGGGATTCCGGCCAAAACGACAGGTCCGCGGTGGTCGTTTTTTTCACTTTCGGCGAGGTTTAATATCCCAGCTCCTGGACCACAGCCGGCCTCGGGATTGCTTTTTCCAGTGAGCGTGGGCCAACCCGGAGGCGGCTCACACCCCAAATCGAGGGTTTGGGCTCGCTCGCTCGGGGTCGGGATTCCGGCCAAAACGACAGGTCCGGGGTGGTCGTTTTTTTCACTTTCGGCGAGGTTTAATATCTCAGCTCCTGGACCACAGCCGGCCTCGGGATTGCTTTTTCCAGTGAGCGTGGGCCAACCCGGAGGCGGCTCACACCCCAAATCGAGGGTTTGGGCTCGCTCGCTCGGGGTCGGGATTCCGGCCAAAACGACAGGTCCGGGGTGGTCGTTTTTTTCACTTTCGGCGAGGTTTAATATCTCAGCTCCTGGACCACAGCCGGCCTCGGGATTGCTTTTTCCAGTGAGCGTGGGCCACCCCGGAGGCGGCTCACACCCCAAATCGAGGGTTTGGGCTCGCTCGCTCGGGGTCGGGATTCCGGCCAAAACGACAGGTCCGGGGTGGTCGTTTTTTTCACTTTCGGCGTGTGTTAATATCTCAGCTCTGGGACCACAGCCGGCCTCGGGATTGCTTTTTCCAGTGAGCGTGGGCCACCCCGGAGGCGGCTCACACCCCAAATCGAGGGTTTGGGCTCGCTCGCTCGGGGTCGGGATTCCGGCCAAAACGACAGGTCCGGGGTGGTCGTTTTTTTCACTTTCGGCGAGGTTTAATATCTCAGCTCCTGGACCACAGCCGGCCTCGGGATTGCTTTTTCCAGTGAGCGTGGGCCACCCCGGAGGCGGCTCACACCCCAAATCGAGGGTTTGGGCTCGCTCGCTCGGGGTCGGGATTCCGGCCAAAACGACAGGTCCGGGGTGGTCGTTTTTTTCACTTTCGGCGTGTGTTAATATCTCAGCTCTGGGACCACAGCCGGCCTCGGGATTGCTTTTTCCAGTGAGCGTGGGCCACCCCGGAGGCGGCTCACACCCCAAATCGAGGGTTTGGGCTCGCTCGCTCGGGGTCGGGATTCCGGCCAAAACGACAGGTCCGCGGTGGTCGTTTTTTTCACTTTCGGCGAGGTTTAATATCCCAGCTCCTGGACCACAGCCGGCCTCGGGATTGCTTTTTCCAGTGAGCGTGGGCCAACCCGGAGGCGGCTCACACCCCAAATCGAGGGTTTGGGCTCGCTCGCTCGGGGTCGGGATTCCGGCCAAAACGACAGGTCCGGGGTGGTCGTTTTTTTCACTTTCGGCGAGGTTTAATATCTCAGCTCCTGGACCACAGCCGGCCTCGGGATTGCTTTTTCCAGTGAGCGTGGGCCAACCCGGAGGCGGCTCACACCCCAAATCGAGGGTTTGGGCTCGCTCGCTCGGGGTCGGGATTCCGGCCAAAACGACAGGTCCGGGGTGGTCGTTTTTTTCACTTTCGGCGAGGTTTAATATCTCAGCTCCTGGACCACAGCCGGCCTCGGGATTGCTTTTTCCAGTGAGCGTGGGCCACCCCGGAGGCGGCTCACACCCCAAATCGAGGGTTTGGGCTCGCTCGCTCGGGGTCGGGATTCCGGCCAAAACG
The DNA here is from genome assembly GCA_029224185.1 of Karalla daura. NCBI lineage: Eukaryota > Metazoa > Chordata > Actinopteri > Chaetodontiformes > Leiognathidae > Karalla > Karalla daura. Next base: position 14,478,520 of record CM055207.1, on the reverse strand, counting down.
ACAGGTCCGGGGTGGTCGTTTTTTTCACTTTCGGCGTGTGTTAATATCTCAGCTCTGGGACCACAGCCGGCCTCGGGATTGCTTTTTCCAGTGAGCGTGGGCCACCCCGGAGGCGGCTCACACCCCAAATCGAGGGTTTGGGCTCGCTCGCTCGGGGTCGGGATTCCGGCCAAAACGACAGGTCCGGGGTGGTCGTTTTTTTCACTTTCGGCGAGGTTTAATATCTCAGCTCCTGGACCACAGCCGGCCTCGGGATTGCTTTTTCCAGTGAGCGTGGGCCACCCCGGAGGCGGCTCACACCCCAAATCGAGGGTTTGGGCTCGCTCGCTCGGGGTCGGGATTCCGGCCAAAACGACAGGTCCGGGGTGGTCGTTTTTTTCACTTTCGGCGTGTGTTAATATCTCAGCTCTGGGACCACAGCCGGCCTCGGGATTGCTTTTTCCAGTGAGCGTGGGCCACCCCGGAGGCGGCTCACACCCCAAATCGAGGGTTTGGGCTCGCTCGCTCGGGGTCGGGATTCCGGCCAAAACGACAGGTCCGGGGTGGTCGTTTTTTTCACTTTCGGCGAGGGTTAATATCTCACCTCCGGGACCACAGCCGGCCTCGGGATTGCTTTTTCCAGTGAGCGTGGGCCAACCCGGAGGCGGCTCACACCCCAAATCGAGGGTTTGGGCTCGCTCGCTCGGGGTCGGGATTCCGGCCAAAACGACAGGTCCGGGGTGGTCGTTTTTTTCACTTTCGGCGTGTGTTAATATCTCAGCTCCGGGACCACAGCCGGCCTCGGGATTGCTTTTTCCAGTGAGCGTGGGCCAACCCGGAGGCGGCTCACACCCCAGATCGAGGGTTTGGGCTCGCTCGATCGGGGTCGGGATTCTGGCCAAAACGACAGGTCCGGGGTGGTCGTTTTTTTCACTTTCGGCGAGATTTAATATCTCAGCTCCTGGACCACAGCCGGCCTCGGGATTGCTTTCTCCAGTGAGCGTGGGCCACCCCGGAGGCGGCTCACACCCCAAATCGAGGGTTTGGGCTCGCTCGCTCGGGGTCGGGATTCCGGCCAAAACGACAGGTCCGGGGTGGTCGTTTTTTTCACTTTCGGCGTGTGTTAATATCTCAGCTCCGGGACCACAGCCGGCCTCGGGATTGCTTTTTCCAGTGAGCGTGGGCCAACCCGGAGGCGGCTCACACCCCAAATCGAGGGTTTGGGCTCGCTCGCTCGGGGTCGGGATTCCGGCCAAAACGACAGGTCCGGGGTGGTCGTTTTTTTCACTTTCGGCGAGGTTTAATATCTCAGCTCCTGGACCACAGCCGGCCTCGGGATTGCTTTTTCCAGTGAGCGTGGGCCACCCCGGAGGCGGCTCACACCCCAAATCGAGGGTTTGGGCTCGCTCGCTCGGGGTCGGGATTCCGGCCAAAACGACAGGTCCGGGGTGGTCGTTTTTTTCACTTTCGGCGTGTGTTAATATCTCAGCTCTGGGACCACAGCCGGCCTCGGGATTGCTTTTTCCAGTGAGCGTGGGCCACCCCGGAGGCGGCTCACACCCCAAATCGAGGGTTTGGGCTCGCTCGCTCGGGGTCGGGATTCCGGCCAAAACGACAGGTCCGGGGTGGTCGTTTTTTTCACTTTCGGCGAGGGTTAATATCTCACCTCCGGGACCACAGCCGGCCTCGGGATTGCTTTTTCCAGTGAGCGTGGGCCACCCCGGAGGCGGCTCACACCCCAAATCGAGGGTTTGGGCTCGCTCGCTCGGGGTCGGGATTCCGGCCAAAACGACAGGTCCGGGGTGGTCGTTTTTTTCACTTTCGGCGTGTGTTAATATCTCAGCTCTGGGACCACAGCCGGCCTCGGGATTGCTTTTTCCAGTGAGCGTGGGCCACCCCGGAGGCGGCTCACACCCCAAATCGAGGGTTTGGGCTCGCTCGCTCGGGGTCGGGATTCCGGCCAAAACGACAGGTCCGGGGTGGTCGTTTTTTTCACTTTCGGCGAGGTTTAATATCTCAGCTCCTGGACCACAGCCGGCCTCGGGATTGCTTTTTCCAGTGAGCGTGGGCCACCCCGGAGGCGGCTCACACCCCAAATCGAGGGTTTGGGCTCGCTCGCTCGGGGTCGGGATTCCGGCCAAAACGACAGGTCCGGGGTGGTCGTTTTTTTCACTTTCGGCGTGTGTTAATATCTCAGCTCCGGGACCACAGCCGGCCTCGGGATTGCTTTCTCCAGTGAGCGTGGGCCACCCCGGAGGCGGCTCACACCCCAAATCGAGGGTTTGGGCTCGCTCGCTCGGGGTCGGGATTCCGGCCAAAACGACAGGTCCGGGGTGGTCGTTTTTTTCACTTTCGGCGTGTGTTAATATCTCAGCTCTGGGACCACAGCCAGCCTCGGGATTGCTTTTTCCAGTGAGCGTGGGCCACCCCGGAGGCGGCTCACACCCCAAATCGAGGGTTTGGGCTCGCTCGCTCGGGGTCGGGATTCCGGCCAAAACGACAGGTCCGGGGTGGTCGTTTTTTTCACTTTCGGCGAGGTTTAATATCTCAGCTCCTGGACCACAGCCGGCCTCGGGATTGCTTTTTCCAGTGAGCGTGGGCCACCCCGGAGGCGGCTCACACCCCAAATCGAGGGTTTGGGCTCGCTCGCTCGGGGTCGGGATTCCGGCCAAAACGACAGGTCCGGGGTGGTCGTTTTTTTCACTTTCGGCGTGTGTTAATATCTCAGCTCTGGGACCACAGCCGGCCTCGGGATTGCTTTTTCCAGTGAGCGTGGGCCAACCCGGAGGCGGCTCACACCCCAAATCGAGGGTTTGGGCTCGCTCGCTCGGGGTCGGGATTCCGGCCAAAACGACAGGTCCGGGGTGGTCGTTTTTTTTCACTTTCGGCGTGTGTTAATATCTCAGCTCCTGGACCACAGCCGGCCTCGGGATTGCTTTTTCCAGTGAGCGTGGGCCACCCCGGAGGCGGCTCACACCCCAAATCGAGGGTTTGGGCTCGCTCGCTCGGGGTCGGGATTCCGGCCAAAACGACAGGTCCGGGGTGGTCGTTTTTTTCACTTTCGGCGTGTGTTAATATCTCAGCTCCTGGACCACAGCCGGCCTCGGGATTGCTTTCTCCAGTGAGCGTGGGCCACCCCGGAGGCGGCTCACACCCCAAATCGAGGGTTTGGGCTCGCTCGCTCGGGGTCGGGATTCCGGCCAAAACGACAGGTCCGGGGTGGTCGTTTTTTTCACTTTCGCCGAGGGTTAATATCTCACCTCCGGGACCACAGCCGGCCTCAGGATTGCTTTTTCCAGTGAGCGTGGGCCAACCCGGAGGCGGCTCACACCCCAAATCGAGGGTTTGGGCTCGCTCGCTCGGGGTCGGGATCCCGGCCAAAACGACAGGTCCGGGGTGGTCGTTTTTTTCACTTTCGGCGTGTGTTAATATCTCAGCTCCGGGACCACAGCCGGCCTCGGGATTGCTTTTTCCAGTGAGCGTGGGCCAACCCGGAGGCGGCTCACACCCCAGATCGAGGGTTTGGGCTCGCTCGATCGGGGTCGGGATTCTGGCCAAAACGACAGGTCCGGGGTGGTCGTTTTTTTCACTTTCGGCGAGATTTAATATCTCAGCTCCTGGACCACAGCCGGCCTCGGGATTGCTTTCTCCAGTGAGCGTGGGCCACCCCGGAGGCGGCTCACACCCCAAATCGAGGGTTTGGGCTCGCTCGCTCGGGGTCGGGATTCCGGCCAAAACGACAGGTCCGGGGTGGTCGTTTTTTTCACTTTCGGCGTGTGTTAATATCTCAGCTCCGGGACCACAGCCGGCCTCGGGATTGCTTTCTCCAGTGAGCGTGGGCCACCCCGGAGGCGGCTCACACCCCAAATCGAGGGTTTGGGCTCGCTCGCTCGGGGTCGGGATTCCGGCCAAAACGACAGGTCCGGGGTGGTCGTTTTTTTCACTTTCGGCGTGTGTTAATATCTCAGCTCTGGGACCACAGCCGGCCTCGGGATTGCTTTTTCCAGTGAGCGTGGGCCACCCCGGAGGCGGCTCACACCCCAAATCGAGGGTTTGGGCTCGCTCGCTCGGGGTCGGGATTCCGGCCAAAACGACAGGTCCGCGGTGGTCGTTTTTTTCACTTTCGGCGAGGTTTAATATCCCAGCTCCTGGACCACAGCCGGCCTCGGGATTGCTTTTTCCAGTGAGCGTGGGCCAACCCGGAGGCGGCTCACACCCCAAATCGAGGGTTTGGGCTCGCTCGCTCGGGGTCGGGATTCCGGCCAAAACGACAGGTCCGGGGTGGTCGTTTTTTTCACTTTCGGCGAGGTTTAATATCTCAGCTCCTGGACCACAGCCGGCCTCGGGATTGCTTTTTCCAGTGAGCGTGGGCCACCCCGGAGGCGGCTCACACCCCAAATCGAGGGTTTGGGCTCGCTCGCTCGGGGTCGGGATTCCGGCCAAAACGACAGGTCCGGGGTGGTCGTTTTTTTCACTTTCGGCGAGGTTTAATATCTCAGCTCCTGGACCACAGCCGGCCTCGGGATTGCTTTTTCCAGTGAGCGTGGGCCACCCCGGAGGCGGCTCACACCCCAAATCGAGGGTTTGGGCTCGCTCGCTCGGGGTCGGGATTCCGGCCAAAACGACAGGTCCGGGGTGGTCGTTTTTTTCACTTTCGGCGTGTGTTAATATCTCAGCTCTGGGACCACAGCCGGCCTCGGGATTGCTTTTTCCAGTGAGCGTGGGCCACCCCGGAGGCGGCTCACACCCCAAATCGAGGGTTTGGGCTCGCTCGCTCGGGGTCGGGATTCCGGCCAAAACGACAGGTCCGGGGTGGTCGTTTTTTTCACTTTCGGCGAGGTTTAATATCTCAGCTCCTGGACCACAGCCGGCCTCGGGATTGCTTTTTCCAGTGAGCGTGGGCCACCCCGGAGGCGGCTCACACCCCAAATCGAGGGTTTGGGCTCGCTCGCTCGGGGTCGGGATTCCGGCCAAAACGACAGGTCCGGGGTGGTCGTTTTTTTCACTTTCGGCGTGTGTTAATATCTCAGCTCTGGGACCACAGCCGGCCTCGGGATTGCTTTTTCCAGTGAGCGTGGGCCACCCCGGAGGCGGCTCACACCCCAAATCGAGGGTTTGGGCTCGCTCGCTCGGGGTCGGGATTCCGGCCAAAACGACAGGTCCGGGGTGGTCGTTTTTTTCACTTTCGGCGAGGGTTAATATCTCACCTCCGGGACCACAGCCGGCCTCGGGATTGCTTTTTCCAGTGAGCGTGGGCCAACCCGGAGGCGGCTCACACCCCAAATCGAGGGTTTGGGCTCGCTCGCTCGGGGTCGGGATCCCGGCCAAAACGACAGGTCCGGGGTGGTCGTTTTTTTCACTTTCGGCGTGTGTTAATATCTCAGCTCCGGGACCACAGCCGGCCTCGGGATTGCTTTTTCCAGTGAGCGTGGGCCAACCCGGAGGCGGCTCACACCCCAGATCGAGGGTTTGGGCTCGCTCGATCGGGGTCGGGATTCTGGCCAAAACGACAGGTCCGGGGTGGTCGTTTTTTTCACTTTCGGCGAGATTTAATATCTCAGCTCCTGGACCACAGCCGGCCTCGGGATTGCTTTCTCCAGTGAGCGTGGGCCACCCCGGAGGCGGCTCACACCCCAAATCGAGGGTTTGGGCTCGCTCGCTCGGGGTCGGGATTCCGGCCAAAACGACAGGTCCGGGGTGGTCGTTTTTTTCACTTTCGGCGTGTGTTAATATCTCAGCTCCGGGACCACAGCCGGCCTCGGGATTGCTTTCTCCAGTGAGCGTGGGCCACCCCGGAGGCGGCTCACACCCCAAATCGAGGGTTTGGGCTCGCTCGCTCGGGGTCGGGATTCCGGCCAAAACGACAGGTCCGGGGTGGTCGTTTTTTTCACTTTCGGCGTGTGTTAATATCTCAGCTCTGGGACCACAGCCGGCCTCGGGATTGCTTTTTCCAGTGAGCGTGGGCCACCCCGGAGGCGGCTCACACCCCAAATCGAGGGTTTGGGCTCGCTCGCTCGGGGTCGGGATTCCGGCCAAAACGACAGGTCCGGGGTGGTCGTTTTTTTCACTTTCGGCGAGGTTTAATATCTCAGCTCCTGGACCACAGCCGGCCTCGGGATTGCTTTTTCCAGTGAGCGTGGGCCAACCCGGAGGCGGCTCACACCCCAAATCGAGGGTTTGGGCTCGCTCGCTCGGGGTCGGGATTCCGGCCAAAACGACAGGTCCGGGGTGGTCGTTTTTTTCACTTTCGGCGAGGTTTAATATCTCAGCTCCTGGACCACAGCCGGCCTCGGGATTGCTTTTTCCAGTGAGCGTGGGCCAACCCGGAGGCGGCTCACACCCCAAATCGAGGGTTTGGGCTCGCTCGCTCGGGGTCGGGATTCCGGCCAAAACGACAGGTCCGGGGTGGTCGTTTTTTTCACTTTCGGCGAGGTTTAATATCTCAGCTCCTGGACCACAGCCGGCCTCGGGATTGCTTTTTCCAGTGAGCGTGGGCCACCCCGGAGGCGGCTCACACCCCAAATCGAGGGTTTGGGCTCGCTCGCTCGGGGTCGGGATTCCGGCCAAAACGACAGGTCCGGGGTGGTCGTTTTTTTCACTTTCGGCGTGTGTTAATATCTCAGCTCTGGGACCACAGCCGGCCTCGGGATTGCTTTTTCCAGTGAGCGTGGGCCACCCCGGAGGCGGCTCACACCCCAAATCGAGGGTTTGGGCTCGCTCGCTCGGGGTCGGGATTCCGGCCAAAACGACAGGTCCGGGGTGGTCGTTTTTTTCACTTTCGGCGAGGTTTAATATCTCAGCTCCTGGACCACAGCCGGCCTCGGGATTGCTTTTTCCAGTGAGCGTGGGCCACCCCGGAGGCGGCTCACACCCCAAATCGAGGGTTTGGGCTCGCTCGCTCGGGGTCGGGATTCCGGCCAAAACGACAGGTCCGGGGTGGTCGTTTTTTTCACTTTCGGCGTGTGTTAATATCTCAGCTCTGGGACCACAGCCGGCCTCGGGATTGCTTTTTCCAGTGAGCGTGGGCCAACCCGGAGGCGGCTCACACCCCAAATCGAGGGTTTGGGCTCGCTCGCTCGGGGTCGGGATTCCGGCCAAAACGACAGGTCCGGGGTGGTCGTTTTTTTTCACTTTCGGCGTGTGTTAATATCTCAGCTCCTGGACCACAGCCGGCCTCGGGATTGCTTTTTCCAGTGAGCGTGGGCCACCCCGGAGGCGGCTCACACCCCAAATCGAGGGTTTGGGCTCGCTCGCTCGGGGTCGGGATTCCGGCCAAAACGACAGGTCCGGGGTGGTCGTTTTTTTCACTTTCGGCGTGTGTTAATATCTCAGCTCCTGGACCACAGCCGGCCTCGGGATTGCTTTCTCCAGTGAGCGTGGGCCACCCCGGAGGCGGCTCACACCCCAAATCGAGGGTTTGGGCTCGCTCGCTCGGGGTCGGGATTCCGGCCAAAACGACAGGTCCGGGGTGGTCGTTTTTTTCACTTTCGCCGAGGGTTAATATCTCACCTCCGGGACCACAGCCGGCCTCAGGATTGCTTTTTCCAGTGAGCGTGGGCCAACCCGGAGGCGGCTCACACCCCAAATCGAGGGTTTGGGCTCGCTCGCTCGGGGTCGGGATCCCGGCCAAAACGACAGGTCCGGGGTGGTCGTTTTTTTCACTTTCGGCGTGTGTTAATATCTCAGCTCCGGGACCACAGCCGGCCTCGGGATTGCTTTTTCCAGTGAGCGTGGGCCAACCCGGAGGCGGCTCACACCCCAGATCGAGGGTTTGGGCTCGCTCGATCGGGGTCGGGATTCTGGCCAAAACGACAGGTCCGGGGTGGTCGTTTTTTTCACTTTCGGCGAGATTTAATATCTCAGCTCCTGGACCACAGCCGGCCTCGGGATTGCTTTCTCCAGTGAGCGTGGGCCACCCCGGAGGCGGCTCACACCCCAAATCGAGGGTTTGGGCTCGCTCGCTCGGGGTCGGGATTCCGGCCAAAACGACAGGTCCGGGGTGGTCGTTTTTTTCACTTTCGGCGTGTGTTAATATCTCAGCTCCGGGACCACAGCCGGCCTCGGGATTGCTTTCTCCAGTGAGCGTGGGCCACCCCGGAGGCGGCTCACACCCCAAATCGAGGGTTTGGGCTCGCTCGCTCGGGGTCGGGATTCCGGCCAAAACGACAGGTCCGGGGTGGTCGTTTTTTTCACTTTCGGCGTGTGTTAATATCTCAGCTCTGGGACCACAGCCGGCCTCGGGATTGCTTTTTCCAGTGAGCGTGGGCCACCCCGGAGGCGGCTCACACCCCAAATCGAGGGTTTGGGCTCGCTCGCTCGGGGTCGGGATTCCGGCCAAAACGACAGGTCCGCGGTGGTCGTTTTTTTCACTTTCGGCGAGGTTTAATATCCCAGCTCCTGGACCACAGCCGGCCTCGGGATTGCTTTTTCCAGTGAGCGTGGGCCAACCCGGAGGCGGCTCACACCCCAAATCGAGGGTTTGGGCTCGCTCGCTCGGGGTCGGGATTCCGGCCAAAACGACAGGTCCGGGGTGGTCGTTTTTTTCACTTTCGGCGAGGTTTAATATCTCAGCTCCTGGACCACAGCCGGCCTCGGGATTGCTTTTTCCAGTGAGCGTGGGCCACCCCGGAGGCGGCTCACACCCCAAATCGAGGGTTTGGGCTCGCTCGCTCGGGGTCGGGATTCCGGCCAAAACGACAGGTCCGGGGTGGTCGTTTTTTTCACTTTCGGCGAGGTTTAATATCTCAGCTCCTGGACCACAGCCGGCCTCGGGATTGCTTTTTCCAGTGAGCGTGGGCCACCCCGGAGGCGGCTCACACCCCAAATCGAGGGTTTGGGCTCGCTCGCTCGGGGTCGGGATTCCGGCCAAAACGACAGGTCCGGGGTGGTCGTTTTTTTCACTTTCGGCGTGTGTTAATATCTCAGCTCTGGGACCACAGCCGGCCTCGGGATTGCTTTTTCCAGTGAGCGTGGGCCACCCCGGAGGCGGCTCACACCCCAAATCGAGGGTTTGGGCTCGCTCGCTCGGGGTCGGGATTCCGGCCAAAACGACAGGTCCGGGGTGGTCGTTTTTTTCACTTTCGGCGAGGTTTAATATCTCAGCTCCTGGACCACAGCCGGCCTCGGGATTGCTTTTTCCAGTGAGCGTGGGCCACCCCGGAGGCGGCTCACACCCCAAATCGAGGGTTTGGGCTCGCTCGCTCGGGGTCGGGATTCCGGCCAAAACGACAGGTCCGGGGTGGTCGTTTTTTTCACTTTCGGCGTGTGTTAATATCTCAGCTCTGGGACCACAGCCGGCCTCGGGATTGCTTTTTCCAGTGAGCGTGGGCCACCCCGGAGGCGGCTCACACCCCAAATCGAGGGTTTGGGCTCGCTCGCTCGGGGTCGGGATTCCGGCCAAAACGACAGGTCCGGGGTGGTCGTTTTTTTCACTTTCGGCGAGGGTTAATATCTCACCTCCGGGACCACAGCCGGCCTCGGGATTGCTTTTTCCAGTGAGCGTGGGCCAACCCGGAGGCGGCTCACACCCCAAATCGAGGGTTTGGGCTCGCTCGCTCGGGGTCGGGATCCCGGCCAAAACGACAGGTCCGGGGTGGTCGTTTTTTTCACTTTCGGCGTGTGTTAATATCTCAGCTCCGGGACCACAGCCGGCCTCGGGATTGCTTTTTCCAGTGAGCGTGGGCCAACCCGGAGGCGGCTCACACCCCAGATCGAGGGTTTGGGCTCGCTCGATCGGGGTCGGGATTCTGGCCAAAACGACAGGTCCGGGGTGGTCGTTTTTTTCACTTTCGGCGAGATTTAATATCTCAGCTCCTGGACCACAGCCGGCCTCGGGATTGCTTTCTCCAGTGAGCGTGGGCCACCCCGGAGGCGGCTCACACCCCAAATCGAGGGTTTGGGCTCGCTCGCTCGGGGTCGGGATTCCGGCCAAAACGACAGGTCCGGGGTGGTCGTTTTTTTCACTTTCGGCGTGTGTTAATATCTCAGCTCCGGGACCACAGCCGGCCTCGGGATTGCTTTCTCCAGTGAGCGTGGGCCACCCCGGAGGCGGCTCACACCCCAAATCGAGGGTTTGGGCTCGCTCGCTCGGGGTCGGGATTCCGGCCAAAACGACAGGTCCGGGGTGGTCGTTTTTTTCACTTTCGGCGTGTGTTAATATCTCAGCTCTGGGACCACAGCCGGCCTCGGGATTGCTTTTTCCAGTGAGCGTGGGCCACCCCGGAGGCGGCTCACACCCCAAATCGAGGGTTTGGGCTCGCTCGCTCGGGGTCGGGATTCCGGCCAAAACGACAGGTCCGGGGTGGTCGTTTTTTTCACTTTCGGCGAGGTTTAATATCTCAGCTCCTGGACCACAGCCGGCCTCGGGATTGCTTTTTCCAGTGAGCGTGGGCCAACCCGGAGGCGGCTCACACCCCAAATCGAGGGTTTGGGCTCGCTCGCTCGGGGTCGGGATTCCGGCCAAAACGACAGGTCCGGGGTGGTCGTTTTTTTCACTTTCGGCGTGTGTTAATATCTCAGCTCTGGGACCACAGCCGGCCTCGGGATTTCTTTTTCCAGTGAGCGTGGGCCACCCCGGAGGCGGCTCACACCCCAAATCGAGGGTTTGGGCTCGCTCGCTCGGGGTCGGAATTCCGGCCAAAACGACAGGTCCGGGGTGGTCGTTTTTTTCACTTTCGGCGAGGTTTAATATCTCAGCTCCTGGACCACAGCCGGCCTCGGGATTGCTTTTTCCAGTGAGCGTGGGCCACCCCGGAGGCGGCTCACACCCCAAATCGAGGGTTTGGGCTCGCTCGCTCGGGGTCGGGATTCCGGCCAAAACGACAGGTCCGGGGTGGTCGTTTTTTTTCACTTTCGGCGTGTGTTAATATCTCAGCTCCTGGACCACAGCCGGCCTCGGGATTGCTTTTTCCAGTGAGCGTGGGCCACCCCGGAGGCGGCTCACACCCCAAATCGAGGGTTTGGGCTCGCTCGCTCGGGGTCGGGATTCCGGCCAAAACGACAGGTCCGGGGTGGTCGTTTTTTTCACTTTCGGCGTGTGTTAATATCTCAGCTCCTGGACCACAGCCGGCCTCGGGATTGCTTTCTCCAGTGAGCGTGGGCCACCCCGGAGGCGGCTCACACCCCAAATCGAGGGTTTGGGCTCGCTCGCTCGGGGTCGGGATTCCGGCCAAAACGACAGGTCCGGGGTGGTCGTTTTTTTCACTTTCGCCGAGGGTTAATATCTCACCTCCGGGACCACAGCCGGCCTCAGGATTGCTTTTTCCAGTGAGCGTGGGCCAACCCGGAGGCGGCTCACACCCCAAATCGAGGGTTTGGGCTCGCTCGCTCGGGGTCGGGATCCCGGCCAAAACGACAGGTCCGGGGTGGTCGTTTTTTTCACTTTCGGCGTGTGTTAATATCTCAGCTCCGGGACCACAGCCGGCCTCGGGATTGCTTTTTCCAGTGAGCGTGGGCCAACCCGGAGGCGGCTCACACCCCAGATCGAGGGTTTGGGCTCGCTCGATCGGGGTCGGGATTCTGGCCAAAACGACAGGTCCGGGGTGGTCGTTTTTTTCACTTTCGGCGAGATTTAATATCTCAGCTCCTGGACCACAGCCGGCCTCGGGATTGCTTTCTCCAGTGAGCGTGGGCCACCCCGGAGGCGGCTCACACCCCAAATCGAGGGTTTGGGCTCGCTCGCTCGGGGTCGGGATTCCGGCCAAAACGACAGGTCCGGGGTGGTCGTTTTTTTCACTTTCGGCGTGTGTTAATATCTCAGCTCCGGGACCACAGCCGGCCTCGGGATTGCTTTCTCCAGTGAGCGTGGGCCACCCCGGAGGCGGCTCACACCCCAAATCGAGGGTTTGGGCTCGCTCGCTCGGGGTCGGGATTCCGGCCAAAACGACAGGTCCGGGGTGGTCGTTTTTTTCACTTTCGGCGTGTGTTAATATCTCAGCTCTGGGACCACAGCCGGCCTCGGGATTGCTTTTTCCAGTGAGCGTGGGCCACCCCGGAGGCGGCTCACACCCCAAATCGAGGGTTTGGGCTCGCTCGCTCGGGGTCGGGATTCCGGCCAAAACGACAGGTCCGCGGTGGTCGTTTTTTTCACTTTCGGCGAGGTTTAATATCCCAGCTCCTGGACCACAGCCGGCCTCGGGATTGCTTTTTCCAGTGAGCGTGGGCCAACCCGGAGGCGGCTCACACCCCAAATCGAGGGTTTGGGCTCGCTCGCTCGGGGTCGGGATTCCGGCCAAAACGACAGGTCCGGGGTGGTCGTTTTTTTCACTTTCGGCGAGGTTTAATATCTCAGCTCCTGGACCACAGCCGGCCTCGGGATTGCTTTTTCCAGTGAGCGTGGGCCACCCCGGAGGCGGCTCACACCCCAAATCGAGGGTTTGGGCTCGCTCGCTCGGGGTCGGGATTCCGGCCAAAACGACAGGTCCGGGGTGGTCGTTTTTTTCACTTTCGGCGTGTGTTAATATCTCAGCTCTGGGACCACAGCCGGCCTCGGGATTGCTTTTTCCAGTGAGCGTGGGCCACCCCGGAGGCGGCTCACACCCCAAATCGAGGGTTTGGGCTCGCTCGCTCGGGGTCGGGATTCCGGCCAAAACGACAGGTCCGGGGTGGTCGTTTTTTTCACTTTCGGCGAGGTTTAATATCTCAGCTCCTGGACCACAGCCGGCCTCGGGATTGCTTTTTCCAGTGAGCGTGGGCCACCCCGGAGGCGGCTCACACCCCAAATCGAGGGTTTGGGCTCGCTCGCTCGGGGTCGGGATTCCGGCCAAAACGACAGGTCCGGGGTGGTCGTTTTTTTCACTTTCGGCGTGTGTTAATATCTCAGCTCTGGGACCACAGCCGGCCTCGGGATTGCTTTTTCCAGTGAGCGTGGGCCACCCCGGAGGCGGCTCACACCCCAAATCGAGGGTTTGGGCTCGCTCGCTCGGGGTCGGGATTCCGGCCAAAACGACAGGTCCGGGGTGGTCGTTTTTTTCACTTTCGGCGAGGGTTAATATCTCACCTCCGGGACCACAGCCGGCCTCGGGATTGCTTTTTCCAGTGAGCGTGGGCCAACCCGGAGGCGGCTCACACCCCAAATCGAGGGTTTGGGCTCGCTCGCTCGGGGTCGGGATCCCGGCCAAAACGACAGGTCCGGGGTGGTCGTTTTTTTCACTTTCGGCGTGTGTTAATATCTCAGCTCCGGGACCACAGCCGGCCTCGGGATTGCTTTTTCCAGTGAGCGTGGGCCAACCCGGAGGCGGCTCACACCCCAGATCGAGGGTTTGGGCTCGCTCGATCGGGGTCGGGATTCTGGCCAAAACGACAGGTCCGGGGTGGTCGTTTTTTTCACTTTCGGCGAGATTTAATATCTCAGCTCCTGGACCACAGCCGGCCTCGGGATTGCTTTCTCCAGTGAGCGTGGGCCACCCCGGAGGCGGCTCACACCCCAAATCGAGGGTTTGGGCTCGCTCGCTCGGGGTCGGGATTCCGGCCAAAACGACAGGTCCGGGGTGGTCGTTTTTTTCACTTTCGGCGTGTGTTAATATCTCAGCTCCGGGACCACAGCCGGCCTCGGGATTGCTATTTCCAGTGAGCGTGGGCCAACCCGGAGGCGGCTCACACCCCAAATCGAGGGTTTGGGCTCGCTCGCTCGGGGTCGGGATTCCGGCCAAAACGACAGGTCCGGGGTGGTCGTTTTTTTCACTTTCGGCGAGGTTTAATATCTCAGCTCCTGGACCACAGCCGGCCTCGGGATTGCTTTTTCCAGTGAGCGTGGGCCACCCCGGAGGCGGCTCACACCCCAAATCGAGGGTTTGGGCTCGCTCGCTCGGGGTCGGGATTCCGGCCAAAACGACAGGTCCGGGGTGGTCGTTTTTTTCACTTTCGGCGTGTGTTAATATCTCAGCTCTGGGACCACAGCCGGCCTCGGGATTGCTTTTTCCAGTGAGCGTGGGCCACCCCGGAGGCGGCTCACACCCCAAATCGAGGGTTTGGGCTCGCTCGCTCGGGGTCGGGATTCCGGCCAAAACGACAGGTCCGGGGTGGTCGTTTTTTTCACTTTCGGCGAGGGTTAATATCTCACCTCCGGGACCACAGCCGGCCTCGGGATTGCTTTTTCCAGTGAGCGTGGGCCACCCCGGAGGCGGCTCACACCCCAAATCGAGGGTTTGGGCTCGCTCGCTCGGGGTCGGGATTCCGGCCAAAACGACAGGTCCGGGGTGGTCGTTTTTTTCACTTTCGGCGTGTGTTAATATCTCAGCTCTGGGACCACAGCCGGCCTCGGGATTGCTTTTTCCAGTGAGCGTGGGCCAACCCGGAGGCGGCTCACACCCCAAATCGAGGGTTTGGGCTCGCTCGCTCGGGGTCGGGATCCCGGCCAAAACGACAGGTCCGGGGTGGTCGTTTTTTTCACTTTCGGCGTGTGTTAATATCTCAGCTCCGGGACCACAGCCGGCCTCGGGATTGCTTTTTCCAGTGAGCGTGGGCCAACCCGGAGGCGGCTCACACCCCAGATCGAGGGTTTGGGCTCGCTCGATCGGGGTCGGGATTCTGGCCAAAACGACAGGTCCGGGGTGGTCGTTTTTTTCACTTTCGGCGAGATTTAATATCTCAGCTCCTGGACCACAGCCGGCCTCGGGATTGCTTTCTCCAGTGAGCGTGGGCCACCCCGGAGGCGGCTCACACCCCAAATCGAGGGTTTGGGCTCGCTCGCTCGGGGTCGGGATTCCGGCCAAAACGACAGGTCCGGGGTGGTCGTTTTTTTCACTTTCGGCGTGTGTTAATATCTCAGCTCCGGGACCACAGCCGGCCTCGGGATTGCTTTCTCCAGTGAGCGTGGGCCACCCCGGAGGCGGCTCACACCCCAAATCGAGGGTTTGGGCTCGCTCGCTCGGGGTCGGGATTCCGGCCAAAACGACAGGTCCGGGGTGGTCGTTTTTTTCACTTTCGGCGTGTGTTAATATCTCAGCTCTGGGACCACAGCCGGCCTCGGGATTGCTTTTTCCAGTGAGCGTGGGCCACCCCGGAGGCGGCTCACACCCCAAATCGAGGGTTTGGGCTCGCTCGCTCGGGGTCGGGATTCCGGCCAAAACGACAGGTCCGCGGTGGTCGTTTTTTTCACTTTCGGCGAGGTTTAATATCCCAGCTCCTGGACCACAGCCGGCCTCGGGATTGCTTTTTCCAGTGAGCGTGGGCCAACCCGGAGGCGGCTCACACCCCAAATCGAGGGTTTGGGCTCGCTCGCTCGGGGTCGGGATTCCGGCCAAAACGACAGGTCCGGGGTGGTCGTTTTTTTCACTTTCGGCGAGGTTTAATATCTCAGCTCCTGGACCACAGCCGGCCTCGGGATTGCTTTTTCCAGTGAGCGTGGGCCAACCCGGAGGCGGCTCACACCCCAAATCGAGGGTTTGGGCTCGCTCGCTCGGGGTCGGGATTCCGGCCAAAACGACAGGTCCGGGGTGGTCGTTTTTTTCACTTTCGGCGAGGTTTAATATCTCAGCTCCTGGACCACAGCCGGCCTCGGGATTGCTTTTTCCAGTGAGCGTGGGCCACCCCGGAGGCGGCTCACACCCCAAATCGAGGGTTTGGGCTCGCTCGCTCGGGGTCGGGATTCCGGCCAAAACGACAGGTCCGGGGTGGTCGTTTTTTTCACTTTCGGCGTGTGTTAATATCTCAGCTCTGGGACCACAGCCGGCCTCGGGATTGCTTTTTCCAGTGAGCGTGGGCCACCCCGGAGGCGGCTCACACCCCAAATCGAGGGTTTGGGCTCGCTCGCTCGGGGTCGGGATTCCGGCCAAAACGACAGGTCCGGGGTGGTCGTTTTTTTCACTTTCGGCGAGGTTTAATATCTCAGCTCCTGGACCACAGCCGGCCTCGGGATTGCTTTTTCCAGTGAGCGTGGGCCACCCCGGAGGCGGCTCACACCCCAAATCGAGGGTTTGGGCTCGCTCGCTCGGGGTCGGGATTCCGGCCAAAACGACAGGTCCGGGGTGGTCGTTTTTTTCACTTTCGGCGTGTGTTAATATCTCAGCTCTGGGACCACAGCCGGCCTCGGGATTGCTTTTTCCAGTGAGCGTGGGCCACCCCGGAGGCGGCTCACACCCCAAATCGAGGGTTTGGGCTCGCTCGCTCGGGGTCGGGATTCCGGCCAAAACGACAGGTCCGGGGTGGTCGTTTTTTTCACTTTCGGCGAGGGTTAATATCTCACCTCCGGGACCACAGCCGGCCTCGGGATTGCTTTTTCCAGTGAGCGTGGGCCAACCCGGAGGCGGCTCACACCCCAAATCGAGGGTTTGGGCTCGCTCGCTCGGGGTCGGGATCCCGGCCAAAACGACAGGTCCGGGGTGGTCGTTTTTTTCACTTTCGGCGTGTGTTAATATCTCAGCTCCGGGACCACAGCCGGCCTCGGGATTGCTTTTTCCAGTGAGCGTGGGCCAACCCGGAGGCGGCTCACACCCCAGATCGAGGGTTTGGGCTCGCTCGATCGGGGTCGGGATTCTGGCCAAAACGACAGGTCCGGGGTGGTCGTTTTTTTCACTTTCGGCGAGATTTAATATCTCAGCTCCTGGACCACAGCCGGCCTCGGGATTGCTTTCTCCAGTGAGCGTGGGCCACCCCGGAGGCGGCTCACACCCCAAATCGAGGGTTTGGGCTCGCTCGCTCGGGGTCGGGATTCCGGCCAAAACGACAGGTCCGGGGTGGTCGTTTTTTTCACTTTCGGCGTGTGTTAATATCTCAGCTCCGGGACCACAGCCGGCCTCGGGATTGCTATTTCCAGTGAGCGTGGGCCAACCCGGAGGCGGCTCACACCCCAAATCGAGGGTTTGGGCTCGCTCGCTCGGGGTCGGGATTCCGGCCAAAACGACAGGTCCGGGGTGGTCGTTTTTTTCACTTTCGGCGAGGTTTAATATCTCAGCTCCTGGACCACAGCCGGCCTCGGGATTGCTTTTTCCAGTGAGCGTGGGCCACCCCGGAGGCGGCTCACACCCCAAATCGAGGGTTTGGGCTCGCTCGCTCGGGGTCGGGATTCCGGCCAAAACGACAGGTCCGGGGTGGTCGTTTTTTTCACTTTCGGCGTGTGTTAATATCTCAGCTCTGGGACCACAGCCGGCCTCGGGATTGCTTTTTCCAGTGAGCGTGGGCCACCCCGGAGGCGGCTCACACCCCAAATCGAGGGTTTGGGCTCGCTCGCTCGGGGTCGGGATTCCGGCCAAAACGACAGGTCCGGGGTGGTCGTTTTTTTCACTTTCGGCGAGGGTTAATATCTCACCTCCGGGACCACAGCCGGCCTCGGGATTGCTTTTTCCAGTGAGCGTGGGCCACCCCGGAGGCGGCTCACACCCCAAATCGAGGGTTTGGGCTCGCTCGCTCGGGGTCGGGATTCCGGCCAAAACGACAGGTCCGGGGTGGTCGTTTTTTTCACTTTCGGCGTGTGTTAATATCTCAGCTCTGGGACCACAGCCGGCCTCGGGATTGCTTTTTCCAGTGAGCGTGGGCCACCCCGGAGGCGGCTCACACCCCAAATCGAGGGTTTGGGCTCGCTCGCTCGGGGTCGGGATTCCGGCCAAAACGACAGGTCCGGGGTGGTCGTTTTTTTCACTTTCGGCGAGGTTTAATATCTCAGCTCCTGGACCACAGCCGGCCTCGGGATTGCTTTTTCCAGTGAGCGTGGGCCACCCCGGAGGCGGCTCACACCCCAAATCGAGGGTTTGGGCTCGCTCGCTCGGGGTCGGGATTCCGGCCAAAACGACAGGTCCGGGGTGGTCGTTTTTTTCACTTTCGGCGTGTGTTAATATCTCAGCTCCGGGACCACAGCCGGCCTCGGGATTGCTTTCTCCAGTGAGCGTGGGCCACCCCGGAGGCGGCTCACACCCCAAATCGAGGGTTTGGGCTCGCTCGCTCGGGGTCGGGATTCCGGCCAAAACGACAGGTCCGGGGTGGTCGTTTTTTTCACTTTCGGCGTGTGTTTAATATCTCAGCTCTGGGACCACAGCCGGCCTCGGGATTGCTTTTTCCAGTGAGCGTGGGCCACCCCGGAGGCGGCTCACACCCCAAATCGAGGGTTTGGGCTCGCTCGCTCGGGGTCGGGATTCCGGCCAAAACGACAGGTCCGGGGTGGTCGTTTTTTTCACTTTCGGCGAGGTTTAATATCTCAGCTCCTGGACCACAGCCGGCCTCGGGATTGCTTTTTCCAGTGAGCGTGGGCCAACCCGGAGGCGGCTCACACCCCAAATCGAGGGTTTGGGCTCGCTCGCTCGGGGTCGGGATTCCGGCCAAAACGACAGGTCCGGGGTGGTCGTTTTTTTCACTTTCGGCGAGGTTTAATATCTCAGCTCCTGGACCACAGCCGGCCTCGGGATTGCTTTTTCCAGTGAGCGTGGGCCACCCCGGAGGCGGCTCACACCCCAAATCGAGGGTTTGGGCTCGCTCGCTCGGGGTCGGGATTCCGGCCAAAACGACAGGTCCGGGGTGGTCGTTTTTTTCACTTTCGGCGAGGTTTAATATCTCAGCTCCTGGACCACAGCCGGCCTCGGGATTGCTTTTTCCAGTGAGCGTGGGCCAACCCGGAGGCGGCTCACACCCCAAATCGAGGGTTTGGGCTCGCTCGCTCGGGGTCGGGATTCCGGCCAAAACGACAGGTCCGGGGTGGTCGTTTTTTTCACTTTCGGCGAGGTTTAATATCTCAGCTCCTGGACCACAGCCGGCCTCGGGATTGCTTTTTCCAGTGAGCGTGGGCCAACCCGGAGGCGGCTCACACCCCAAATCGAGGGTTTGGGCTCGCTCGCTCGGGGTCGGGATTCCGGCCAAAACGACAGGTCCGGGGTGGTCGTTTTTTTCACTTTCGGCGAGGTTTAATATCTCAGCTCCTGGACCACAGCCGGCCTCGGGATTGCTTTTTCCAGTGAGCGTGGGCCAACCCGGAGGCGGCTCACACCCCAAATCGAGGGTTTGGGCTCGCTCGCTCGGGGTCGGGATTCCGGCCAAAACGACAGGTCCGGGGTGGTCGTTTTTTTCACTTTCGGCGAGGTTTAATATCTCAGCTCCTGGACCACAGCCGGCCTCGGGATTGCTTTTTCCAGTGAGCGTGGGCCACCCCGGAGGCGGCTCACACCCCAAATCGAGGGTTTGGGCTCGCTCGCTCGGGGTCGGGATTCCGGCCAAAACGACAGGTCCGGGGTGGTCGTTTTTTTCACTTTCGGCGAGGTTTAATATCTCAGCTCCTGGGACCACAGCCGGCCTCGGGATTGCTTTTTCCAGTGAGCGTGGGCCACCCCGGAGGCGGCTCACACCCCAAATCGAGGGTTTGGGCTCGCTCGCTCGGGGTCGGGATTCCGGCCAAAACGACAGGTCCGGGGTGGTCGTTTTTTCACTTTCGGCGAGGTTTAATATCTCAGCTCCTGGACCACAGCCGGCCTCGGGATTGCTTTTTCCAGTGAGCGTGGGCCACCCCGGAGGCGGCTCACACCCCCAAATCGAGGGTTTGGGCTCGCTCGCTCGGGGTCGGGATTCCGGCCAAAACGACAGGTCCGGGGTGGTCGTTTTTTTCACTTTCGGCGAGGTTTAATATCTCAGCTCCTGGACCACAGCCGGCCTCGGGATTGCTTTTTCCAGTGAGCGTGGGGCCACCCCGGAGGCGGCTCACACCCCAAATCGAGGGTTTGGGCTCGCTCGCTCGGGGGTCGGGATTCCGGCCAAAAC